>CM070771.1:39478050-40078050 GCA_036346955.1 Dipus sagitta
CTGTCTGTCACTCTCAAATAAATAAATAAAAATAACAACAAAAAAAAAGGTGGTGTGCTATTGAGGAAATTATTCTCTGACCTCCACATACATGCACACACATGTGTACATGAGCCTACACACATGTGTACCCACACAAATGTGAGTATGCATCACATGCATGCATACCATACACATGCAAAAAAAAAAATTTTAAATCACCATGAAGGAAAAGAACAGCCAGCACATCTTAGTTTCAGCCCCAAATAATAGCTTTTTGGAAAATAGATGCTGAAAATTAACTATTGGGACTAGCAGATTCAATTATGATTTTTTGTTGTTGCTGTTGTTGTTTTGTTTTTCAAGGTAGAGTCTCACTCTAGCCCAGGCTGACCTGGAATTCACTATGTAGTCTCAGGGTGGCCTCAAACTCACAACGATCCTCCTACCTCTGCCTCCTAAGTGCTGAGTGCTGGAATTAAAGGTGTGCACCACCACATGCAGCTTTTTTTTTTTTTTTTTTTTGGTCTTTCAGATTCAATTTAAAAAAATTATTATTTTTATTTACTTATTTGAGAGAGAGAGAGAAAGAGAGAATGGGTGCACTAGGGCCTTCAGCCACTGAAAATGAACTCCAAATGCATGCAGCACTCTGTGCATCTGGCTTACATGGGTCCTGGGGAATTGAGCCTGGGTCCTTTGGCTTTGCAGTCAAATGCCTGAACTTCTCCAGCCCCAGATTCAATTTCTCACCAACATCTTCATAACAGCATTTAGATCAACAGCTGTGTATGAGCAACTTTGCTTTTGTCAGGCATTTTGTCACAGCAACAAGAAACTTAAGGAAAGGGCTTGTTTTGGCTCACAGTTTGAGGATACAGTCCATCACGGTGGGCAAATCGTAACACCAGGAATGTGAGGCAACTAGTCACACTGCACACACCATTGTGGAAGCAGAAAGAGACGAATGCTGGTGCTCTCTCCTTTTTATTCAGTCTGTGACAGCAGCCCATGGAATGGTGCTACCCACCGTTAAGATGGGTCTTTCCACTTCAACCCAATCTGGAAACTCCCTCGTAGACATGCCCACAGGGTTGTCCCCCAGGAGATTCTAGATTCTATCAAGTTGACCATCAATATTAATTATCACAACACCATTCTTGTCAATTTGACTCAAATACATCACTTTAGTGAAGTCATAGCATTCCACCCCTAATCCTCAGGGGCTCATTTGCATCTCATAATGTGCCACAATACATTTGGTTCATCTCTAAACAAGCCCCTCATTTTTTATTTATTTGATGGGAATCTGGGGTAGGGTCTCACTCTAGCCAAGGTTGACCTGAAACTCACTCTGTTACCCAGGCTGGCCTCAATCCTCCTACCTCAGGCTCCTGAGTGCTGGGATTAAAGATGTGCATCACCAGGTAAGGTTTCACTCTAGCCCAGGCTGACTTGGAATTCACTATGTGGTCTCAGGGTGGCCTCAAACTCATGGCAGTCCTCCTACTTCTGCCTCCTGAATGCTGGAATCAAAAGTGCACACCACCACACCCAGCTTCTCCATAGCTTAAAAAAAAAATGTTTGTTTTGTGTTTTATTTTATTTGAGAGAGGAAGAAGCAAGTAGAGAGAATGGGTGCACTAAGGCCCCTAGTCAGTGAAAACAAACTCCAGATGCATGAGCCACCCAGTGCATCTGGTTTTATGTGGGTACTGGGGATTCGAACCTAGGTCCTTAGGCTTTGCAGGTAAATGCCTTAACTACTGAGCCATCTCTCCAACCCCAAAAAGTATTTATTTATTTATTTATAAGCAGATAGATACAGAGGGAGAAAGAATGGGTGTGCCTAGATCTCTTGCTTCAAAAGAACTCTAGATACATACTTGGGTACTAGGGAATCAGACCAGGACCATCAGGTTTTGCAAACAAGAGCCTTAACCGCTAAGCCATATCTCCAGCCCCTCCCTGTAGCTTTTAACAGATCCAGCACTGTTTAAAAGTCCAAAGTCTCTTCTGAGACTCCAGGTGATCTTTATATATACATATATTTTATTTGTTTATTTTCAAGGCAAGAAAGAGAGAGAGAATGGGTGTGCCAAGGCTTCTAGTTGCTGCAAATGAACTCCAGACATACAGCACCACTTTGTGCATCTGGCTTTAGATGGGTACTGGGGAATTGAACCCAGGCAGGCAGGCTGGCTTTATAAGCAAGTGCCTAAACTGCTGAGTCATCTCTCCAGCCCTTCAGGAAATCTCTTTTTATAATATTTTTATATTTATTATTTTTTCATTAACAACTTCCATGATTGTAAACAATATCCGATGGTAATGCCCTCCCTCCCCCCCCACTTTCCCCTTTGAAACTCCACTCTCCATCATATCCCCTCCCTCTCTCTCTTTTTTTTTTTTTTTTTTTTTTTTTTTTTTTTGGTTTTTCGAGGTCTCACTCTAGCCGAGGCTGACCTAGAATTCACTAGGGAGTCTCAGGGTGGCCTCGAACTCACGGCGATCCTCCTACCTCTGCCTCCCGAGTGCTGGGATTAAAGGCGTGCGCCACCACGCCCGGCATCCCTCCCTCTCTCAATCAATGACTCTTATTTTGATGTCATGATCTTTTCCTCCTATTATGATGGTCTTGTGTAGGTAGTATCAGGCGCTGTGAGGTCATGGATATCCAGGCCATTTTGTGTCTGGGGGGAGCACGTTGTAAGGAGTCCTACCCTCCCTTTGGCTCTTGCATTCTTTCCACCACCTCTTCCGCAATAGACCCTGAGCCTTGGAAGGTATGATAGAGATATTGCAGTGCTGAGCACTCCTGTCACTTCTGACTCAGGAGGCATCATGGTGCTGGAAGGAAATCTCTTAACTGTGAGTCCCTGCACAATCAAAAAAACAAATCACATACTTCCAACATCCAGTGGCACAAAGTAAACATTCGCATTCCAGAAGCAAGGAATGGGGCCATAGCAAAGAAAGATTGAGCCAGAATACGACGGGAGTCCAAAAGGATAAAGACAAAATTCTGCATCTGGGTACCCTGATGGAACCATCTAGGCCCCACTTGGGTAGCCTCACCCCTCAGCTCTGCCACCAGCAGTGTGAAGAACCTCTTTGGGGGAGGGCTCCACTCCAGGCCTGCAGCTTTCCTCGGCAGGGTCCACAGCACCTGGTACTTCTGTTGTCACAACTTCAACAATAACCTCCCGGGGCACCCTTGCAGAGCATCGGACCCTGCCTCACTTTGCTGGGCCTCAGCAGCTCCGCAGAACCTTGGCACAAGCTCCATGGCTCCCTCACCCTTGCACCTGTCATGCCTGTAAAACCAGTACCATGTGGACGATGCTGCCAAGTTCTGCTGCCAGCTCAAGATGTCACCTTGACTCTGTCAGCCAGAGTTGCATCAGCCTCTGTGCGCCTTTCAGAGTGACCCTAGGGACACAGGTGGGTGTTTCTGAGCAGGGAACAAGGCCCTTCAGTGACATTCTCAGTTCTGGCCCTTTTCTTTCAAAAGACTTTGGATTTTCACAAGATGGACCCTTCAGATGGGTTGGGTCTTGCCCCCAAGGCATCTTTCCTGCTGTCCCAGTGCGGTGAAAAAACTTTAATTTGGGGGTGGGGGGTGAGGAGGGTTATTGTGGTAGGGTCTCACTCCAGTCCAGGCTGACCTGGAATGCACTCTGTAGCCCCGGGATGGCCTCAAACTCAAAGCGATCCTCCTAATTTAGCCTCCAAAATGGTGAAATTAAAGGCCTGTGCTACCATGCCTGGCTAAAGGAGCCATATATATATATATATTAGTTATTTATTTCAGAGAGACAGAAAGAGGGAGAGAAGGAGAGGGAGGGAGAGAAAAAGGCAGATAGAGAATGGGCACGCCATGGCCTCTAGCCACTGTAAACAAACTTCAGACACCTGCCCACCTTGTGCAACTGGCTTTACATGGGTACTGGGGAATCAAATCTGGGTCCTCTGGATTTGCAGGCAAGCACATTAACTGCTAAGCCAGTTCTCCAGCTGAAGGACTTTTTATTTATTTATTTATTTTTATAATGGTATGTGATAGTTGGTCTTGGTTGTCAACTTGACAGGATTTAGAATCACCATGGAAACAATTCTCTGAACATATTTACAAAGGATTTTCTAGATTAAGTTAACTGATGTAGAAAAACCCACCCTTAATGTAGGTGGCATCATTCCATGGGCTGGGATCTTGTACTGAATCAAAAGAAAGTCTGGGCATGGTGGTGAATGCCTTTAATCTCAGCACTTGGGAGGCAGAAGTAGGAGGGTCACCTTGAGTTCAAAGTCACCCTGAGATTACATAGTGAATTCTAGGTTAGCCTGGGCTAGAGTGAAACCCTACCTCAAAAATAAATAAATAGGATAAAATTAGCTAAGTACCAGCATTCATCTCTCTCTATCTGTTTCCTGCCTTTGGAGGCACTGTGACCAGCACTTTATGCTCCTGGTACCCTGCATTTCCACCATGGTGCTTGTGGTGGTTTGATTCAGGTGTCCCCCATAAACTTAGGTGTTCTAAAATGCTAGCTTCCCAGCTGATAGAGATTTGGGAATTAACGCCTCCTGGAGGCAGGGTGTTATTGGGGGTGCACTATGGGTATTATAGCCAGTGTCCCTTGCCAGTGTTTGGCACACTCTCCTGTCCCTGTTGTCCACCTTAAGTTGGCCAGGAGGTGATATCCACTCTCTGCTCATGTCATTGTTTTCCCCTGCCATCGTGGAGCTTCCCTTTGAGTCTGTAAGCCAGAATAAACCTTTTTGCCTACAAGCTGCTCTTTGTTGGGTGATTTCTGCCAGCAATGTGAATCTGACTGCAACAGTAAAGTTGGTACCGGAGGAGTGGGATTGTTGCTAAACATCTGACTATGTGGCTTTGGCCTTTTGGAGCTGATTTTCAAGAGAAATGTGGAAGTATTTGAAACCCTAGCCTAAGAGATTGATTAACTATTTAGGTCAGAGTTGAAAGACCTGAATGCAGTAAGAACTATGGACTATGAGGTTTGGCTTAGGAGGATGAGAAGGAGCTTTGAACTGGGCTAGAAGCAGTTGATGTGAGAGGCTTGCTGTTATGCCCATGTCCTGAGAGAAATTTTGTAGTGTTGCATTGGATAGAAATGGACTAGTGTGAGCAGAGGGACATGGCACAAAAAAAATGAAATCTTTCGGCCAAAACTTCTGTCCATTCAGCTGCAATTGTATGAGAGATTACAAACTTTGAGATTGGGTCAGCAGACCTGCATTGGGACAACAGAAAGAATTCAGACTCTTTTGAAGGGGTCTGAAAGCTAAAGGAGTATCCTATTCTTCAAGGTCTGATTTATTCCCCCCTAGATTAACAAATTGGCACCCTGCCTGGTATTATGAAGTATAAGAAATGCAGGAAAGATGGGCTGGAGAGATGGCTTAGCGGTTAAGCACTTGCCTGTGAAGCCTAAGGACCCCCGTTCGAGGCTCAATTCCCCAGGACCCATGTTAGCCAGACGCACAAGGGGGCGCACGCATCTGGAGTTCGTTTGCAGTGGCTGGAGGCCCTGGCTTGCCCATGCTCTCTCTTTGCCTCTTTCTCTCTCTGTCTGTTGCTCTCAAATAAATAAAAGTAACAAAAAAATTAAAAAATAAAAGAAATGCAGGAAAGAGAGGGTCATTGAGTTTGCAACATGGTCTTGTGTTTTGGAAACAGCCATGGACAGTGTGAAGCAGGTTTGCTGGATGCCTGCATGGAGATCCCATGGGGCCATGAGGATGAACCGTGGATTGCAGTGGAGACCCAGTGGAGATGCTGGGACCACGAGAAGGCTGCTAAGGAAAGCTGCTGGCCTTGATGAAGTTTTCCAGGACTGTGAGTAGCCTAGCTGGAGGGGCAGAATTGGAACTCCAGAGACTTGTTGCTGGTTAGAATTATTGGACTTGGAGACTTGTCACTGGCTAGAGTTGTTGGACTTGGAGCTACAAAGTTTGATGTTTGCCCTGTTTAAATCTTATATTGCTTGAGTGTTTCTTTGCTATGCCCAATGCCATCTTTTGCAGTGTCAATGTTTATTCTGAGTCATTATGGTTTTGGGGGAATTTTTTGGCATTATGGTTCAGTAAAAGACCTTGGATTAGCCAGGCATGGTGGCACATGCCTTTAATCCCAGCACTTGGGAGGCAGAGGTAGGAGGATCTCCATGAGTTCAAGGCCACCCTGAGACTACGTAGTGAATTCCAGGTCAGCCTGGGCTAGAGTGAGATTCAACCTCATAAAGTAAAAAAAAAAAAAAAAAAAATTTTTTTAAAGACCTTGGATTATGGGAATGTTTGAACATCATTAGGATTGATAAAAATATGAGGACTTTTAAAAACGGACTGAATGCCTTGTATTTTACATCATGGATGGTTATCAGTTTATGGGGGCCAGGGGCAGAATGTGGTGGTTTGAATACGTATTCTGAAATGCTAGGTTCCCAGCTGATAGAGATTTGGGAATTAATGTCTCCTGGAAGCAGTGTATTGTTGGGGGTGGACTTAAATGGGTATTATAGCCAGTTTCCTCTTGCCAGTGTTTGGCACACTCTCCTGTTGCTGTTGTCCACCTGATGTTGGTCCAGGAGGTGATGTCCACCCTCTGCTCATGCCATTGTTTCCCCCTGCCACCATGGAGTTTCCCCTTGAGTCTGTAAGCCAAAATAACCTTTTATTTTTTACCACAAGCTGCTCTTGGTCAGATAATTTCTGTCAGCAGCGTGAACCTGACTGCAGCAGTGGTCTAAATCCTATTGAATTGTGAGCTGAAATATACAGTTCCTCCGTTAAGTTGCCTTTTGTCAGGTATTTTGTCATAACAATAAAATAACTGGTACAAATACTATTTGCAGTCTCTGGCATCCTATAGGGGTCTTAGAATTGTACTTCCTGCATATCCTTCTTGTAAAAGTAATCCAAAGCTGGGTTTGAGGCAGTTTAGGTGAGACAGAGCCCCAAAGTGAATGGCTTTCTCTAAGCAAAATGCAGGAATTGTCCTTAGGCCTGTAGGGAAAAATCTAGGTCATTATTTGACTACAGGTCAGAACTGTCAGAAGGGTCTGGCCTTTTCATCTCTGCCCCCTTTAGGAGTCCTTCCACACCCTTCTGAGAAGACCCTTTCTAGAGAATTAAGAATTCTGGAAAGATTGCCCTTTTCTAGAAATCCTGACCCCAGGCACCTAATGTCAGCACTAACTGGCTAGCTCAGCCACCTAGCCATGAGGCTCACATTAGAATAAGAAAACCAACCTGAGTCTTGCGGTGGGCTTCTTAACTTTCTTCTTGCCTCCTTGGGCAAGATCTCTGCAGTTCTTCCTTCTGTTACTTTCTGGGTTTCTCAAACCCTGTCTTGCCTCATTGGGCAAGAGCTAGGTCTTCCTGCCTTCCCTTAAGCTCCCCCTTTTTTAAAGCTCTCTCTCCTTAAAGCTCTAAGATACAGTAAAATCTTTCTAAAACACACCCTTTGGTCTGTGGATGTCATGTGTCCAATTCATAAGACAAAAATCTAGAAACCTCTCCCCATGTGTTGCAGTCAAGTTTGCATTGCTGGTAGAAATCACCCAACTAAGAACAGCTTGTGGGGAAAAAGAGGTTTATTTTGGCTTACAGGTTTGAGGGGAAGCTCCACGACGGCATGAGCAGAGATGGACATCACCCTCTGGCCAACATCAGGTGGACAACAGCAACAGGAGAGTGTGCCCGACACTGGCAAGAGGGAGGTGGCTATAACACCCATAAGCCAGCCCCCAACAATACAGTGCCTCCTGGAGGTGTTAATTTCCAAATCTCCATCAGCTGGGAACCTAGCATTCAGAGCACCTAAGTTTATGGGGAACACCTCAATCAAACCACCAGATTCTGCCCCTGGCCCCCATAAACAGACAACCATACATGATGTAAAATGCAATGCATTCATCCAACTTTAAAAGTCCCCATAATTTTTATCAATTCCAATGATGCTTATACATCCCCATAGTCTAGGATCTTTTAAATGAGCCAGAATACCAAAAAATCCCCCCCAAACCCATAATGGCACAAAATAAACACTCACATTGCAAAAGATGGCTTTGGGCATAGCAAAGAAATATTCAACCAATACAAGATTTAAAACAACCAGGGCAAACATCAAACTCTGTAGCTTCAAGTCCAACAACTCTAGTCAGTGACAAATCTCTGATAATTCTAACCAGCAGCAAGTCTCTGGTATTCCAATTCCACCCCTCCAGCTAGGCTACTCACAGTCCTGGAAAACTTCATCCTGGGCCAGCAGCTTTCCTTGGCAGCCATCTCATGGTCCCGCCATCTCCACTGGGTCTCCACTGCAATCTACAGTTCATCCTCACAGCGCCATCGGGTCTCCATGCAGGCATCCAGCAAACCTGCTTCACACTGCCCATGGCTGTTTCCAAAACACAAAACCATGTTGCAAACTCAATGACCCTCTGTTTACTGCATTTCTTATACTTCACAATACCAGGTAGGGTGCCAATTTGTTAATCCAGGGGGCAATAAAGCAGACTTTGAAGAATAGGACACTCCTTGAGCACTCAGGCCCCTTCAAAAGAGTCTACATTCTTCCTCTTGCCCCAGTGCAGGTTAGTGGGCCCAATGTCAAAGGTTGTAATTTCTCAAACAATTTGCAGGTGAAAAGGCAGCAATTTAGGCCCAAAGATTTCATTTTTTCTTTGCCATATCCCTCTGCTCACATCAGTCCATTTCTACACAGTGCAACCCTCCACAGCTTCTCAGGACACAGACATAATCACAAGCTTCTCACACAAACTTCTAGCCCAGTCCAAGCAAAGCTCTTTCTTACCCTCCTAAGCCAAACCTCACAGTCCATAGTTCTTACTGCATTCAGGTCTTTCAACTCTGACAAGAATAGTCCATCAAGCAATACTAAGAGCACTGGAAGGCATCTCTTAAGCCAAGGTTTCAAATCCTTCCACATACCTCTTGAAAATCAGCTCCAAAAAGCCAAAGCCACACAGTCAGGTGTCTAGCAGCAATCCCACTCCTCGGTACCACTTTACTGTTGCAGTCAGATTCACATTGCTGGTAGAAATCACCCAACCAAGAGCAGCTTCTGTGAAACAAGTGTTTACAGGCTCGAGGGGAATCTCCATGATGGCAGGGGGAAATGTTGGCATGAGCAAAGGGTGGACATCACCCCCTGTCCAACGTAAGGTGGACAATAGCAACAGGAGAGTGTGCCAGACACTGGTAAGGGGAAGCTGGCTATAATACCCATAAGCCCACCCCCAACAGTACACTGCCTTCAGGAGGTGTTAATTTCCAAATCTCCATCAGCTAGGAACCTAGCATTCAGAACACCTAAGTTTATGGGGGGGATACCTGAGTCAAACCACCACATCATGCAATTATATTTGTATTGGTGTATCATTATTGGTGCATTGACAAAGAACCCCCAAATTCCTGTTTCAGTATGGTGGACACTCCTTTAATCCCAGCCCCTGGGAGTCAGAAGTAGGGTCACCTTGAGTTTGAGGCATTTATTTCAGTTTGGGTGCCATACTGGATTAGGACCCACCCTATTGACCTCACTTTTAGGCTAACTGATCCCGTCTTCAATGATTCTATTTCCAAATAAAGTCACATTCTTTAAAAAATTTTTTTTTTCAAGGTAGGGTCTCACTCTGGCCCAGCTAACCTAGAATTTACTATGTAGTCTCAGGCTGGCCTTGAACTCACAGCAATCCTCCTACCCAGTGCTGGGATTAAAGGTGTGTGCCACAATGCCTGGCTAAAAATATTTTTATTGGACTGGAGAGATGACTCAGCAGCTAGGCACTTGCCTGCAAAGCCTGACAGCCTGAGATCGATTCCCCAGTGCCCATGTAAAGCCAGATGCACAGAGTGGAGTATGTGTCTGGAGTTCCTTTGCAGTGAGTGGTAAGAGGCCCAGGCCCATTCTCTTGTGCTCTCCCCCCCCCCCACCAATGTTCTCATCTTGCAAATAAAAAATAAAAATAGAACTATGGGCTGGAGAGATGGTTTCGTGGATAAGGTGCCTTGCCTGCTAAGCCAAAGGACACAAGTTTTCCTTTCCTTTTTTTTTTTTTTTTTTTGGTTTTTCCAGGTAGGGTCTTGCTCTAGCCCAGGCTGACTTGTAATTCACTATGTAGTCTCAGGGTGACCTCAAACTCATAGCAATCCTCCTACCTCTGCCTCCTCAGTGCTGGGATTAAAGGCATGCACCACCATGACCAGCTTATTTTATATATATTTTAAATATATTTTATTTGTTTATTTATTTTAGAGAGATACAGAAAAACAGGCAGAGAGAGAGGCAGATATATAGAGAGAATAAAGCCAGACGTGGTGGTGCATGCCTTTAATCACAGCACTTGGGAGGCAGAGGTAGGAGGATCACCTTGAGTTCAAGGCCACCCTGAGACTACATAGAATTCCAGGTCAGCCTGAGCTAGAGTGATACCCCACCTCAAAAAAACAAAAACAAAAATAAAAGATATATAGAGAGAATGGACATGCCAGATCTTCTAGCCACTGTAAACAAACTCCAGACGCATGCGCCACCTTGTGCATCTGGCTTACATGGGTCCTGGGGAATCAAATCTGGGTCCTTTGGCTTTGCAGGCAAACGCCTTAACTGTTAAGCCATCTCTCCAGCCCTAATATATACATACATATATATATATATATATATATATATATATATATATATATATATATATATTTGGGGGGGTTCGAGGTACGGTCTCACTCTAGCTCAGGCTGACCTGGAATTCACTATGTAGTCTCAGGGTAGCCTTGAACTCAAGGAGATCCTCCTACCTCTGCTTCCCAAGTGCTGGGATTAAAGTTGTACACCACCATGCCTGGCTTATTTTTTATATTTTTATTTAAAGGACCCAGGTTTGATTCCTCAGTACCCATGTAAAGCCAGATGCACAAGGTGGCGCATGCATCTGTAATTTGTTTTCAGTGGCTAGAGGCCCTGATGTACCCATTCTCTCTCTATCTGCCTCTCTCTTAAATAAACAAATACATATATATATAATACACACATACACACACGCATATATATATATATATATATATATATATATATATATATATATACTTTTTTTTTTTTTTTTTGGTTTTTCGAGCTAAGGTTTCACTCTAGCTCATACTGACGTTGAATTCACTATGAAGTCTCATGATGGCCTCGAACTCATGGTGATCCTCCTACCTCTGCCTCCCAAGTGCTGGGATTAAAGCCATGTGCCACCATGCCCATCTTAAAATATTTTTAAAAAAATAAAAATATTTTTATTTACTTGTAAGCAGAGAGAGAGAGTATATGGATGTGCCAAGTCCTCTTGCTGCTGCAAGCAAATTCCACTTGGTGTATCTTACTTTACATGGGTACTGGGGAATTGAACCTGAGTCAGCAGGCCTTGTAAGTAAACACCTTTAATTACTGTGCTAACTCTCCAGTCCCCAAATAAGGTCACATTCTTAGGTGCTAGCAAGCAGGACTTGAGCATATGAATTTTGGAAGAATAGAAATTAATCTCTAACACTGGGTAAAAACAAATAATCTAGGAAAGATTTGAAAAAATATATAAGTGAGCTCAGAAGGTATGATCAGATTTATTTGTGCCCTTCAGCCAAAATAGGTAAAAATTGATTTCAAGCCGGGTGTGGCGTCTCTTGCCTTTAATCCTAGCACACAGGAGGCAGAGGTAGGAGGATCACCGTGTGTTCAAGGCCACCCTGAGACTACGTAGTGAATTCCAGGTCAGCCTGGACTAGACTGAAACCCTACCTTGAAAAGAAAATGATTTCAATAACACTAGATCATGTTTTATGGAAGGATGTGATTATTCAATAACGAGATTAGCAAAGTGAATCTCACAGAAGCCAGCAACATGGCCCTATAGGACTTGTAACAGTCTGTTCTGTCCTATCCTGTCCTATCATTTTGAGGATAATGGGGGTGAGACTGTGTGGAAGACCTAGCACAGAACAGCAGTGACCCTGACCTCTCTTTTCCCTGAGCCACCAGATCTTTGACACCAACACTGAAAATGCCTATTGTAGTAACTTTCCTGTTGCTGGGATCAGGGACTGGAGAGATGGCTCAGCAGTTAAGCCACCTGCCTGCAAAGCCTAATGACCTGGGTTTAGTTCCCCAGTACCCATGTAAAGTCAGATGCACAAAGTGGCGCATGCATCCGAAGTTCATTTGCAGTGACTAGAAGCCCTAACACGCCCATTCTCATTCTCTCTCTCTCTCTCTCCCTGCTTGCAAATAAATTAATTAAAAAGAAAATTTAAAGCACCTGACCAAAAGCAGCTGATGGGAGGAAAGGGTTTTTTTTGTTTGTTTTTTTTTTGGTAGGGGGAGGAAAGTTTTTGTTGTGACTTACAGTCTTGAGAAGCTTCATGATGGCAGGGGAAGCATGGCATGAGCAGAGTTGGACAACACCTCCTTGCCACAGAAAGTGAAAAATAGCAGCAGGAGAGTGAACTGAATTAACATGGGCAAGCTCGGGCAAATACACTTCAAGGTCTACCCCCAGTAACACCCTCCTGCAAGGCTCTACCTCCCAAATTGCCATCAGCTGGGGACCAAGCATTCAAAACACGAGTTTATGGGGGACACCGAATTCAAACCACCACACTGCCCTTCTAAGAGCCATTAAAGTGTCAGATGAAGAGGTTCCTCTGTTGACTTGCTGACTTAGCATTAGGGAATTTCACTTGCTCTTAGCTGAAAGACTGAGAAGCGATGTACTGAGGAATTGCTAATTGTATTACCGTTTCTTTTCTGTTCTAACATATTTAGCAAATGTGTCCTCCAAGGCACTATATGAGGTGGTGACATGAAGACACCAGTTGATGACAAACTCCCCATACAGCCAGGTCACTGGGATGAAGTGTTGGGAGGAGCTCACAGAACAGAGGCAAGAGAGGCCCTGCAGAGACGGGAGGGAAAGGAGGCCAATCTGGCAGCTGTGACATTGCCTCTCACAGGTGGCAGCAGCCACCCTCTTGCAATCAGAGATTCTCAGAACTCCCAGTTTTAAAAGGAAGCACTGAAGCTGGGTGTGGTGGCGCACACCTTTAATCCCAGCACTCGGGAGGCAGAGGTAGGAGGATCACCGTGAGTTCGAAGCCACCCTGAGACTACAGGGTGAATTCCAGGACAGCCTAAGCTAGCGTGCTAGAGTGAGACTCTACCCCTTGGAAAACCAAAAGAAAAAAAAAAAAAGAAGGAAGCACTGAGAGACTCAGGAAGAATAGAAGCTTTCCCTTCCTCATACGCATTAGAAATGGAAGAGCCGGGAGATTACACATGCACTGCTGCATCAGCATTGGCCAGAGAACATCGATTATTTATTCAGGAAATATCAATTCACTGGGTATCTGCTCTGGACCAGGTGCTGTCACAGGCATTGAGGGCTCAGCACAGGCTATACTTTTTAAACACTTTTTAGTTAATTGAGAGGAGAGCATGAGTGTGCCAGAGCCCCCTTGACGCTGCCAAAGGAACTTCAGATGCATGCACAGCTTTGTGCATTTGGCTTTATGTGGGTAATGAGGAGTCAAACCCAGGCTGGCAGGTTTTGCAAGCAAACACATTTAACCACGGAGCCCATCTCCCTAGCCCCTACCATTCTTTTTTTAATTTTTAAAATTTATTTATTTATTTATTTGGGAGAGAAAGAGGGAAGAGAGAAATAGGCAAGGAGAGAGAGAGAGAGAATGGGCATGCCAGGGCCTCCAGCCACTGCAAAAGAACTGGGCCTGAATGAGACCCTACCTCAAAAAAAACAACTCCAAATGCATGCATCACCTTGTGTATCTGGTTTATCTGGCCTTACATGGGTACTGGGGAATTGAACCTGGGCCTTCAGGCTTTACAAGCAAGCACCTTTAACCACTAAACTACCTTCCCAACCTACACCCAGATGTGGTGGCACATGCCTTTAATCCCAGCACTTGGGAGGCAGAGGTAGGAGGATCACTGAGAGTTCCAGGAGAATCTGGGGCTACAGAGTGAATTTCAGGTCAGCCTGGGCTATAGAGTGAGACCCTACCTCAAAAAAAAAAAAAAAATTGAATCTGGACAGGTTCACTGGTTTCCCTGACTGGTCAATTAGCATCCAATCACACCCTTTTTGTGTGATCACATTTGACACAAGTGTCCAAGTCCATGCATGCAATGAAGTCTCCATTAAACCATAAAAGGGCAGCAGGACTTGGAGAGATTCTGGACAGCTGAGCCTATGGTGGATCCTGGAGGGTGGGCACCCAAAGCTGGCCTGGAAGGAAACTCCATGCCTTCTGCTGGACCTCACCCTATGCATCTCTTCATCTGCATTTCTTTTATCATATGCCTCTCCCTCTCTCTCTTTTTTCCCAGTGTGGTTTTGCTCTAGCCCAGGCTGACCTGGAATTCACTATGTAGTCTCAGGGTGGTCTTGAACTCACAGTGATCCTCCTAACTCTGCCACCCAAGTGCTGGGATTAAGGGAGTGTGCCACCACGCCCAGCTCTCTTTTATCTTTTGAGACAGGTCCTATGTAGCCCAGGCTGGCCTCCTGAGTGCTGGGATTGCCACCATACCCAGTTTGATATGATGCTGGAAATTGAACCCATAGCCTTGTGTATGCTAGGCAGACATTCTACCAGCTGAGCTACATCTCCAGGCCCATATTATTCTTTACAAAACCCTGCAAATGCTTCCCTTTCTATGAGCTGCTCAAGCCAATGAATCAAATCAGAGGAGGAGGCTGGGGATCCCGGTTGATAGCTGGGTGATCAGAAGCATGGGTAAAACCACCTGAGCTTGTGGCTGGCATCAAGAGGAGGACTGAGCCCCTGTAGGAGCTGGCTGTCTCCAGGAAGACTGAATTAGATGACAGCAGCTGGTATTCCCTGCAGATGGCTTGCCACGTGTAGAGGACAGCAGTGCCAGAGTGTTCAGGGGGTGAGTGTATGGCACAAGAAAGCCCAAGTGATTTGGATCGGCTTTTCCCATCACATCAGGTTCAAGGAAGGAAAAGAACAGGTTAGGAGAGGTGGAATGTGGTAGGCAGATTGCTAAAATGGGCCCATAGATTTCTGGCCCCTGGTATACACTTATCAGCTCCCAACACCAGCCAAACATTAATCTGTGGGCTGCCATGAAGGGATTTGGCAGGATTAGTTGGGTTAAAAATGGGGAGACTACCTAGGTAAGCTGACTAAATCACAGAGCCCTTCAAAAGCTGAGGGGTTTTCTCCTGGTCCCAGAGGATCTGAAAGCATGAGAAAGGCTGCAGCAGGGCTGGAAGACAGAGTGAGCATCAGTGTTGGGAGCGGCTGTGGGGACCCACCTGGCGCCAAGGAACTGAAATGAGCCTCCAAGAGTTAAGAAAGACCCAGTGGTTGTATATAATTATGGAAGTTGTCAATCAAAAAAGAAGAATCCAAAGTTCAAGGTCAGCCTGGGTTACAAAGTAAATTCAAGGCCAGCCTGGACAACTTAAGTGAAATCCTGCTTTAAAATAAGAGTTTGGGGGCTGGAGGGATGGATTAGCAGTTAAGGCATTTGCCTGCAAAGCCAAAGGACCCAGGTTCAATTCCCCAGGACCCACGTTAGCCAAATGCACAAGGGGGCGCATATGTCTGGAGTTTGTTTGCAGTGGTTGGAGGCCCTGGTGTGCTCAGTCTCTCTCTCTCTCTCCCCCTCTTTCTCTGTCAAATAAATGAATAAAAATAAAATATTTTAAAGTAAGAGTTTGGAGCTGGAGAGATGGCTTAGTGGTTAAGGCTCTTGCCTGCAAAGCCAAAGGGCCTTGGTTCAATTCTCCAGGACCCACAGAAGCCAGATGCACAAGGTGGCTCATGTGTCTGGAGTTCCTTTGCAGTGGCTAGAGGCCCTGGTGGACCTATTCTCCCCCTTCCCCCCCTTTTTATCTCTCTGAATCTCTCACTCTCTCAAATATATAAATAAAAAATTTTTAAATAAAATAAGAGTTTGTAAAGAAAGAAAGAAGACAGACAGACCCAGTGGACTGGGCGTGGTGGCCCACACCTTTAATCCCAGCACTCAGGAGGCAGAGGTAGGAGGATTGCCATGAATTCTAGGCCACCCTGAGACTACATAGTGAATTCCAGGTTAGCCTGGGCTAGAGCAAAACCCTACTCAGAAAACCACAAAAAAAAAAAAAAGAAAGAAAGAAAGAAAGAAAGAAAGATAAGACCCAGTGGCCCAGGGGAAACAGGGCTACAGGGCCACACAAAGAAGCACATTCTGCCAACAATCAGGGAGCTGAGAGTGGCCCCTGGGCCCTGATAAAAACTGCAGAGTTAGCCAGCATCTTAACGCAGCCATAGGCAGCAAATTCAGTTAAGTGTACTGGGACATCTGACCCACAAAAGCGGTAGATAAGGGGCTGGGGAGATGGCTCAATGGTTAAAGGTGGTGCTGGCCGGGGTTTAATTCCCAAGCCACCTATGTAAGCCCGATACAAGGTGTTGTAAGCACCTGGTGTTTGTTTGCAGTGGCAAAGAGGCTTGGCGCATGTGTACACACATACATAAACATGATGTAACTTTTAAAAAGGTAGATAATAAACATGTTTCAACCCCCAAATCTAAATATGTGGTAATTAGCTAGCCAACAATAGAAAAACAATACAGGAGCCGGGCGTGGTGGCGCACGCCTTTAATCCCAGCACTCGGGAGGCAGAGGTAGGAGGTTCGCCTGTGAGTTCGAGGCCACCCTGAGACTCCATAGTGAATTCCAGGTCAGCCTGGGCTAGAGTGAGACCCTACCTCGAAAAAGCAAGAAAAAGCAAAAAAAAAAAAAAGAAAAGAAAAAAAAAAAAAGAAAAACAATACAGGGAAGTATGACTCATGACCTGTTGAACTGCCAAGTAGGAGGGATTCGGACACACGCGTGGTTGTATGAGTGTGCAATGTATAGACCTTGGGGGATCCTTTACAATGCCATTACCGTGAATGGTGCCTTCTGAAAAGTGAGCGCTGCACACAGCACAACGGTACACAGTAGCCCACAGGACTCCATGCTCACCTTGTCAGTCCCGAGGCCATCCCTTTTCCTTTTATAAAAGTGTATTTGGGGCTGGAGAGATGGCTTAGCGGTTAAGCGCTTGCCTGTGAAGCCTAAGGACCACGGTTCGAGGCTCGATTCCCCAGGACCCACGTTAGCCAGATGCACAAGGGGGCGCACGCATCTGGAGTTCGTTTGCAGAGGCTGGAAGCTCTGGCGCGCCCATTCTCTCTCTGTCTCTCTCTCTGCCTCCTTCTCTCTGTCGCTCTCAAATAAATAAATAAACAAAAAAAATTAAAAAAAAAAAAAAAAAAGTGTATTTGAAGGCTGGAGAGATTGCTCAGCGGTTAAGGCGCTTGCCTTCAAAGCCTAATGACCCAGGTTTGATTCCCCAGTATCCATGTAAAGCCAGATGCACAGTGGCACATGTGTCTAGAGTTCCTTTGAAGCAGCTGGAGGCCCTGGTGCACCCATTCTCTCTCTGTGTCTCTTCTCTCTCTGCTTGCAAATAAATAAGATATTCTTTGAAAGTATATTTGAGGGAGGGAGAGAGACTATGAGTACAACAGGGCCTCTTGCCACTGTAAACAAACTCCATATGCATGCACCATTTGTGCATCTGGCTTTATGTGGGCATTGTGGAATTGAACTCGGGCTGGCAGGCTTTGCAAGCAGGTGCCTTTAACTGAGCCATCTCCCCAGCCCCTCATCCCTTTTTGAGACAGGGTCAGGGAGCCCAGGCTGGCCTCAAATTCTCTGTATCCAAGGATGACCTTGATCTGATTCTCCTTCCTCTCCTACTTCCCCAGGGCTGGGATTTCAAGTATGCACCACCACACCCTGCTTCTTCCAACCTCGTTTGCCCTTAAAGAACATGAGAGGACTGTAAGAAGTATCCTCAGTGTTCGAAGTGTTTAGTGTATCTTATAAATTTACACACTGGACCTTCAGTTCACCTGTGAATTATCTGCTCAATCCAACCTCCCTCTTCACTGAAAACAGAAAATTGGGCTGGAGAAGATGGCTTAGTGGTTAAGGCATTTGCTTGCAAAGCCAAAGGACACTGGTTCGATTCCCCAGGACCCATGTAAGCTAGATGCACAAGGTGGCACATGCATCTAGAGTTCGTTTGTAGTGGCTGGAGGCCCTGGCGTGCCCATTCTCCCCCCCTCTCTCTATATATATATCTATACCTCTTTCTCTCTCTCTCTCAAATAAATAAATAAAACATATATTTAAAAAACCAGAAAATTTTCACACCTCTGACTTAAACACATCCAAACTCTCTGCCCAAATGTTTTCCCCTCTTGTTCCATGCTTTCAGTTCATAAAAACAGGTCTGCCGGGCATGGTGGTGCACATCTTTAATCCCAGCACTTGGGAGGCAGAGGTAGGAGTATCGCTGTGAGTTCGAGGCCACCCTGAGACTACAGAGTGAATACCAGGTCAGCCTGGGCTAGACGGAGACCCTACCTCAAAAAAAGCAAAACACAAAAATAAAAAACAAGTCTGCCTATGGCCTTTGCTTCTTCTTTAAGATGGTGTCACCATAGCAACAGATAAACAGAGGCTTGAGGATGGATCAAGGCAGCAGCTCCCACAGGAGCATGAGGAATCTTCCCTCCCTTCCTGTGTTGTGAGCAGAGCTAGGACAAAGCAAAGCTTTTGAGCTTTAGAAGACTCATGATCATTGTTAAAAGTTCTTTCAGGCAGGATGTGGTGGCGCACACCTTTAATCCCAGCACTAGGGAGGCAGAGGTAGGAGGATCGCCATGAGTTTGAGGCCAGCCTGGGACTACAGAATGTATTCCAGGTCAGCCTGGGATACAGTTAAGACACTGTCTTGAAAAACAACAACAAAAAGTTCTTTCCAGTCCTGCCAGTTTACCTAACAGGTCCACATGTGGTAAAAAGTTATTAGGAGAGATGGCTTAGCAGTTAAGTGCTTGCTTGTGAAACCTAAGGACCCTGGTTGGAGGCTTGATTCTCTAGTACCCACGTACCCACATAAGCCAGATGCACAAGGTGGCACATGCATCTGGAGTTCGTTTGCAGTGGCTGGTGTCCCATTTTCTATCTCTCTCTGCCTCTTTCTCTCTGTCTGTTTGTCACTCTCAAATAAATCAAAAAACAAAAATCTAAAAAAAAAAAAGTCATTTGTGGAAGTGCTGACTCATGTTTCCTAGGAAGGCAGCTCAGTAATGAAAACGTGACAAAGCCCAAGAATCTTTTAGGTGAGCCATGTTTCTTATTTGTTTATTTGAGAGAGAGAAGGGAAGGGGGGAGGGTTGTTGGAGAATGGGCACACCAGAGCCTCCAGCCATTGCAAACATGTAAGACGCATGTGCCACCTTGTGTATCTGGCTTAACGTGGGTCCTGGGGTATCAAACCCAGGTTCTTAGGCTTCATAGGCAAGCGCCTTAACGACTAAGCCATCTCTCCAGCCTGAGCCCTGTTTCTTTACTGAGAAAATGAACCCAATTTACAGAGACAGCAAATGCAGGTAAAAAAGTTTCTGGAAGCCAGATGTGGTTGTACATGCTTTTAGACTCAGCACTCTGGAGGCAGAGGTAAGAGGATCACTATGAGTTCCAGGCCAGCCTGGGGCTACAGAGTGAGCTCTAGGTCAGCCTGGACTACAGTGAAACCTTGCCTCAGAAAAAATAAGCAAGCAAGCAAACAAACAAACAAAAAACCACAAATAAGTTATTGGAATGTAAGCAAATGAAAATGTTGTGCTACAAGGTGAGCAAGATTAGAACTTTGAGGCAAGTTCATAAATACTGATCAGTTCAAACTTGTATTTAAGGTATTCCTGAATTATGCTATCAGAAGCTGCAATGGCTCCTTAGACAATGCAAGCAGAGTATGACTTTGAAATCGCAGACCTACTCCTAAGATACTGAAACTCTAGGATCCTGGTCTTGGAGTATCTCAAAGGTATAACGATCAGGTAAGTTCATGTGTGTGAAACACCATGCACAAGACCGAACAATGTGAATAAGAGTTCTTACAAGGAAGCTACGCTGAGGGACAGATTGATAGACACACATTTGAGACAGAATTCAGTCCAAAAAGTAGTTATAAAAGCTTTCACCAAGGCTGGCGTGGTGACGAACACCTCCAGCACATGGAAGGCAGAGGTAGGAGGATCGCTGTGAGGTAGAAGCTAGCCTGAGACTACATAGTGAATTCCAGGTCAGCCTGGGCTAGAGTGAGACCCTACCTAGAAAAACCAAAACAAAAATAAAAATAAAAATAAAAGCTTTCACCAATAAGCCATAAAATAAGGAAAATATGGGCAAAATGTTAAAATTCCATAATTTTCAGACACTTAGGCTATCATCTTTTATCCTCATGCCCTTAGCACTCTTTGGATGTCAAACTTTTGTTGTTGTTGGTTTTTTTTTTTTGAGGTAGAATCTTGCTTTAGCCCAGGCTGGCCTGGAATTCACTATGTAGTCCCAGGCTGGCCTTAAACTCATGGCGATCCTCCTACCTCTGCTTCCCCAAGGGCTGGGATTAAAGGCATGAGCCACCATGCCCAGCAAGATGTCTTTTGTTTTGTTTTTCAAGGTAGGGTCCCACTCTAGCTCAGGCTGACCTGGAATTCACTATGTAGTCTCATGGTGGCCTCAAACTCATGGCAATCCTCCTACCTGTGTCTCCTGAGTGCTGGGATCAAGGCGTGCTCCACCACACCTGGTTTAAGATGTCTTTTTTTTTTTTTTTTTTTTTTAAGGGAAGGTCTCACTTTAGCTCAGGCTGACGTGGAATTCACTATGTAGTCTCAGGGTGGCCTCGAGTTCACAGTGATTCTCCTACCTCTGTCCCCCAAATGCTGGGATTACCAAAGGTATGAGCCACCATGCCCAGCAGGATGTCTTAAATGACGGGCTGAAGATATGGTTCAGTGGTTAATGCCACTTGCTTGCCAAGCCTGCTGGCCCAGGTTTGATTAAAAATCAGTGCATCTGGAGTTTGTTTGCTGAACACACCATCCAATGGTGTTTAGATTAATGCAAAATGAACACACAACACACAAAATAGGATTTTAAAAAGTAGTCTTTCAATTTTTTTTTTGTGTGTGTGGGGGAGAATGAGAGAATAGGTGTACCAGGGCCTCCAGCTACTGCAAATGAACTCCAGATGCATGTGCCACCATGTGCATCTGGATTACGTGGGTTCTGGGGAGTTGAATCTTGGACCTTAGGCTTCACAGGCAAGCACCTTAACCACTAAGCCATCTCTCTAGTCACACAATATGATTTTAAAGGAGGGTCAGGGGGTTCCCTGGAGAGAAAACCCCATGTACTTGACTGTACTCACAGCTTTTATTTAAGATTAATCAGTCAGACATGGTGGCACATGACTTTACTCCCAGCACTTGGGAGGCAGAAGTAGGACTGCCATGAGTTCTAGGCCACCCTGAGACTACACAGTGAATTCCAGGTCAGCCTAGACTAGAGTGAGACTCTACCTCCAAAAAAAAATTAATCAATATAAAACTACAGGGACCTAGAGCTGAATTGAAAGAATGCTTGTACCGAGACTACATAGTGAATTTCAGGTCAGCCTGAGCTAGAATGTAGACCCTACCTCGAAAAACCAAAAATAAATAAAAGAATGCTTGTAACTACGGCACATGACAAAAATCACGACTTGACTGACTCATGTATATCCTCACAGACCACAAGCTGCTTTCCTTGTGCTTCTCAGTTCAGATCACAGTTACGACTGTTCGGTTCATGGTCATTTCATCAGGAAGTCTTTGGAGAAGCTGCGAGCTCTTGCCTTCAAGATACTCCACCCAATTCGAGGCCACCCTGAGACTCCATAGTGAATTCCAGGTCAGCCTGGGCTAGAGTGAGACCCTACCTCAAAAAAAACCAAAAAAAAACAGATACTCCACCCAAGGTGCACAGCCTTCCATGTCCTCAGGCTTAGCTTGTGCAAAGATTAGCCTCTCGCCAATTAGCTTGATCTTCAGTTTGCAGTGGCAAATGTCCCTGGCATGCCTGTGCTCTCTCCCCCTAACAAACAAATATTTTAAAATACTGGTAATAATTTACAACTTTTTAGAAAATATTTTTATTTTGAGAAAGAGGCAGATAGAGAGAAAGAATGAATGCACCAGGGCCTTCAGCCACTGTAAACAAACTCCAGACTCATGTGCCACCTTGTGCATCCAGTTTATGTGGGTACTGGGGAATTGAACCTGGGTCCTTAGGCTTCGCAGGTAAGCACCTTAACCGCTAAGCCATTTCTCAAGCCCAAACCTTTTTTCTTATTTGCAAAGAGACAGACAATGGGCATGCCAGGGCCTCCAGCTGCTGCAAACCAACTCCAGTTGCATGCACCACTTTATGCATGTGATTTTACATGGGTACTGGGAAACTGAATAAGAGTTGTTAGGCTTTGCAGGTAAGCTTCTTAACCACTGAGCCATTTCTCCAGCCCATACTTCTGTCGGTTCAAGTTGGTGTGGCCGGGTCCCTGGACCACTGCTCTGTTCGCTGGAGCCGGGCACTGGCAGTGGGGGAGGGGAGGCTGCCGATGCTGCTCTAGTTCGCGGCTGTTCCACGTGTTCTTCTAACTTGTGATCTGCTCCTCTGTTGTTCACTGTCGTTTTCCCTTCACATTTCTTGAGTTTGCGGAGAGCTCAGGTGTGAGTGGAAACTCCCCTCACCTGGCTTTTCCTGCGGCTCAAGCCGAGCCTGGCGGCTTTCTGGCTGCCGTGGTCTGCAGACCTGCTGGAGCTGCTCCTGCCGGTCTGTGTGGGCTCTGGATGCTCTGGATCTCTCCTACTTCTCCACTGCCGTTTCAATTTGCTATTCACCTCACTTTTTAGTAAAAGTGTGTATTTTGCTGCGGTTTTTTTTTTTTTTTTTGGCTCCCCCCCCCCCCCAGGCTGCTTTGGCGTGGTACCTACGCCGCCATCTTAACTGGAAGTCTCCTCCAGCCCATACTTCTTACACAGGTCTGGGGATATGAACTTGGGATACTCACTTTATCAATGAAGCTCTCATAAATTACACTTGCTTGTTTTTCGAGGTAGGGTCTTACTCTAGCTCAGGCTGACCTGGAATTCACTATGTAGTCTCAGGGTGGCCTCAAACTCATGGTGATCCTACTACTTCTGCCTCCCAAGTGCTGGGATTTTAGAGGCGTGCGTCACCACACCCAACAAATTACACCTTCTCGTTGTTTTATTTTGAGGTAGGGTTTCACTCTAGCCCAGGCCTCACACTCACAGCAATCCTCTAACCTCTGTCTCCCAAGTGCTGGGGTTAAAGGTGAGAGCCATCATGCTTGACCCCTTTTTTTTACTTAGTGAGAATGAGGCCTCTTGCCACTGCAAATACATGCTCTATGTTGTGCATATGCATGTGGGTTCTGAGAATCAAACCCAGGCTGTCAGGCATTGCAAGCAAGTACCTTTAACCACTGAGCATCTCTCCAGCCCAGATTACATTTTTGTTTTCAAGGCAAAGTCTTTCTCTAGCCCAGGATGATCTCAAACTCACAGCCATCCTCCTATCTTGGCCTCCCAAGTGCTGGGATAAAAGGCATGCACAATCACACTCAGCTAACCTTTTAAATATCTTATAACCAGGTGCTGTGGCACAAGCTTGCATTCCCAGAATTTGGGAGGCTGAGGCAGGAGATCACAAGTTTGAGGCCAATCTGGGCTACATATTGAGACCCTGTCACAAAAAGCTAAGTATGAACTGGGATCAGAGCCGTAGAGGGTGAGACTATTAAAAATGGAAAAGACAGGACTGGAGAGATGGCTTAGCAGTTAAGGGGCTTGCCTGCAAAGCCTAAGGACCCAGGTTCAATTTGCCGGTACCCACATAAGCCAAATGCACAAGATGGTGCATGCATATGGAGTTCACTTGCAGTGGCTAGAGGCCCGGGTGTGCCCATTCTGTCTCTGACAAATAACTAAATTAAAAAAAAAAATTTAAGGGCTGTAGAGATGGCTTAGTGGTTAAGGTGCTTGCCTGCAAAGCCAAAGGACCCAGGTTCAAGTCCCCAGGACCCAAGTAAACCAGATGCACAAGGTGGCACATGCATCTGTAGTTCGTTTGCAGCATCAGTAGTTGACACAAGTGGGGACAACCAAAACATGGTGAGACAACAGCTGCTCAGGAACATTGGGAGGTTGAGATGAGAACTGCAGGGAATTACTTAGGAACTGTCAGTATCTGTGCAGCAAGCCACATGACACACATTCTGTCAGTGTCCTGGCAGGGAGATGGCACCCTGGAGAGGAAGTGGTAACCCAGGGCCAGTAGTGAAGAGATGCCCCTAGCTCTAGGCCCAAAGAGGTAAGTTCCCTTCCCGTGCCTGCGGGGCAGCCAAACCTGGCAGAAACCAGAGGGGCTGGGAAGCCTATTGGGGGCATAGGGAAGACATGTGGCATGCTTGACACGGAAGCCTCCCCACGCAAAATTTGTAGAAACATGCTGGAGCCCGGGGCATGGTAGGAGCATATGGGTAAGATCCTGGGTCTGATTATCAGCACCAAAGACCACAAAATGATACTGGGAGGATGTGTAGTAGAGTACCAAGACGTTTATATCTCAGACATTATATGCAGTATAAAGGTGACAGCTCAAAAACTAACAGTATGCATGCAGAAGTACAGATAATACCAAAAGCAACAGCTAAATTGAGTTAAAGCCATTGGGGACTAGAAATATTACAAATCATTTTTCTTTTAATTTTTTTTGTTATTTTTGAGAGCGACAGACAGAGAGAGGGAGAGAGAGAATGGGCATGCCAGGGCCTCCAGCCACTGCAAACAAACTCCAGACGCATGCGCCCCCTTGTGCATCTGGCTAAGTGGGTCCTGGGGAGTTGAGCCTCGAACCAGGGTCCTTAGGCTTCACAGGCAAGCGCTTAACCACCAAGCCATCACTCCAGCCCTACAAATTATTTTTCTTGTGACGTATGGGAGTGGTGAGAGATACTTCCCACAGCACTTGGGGTAGAGACAAGAGGATCAGCTCATGGCCAGCCTCAGTTACATAGGGACTCTGAGGGAAGCCTGGGCTGTAGGGTACGTGAGCCCATCTGTGAGTCCTGTGCCTCAGATCCAGACTCTAGCACATGCTAGGCAAGCACTCTATGACTCAAGTCAGATCCCCAACCGGTTTTCATTTTTTTTTTTAAAATGAGAGCGTGTGAGGGGGGAGAGAGAGAAGTGGCACACCAGGGCCTCCAGCCACTGCAACTGAACTGCAGGCGCACGGGCTTAGTGTGCATGTGTGACCTTGCACTTGCACCATCTTGTGCGTCTGGCTCACATGGGATCTGGAGAGTTGAACATGGGTCCTTAGGCTTCACAGGCAAGCATCTTAACTGTGCTAAGCCATCTCTCCAGCCCCCTTTTTCATGAAAAAAATTTTTTCATGTGTTTGCATTTGTGTGTGTATATGGGCACACCAGGACCCCCCCTCCGCTTTTTTTTTTTTTTGAGATCAAGGGTCTGGCAAAGTTAGCCAGGCTGGCTTCAAACTCTGTAGCCAAAGCAGGGGCTGAACTTTAGCCTACCAACTACATGAGATACAGGCCTGAGCCACAGGACTGGGTTTATCTTATCATTTTCCAAGTGAAGACATCAAAGATAAAAGACTGGCCCCCAGCCCCACACCAGCTGTATTAAGCAATCCCAAGCCAGTCAGGCCACTCTGGTTCAAGCACTCACTCTGGAGAGCTGTTCTGATGCTCGAACAGTGCCCAGGGGCCATCACACTTCGAAGCTCTGCTTTGCAAAGTTGGTAAAAAGCTTTCCCTTTCTAGTATCTGAAGACTCACAGAAGCAGCAGAGGTCAGAGTGAGTGTCACTGCATCTGCAGGAGCAGAAGGAACGCTTACACTGTAGCCACCCTTTAGATGTTACTTTCTTCACAGAACCTGCCCTTGGATTCATCTTCTCCATCTTTCTCAGAGCCATAAACAGCAGTCACTATTCTTACATATAAACTTCTGTTCTGTATAACAGTAAAATCTCTTCTATTTGACATCATTTATCTACTGTGCTTTTTTTTTTGTTGTTTTGTTTTGAGGTAGGGTATCGCTCTAGACCAGGCTGACCTGGTGGCCTCTCAGCGATCCTCCTACCTCTGCCTCCTGAGTGCTAGAATTAAAGGCGTCCACCACCACGCCCGGCTCCTACTGTACTACTTTCACAGTAAAATTTACTCCACTTAAAAGAGTAGAGCCAATGCCGGGCATGGCGGCGCATGCCTTTAATCCCAGGACTCTGGAGGCAGAGGTAGGAGGATTGCTGTGAGTTCGAGGCCACCCTGAGACTCCATAGTGAATTCCAGGTCAGCTTGGGCTAGAGTGAGACCCTACCTCGAAAAACCAAAAAAAAAAAAAAAAAAAAAAAAATGACTAGAGCCAATAGTTAGAGCAGACAGCAGTCAAATTCATGTGAAAGAATGCTAGAAACCCAAAGATTTTAAGTTTGGAGTGTTTACTGGCAAAACCTTCTTTTTTCTTATTATTAACATCAGTAACAGAAATTAAAGATAGTTTAATGAAATAGTAACTTGTCATTAAATATAATCAAGTAAATTTTAAATATAAATATCACATGTTTCTTGACTAGCATTAGGTAAATAGCTAAACTGTTTATCCAGAATTCTGGTCACAGAGAGAAAAGTCAGAGACAATTTCAAAGATGCTTCCATATTATCAGGTCCATTTGTAAAACAACTGAGATCATTTGGGAAAAATCACTAGTCTTTCTTTTTGTCAGAGATTTCTGTTGGTCCTTTTGTGGGCATTCCATTTGCTTCTGCACCCTAAAATGAAAAAAACATTTTAAGAATTATTAAAGCAGGGTTGGAGGGATGGCTAGGGTGTTAAGGCATTTGCCTGCAAAGCCTAAAGACTTGAGTTCAATTCTCCAGTACCCACATACAACCAGATGCAGAGTGGCACATGCACCTGGAGTTCATTTGCAGTGGTTGGAGGCTCTGGAGTGACCATTCCTATTCCCCACCGCCCCAGCCCGGGATTACAGTTTCTTTGGTAGTAGAAGCCCGGAGAAACATGTTTAGGATGGCTCAATCCTTCAGTCAACTCTTCAATACCTCCCCACTTTGCCTTCTTCAAGCCTGCACACCACACCCATCTTCAGAAATGGCATCAGATCCCTGTTTCTGTGGATGTCAGAGTTCAATGAGACCTAGAATTCCTGGGGTTGTAGTTTTTGTTGTCTGTGTATGTGTTTTGAGACGAAGTCTCACTGTGTAGCCCGGGGTGGTCTCAAACTTAGGATCCCCCTGCCACGAACCCTGCTTGGAGTTTTTCTAAGAATCCAGAGTTTCTTGAAGCTTGACTCAGAATTCCAAGGAGCTCTATGGGGCCCAGAGTTCCTGGCCCCAGGAATGTTTGGAGACCTGGGATACTATAGTTGAGCCTACAGCAGAAGGTTGAAAGTCAGAATGTCTTCAGTTTGAAAGCGTACGAGATGCTGTCACTACATCCGAGCAGTGCCTCGGCCTGCACACCTATGGAACTCCGCAGCTTTGACACGTAGATACTGGCCACACTCAGGCAGGTCTGTGGCTCCAGAGTGGGCAGTCACATGCACACCCTTGTGTAAGCTGAAGCTCACCGGGCGCCTCAGTAGGCTGCCGAGGTAGCATTCCCAAGGGCAAAGCCACGACTGAAGCCATCTGGGCCTTGAGGGAGGCGGAGCACCAGCACTGGAACACGGATTGGGGGGACGGCATTCACGGTGTGAGCTCCTGTCTTCCTGGAAACCTCAGGAAAGGTGACTGTCACCATGATTCCTGTCCTCCTCATGGTCACCCCCCCCCCGCATCTGGCTCCCACCTTACCACATTCAATGTACCTACTGCCTCCGTGGCTTCTTTACACCACACCCGCTACCTTGCTTCCCGACCACCCACGGACACTCCATTCCCATTCTTATTCTCACTCTCTTCTTTCCTCCCTCCCTCCTTGAAAATAAATTAGTAAAATATTTGCAAAAAAAGAACTATTAGAACAAAGTGACTCACTGTATGACATCCTATCTTCTATCTGACCATTCATCTACTGGATTTTTTAAGTTAAGATCCCACTTTAGACCAGGCTGACCTGGATCTCACTCTGTAGTCCCAGGCTTGCTTCAAACTCATGGTGATTCTCCTACCTCTGCTTCCTGAATGCTGGGATTAAAGGCGTGAACCACCATACCCAGGCTTTTAGTTATTTTTATTTATTTATTTGTGTATGCACATATAGATACACCAAGGCCTCCTGCCACTGCAAACACAGTACCAGATACTTTCGCTTTCTGGGTCCAGCTTTACCTGGGTGGCTGGAGTATTGAACTTGGGCTGACAGGATTTGCAAGCAATCTCCTTGAACTGCTGAGCCATCTGCTTAGTTCTGAGAGATTCTCTTTAAAAATACACAACAGTGAGAACAAAGCAATGTTGTTTCAGAAATATGCAGGCTGAGTCAATAAGCCCAGCTGAGCAATCTAAATGAATACAAACAGCAATGCTGAAGACAAAAAGTTGTGTAAGTTATACATTTTCAAAAAACAAAAACAAAAACACCCTTCAGTTTGCATCTAGGGACGGATGTAGCTTGGAGGTTGCAGGCCGGGGGGGGGGGGGTCAAGCCCAAGCATGGGGTGGGGATAAGAAAGATCTTCAGTTTGTTTTGGCCATAAGGTAAAATCAGAGGCCTGGTTTAAAATCTCGAAGTTTCAATGTTACTTACTTAAGTTGACACATATTACTCCAGAAGTGTTATCTAAGCACCGCCCCTTCACCTGCCCTTCCCACACTGCTGGTCTTACCTTGCAGTCTACTTTGCTTTTATTTGTATCACTGGAGGCTTGTACCGCCTTTCTAGGCCATATACGACTGATGAAGGGGGAAACCAGAGGGTATATATATGGTTCCAGGAACTTTTTGAAGATCCAGAGCAGAACTGGAATGACGATACAAGGAATGCACACCATTGTCCCAGACTTGAGCTCCCACACTGCTGAGATATGATAAGAAGAAAAAAAAAAAAAAAAAAGATCTCATCACTGTGACTAAAGGACTTTACCTAGATATGAAAGCTCTCGGAAAGACTGCTTCTACAGTGAAGAAAAACCTAACACATTATTTGCTAAAAACCAGTGGTTTAAAAAAAATGCTATAAGGTAAAGCACGGGTGTGCAGACAGCAACAGCAAGATGCCATTATCCTAATGCCCTCCTGTCACAAATTTGATGAGAAAAGACACTGACTTTCAATACATGCTAGTATATGGACACCAACTCATTTGATTCTCAAAAAACCCAGACAAAGGGGCCTGCAGGGATGGCTTAGTAGTTAAGGCACTTGCCTGTAAAGCCTAAGGACCCAAGTTTGATTCCCTAGTACCCACATAAGCCAGATACACAAGGTGGTACACACACCTTGTTGCAGTCAGGTTCACATTGCTGGTAGAAACCACCTGACCAAGAGCAGCTTGTGGGAAAAAGGTTTATTTTGGCTCATAGGCTCGAAGGGAAGCTCCACAATGGCAAGGGAAAACGACAGCATGAGCAGAAGGTGGACATCACCCCCTGGCCAACATAAGGTGGACAATAGCAACAGGAGAGTGTGTCAAACACTGGCATGGGGAAACTGGTTATAATACCCATATGCCCGCCCCCAACAATACACTGCCTCCAGGAAGCATTAATTCCCAAATCTCCATCAGCTGGAAACCTAGCATTCAGAACACCTAAGTTTATGGGGGACACCTGAATCAAACAACCACATTCCGCCCCTGGACCCCATAAACTGATAACCATATATGACGTAAAATATGATGTATTCAGTCCAACTTTAAATGTCCCCACAGTTTTTTTTTAATTTTTTTTGTTCATTTTTATTTATTTGAGAGCAACAGACAGAGAGAGAAACAGGCAGATATATATATAGAGAGAGAATGGGCACGCCAGGGCCTCCAGCCACTGCAAACGAACTCCAGACACGTGCGCCCCCTTGTGCATCTGGCTAACGTGGTTCCTGGGGAGTCGAGCCTCGAACCGGGGTCCTTGGGCTTCACAGGCAAGCGCTTAACTGCTAAGCCATCTCTCCAGCCCCCCCCCCCAGTTTTTTTTTTTAAATCAACTTCAATGATATTCATACATCCCCATAGTCCGAGATCTTTTAACTGAACCATAGTACCAAAAAATAACCTCAAAAAACCCATAATGGCACAGAATAAACATTCACACTGCAGAAGATGGCACTGGGCATAGCAAAGAAACATTCAGCCAATACAAGATTTAAAACAACCAGGGCAAACATCAGACTGTAACTCCAAGTCCAACAACTCTAGCCAGTGACAAATCTCCAAGTCTGATAATTCTAACCAGCAACAAGTCTCTAGTGTTCCAATTCTGCCCCTCCAGCTAGGCTACTCATAGTCCTGAAAAACTTAATCTGGGGCCGGCAGCTCTCCTTAGCAGTCATCTCATGGTCCCGGCATCTCCACGGTTCATCCTCATAGCCCCATGGGGTCTCCATGCAGGCATCCAGCAAACCTGTTTCACACTGCCCATGGCCGTTTCCAAAACACAAGACCATGTTGCAAACTCAATGACCCTCTCTTTCCTGCATTTCTTATGCTCCACAATATCAGGTAGGATGCCAATTTGTTAATCCAGAGGGGAATAAAGCAGACTTTGAAGAACAGGACTCTCCTTGAGCACTCAGGCCCCTTCAAATGAGTCTACATTCTTCCTGTTGCCCCAGTGCAGGTCAGCTGGCCCAATCTCAAAGGTTGTAATCTCTCAATTGCAGCTGAACAGGCAGAAGTTCACCCAAAGATTTTTTTTTTTCCTGTGCCATATCCCTCTGCTCATACCAGTTCATTTCTACACAAAGCAACCCTGCACAACTTCTCAGGACACAGACATAATCGCAAGCTTCTTACGCAAACTTCTAGCCTAGTCCAAACAAAGCTCTTTCTCACCCTCCTAAGCCAAACCTCCCAGTCCGTAGTTCTTACTGCATTCAGGTCTTTCAACTCTGACCAGAATAGTCCATCAAGCTGTACTTTCAGCACTGCAAGGCATCTCTTAGGCCAAGGTTTCAAATCCTTCCACATTCCTCTTGAAAATCAGATCTAAAAGGCCACAGCCACACACAATCTGGTGTCTAGCAGCAATCCCACTCCTCGGTACCACTTTACTGTTGCAGTCAGGTTCGCAATGCTGGTAGAAATTACCTGACCAAGAGCAGCTTGTGGGAAAAACGACGGCATGAGCAGACGGTGGACATCACCCCCTGGCCAATATAAGGTGGACAACAGCAACAGGAGAGTATGCCAAATACTGGCATGGGGAAACTGGCTGTAACACCCATAAACCCGCCCCCAACAATACCCTCCCTCCAGGAAGCATTAATTCCCAAATCTCCATCAGCTGGGAACCTAGCATTCAGAACACCTAAGTTTATGGGGGACACCTGAATCAAACCACCACACACCTAGAGTTCGTTTGCCATGGCTAGAGGTCCTGGCATGCCCATTTCTCTCTCTCTCTCTGCCTCTTTCTCTTGCCCCCCCAAAAAAAGGACAAGCTGGGTGTTCTACAAATGAAGAAAAACATGACTTATACTCCACGTAAGTGTGGCATGCACTCAGTGTGAATTAATTCCCAAGTCTTAATCTCCAAGAACTGACCATATCAATTAGCCAATGCATGAAGATATCAGGTTATCACTTTGGAAGACCTCAAGGCTACAAACCAGTTTTCCTCAGGCAATAACTCACCCTTCATCTGTTGGTTTGCTTTCTTTCTCTTTTTCCTTTCCCTCAATCCCTTCCTTCCTTCCTTTGTTTCTTTCTCCCTCTCCTTTCTCTTTGCTTCTCTCCCTTCCCTGACAGGGTCCAAGTTGGCCTGCAACTCAGCCTCTTGGCTGAGTCTCCTAAGTGACAAATTACACATGTGACACTAGGCCTAACATCCGTTATTCTAAGAGCATTAATTGAAGGTGTGCCAAGTAATAAAATTTTATTTAGTATTACTATGAGTAAGTTGTCAATTTCTAAAAAGTTAGTGCTTCTGAGCTGGGGGTAGTAGTGCATGCCTTTAGTGCCAGCACTTGGGAGGGTGAGACAGGAGGATCACAGTGAGTTCGAGGCTACAGATGAGTCCAGGTCAGCTTCAGTAGGCAATTTTAAATTATCCACAAGTGAACAATGCTATTGATAATACTTTCTGGGTGTGATTCTAAAGTGAATTACAAGAGCTATAAACAACAACAACAAAAATGTACATTTATATCAAGGAATGACCAGCTGTTTTACAAAACACTCAATGTATTCTAGTCAAATTAAAAGGTAAGAAGCTACCCAAGCAGTATGCTCCCCGAACATACTGTCTGATTAAAGTAAGTCAATTAGGCCAGCGTGGTGCACATGCCTTTAATCCCAGCACTCAGGAGACAAAGGTAGGAGGATCACTGTGAGTTTGAGGCTACCCTGAGACTACACAATGAATTCCAGGTCAGCGTGGACTAGAGACCCTACCTTAAAAAACCAAAATAACGACCCCCCCCCCAAACAACAACAACAACAAAAAAGTAAGTCAATTAGACTAATTCAAAAAATTTCAAGAATCATTATTTTTGGTGACAGATGTTTAGAATGGGACCTGGAAAGACTCAAAGGTGACCTGCTTTCGGTCTTACACCCTCTTAAAAGTACCACTCTGTAGGTTGAGGTAGGAGGATCACCTTAAGTTCAAGGCCAGTCTTAGACTACATGTGAATTCCAGGTCAGCCTGGGTTAGAAAGACACTACCTCAAAAAATAAAGCAAAAGAGCATCACATGCTGGGTGTGGTGGCACACGTCTTTAATCCCAGCACTCAGGAGGCAGAGGTAGGAGGATCACTGTGAGTTTGAGGCCACCTTGAGAATACATAGTGAATTCCAGGTCATCAGCCTGGGCCAGAGTGAGACCCTACCTCGAAAAAAAAAAAAAAGCCAAAGAGTATCACACACAGTAGTAGTATGCGTATTCTGATGGCAGTTGCCTGGATTTAAATCCTGCTCCACTTACTTTCTAGAAGGCATTTCTGACAAAATTACTTAACCAGACTGTGCCTTAATCCCATATGTATGTATGTTGTATGCTGTGTATACAACAAAGACAGTTATAGTGCACACCTTGACTAAATGTAATATGCATTAAGTAATGCAAATGTATATGTAAAAATGTGGCTTAGAGTAATGGCTCAGTGGTCAGAGGCACTTTCGTGCAAAGCCTGACAGCCTGGGTTTGATTCCCCAGTACCCACATAAAGCCAGATACACAAAGTGGCATGCATCTGGAGTTTGCTTACAGTGGCAAGAACCCCTGATGTGCCCATTTTCTCCTATCTCTCTCTCTCTCTGCTCACTCTAGCCCAGGCTGACCTGGAATTCACTCTTGTCTTCTCAGGGTGGCCTCAAACTCATGACAATCCTTGTACCTCTGCCTCCTGAGGCTTTCACTACCACACCTGGCTCAAAAATATATACATATTTTAATTTTTGTTTATTTTTATTTTTATTTGAGAGTGACAGACAGAACAAGGCAGACAGAGAGAAAGAGAGACTGGGCTCACCAGGGACTCCAGCCATTGCAAACAAACTCCAGATGCATGCGCCACCTTGTGCAACTGGCTAACGTGGGTACTGAGTGATTGAGCCTTGAACCAGGATCTTTAGGCTTCACAGGCAAGCGCTTAACCGCTAATCTCTCCAGCCCCTCAAAAATATTTTTTTAAAAAAGATGATTTAGGCCTGTAATCCCAACTATTTGGAAGGTCAACGCAAGAAGATCAAAAGAGCCAGGTATGGTGGTGCATGCCTTTAATCCCACCATTGGGGAAGCTGAGGTAGGAGAATCACTGTGAGTTTGAGGCCAGCCTGAGACTACATAGTGAATTCCAGGTCAGCCTGGGCTAGAGCTAGATCCTACCTCAAAAAAACATGCAAACAAAACAAGAGGACCAAAAGTTCAAAAGACTGCCCAGGCAACTTAGCAAGATTCTGTCTCAAAAGAAACACAAAAAAATGGGCTGGAGAGATGGCTCAGAGGTTAAGGCATTCACCTGCAAACCCTAATGACCTGGGTTTGATTCCCCAGTACCCACTTAAAGCCAGATGCACAAAGTGGCGCATGCATCTGGAGTTCGTTTGTAGTGGCTGGAGGCCCTGACATTGTACCCATTCTCTCTGATTACAAATAAATAAATAATTTTTTTTAAAGTAAGAAAAACATGGGCTGGAGATGGCTTGGTAGTTAAGGCATTTGTTTGCAAATGCCTAAGGACCCAGGTTCAATACCCCAGTACCCAGGTAAACCAGCTGCACAAGGTAGCACATGTGTCTGGAGTTCGTTTGCAGTGGCTAGGGGCCCAGGCACACTCTTTCTCAAATAAATAAAATAAAGTATTAAAGGTTCCTTTCTTTTTTTCCTCAATTTTTATTAACATCTTCCATGATTATAAAAAAAATCCCATGGTAATTCCCTCCCTCCCCCCACTTTCCCCTTTGAAATTCCATTCTCCATCATATCCCCTCCCCATCTCAATCAGTCTCTCTTTTATTTTGATGTCATGATCTTTTCCTCCTCTTATAATGGTCTTGTGTAGGAAGATTCCTTTCTTTAAAAAATATGTATATTTATTTGTAAGGGGGCAGTGATGGGAGCGCTAGGGTATTTTGCTGCTGTAAACAAACTCCAAATGCATGCAACACTTTGTGCATGGAGAATCGAACCTGGGCCACCGAGCTTCGCAAGCAAATGCAAAGAAGTTTCTTAAAAGGGAGGGAGGGAAGAAAAAAAGGAAGGGCTGGGGATGTAGCTCGGTGGTAGAACACCTGGGCTGGGCTAAATGGAATCCCCAGCACCAAAAAAAAAAAAAAAAAAAAAAAAAAAACAACCAACAACAAAAAAACTCACCACCAAGCTCCACAACTTCAAAAGCCTGTCCAAAGTTCAGAGGTAACTAGAGCTGGTTAAAATCAGAATTCCCAGTACTGGTTTCCCAGCTCATGGGGCTTGCCTTTTCCTCTTCTTCAAAACCACAACGGTCATGTTCCACTTCAACCAAGCATTCAAAACCAAGTTAACCCCCTTTCAAACCACTGGTAACGCTACCAGCATGGTTAAAGTTGGTGACCCGCATCCCTCAGAAACACCCTTACCTTAGTAGCAAGCAAACTAAATACGTATACAGTCTGCGGCAAATATTCAAGAATGAGTGCTACTACTGACACCACAGTATGATTTTTATAACTTTGGCTCTCTTCTGAAGGAAGCTACTTGTATTTCGTCTCTTAATCCTAATGACTCCTCAATAAAATGTTTTATTTCATAGCGTGTAAACCGTATTGGAAAAGCCTAGAAGATGGCAAAGGGAGACTATCATTTTAACTAGTGTCCAAACCGACAAGGTAAGATGACTTCCACCTGGTTAAGAGGAATCTGCTTTCACTCGACTTAGCTGCAGACGACAAAGGGAGCCGGAGGGATGGGCCGAGGCTCCAGGGCTGGAAAACCACGTCCGATAAGGAGCCAAGGGGTCGGGTGGATTCAAAGACAATGACGGAAAACTCAGCAGGAGGCAGAGGGTCAGTGACGGACACCAGAGGGGAAGGGACACCCACCGTACGAGGCCAAGTAGGAGAACCAAGCCTCCAGGGAGGCGGGCGAAGGGCAGTGCCGGGGATCGGTGGGACACCGGGAACGCGGGCCTGCCGGGCCGCTCCAAAGCGCCGCGGGAACGCCGACCGAGGACGAAGCCCGGTAGCACTCGCAAAGATACCGTCGTCAGGCCCACTCAAACCAGCTCCCGGGGACCACACAGCTCTACAAGCGACGTCACACTTCCGGAAGGCGGAGCGAGCTGCCGCCAGCCAATGAGCGCCTCCAGAGGACGACAGAGGCGTACGCTCGCCGGAGGACGCGCGAGACGTGTGGTGACGTCATTAGGAAACGCCTGACTTCGGCGCTGCGCGATTTGCGCATGCGCTTGCCGATGCAGCGCCCGGAGCCGGCTCTCCTAGGCTCCCTGGGAATAGCTAGTCGGCTCCAGAACGCGGCAGGCTAGTAAGACGGTACTTTTCTTTTAGCGTTTTGAGATTACAGTTGTACATTCCCAAGTATTTTAATTTAAGGAAGGGGAAATTTAGGGTTGAGGGTGTTTCCTGGAGTTCCGTGGTACTTCAAGGTTCAATCTCCAGCAATCAATCCCTCAGACGCTTAACATTTCACACCCTACGAGGATGCTGCTACCGGACCGATCTGGTGGTGAGAACATGGATTTGGAACTCATACACGGCTACTTGAAATATGCAGTCTCTCGGCAGTATGTGACACAAATCAAACTAAGCCTGCTCAAGAACTTGTATACACACAAGTTTACAGGATGGCCACCTTTAAAGGTGATTGCTTACAAAGCCTGCGTGCGACGCTGGTCTCAAATTTCCCAGCCACCCGGATGGGGGGAAAAAAAAAAAAAAGTAAAAGGGTCTAGTGTTCCTTTGCAGTGGCAAGCCCTGAAGCTCCCATACACATACGAAATTTTTCCTTGAAAAAAAAAAAAAAAAAAGGTGTCGTGACACAGGCCTTTGATTCCAGCACTCAGGAGGCAGTAGGAGGATCACTAAATTCGTGGCCAGCTTGGGGCTGTAGAGTTCCAGGTCACCCTGGGCCTAGACCAGCTTGGACTGGAGACCCTTGCCTCGAAAAAAATGAAGAAAAAGGTTTGCAGGAAGCCTTCACGGCAGTCACCAACATAGGACTTAAAATCGAGGGCAAATACTTCAGAAATAATTTTTTTGAGGTAGGGTCTCACTAGGCTGCAATCCACCTACATCTGTCACAGAGTACCAGGCTCAAAGGCGTGTGTGCCACTTTCGGCATCTGGCTCTATATGGGTAATGGGGGATTGAATTTGGGTCTTTAGGCTTTGCAGGAAAATGCCTTAACTGCTGAGCCCTCTCTCTCTGGACCCCTGGTTTGTTTATATTGATAAGAAATACTAAAGGCCATATTAAATGCATGTACAGTGGTGCACCTTTTAGTTCTAGCACTCTGGGAGGCCAAAAGCCAACAAAAAATTACACCTTTAAAAAGGCTCAGAAGCTAGCTTTTGTCATTAACATATAAAAGTTTAGAAGACAAAGTGGATTGTAAAGTTCAGTGAGCCGGGTGTGATGGTGCACGGCTTTAATCCCAGCAATGGAGAGGCAGAGGTGGGAGGATCACCATGAGTTTGAGGCCACCCTGAAACTACATGCTGAATTCCAGGTCAGCCTGGGCTAGAACGAGAACCTACCATAGAAAAACCAATGGCACGACCATTCTCTCGGTCGTGAAGATCCAGGACAGGAAAAAAGGGCAGTGGTAAAGGATTGTCGCATTATTTACAGGTAAGTTGTCAATTAGGGATTAAAAAAAAAAAAAAAAAAAAAAAAAAAAAACTAGGGCCGGAGAGGTTTAGCAGTTAAGGCACTTGCCTGCAAAGCCAAAGGACCTCGGTTCGATTCCCCAGGATCCATGTAAGCCACATGCACAAGGGACACGTGCGCCTGGACTTCATTTGCAGTGGCTGGAAGCCCTGGTGCACCCATTCTCTCTTTTTCTCTCTCTCCAATAAATAAATCCATTTTCACCAAGAGGTTCCAGTAAACACACAATTGCACATTTCAGCATAATTTGTGGAAAACTTAAAAAGCCTCAGACCGATTATGTAGCTTCATTGGCAGACTGCAGAACACATACAAAAAATCACCCACAAAGGTCAGGGAGATAGCTCAGAGGGAGTGTTTTGTAAATGTTAAGTGTTGCTTGCAAAGCCTGCTGACCTGTGTATGAATCCCCAACATCCATGTAAAGCCAGATGCACAAAGTGTATGAACCATTAGCTAGTTCATGTCCAGTGGCAAGAGGCCCTGGTACACTTATGGTCTCTCCCTCCTTGCAAATATTTAAATGCATACAGACAATTGTGAATTTGGTTGTCCTGTCACAAGTCTTTTAATCTCAGCACTTTGGAAGCAGAGGAAGAGCCTGGAGAACCTACCTGGAAAAACCAAATACAAACAAGGGGCCAGGCATGGTGACACACCCACAATCCCATTACAGTAAGCTTCGTGGTGCATTCATCTTGAGTTCATTTGCAGTGGCTGGCAGCCCTGAAGTGCCCATTCTCTCACTCAAATAAAAAGTTCATAAATACGCAGGGCAGATGAATTTCTAGTTTTAACATGTAAACTCATCTGATCTGACACTTAAAATGCTTTAATAAACACAACCAACAGTCCTTTTATTTCCATTTATTTTCATGCTGCATTTACTCCCGTGCCATAAGTTTTTGTTTCTTCAGTTTTTTCTGGGATATCTGAGGAAAGAAAAGTGAAGGAACATTAGGTTTCTGAAAAAGAAACCTGTATTTAATTCCCCAAACAGCTTAATTCATTAGTGTTTAAGTGGAAAACACAAAAAGCCCCAGGTTTCTGCCTTAGGGGTCTGGAGAGATGGTTCAGCTGTTAAGATGTACAAAGTGGCACATGCACTGGCAGAAGGCCCTGATGTGCCCATCTCTCAGGTTATAAAAACGAATGTGATCTTATTAGATCTTTGGTCAGGGCTACATGGTACTGAATATGAACTACCACTAGTCAAGAAACAAAACTTGTCAGTCACAAAAGCCAAATCAAAATGAAAAGGTTGCTCAGAACAATGTGTTTTCATGGTTTATTCCAAAGGTGTCCTAAGATAAGTCATCATAGCAACCACATCCTATCTAGCAGCAGACACAAGCAACTGAGTAACTAAGAAGCTTACCTTTTTCTTCTGTGCAACCTCCTCTTCTGGTTTAGGAACAATCTGTTCCTTTTCAGTGAGGATCATCTCAATGTGGCAAGGAGAGCTCATGTAAGGGTTAATCCGACCATGAGCTCTGTAAGTACGGCGGCGCATCTTGGGTGCTTTGTTCACCTGGATATGTTCAATGACCAGAGAATCCACATCTAAACCCTGGAAAAGGGAAAAAAATCATGTTAACATCTTTTGTTATTATCAACACCATCTTGCAAAACAGTTCTGACCCAAGCCAGTCTTAAGCCTTTTTTTTTTGTTTTTCAAGGTAGGGTCTCTCTCCCAACCTGACCTGAATTCACTCTGTATTCTCAGGGTGGCCATTTTATTTACCTTAGAGAAACAGAAAGAGGCAAGGGGGGGTGCCGGGCGTGGTGGTGCACGCCTTTAATCCCAGCACTTGGGAGGCAGAGGTAGGAGGATCACTGTGAGTTTGAGGCTGCCCTGAGACTACATAGTGAATTCCAGGTCAACCTGAGCTAGAGTGAGACCCTACCTTGAAAAACCAAAAAAGAGGTAAAGGGGGGAGAGAATGGGGGATGTCAGGGACTTCAGCCACTGTAAGTGAACTCCAGACGCTTGCACCACCTTGCGTGCCTGGCGTACGTGGGTCCTGAGGAATTAAACCTAGGTCCTTTGGCTTTGCTGGCAAACCTTAAACGCTAAGCCATCTCTCCAGCCCTGAAACCAATTTTGAAATACAATTCGGTGAAAAAAATTCATGATGTATGTGTTTAAGCACTTGCCTTTTCTTGCTGCTATAAGTTTAAAGGTTGTTGAAGATGGGTAAGAGTAAATGTAGTAAATAGGCAATACCCCACTTGGAGAAACCTTTGCCCGTTATTATCACTGTTTAACAGTTATATTTATCTTTTTACTATAAAATATGGCCACCAAACTATATTACCTAATAAACTAATTTAGGCAATCCCACTAATGAAAAGGTCAGTGACATAAAGTCAAGAATCTCTTGGTAAACTGGTCATGGTGGTGCTTGCCTTTAATCCCAGCACTCAAGAGGCAGAGGTATGAGGATCACTGAGAGTTCAAGGCCACCCTGAGACTACAGTGAATTCCCCCCTATCAGCCTGGGCTAGACAGAGCGGGACCCTACCTCAAAAAAAAAAAAATCCCTTCTTAATTGAAAATGTTTCTTTTGTTGGGCTGGGGATTGAGGCCAGGGCTTGTGGGCAACATTGTGTGCCACACCCTTGATTAGGAAACAAGTCTTGTGTGCACTGAGGATAAGGAAAATAAGACACAGGTGCCTGGACAGCACACTACTAGAAAGATGAATTTTTTTTTCCCAGAGGTAAAATTTCACTCTATCTAGCCCAGGCTGTCCTAGAATTCACTATGTAGTCAGATCCAGGTTGGCCCTGTGCTGTGATACTTGTGCGTGCTGGGATTAAAAGCATGCACCACCATGCCCAGCTAGATGGAAATCTTTTTTTTTTTTTTAAGTAAAAATTCAAGGCTGAGTGGTGGCGCACACCTTTAATCCGAGTATTCGGGAGGCATAAGTAGGAAGATCACTCTGAGTCTGAGGCCACCCTGAGACTCTATAGTTAATTCCAGGTCAGCCTGGACCAAAGTGAGACCCTACCTTGAAAAACCAAAAATTCAAGCTGAGCATGGTGGCGCACGCCTTTAATTCCAGCACTTGGGAGGCAAAGGTAGGAGGATCACTGTGAGTTCGAGGCTACCCTGAGATTACATAGTGAGTTCCAGATCAGGCTAGGCTACAGCAAAACCCTACCTTGGAAAAAAAAAAGGGGGGGGAGGGCATTCAAGCCAGATTTAACGAATGAAAATAGTATCGATCAAGAACTTTGTGGCATGAGGACTGGAGAGATGGTTCAGTGGTTACAATGCTTGCCTGTAAAGTCTAAGGACTTGGGTTCAATGCTCCAGTATCCACATAAAGCCAGATGCCCAACGTGGCACATGCATCTGGAGTTTGTAGTGGCTGCAGGCCCTGTGCACCCATTCTCTCTCTGCTTGCAAATAAATAAAAAAAGATGCCGGGCATGGTGGCGCACGCCTTTAATCCCAGCACTCGGGAGGCAGAGGTAGGAGGATCGCCGTGAGTTCGAGGCCACCCTGAGACTCCATAGTGAATTCCAGGTCAGCCTGGGCTAGAGTGAGACCCTACCTCGAAAAACCAAACAAAAAAAAAAAAAAGATGGCTTAGCGGTTAAGGCACTTGCCTGCAAAGCCAACTGACCCATGTAAGCCAGATCAAGGGGGTGCACCCATCTAGAGTTCAATTGTAGTGGATAGAGGCCTTGGCCTGCCCATACCTCTCTCAAATAGATAAATTCAAAATATATTTAAAATAGAAGTTAGTGGCATGATACCTTAAGCTCAGCATTACTCTCTGCATTTTTAAGCATGTGCAGCAGAAATTCAGCACTCTTTTTGGGCCACCGACCCTGTGTCCAGCCCCACTGTTTAGCCTAAAAGAAAAGGAGACAATTAGTCAGTTAAAATGACATAGAACCACTAAGAATTGTTTTATGCAACATCAAGGTTGCTCAGAATGTGAGTTTATTTCATGGTGATTCCAAAGGTGTCCTAAGATTGGCATCATAGCAACCGAACAGATCTCGTGCCACAACTGTCCCACCTGATGCCCTCTAACAATTTTTGAGTAGCAACCTAATAATTCTCACCTGGGCACACCTACCAACTCCACCATTGTATCGCCGGAATGGCACACACTGCTTCTTTAAAGTGACGTCTTTCAGATATTTCGTGGCTTTTCGGATATGCATACCCTTGATGGCCTGAGCAGTTTCACGGGTGTTCTAAGTACGAGCAATAAAGCTTTGGTTAACAGTGACATTCTATTATGCTTTTTAAAGCAAGTATCAAATTAAGAGTCTTAAAATTAGGTTTCATCACTTAAACCCTTCCAAAATTATCCATCTCAGTCAGGTTCTGGGTTTAGAATAGAGGGAAAGCAGAGACAAACTGTTCGTAGTCTACGAACTTCTATTTCTTTTCTTAAGGTAGGGTGTGTTCTAGCCCAGGCTGACCTTGAACTCATGGCAGTCCCAGTACCTGACTGGGCCTGGGATTAAAGGCATATACCACCATGACAGGCTAGAGCTTGTTTCATAGCTAGGAGAGATTGGTAAGATTAGACGTCATAGGCAATAGGCAGGCTGTGGAACAAAGGTCCCCCTTTGAGGGAGGTCTCACACAACCTGACTGAGATGGTTTGGGGAAGGTAGGTTTTTGTTTTGTTTGCCCAGGTATACTAAAGCACTGTAACAGGTGGTTCCAGAATCTCCACCTTAGTGTAAGCACAGTCAACTGGAGAGGAGGGGGATAGAACGGGAACAGCTCTAGTACTAATAGTCACTACTTTCTCAAATAGTCCTTTCAATTTTACATAATGCCACAAATCTGAAATCGATATACTTAAGCTGTGATAATCAACTTCTACATGAAAGCAGCTGCTCAGAATTCATTAATTTTCATGGTGAATCCAAAGGTGTCCTAAGAAGGGCATCACCGCAGCTTCCTTAAGGTAAGAAATGGGAACAAGGAAGATTCCTAAATCTTAATTACAATTGCCGTACCTTAAAGTGAACACGAAGATTTGAACCCCTTGACTTGCATGCTAGAAAAGAAATTAGAAGGTGGTTAGTTTTGGTTATACTATGCTTGCTTTAACAGATCCACGTGCTATCCACTTACATTTTGTGGGGTTTTCTGGGTCGAGAGAGTAGCGAACCATTTTCACAGGTCACCTGGAAGGGAGCACAACATTGTTTGTCAGGTGGTTAACTAATGCAGACTAAGTATTTGATGGCGCCACCAGCTGCTCAGAGAACAGTTGTTTTCACGATTAATCCAAAGGTGTCCTAAGATATGCCATCATCGCAGCCGTCTTATTATTCTAAGCCATCTTTTCCTTTCCCTTTGATTTACCAGTAATCGCAGAATTACATACAGTAAAGTACGTACACAGGACGCCCTTTCTGCCCTCTCCTCGGTTTCCACCCAACCTGGTCTTTGGCGGCTAAGATAACACACTGGGCACGACAGCACCCCTCCAGCTCCCTCCATCCCCACCTTCCCAGTCGGTACACATGCAGAGCTTTTGGCCCACCACGCACATTAAGATGCCGCCACAACTGGGCCGCAAACTCAGACCGCACTCACCGCAGGGTTCTGACCCTCGCAGGCTAGTCGTCGGCACCGACCACACGGTGCACTTGACCCCGCCAACGGCCAAGCCGGGCCCTGGCAAACCCACTCCCGCCCATCGCGCTCCTCCGCCGGCCCGACGCGGGGCCCCGCCAACTTGGACGCGGCGCCACGTCTCCCCGCACACGCTTCCATCGAGGCACAGTCGCCCTAGGAGCTCGGCTCGCACGGGCCTCGATGGCGGCGCCCGCAGAGCCAGGATGCCAGCGATGGCCGGAGGATTGAACACTCGGAGCTCAACCTTAGAAAAGCACTCACCTCAGGCCGCTAACAGGAAGAGGAAGAGCAAGTGCTCCTGGGAGAACTCATGAGAACTCGACCTCTCGCGAGATTTCCCGAGGAAGCAACGAGATCTGCGGTGGGGCGTGGCTCGGAAGCAACGTAGTGTGGAATGTTTTAAGAACGCAAACAAGTTTGCGTCCTTAGAGATTCACAAAATTGTGTGTTTGCGTCCTTAGAGACTCACAAAATTGTGTGTGTGTGTGTGTGTGTTTTCCAGACTCACAAAATTCTCTCTGTGTGTTTTTCCAGAATCAAAGCTAAGGGGTTTAACTACTAGTAAATTAGTAAATTAACAGGCATGTGGCAGTATTCGTGACTCCGCACTGCCTGACACCACTTACACAAAACCTACATAATAGGACGGGAAAAATGTTATCAAAGTAGAAGAGAGGGTCCGTCGTGGTGGCGCTCGCCTTGAATCCTAGCACTGGGGAGGCAGAGGTAGGAGGATCCCTGTGAGTTCAAGGGTACCGTGAGACTAGAGTGAATTCCAGGTCACCCTGGGCTAGAGCGAGACCCTACCTTAAAAAACCAAAAAATAAAAATAATAATTAAAAATAAAAGTAGAAGAGATGGGCTGGAGATGGCTTGCTTGCCTGCAAAGCCTAAGGACCCAGGTTCGATTCCCCAGTACCCTGGTAAAACCAGATGCAGAAGGTGGCACATGCGTCTGGAGCTCGTTTGCAGTGCCTAGAGGCTCTGGCATGCCCATTCTCCTTCTCTGCCTGCCCCTCTCTCTGTCAAATAATAAACAAAATTAAAAATTAAAAAGATTAAAAGCCTTGCCTGGCGTGGTGGGACATGCCTTTAATCCTAGCAGAGTTCAATTTCCCAGGAGCCACATAAGCCAGATGCACAAGGTATCCATGTGTCTGGAGTTCGTTTGCAGTGGCTGGAGGCCCTGGCATGCCCATTTTCTCTTTCTCTCTTCTCTCTTTCTCTCTGCCTCTTTGTTTCTCTCTCTCTCTCTCTCTCTCTCTCTCTTCTCTCTCTCTCTCTCTCTCTCTCTCTCAGATAAATAAAAATAAGATTTTTTAAAGCTTTATTTAATTTATTTATTTATTTGAGAGAGAGAGAAAGAGGTAGAGTGAGGGAGAGAGAGACTGGGCGCAAAGGGCCTCCAGCCACTGCAAACGAACTCCAGACGCATGGATACCTTGTGCATCTGGCTTACATGGGTCCTGGGGAATCAAACTGAGGTCCTTTGGCTTTGCAGGCAAACTCCTTAATCACTAAGCCATCTCTCCAGCCCCAAGATTTTTTTTTAAGTAAAACTAATATTGCAATACTGTCGCTGCCTTAAGGCACACAAGCTGCACCTGAACATGGAACTCTCCACCCCTGTTCTTCTGTCCCCCACCAAACTTTTCAACAAAAGATTCAGTAGTTTAGATTTACACTTTAAACCACTTGCCCTGACTGCCTGTGGAGAGCAGACTTGAAGGGTAGAAGCAGAAACAGGAAAAGGGATTGCAGCATTTTTTTTTTTTTTTGAAGAGTTGGGGTTGGCTTAAGCTAGGCTTTTGTAAGGAGTCAGATAGATGAAGGGGTTCCCCCCATCCTGAGACAGAGCCAATGGAACCAGCTAATGGATTGGATACAGGCAGGGGTATAAATATAGTAATGAAGGATGGCTCCCAGATTTTCCACTTAAACACCAGGTAGTACAATATGCAGAGATAAATAGTCTGTGTGGCCACATTAAAAGTGACCTTGGGATGACTCAGAGGGCATCATGGTGCTGGAAAGAAGTGACAGGAGTACTCAGCACTGCAATATCTCTATCACACCTTCCAAGGCTCAGGGTCCATTGTGGAAGAGGTGGTGGAAAGAATGTAAGAGCCAAAGGAAGGGTAGGACTCCTTACAACATGCTCCCCCCAAACACAAAATGGCCTGGATATCCATGACCTCACAGTGTCTGACACTACCTACACAAGACCATCATAATAGGAGGAAAAGATCATGACATCAAAATAAAAGAGAGACTGATGGAGATGGGAAGGGGATATGATGGAGAATGGAGTTCCAAAGGGGCAAATGGGGGGAGAGAGGGTATTATCATGGGATATTTTTTATAATCATGGAAGTTGTTAACCAAAAAAAAAATTTGAAAAGAAAAAAAAAGTTTTGGGGGGCTGGAGAAATAGCTTAGTGGTTAAGGGGCTTGCCTGTGTAGCCTAAGGAGCCAAGTTTTACTCCCCAGAACCCATGTAACATGTAAGATGGCACATGCGTCTGGAGTTTGTTTGCAGTGGCTGGAGGCTCTGGCGCACCCATTCTCTAACCCCCCCCCCCCTGCTTTTTTCTCTCCCTCAAATAATAATAAAAAATAAAATATTAAAAGTTTGGGGGCTGGAAGGGTGGATCAGTGGTTAAGGTGCTTGCCTACAAAGCCTAACAACTTGAGTTCAATTCTTCAGTATCCACATAAAAGTCAGATGCTCAAAGTGGCACTTACTGAGGCTGGAGGCCCTTGCATGCCCATTTTCTCTGTCTCTCTCTTCTCTCTCTCTCTCTCTCTCGTTGCAAATGAATAAATTAAAAAAAATAAGTTTTGTTTTGGGCCAGAGAGGTGGCTTAGACCACTAAGCCATTAAGGCACTTGCCTGAGAAGCCTAAGGACTCAGGATCAAGTGCCTGCGTAAGCCAGATGCACATTGAGGCACATGCATCTGGAGTTTGTTTGCAGTGGCTAGAGGCCTTGGTATACCCATTCTCAATCTGCTTCTTTCTCTTTCATAAAATAAATAAATAAGAAAGTTTTGCTTTGACACACTCTCTCCCTCCCTCTCTCTCTCTCTCTCTCTCTCTTAGCTTCCTGGCTCTCATGATGTGTCTGCTCTGCTCTGCTGTATCTGCCTCACCATGATGAACTGAAACCTCCCAAACTCTGAGCAAAAAATTCATCTGCCAGGTGTGGTGGCACATGCCTTTCATCCCAGCACTCAGGAGGCAGAGATAGAAGGATTGCTGTGAGTTTGAGGCCAGCCTGAGAATACAGAGTGAATTCCAGGGCTGGGCTAGAGCAAGACACTACCTTGAGCCCCCCCCCCCCCCCCAAAAAAATAAAAGTTTTGGAGGCTGAAGAAATGGCTCAGTGATTAAAGAAAGGCACTTGTTTGCAAAGCTAGATGGCCCGGGTTTGATTTTCCAGTATCCACAAACAGACAGCTACACTAAGTGGCACATGTGTCTGGAGTTCATTTTCAGTGGCCTGAGGACCTGGAACACCCACACTCACTTTCCCTCTGTCTGCCTCTCTCTCTCTTTTTCCTCTCTCTCAAATAAATAAAAAAAAAAATCCAAAAGTAGTTTGGGGTCTGGAGAGATGGCTCAGCAGTTAAGGCACATGCCTCTAAAGCCTAAGGAACCTGGTTCCATTTCCTGGTACCTACATAAAGCCAGATTCACAAGGTGGTGCGTGCGTCTGGGGTTCATTTACAGTGGCTAGAGGCTCTGGCCCACCCATTCTCTCCCTCCTTCTCTCTGTCTCTCTCTCATATAAATAAATAACTAAATAAATAGTTTTTTATTTTTGGTTTTTCGAGGTAGGGTCTCACTCTAGCCCAGGCTGACCTGGAATTCACTAAGTAATCTCAGGGTGGCCCTGAACTCACAGTGATTCTCCTACCACTGCCTCCTGAGTGCTGAGATTAAAGGCGTGTGCCACCACGTCTGGCTTAATAAATAATATTTTAAAACACACCTTTAATCCCAGAATTTGGGAGGCAGAGAGGTAGGAGAATCTCCATGGGTTTGAGGCAATCTCGACACTACCTAGTGAATTCAGGTCAGCCTGGCTGGAGTGAGACCCTACCTCAAACAAACAGAAAGTTTTGTTTGCCACATGTGATGGCAAATGAGGCAAGGGGATCATGAGTTCAAGATCAACCTGGACTATATCAGGAGACTCCCCCAAAAGTTTTGTTTTCAGATTTTAACTTATGAAAATTTAAGACACAAAACAGAAGAACAATAGAGTTAATCTCCAAATACCTATTTTAGGCTTTTTTTTTTTGGGGGGGGGTCAAGGTAGGGTCTCACTCTTGCCCCAGGTTGACGTGGAGTTCACTCTGTAGTCTCAGTGTAGCCTCTAACTCTTGGTGATCTTCCTATCTCTGCCTCCTGAGTGCTGGGATTAAAGGTGTGTGCCACCACACTCAGGCTGCTTTAGACTTTTTTTTTTGTTTTTTTTTGGCTTTTTGTTTTGCAAGGTAGGTTCTCACTCTAGCCTAGGCTGACCTAGAATTCACTGTGTAGTCTCAGGGTGGCCTCGAACTCACAGTGATCCTCCTACCTCTGCCTCTCGAGTGCTGGGATTAAAGGAGTGTGCCACCATGCCCATCGTATTTTATACTTAAAAAATTATTTATTTATTTGAGACAGAGGGGTGGATAAAGAGAGAGAATGGGCACACCAGGGCCTCCAGTCACTGAAATGAACTCCAGATGTATGCACCATCTTGTACATCTGGCTTACGTGGGTACTGGGGAATCAAACCTTGGTCCTTAGGCTTCATAGGCAAGTGCCTTAACCACTATGCTATCTCTCCAGCCCTATTTTAGACTTGTATAGCAATTTACATTTTAGGTTCTTGTTTCTGTCTTTCCTTGCTTTCTACCTGGCTTCCACCTATTCCCACTATTTTAGCAGAATTATTATTATTATTATTATTATTATTTTGTTTGGTTTTGTTTTTCAAGGTAGGGTCTTGCTTTAGCCCAGGCTGGAATTCACTATGTAGTCTCAGGGTGGCCTTGAACTCATGACGATCCTCCCACCTCTGCCTCTCGAGTGCTTGGGTTAGAGGCATGTGCCACCATACCCAGCTTCTACTCTTTTTTGACCTAGGATCTGTGGAGGTTTGATTCAGTGTCTACCATGAACTTATGCGTTCTGAATGCTAGGTCCCCAGCTGGTGGAAATTTGGGAATTGAAGCCTCATGGAGGCAGTGTAATGTTGGGGCATATGGGTGTTATGGCTAGCTTCCTCTTGCCAGTATTTGGCACAGTCTCCTGTTGCTATTATCCACCTTATATTGGCCAGAAGGCGATGTCCATCCAACCTCTGTTCATGTCATTGTTTTCCCCTACCATTATAGAGCTTCCCCTCAAGTCTGGAAGCCAAAATAAACCCTTTCCTCCCACAAGCTGCTTTTGGTTGGGTTCTTTGTGCAGCAACTTGAAACTAACTGCAACAGTTAAATTAGTACCAGAAGTGGGGTGTTGTTGCTAGAAACCTGTGTGGCTTTTGGCCTTTTGGAACTAATCTGAGGAAGGAATTTGGACAAATTTGAAATCTTGGCCTAAGAGATGCCTTGTAATGCTGCAAGTGCAGCTTGATGGACTATTCTTGTCAGAGTTGACAGACTTGAATGCAGTAAGAACTCTGGACTGTGAGGTTTGGCTTATGACGGGAAGAAAGATCTTTGTCTAAACTGTGCTAAAAGCAGTTTGTGTGAGAGGCTTGCTGTTATGTCCATGTCCTGAGAACTTGTGCAGGATTGTATTGTGTAGAGATGGACTGGTGTGAGCAGAGGGATATGGCACAGAAAGAAATCTTTGGGCCAAAATTGCTGCCCATGCAGCTGCAATTGTTTGAGAGATTATACCCATTAAGATTGGGCCAGCTGACCTGAATTGGGACAACAGACAGAATGCAGACTCTTTTGAAGGGGCCTGAATGCTAAAGGTGAGTCCTGTTCTTCACAGTGTGCTTTATTCCCCTCTGGATTAACAAATCAGTAGCCCACTTAGTATCATGGAATATAACAAATACAGGGAAGAGAGAATCATTGAATTTGTAACATGGTTTTGTATTTGGAAATGGCCATGGGCAGCATGAATCAGGCTTGTTGGATTACCTGTGTGAAGGCCTTATGGGGCCATGAGGATAAACTGTACATTGCAATAGAGACCAAATGGAGATGCCAGGCATATAAGATGGCTGCCAAGGAGAGCTGCTGGCACCGGATGAAGTTTTCCCAGATTGTTAGTAGCCTAGCTGAAGAGGTGGAATTAGAACTCCAAAGACTTGTCACTAGTTAGGATTATCAGACTTGAAGACTTGTCATTGACTAGAGCTGCGGGACTTGGAGCTGCAGACAAAGTTTGATGTTTGTCCTATTTGTTTTAAATCTTGTGTTAGTTGAATACTTCTTTGTTATGCCCAATGCCATCTTTTGCAGTGTGAAAGTTCATCCTGTGCTATTATTATTATTATTATTTTTGGTATTATGGCTCAGATAAAATATCTTGGGCTATGAGGATGTTTGAATGTCATTAGGATTGCTAAAAACTATGGGATCCGGGTGTGATAGTATACGCCTTTAATAATCTCAGCACTGGGGAGGCAGAGGTGGGAGGATCGCCATGAGTTCAAGGCCACCCTGAGACTACATAGTGAATTCCAGGTCAGCCTGGGCTAGAGTGAGACCCTACCTTGAAAAACCAAAAAAAAAAAAAAAAAAAGAAAAAAAGTAAAAAAAGAAAGAAAGAAAGAAAGAAAGAAAAAAAAAAAAACTATGGGGACTAATCTGGGCGTGGTGGCACATGCCTTTAATCCCAGAACTCAGGAGGCAGAGGTAGGAGGATCACTGTGAGTACAAGGCCACCCTGCCTGAGACTACATAGTAAATTCCAGGCTAGCCTGGACTAGAGCAAGACCCTACCTTGAAACCATGCCAAGCTCCCCCCCCAAAACAAAGCTATGGGGACTATTACAATTGGGTTGAATGCATTGCATTTTACATCATGCATGGTTATCAGTTTATGGGAGCCAGGGGCAAAATGTGGAGGTTTGATTCAGGTGTCCCCTATGAACTTATGTGTTCTGAATGCTAGGTCCCCAGCTGGTAGCAATTTAGGAGTTAAAGCCTCCTGGAGGCTGTGTATTGTTGGGGACAGGGTTATGGGTATTATAGCCAGCTTCCTCTTGCAGGTATTTGGCACAGTCTGCTGTTGATGTTGTCCACCTTATGTTGGCCAAGAGGTGATGTCCACCTTTTGCTCATGCTATTGTTTTCCACTGCCCTCAAATCTGTAAGCCAAAATAAACCCTTTCCTCCCACAAGCTGCTTTTTGGTTGGGTTCTTTGTGTAGCAACTCAAAACTAACTGCAACAGGGTCTCAATGTATATTTCAGGCTGGCTTCAAAGTCACAATTCTGCTTCTAAGCCATTCTTGTGAGGTGGTTTGCCCCACCACTCCTCAGAAGACTCACAGATGGTACCCAAGTCCTTAGATCCTGCAGAGTGGCATTGTGAAGAAATTTAACAGTGAAACCAGGTCCAGATGTTACTCTAAAACACAATTTCTATTGTACAGTCCTTTACCAGGGAGAAAACAAGACCCTGAGTGTGGTGGTTTGATTCAGGTGTCCCCCATAAACTTAGGTGTTCTGAATGCTAGGTCCCCAGCTGATGGTGATTTGGGAATTTGCACCACCTGGAGGCAGTGTATTGTTGGGGGCAGGGCTTATGGGTGTTACAGCCAGTTTCCTCTTGCCAGTGTTTGCCACACTCTCCTGTTTCTGTTGTCCATCTGATATTGGCGAGGAGGTGATGTCTACCCTCTGCTCATGCCATCATTTCCCCCTGCCAGCATGGAGTGTCCCTTCAAGCCTGTAGGCAAAATAAACCTTTTCTTCCCCCGAGCTGGTCTTGGTCAGGTAATTTCTGCCAGCCATGCAAGCCTGACTGCAACACTGAGTCGCCTCCCTACATGTACAGCTGCCTCCTGCTTGTATGTTATGTGGTTAGTTCAGCCATAGACACAAACAGCCCCCCAAAAAAACAGTTGTGTGTTTTTTTTTTTTTTCAGGCTGGAGGGATGGCTTAGCAGTTAAGGTGTTTGTCTACAAAGCCAAAGGACCCGAGTTTGATTCACCAGGACCCACGTAAGCCAGATGTACAAGGGAGCGGACACGTCTGGAGTTCGTTTGCAATGGCTGGAGCCCTGGCGTACCCATTCTGTCTCTCTCCCTCTCTTTCGCCCTCTTCCTCTCTGTCAAATAAATAAATAAAAATAAAATAATTTCATGGAAATACTAAATAAAACAAATGTTTTGTATCCCAGAAGTCTACTAGTATCTCTAAGAAGAGCCTCTGGGAAATCTAGTTGGGAGAGTTTAATGCCTGTGTTGACTAAGACATTCTCTCTCTCCCATTGTTTAATTGGAATACATATCTTAAGAAACAGTGAATCAACACTGTTTCTGAGAAAAACCATGTCTTAAAATGCCAGGTTTCACTTTACCTGTGACCTGGATGTGGTCAGCTTTTGGGATTCTCATGACTCAACTATCTACATTTAGAGCCTGATCCTGAAAGCATCCTGCATACAACCATTAGCCCACTTCATACTCTTTTTTTTTTTTTTTTTGCCCCAAATGGCAGAGACTAATATAGTCATTTAAAATAAATCATTAATGTCCAACTTTTCACCAAAATGTATAAACCACAAGTTCTCAGTCTTAAAAAATTATGTCTGAGTATTTTAGATCATTAAAATAACTCTTTCGTTTCTGATCCTTCACAGTCCATTGTTGAAGCCATAGCACCTCTGATGACATATACTCTGTCCATTGAACTAGTATTCCAATGGTGATGTTGATAATAATAGACAGTGTTTCTTTCTGCTCACCTGCCTTTAGAATTCTGCGATGTATAGGCAGATTTTTGTCAGTTATAAGACCTGTGATAAATTTGCCTGATTGTTATACAGACATGTGTTTTAACAGAAATATATGTATTTTTTCCATCTGTGTGCTTTGGTTAACAAGCAGGCTTAAAAGGCTTCTTTGTATAATCAAGTGAATTATTCTAGACATAGCTACCAGGTAAATGCTTACACGCTCATGTAGATATTTAATTCCACATTGCAATTAGTAAATTCTTTTCCACTTATAAAATGAACAGATGGAGCTGCTGACATAACATTTGTAGAATATGAGAAAATTCCAGTCAGATACCCTCAGTTGGTATTGTTATGATAGATAACCACAAGGCTGTGTTTCTACCACTTATTGAATTTTCCCCCCTTTTACCTTCCAAAGTCTTGCGTGCCTGCTCTTGTCACTGAATCTGTCAGTGAGATTCTGAAAACTAAGATACGCTGCCCTGTTCCTTTCATGCCTCGTGGTTGAACTTTTTGTATTAGTGAGTGAGGAATGACGCCAATCGCGGGCAAGTGATGGAGCCGTTGGAACTTCTTTAGGAAGCCAGGGTGGAGCCATGGGAGACTGGACCTCGAAGAGACTTTCCTAAACTAGCCCTGGGCGGGGTCAGCCTGGACTTGAGCTGGAGCTGTCTTCCAGCCAGGGGATCGGTCGCATGTCGGTGTGTCTGACTCCCCTCCTGCTGACTTCAGGGGAAATCCACAAAGTGAGCAGATTCAGGCTTCAGTCACTGACACGCTTCAGTCACTGACATGCTTCAGTCACTGACATGCTTTCAGCAATGGTTGACTTGTAAAGATTTGGGGTGAGGTGTAGGTGTGGGTTCCTGCCTTGTTTTCATGTGCTGTGGATACATGTTTGGGAGCGTGCAGTACCCCTTTCAAAACTCAGCTGTCATGTGGAGCTCATTTGCTACTCAAGCCACAGACAAATATTTAACATAAATGGTGTAATGACCTTCAGTATTTTTCTATTGAATAAATTTATCGATCTTTCCATTAAACAGAAATCAGTTGTGTAAAATATTTAGCTTTTGTAATCATTTTAGTTATGACTAAAAGGGGGAAATTTGAACTGCATCACTGATAATGAACTTTGTGAAAATTTTTTTGTTTATCTTTCATTCCTTCAGTATTGTTATAAATTTCTTTTGAAGAAATGATGATTTATTTGAAAAAATGTCTAAAATGTGTTTTTATTTTATAAATATATATTATTAATATATTATTAATATAATATATTAATATTATATTAATTAATAATATATTATATATATTATAGGGATATATATAGACTACATATATATATACGTATATATATATATATCTCGAAAATAGGTGCATTTTACTGTTTTGTACTTTCATGTTTGGAGGTAATTCACACAGCAGATGAGTATGATGAAAGTCGTGCTGTTTGCTTTGCAGTCTAATACATAGTTCTAAATGTCTAAATTACTATATATACTATATTCCCTATAGGCTAGCATGCTTGTTTTAAAGACTGTAATTCTAGTTTATTAAAATCTGAATGTAAGGGAAAAAAAGTGTTTTTTTTTTTCTGTGTTTGTAATTTCTTATCACTGATTGATTGCTAAGGAATTTTCTGTTTATATCCCCAAATCATGTAATCTTAGAAATTTGTAACCTCCCGGCTGGAGAGATGGCTTAGCAGTTAAGTGCTTGCCTGTGAAGCCCAAGGACTCTGGTTCAAGGCTCAATTTTCCAGGACCCACATTAGCCAGATGCACAAGGAGGTGCACGCATTTGGGATTCGTTTGCAGTGTCTGGAGGCCCTGGTGCATCCATTCTCTCTCTCTCTCTCTCTCTCTCTCTCTCTCTCTGCCTCTTTCTCTCTGTCTGTCGCTCTCAAATAAATAAATAAATAAATAAATTAATTAATTAAAAAAAAGAAATTTGCCGGGCGTGGTGGCGCACGCCTTTAATCCCAGCACTTGGGAGGCAGAGGTAAGAGGATTGCCATGAGTTCGAGGCCACCCTGAGATGACATAGTGAATTCCAGGTCAGCCTGAACTAGAGTGAGACCCTACCTCGAAAAACCAAAAAAAAAAAAAAAAAAAAAAAAAGAAATTTATAACTTCCAATAGTGTAAAGAATTCAAGGGGTAGAGAGATGACTTAGTGGTTAAGGCATTTGCCTGTGAAGCCTAAGGACCCAGATTTAACTCCCCAGAGCCCATGTAAGCCAGATGCACATGGTAGCACATGCATCTGGAGTTCGTTTCCAGTGTCTAGAGGCCCTGGCATGCCCATTCTATTCTGTCTGTCTACCTCTTTCTCTTCTCTTTCTCTCTCTCAAAAAAATGAAATAGCTGGTGTGGTGGTGCATGCCTTTAATCCCAGCACTAGGGAGGCAGAGGTAGGTGGATCACCATGAGTTCGAGGCCACCCAGAGAATACATAGTGAATTCCAGGTCAGCCTGGACTAGAATGAGACCCTTCCCTTGAAAAACCAAATATATATATAAAATAAAATAAAATAAAGAATTCGAGATGATGTCAGACTGCCTGCCACACTGTCCATAAAACCTCTGAGCTATCAGAGCTCAGTACTCAGGCATTGGAAGTTATTTTCCCGAGTCCATGTCAACATGAATAAATTTTCTGATTCTCCACTCTATCTCTGGTGCCATGTCTGTATGATTCAGTTTCCCATAACAGCATGGGAAGCACAGCCAGGGACCACCACAGAAGGTACAACTGTCTCATTGTACAAATAAGAAAGGCTAGGCTGTGAAGAGCCAGAGCGAGTATGAGCCCACATCCACCCTCAGAGCCTGGTTCTTTTCCCACAGGCCTTGCTGCCAGCTCTGCACACTGATCCAGACTACTCATGGTCACTTCCAAGTTTACAGGGGTCCTTGGCTCTCTGATTCCACTTCGCTCCCTCCCTTGCTTTAGGCAGTTCATCTCTTAATTACCTCAATTTGTCTCTGGTCCCCAAGACCTAGGGCACAATCCCCAATTCTGTATCCACTGCTGCCTGCCCTCAAGATGGATAGGAAGAAAGCTGTGCTGAGAAGAATTTCTTCCCAGTGCTGGGGGTGGGTAGTCGGGGAGTCTACCCTGGCTTTGGAATCCATTCCAGGAAAGCTATAATAAAATCCAGGCAAGAGCTAATAAGAATTTGACAAGGGAGATGTTGCAGAGCAATTTCCCCTGATTTGGAACATTTTATTCTGGAGGGAGTTTCCTTAGAACATTCCACATTGAAATGCAGGCTCATAAAACTCAGGAAGTTCCCAAGCCCATCAAGGCTCAGGGCCTCACAAGTCTCAGGAAGCTCCTGAAACTGACAAGATTCCCAAGGCTGCTCCCCAAGGTTGCAGAAGGAGTAGGAACTGCTTGACAGGAGAGATTGTCCTAGCAGTTGAGCTTCTGTAAGTCATGCAGGGAGCTCCAAGGATGAGCCTCCCTGAGTCTGCAGGTTCCGTCATGCCTGTACCTTTTCGTCATCTGTGTTCCAGTAAGCAGCCCCTTACACTCCTGTAAGCAACCCCCCAAAAACTGACTTGCATGCAATCATTTCTTTACTCTGCAGTTTTTGGATTATCTGGGGTGAAGAGATGGTTGTTTGTTTCACCCCCAGGAAAAGTTTCACACCACAGGTGGAGAACATGGGAAAGAATAGAACAGCAAACACCCTTGGTCTCTTCAAGTAGAATTGAAATACAAAACTCCCTTGAGACCCTCCATTTGACTTTCCTTCATGGTGACCACGGGGGCTTCACTTATAATATAGATCCTAAAGCAGCAAGAAACAGGGCCCTTCGCCTTTTCCAAGGAGCAGCCTGAGTCTTCTCACTGACCTTCAAAGACAGAGGTCAAGTGAGCTGGGTGGGAGTGCCAAAGTCTGCCCCCAAACCAGATTTTAGTTCATGCTTAGAAAGATTAGTATACTGGCCAGGATGGATTAGTCTGACCATATTCTTAGGAAGTAAGGCAGTTTAAGGGGTGACAGGCCCCCTCAAAGGGAATAACTTTTTTAAATTAAATATATTTATTTTATTTCATTTATTTATTTTTTAAATTTATTTTTATTTATTTGAGAGCGACAGACAAAGAGAAAGAGGCAGAGAGAGAGAGAGAGAGAGAGAGAGAGAGAGAATGGGCGCGCCAGGGCCTCCAGCCACTGCAAACGAACTCTAGACGCGTGCGCCCCCTTGTGCATCTGGCTAACGTGGGTCCTGGGGAGTTGAGCCTCGAACCCGGGTCCTCAGGCTTCACAGGCAAGCGCTTAACCACTAAGCCATCTCTCCAGCCCTATTTCATTTATTTGAGAGAGAGAAGGAAGTAGATAGATAGATAGGATGGGTGCACCAGGGTCTTCAACCACTACAAATGAACTCCAGAGGCATGCATCCCCTTGTGTATCTGGCTTTAAATGGGTACTGGGGAATTGAACTTGGGTTCTTAGGCTTTGCAGGCAAGAGCCATAACTGCTGAGCCATCTCTTCAGTCCTGGGAAAAAGCTTTTTTATGGCTAAACATAGGAAGGATACTTGGGCCTGTAAGGGATTTTCCTGTTTTGTCCTGGTCTCTTTTCCCCTACGAGCACACCAGCGAAGGTAAAAGGATTCTTCTAGTCTTACCTTCTTCTTTCCTGTGAAAGAGACGAATGTGAAGGGATTAGTCCTTCCTGAAGAACCTTGTAATGAGGTGTCCAGGAAAGTCCTTGAACTCCAAACTCTAGGTTCATTCCTAATTTTAATCAACTAATTGAATAAAAAAAGACTGAGAAGGATAATTTTTAAATTTTTATATTTGTTGAGGGAAGTACAGAGCCAAGGAAAGGCACCCATGTGGCTAGAGACCCCACGTGGAGGGCCTGAGAAAACCGTGGAAAGAAAAGAAGAAAAGGAAGTTCAAGGAGCTCCTGCCATGTGGGGAGCTGGAGGGGATAAAGGATTCATGTGGAGAGTAAGGGCTAGGGGATCCTCCCCTTGGCTCAGCACAGCTGGGCCTGTGCCCGCCCAGTTGAGGAAAAAGCTCGTCCACAGCTGGAAGTTCCCAAGTGGTCAGAGAGCCTGCCCTCCCCTTGCAAAGGTATTTATAACCCTGTAGTGGTGGGCTGTCCTCCAGCTCAGGTGAACCAGAGCGACAGCTGGTTGGTTAGGGCTAGGGGCTGTCTCAGGAAGAGGCTAGCCCTGACACCAAGTTCCAGGGGCTGAACTTGACCAACCACAATGTTTAAATCCTATGAAAGACCTGTCTCCCAGGAGAGGTCCTGGTTATTTGTGGGAAAACAAGTCTAGGGAACTGGGCAAGAGATAAGAAGTCAGATCATCTTTGGTTTCCAGCAAGTGCAGACTTTCCTGCTTTTTTCTTGCTTCCAGGGGTCCAGTCACCCTAACTATAGCCCCTCTCAACCTGATGCCCCCCAGACACCTGGTGTCAAGGTTGAACTGATCATTCCTCCAAACAGTGGGATCCTTCAAAAGACAAAGTCTGGGTTTCTGGGTGGAGCTTCCCATGTCCGGGAACCCCGCTCCTGCCCCTCTTTGGGCATGGGTTCTGTATTTTTTCTTTCTCTTAAGCTCTAAACTCTCCCCTTCCCTTAAGTTCTATCTCTATAAGATCTCCATGTAATAAAATCTTCTTAAACCTTATCCTCCAGTTTGTGGGTTTTGTTCATTGAAATTCATAACACAAGAACCCGGAGCTACTAAATCAATGAAAGCTTTGTGTGACTGAGCGTCTAGCATCCTAGCTCCTGAGTCGCTGCCCCACCAAGAGCTGAGACAGGCTCCATGGCTGTCAAAGACACTCCCTCCCCTGCAAATTCCCATATCAGAAGGACTGCTTTCAGGATTTTCAGATTTTCATGTCATGCAGCATTACCACCCACCTCCCTGGCCCCTGGCTTAATGTCCTTCCTGACAGCCAGAAGGATTTGTTCTGCTCTGAGATCTGAAAAAGCCCATACAAGGCTATTCTGATCGCTTAGAAATTAGTCTTATTAGTCAGGAAAGGGGAATTCTTTTCATGACAACGAGGAAAATGTAATCTCTCTCCTCGGGAGGTCAGAGCCTTTTCATTTGCTCCTCAGGACATCTCATTGGTGCCCTTAGCATGACTTCCCCTTATTTCCCAGTGCTAAAGTAGTATCTGGGATATTTTTCCTCACGCTAATTCCTGAACCTGCAAAGGTCACAATTTATTATTAGAACTCTATTTCTACATAATTCTTAGGAGGTATGAATTTTTAAGGTTCAAAAAAAAAGTTATTGGTGCTTTATCCCTTCTTCCCTTCTCATGGGCACACTATCTTCTCTCTTTCTCTCTCTTTTTTTCTTTTTTTGAGGTAGGTTTTTGCTATAGCCCAGGCTGATCTGGAACTCACATGTGCTGGGATCAAAGGCATGTGCCACCATGCCTGGCTTTCTCTTTCCTTCTCTTAAACTAATAAAGTCTCTCTAAACTTAAAAAAATAGCTCTGGGGCTGGAGAGATGGCTTAGCGGTTAAGGTGTTTGCCTGCAAAGCCAAAGGACCCCAGTTCGATTCCCCAGGATCCACATAAGCCAGATGTTCAACAGGGCACATGCGTCTGGAGTTTGCTTGCAGTGGCTGGAGGCCCTGGAGCGCCCATTCTCTCTCTCTCGATCTCTCTCAAATAAATAAATAAAATATATTTAAAAAATAGGTCTGTTTTGTTTTATTTTGGTTTTAGTTCTTTTTAAAATTTTATTTATTTGCAAACAGAGAGAGAGAGAGAGAGAGAGAGAGCGAGCGAGCGAGCTAGATAGTAGGAGTAAGCATGGACATGTCAGGGCCTCCTGCCACTGCAAATGAACTCTAGTCACATGCGTCACCTTGTGCATCTGGCTTTATGTGGGTACTGAGGAATCAAATCAAACCTGGGTCCTTAGGCCTCTCAAGCAAGCACCTTAAACTACTAAGCCATCTGTCCAGTCCAGCTTTAATTTAATTTAATCTAATTTAATATGTATGCATCTGGAATTCATTAGCAGTGACTAGAGGCCCTGGCACGCCCATTCTCTCTCTTGCTCTCACTCTCAAATAAATAAATAAAATATTTTTTAAAGGATATCAGCAGTTTCCCTGTCCTGGTACCCCTGCTGCTGGCTTGGGGCTGCCTGGACCCTGTGTACATGCTGCTGAAGCAGGCCTTTTGCTTTGGCTTCCTGATTGCCCTGCTCCTGGGTCCCCAACTTCCAGATTTCCTGCTTCGCTCCTCACCTCTCAGTTCCCTGGTCCCAGTACCACTGCTGCTTGGGGCTCCTGGACACTGCATGTGTGCTGCAGAAGCAGCCTTTTGCACTGGCTTCCTAACTGATGGGCCTCATGCTCCCCAAATCCCTGTGCTCCTGAGCCAGAGGGTGCATGGATCACTATGGGAGCTGACCTCTTGCCCCTGGCTCCTCAGATTCCAGGCTCCTGGTTTCCTAACCCCTGGTGCCCCTATGCTGCAGAGTGTGGACAAGTGGAGTTAGTAGGCCTGAGCTCCCAGTTGCCCACCTCCCAGTTCCCCAGATACCTTTGATGTACTTGCATTCACCACAGTCTATGCATCTGCAGTTATAACCCCATCCTATTCCAATCTGGTTCACATTTAAAACGAACACTCACTGAAGACCCTACAACAACAAATACTTGCTTCCTCCTCAATACAATAAGACTTTTTTTCTTTTACCTTGAGATGGGTAGACCACAATGCAAAAATCCAACGAAAGTCAGAAAATGGAGAGATCCCCACCAAGTATGTCCAGTCCCACAATGGAAGCCTCCAATGAAATCAAACAGAAATTGAATCCCAAAGTGAAAACACCAAAAGCTATGTGACCCTGATCAAAAGAATTGCTGAACTGGAAGCAAATGTTCAAAAAAACCAACAATTGGGCTGGAGAGATGGCTTAGTGATTAAGGGACATGCCTGTGAAGCCTAAGGACCCCAGTTAAACTTTCCAGGTTCCACATAAGCCAGATGGACATGGTGGCACATGCGTCTGGAGTTTGTTTGCAGTGGCTAGAGGCCCTGGTGTGTCCATTATCTCTCTCTCTCTCTCTCCTTTTCTCTGTCTCTAATAAATTAATAAAAATAAAATATTAAAAAAAAACCATCACATAAATGAAATCGAGCAGAATCATCTCTTAAAGTGCCCAGCTTTTGTCACTAGGCTTAACTTAATTGAAGAATACTAGAGTAGTCTCAAAAGAGAGATGAATGAAGTTGAGACAACAAATACAGGATCTCAATATCTAGCTGATTAAGTTTAATGAAGACATAATCAAATGCAAGAATGAATTCCAGGCCCACCGTGGTGGCGCATGCCTTTAATCCCAGCACTCAGGAGGCAGAGGTAGGAGTATTGCCATGAGTTTGAGGCCACCCTGAGACTACAGAGTGAATTCCAGGTCAGCCTGGACTAGAGTGAAACCCTACCTCAAAAAAAAAAAAAAAAAAAAAGAATGAATTCCAGGAAGCATCAAGCAAATCAGACCTTGAGCTGAAATTGTACTTCAAAAAATAGATGGACACAATGTAAAAAAACACAACAGAACACAAAAATCAAATAGACCATTTAAAAACTTCTCTAGAACTACTAACTGAGTGACTCATGTAGAAGACAGAATCTCTGAGCTGGAAGATAAGACAGAAGAAATTGTTCAGGAGTCCAAAAACTTTGCTAAGTTCAAAACAATCACATGAAACCAGATTGCACCTTTTTGTTGGGGAGGGTAAGGAGGGACTAGAGTTTCACTCTAGCCCAGGATGACCTGGAATTCACTATGTAGTCTCAGGGTGACCTCAAACTCATGGTGATCCTCCTATTTCTGCCTCCCGAGTGCTGGGATTAAAGATGTACACCACCATGCCTGGCTTTGTTTTGTTTTTTAATTGTTAACCATGTGCTAAGTTTCTGGTCAAGTTGTGCAGGGTAAGTTAAACTTAATTGCATTCTATTAACCAATATGTGTTTATTTCTTATGCATAGTTATGTTGAAATAAAGTTTTGAAAAACAAAAAGAGAAAAAAATCATGTGAAGGCTGGAGAGATGGCTTAGTGGTTAAGGCATTTGCCTATGAAGCCTAAGGACCCAGGTTTGAGTCTCCAGTACCCACATAAGCCAGATACACAAGGTGGCACATGTATCTGGAGTTCATTTTCAGCGGCTGAAGGCCCTGGCTTGCCTACTCTGTCTATATATATATCTGCCTCTTTCTCTCTCCCTCAAATAAATAATAACTATTTTTTTTAAAATCATGTAAACAGAATATTAGGGAACTGTGGGACTTCCTAAAATGACCCAACATCCAGATCATGGATATACCAGAAGGGAAAGAAATCAAGGCCAGAGGCATAGAGAACATATTCAACAAAATTATTGAAGAAGCCGGGCATGGTGGAGCACGCCTTTAATCCCAGCACTTGGGAGGATCACTGTGAGTTTGAGGCCACCCTGAGACTACATAGTGAATTCCAGGTCAGCCTGGGCTAGAGTGAGACTCTACCTCGAAAATAAAAAAAATTATTGAAGAAATTTTCGCCACTCTCACAAAAGGGAGGCCCAACCAGATAGAAGAAGCCCACAGAACACCAAGCAGACAAGACCAGAGAAGAAACTCTCCAAGACACATCATAGTTAAAACTCTTAACAATGAAAACAAAGAAAGATTGTTAAATGCAGCAAGAGAGAGCAACTCACTACATCCAAAGGCAATCCCATCAGAATTATCTCAGATTTCTCACTGGAAACCCTGAAAGCCAGAAGGCCCTGGAATGGAACACTTCAAACTCAAAAATTATGGCTTCCCACCCAAACTACTGTACCTAGTAAAAGTATCCCTCATAATAGATGGTAGAAGAAAACCTTCCATGAAAAAAGTCAGCTCTGTGATTATATGAACACAAAGTCAAACCTACTTCAGGGAATACTCCACACAGAAGGGTCAAATAGCCAATCTCAAGAGCCAACAAGAAGTTCACAATAACTAAAATTACAGCAGGTTCAAAAAAGTACAAAGCCCAAGAAAGCACCAAACTCCATAAAGCACCCCATCATGGCAGGGATTAAATTGAAACTCAGAGTTATAACCTTAAATATTAACAGTCTTAACTTACCTATCAAAAGACACAAGTTAACTGGGTGGGTCTGAAAAATGGACCCTTCCATCTACTGTCTTCAAGAAACCCACCTCACCACTAAAGACAGACACCTCCTTGGGGTGAAAGGATGGAAAATGATGTTCTAAGCAAATGGAAATAAGAAACAAGCAGGTGTTGCTATATTAATATCTGATAAAATAAACTTCAAACCAAAAGTAATCAAAAAGGACAAAGAAGGCCTCTTCTTACTTATCAAGAGGATGAACCTTTTTTTTTTTTTTCTTTTCTTTTTCTGGTTTTTCAAGGTAGGGTCTCACGCTGGTCCAGGCTGACCTGGAATTAACTATGTAGTCTCAGGGTGGCCTCGAACTCATGGTGATCCTTCTACCTCTGCCTCCCGAGTGCTGGGATTAAAGGCGTGCGCCACCATGCCCGGTAGAATGAACCCTTTGTAAAACAAAATTTACTTGACAGCAAAACAGAAATAAACACCAACACCATCAAAGTTGGGGACTTCAATACTCTGCTATCATCAATAGACAGATCATCCAAGCAGAATATCAACAGGGAAATAATAGAGCTCAACACCACAATAGATCAACTAGACCTAAAGGGCATCTATAGTACATTCCACCCCAATTCTACAGAAAACACATTCTTCTCAGCAGCCCATGGAAACTTTTCCAAAATAGATCATATGTTAGACCATAAATCATGCCTCCATAAATTCAGGAAAATTGACGTAACTTCCACATCATAACAGATCACAATGCTTTAAAGCTAGAAATTAACAGCAAGAGACACATCAGGAACTCCACCAGCTCCTGGAAACTGAACAACACACTGTTAAACAATGAATGGGTTGCAGGTGATATCAAAAATTGAAATGTTAGCAGGGCATGGTGGCTCACACCTTTAATCCAGGCACTCGGGAGGCAGAGGTAGGAGAGTCACTGTGAGTTCGAGGCCACCCTGAGACTACATAGTGAATTCCATGTCAGCCTGAGCTAAAGTGAGACCCTACCTCAAAAAACCAAAAAACAAAACAAAAAAAATTGAAATGTTAATGAAAATACAATGAAGGCAGTCCTAAAGGAAAATTTATTGTGCTAAATGCCTTCATAACAAAGACAGAGAGATCCCAAATCAATAACCTTACCATCTACCTAAAGGCATTGAAAAAATAAGAAGAATTCAACCCTAAGAGCTCCAGATGGAAAGAAATAATCAAGATCAGAGCAGAAATTAATGATTTGGAGACTAAGAAAACTGATGAAATGAAAAGCTGGTTCTTTGAAAAAATAAACAAGATAAGGCCAGGCATGGTGGTGCATGCCTTTAATCCCAGCACTCGGGAGGCAGAGGTAGGAGGATCACCATGAGTTTGAGGCCACCCTGAGACTACATAGTGAATTCCAGGTCAGCCTGGATAGAGAAAGAGAAACCCTACCACAAAACAAACAAACAACAACAACTAAAAAACTGTTTTGCATAATCAGAGAACAAGGAATCCTTCCCAACTCCTTTTATGGAGCTAGCATCACCCTAATAGCAAAACCAGACAGAGATGCAACAAGAAAAGAAAACTATAGGTCTATATCCCTGATGGACTTAGATGCAAAGATCCTGAGCAAAATCCTTGCAAACTGAATTCAACAACACATCAAAAGCATTTTCCACCTTGATCAAGCAGGATTCATCCCAGGGATGCAGGGATGGTTCAACATACAGAAATTGGTCAACGTAATTCACCACATAAATAAACTTAATCCCAAGAACCACACGATCATCTCAATAAATGCAGATAAGGCCTTTGACAAAATACTACACCACTTCATGATCAAAATACTGGAGAGAATAGGCATGGAGGGTTTATATCTCAACACAATAAAGGCTGTATATAAAGCTACTAAAGCCCAAATAATACTTAATGGGGAAAAATTCAAGGAGTTTCCACTGAGATCAGGAAGAAGACAGGGGTGCCCACTCTCACCACTGCTCTTCAACATAGTACTAGAAGTCCTAGTCCAAGCAATAAGATAGGAGAAAGAAATAAAAGGGATTCAAATTGGAAAGGAAAAAGTCAAATTAGCCCTATTTGCAAATGACATGACCCTATACATAAGTGACCCAAAAGGCTCCATCTCAAAACTTCTAAAGGTGATTAATTCTTTCAGCAAAGTGGTAGGACACAAAATCAGTGCACAAAAAGCAGTAGCCTTTCTACATGCAAAGGACAAATATACAGAGAAAGAAATCAGTGAGGCTGTCCCATTTCCAACAGCCACAAAAAAATTAAATACCTAAGCCAGGTGTGGTGGCACATGCCTTTAATCCCAGCACTGGGATGGCAGAGGTAGGAGAATCACCATGAGTTCGAGGCCACCCTGAGACTACGTAGTGAATTCCAGGTCATCCTGGACTAGAGTGAAACCTTGCCTCTGAAAAAAAAAAACAAATAAACAAATCAAAAAACAAAAATTAGATACCTTGGTATAATACTAACCAAGGATGTGAAACACCTATATGATGAAAACATAAAAACACTCAAGAAAGAAACTGAAGAAGACTTGAGCAGATGGAAAGACATCTCATGCTTCTGGATATGTAGAATTAATATCATGAAAATGACAATTCTACCAAAAACAATATTCAAATTTAACATAATATCAATAAAAATTCCAGCATCACTTTTCACAGAGATAGAAAAAATGATTTCAAAATTCACATCGAATGGCAGCACAACTTAGATATCAAAACACATCCTCAGCAAAAGAAACACTTTCGGAGGTTACCATACGCAATCTAAAGCTATATTACAAAGCCATAGTAACAAAAACAGCATGGTACTGGCATAAAAGCAGAAATATAGACACAAAAATCAACTCCAAATGGATTAAAGACCTCAATATAAGACCTGAAACTCTTCTACTGGAAGAAAAATTAGGAGGAACTCTCCATGATATAGGAGTGGGAAAGGACTCCTTGAACAATACCCCAGTAGCCCAGGAAATTAAACAATATCTCAACCAGTGGGATCTCATGAAGCTAAAAAGCTTTTGCACAAACATACCATAAGCAGAGCCAATAGTTACCCACAGAATGGGAGAAATTTTTCACCAGCTATACCATTGACAGAGGCCTAATATTTAGAATCTACAAAGAACTCGAAAAACTGAAAAATAAAAAAACAAACCCACTCAAAAAACGGGATAGAGAACTGAATAGAGGGTTCTCGGAGGAAGAAATACAAATAGCTAACACACACTTAAGACAATGTTCAGCATCCCTAACCATCAGGGAAATGCAAATTAAAACAACTATGAAATGCTACCTTATTCCAGTAAGGATGGCAATCATTAAAAAATCAATTGACAACAAATGCTGGTGAGGATGTGGAGAAAGAAGAACCCTCATTCACTGTTGGTGGGATAAAAATTTGGACAATCACTATGGAAATCATTATGGAGATTCCTGAAAAAGATGAACATACAGCTGCCAACAGACCCAGTTATTCCCTTACTGGGCATTTACCCTAAATGCTCCATGTATCACTACATGGACATTTCCTCAACCATGTTTGTAGCTGCTCAATTCATAATAGCTAAGAACCGGAACCAACTCAGGTGCCCATCATTGGATGAATGGATAACGAAGTTGTGGTACATTTACCCAATGGAATTCTACTCAGCAGTAAGAAAAAAATGATACAATGAAATTTGTGGGAAAATGGATGGACTTAGAACAGATCATACTCAGTGAACACACACAACCACAGAAAGACAAACGCTGCATGTTCTCACTCATCTGTGGTTCCTAACCTGGACCAGCTTGAGTTGCTTGCATAGCCCATAGGCAACTCAAGGCCTAGACAGTAGGGATAGAAGGATTTGAGGGGAGGGGAAGGGGAGATTGGGGGAAAACAAGCACACTGAGCTGTTGATTGGAGGGACCTACGAGGTCCTCAAAACAAGACAGGCTTCTGTCAAAGCACTTGATTACTCACCTGAGGTAAAAAGTAAGAGCATATTGCTGAAGATACCATCTGCTGCCAACACAGAACATGGAGAGACCTGCCTGGAATCTGGAAGAGAGCCAGTCCCCAAACAGCCTGTCTAGTGCTGGAAAGCACTACATGAGCTAACAGGGGAAAGTGGCCAAAAACAGTGTGAGCAAGAAGAGGTCTAAGCTACTCAGAAGCAACCAGCCTGACAAGAAGTACACACCAGTGCAATGGTAGGACACAACCTTGGTGGGTAACCAATGGCATTCTGATTGGCTAAGAGAGCTGCTCAGTGGAAAGGAACCTATATTTGGAACTAGAAGAAGGTCTGAATACTATGGAGAGAAAGATTATGCTCTCCAATGTCAAGCTGCCCACTAGTCTTTGACTAAAAGAGGAGCTACATCCATCAAACTCTCCCTAAATTAATAACACTTTCCAATTTAACCTATGCTGACTTCACTCTCTGCTGGAGAATCTGTTTTTCAGAAGGTAGTGAGACCCGAGGATATAACCTACCCCTCACATCTCAGTGAAGGCCCAGGCAAAACCACAGAGGAATTTGGGAGACCAGCAAGAGTGCTGTTTCCATGATGAGCCTGACAATGAGCACCAGGGTGAAGGAGACAGATGCTGAGGATACTCAACACATGCCAAAGCAGAGATCCAGAGGCTCCTGATAAGCTCTTGCTCATCACTGAAGCAGACTTAAAACACCCACCACAGCTCAGGGAAGGCAGAAAGATTGCAAGAGTCACAAGTTGGGATGTCATGCTCAGAAGCATTGCCTCCCCCCACTTGACTGCTGCTCCCACAAAGCACAACCCACAACTCCATGGGGAATACTAACAACCCCACTGAGGAAGGACCCCCACAGAATGGGGGCAGGGAGGAGGGAAAAGATGGTACCGACACATGATGTATCCATACAAAGAATGTTCTTGCTGGGCATGGTGGCACATGCCTTTAATCCCAGCACTCAGAAGACAGAGGTAGGAGAATCACCATGAGTTTGAGGATACCCTGAGACTACATAGAAACTTTGTATGGACACAACATATGCTGGTACCATCATTTCCCTTCTCCCTGCCCCCACTTTGCTGAGGGCCTTCCTTAGTGGGGTTGCTGGTATTCAGCATGGAGTTGTGGGTTATGAGTTGTGAGAGCAGCAGTCAGTCATTTGGGAGAGAGCAATGTCTCTGGATATTCCCTCCCACCCTGTGACTCTTACGTTCTTTCCACCTCCTCTTCCGCAAAATACCCTCAGCCATGGTGGGTGTGCTTTAAGTCTACTTTAGTGTTGAGCTCTCAGCAGCTTCTGGATTTCTGCTTTGGTGCATTTGGAGTGTCCTCAGTGTCTGTCTCTGTCACCCTAGCGCAGGTTGTCAGCCTCGCAGTGGAAGCAGCACTCTTGCTCATCTCGCCAGTTCCTCTGTGGTTTCACCTGGGCCCGAGCTGAGGTGGGAGGGGTGGTTCATCTCCTGCCATGGGGTCAGCTATGTATTCTTGTCTTGTTGATAGATCTTGGTTGTGCTTGGTTCTTGCTGCTTTCTGAAAAACAAAACAAAACAACACACCCAGATTATTCAATGATGAGTGAAGTCAGATAGGTTAAAGGGGGTAAGCATTGTTAATTTAAAAATTTTTAAGGAACTTTATTTATTTATTTATTTGACATAGAGGGAGAGAGAATTGGCACACCAGGGCCTTCAGCTGCTGCAAACGAACTCCAGATCACCTTGTGTATCTGGCTTATGTGGGTCCTGGTGAATGGAACCTTGTGTCCTTTGGCTTTGCAGGCAAGCACCTTAACCACTAAGCTATATCTCCAGCTCAGTATTGTTAATTTCGAGAGATTTTGATGGGTGTAGCCTCACTTTTGGACAAAGACTAGTGGGAGCTTCTCATTGGAGTCCATAATCTTGGTCTCCATAGGATTCTGACTTGGTTCCCAGTTCCAGCTATGGGTTCCTTTCCACTGAATGGATCTCACAGCCAATCAGAGAGCCATTGGTTACCCACCTAGGCTGTGTTTATTTTTATTTGAGAGAGTAGAGAGAGAGAATAAAAAAGGCAGATAGAGAGAGATATAATGCACTGCTAGGGCGTCCAGGCACTGCAAATGAACTCCAGACACATGTGCGACCTTGTGCATCTGGCTTTATGTGGGTCCTGGGAACTCAGGTCCTTAGGCTTTGCAGGCAAGTGCTTTAACCTCTGAGCCATCTCTCCAGCCCTCCCCCTTTTTAAAAACTCAACTGTATTACCATTCACCTGATTACCCATCAGATTATGCTGCATATCATGTTCTGGCCTCTGCGAGGCTGAATGTGTGTGTGTGTGTGTACTGAGGTGTGCACATGTGTGTGTGTGTGCATGTTATATGCATGTGTATGTGCCTTTGCAGTGCCTCATATGTTCACAGGGGTTGCTTGCCTGTGGAGGCTAGAGAGGAATCGCAGGTGAACTTCTCCGTCACTCTTCCACCTGGTCTTGATTTGAGCCAGAGTCTCCTTTTACTAATTCCAGACCTTGCAGGGCTCCAGAGAGTCTCAGGTCTCTGTTCTCCTACAGGTCTGGGGTTTCAGGTGCAGAACTCCAGTCTCAGGCTCCCCTCAGGCCCTCATGCTTGCTCAGGAAGTGCACTTTATTACAGAACCATCTCTCCAGCCCCTAGATCATTTCTTTTATTTTTTTAAAAATATAGATGTATATATGTTTATTTGTAAACAGAGGGAGAGAGAGAAGGAGAGGGAGAGAGAAAGAGAAAGTAGGCACTCCAGAGCCTCTTGCCACTGCAAAAGAATTCCATACACATGTGCCACTTTGTGCATTGGGCTTCACATGGGTACTGGGCCATTGAACCCTGACCATCAGGTTTTGTAAGCAAGTGCCTTTAACCATTGAACTATCTCTCCAGCCCCCCAAATCATTTCTTTCTTTCTTCCCTCCTTCCTTCCTTCTTTCTTCCTTTTTAAAAATTTTTTATCCTCTTTCTTTCTTTCCTTCTTTTTTTCTCTTTCTTTCTTTCTTTCTTTCTTTTTTTCAAGGTAGAGTCTTGCTCTAGCCCTGGCTGACCTGGAATTCACTATGTATTTTTAGGTGGCCTTGAACTCTGGTGATCCTCCTGTCTCTGCTTCCTGAGTGTTGGGATTAAAGATGTGCACCACCATGCCCAGCCCAAATCATTTCTTTTTTTTTTTTTTGTTTACTTTTATTTATTTGAAAGTGATTGTAGCAGACAGATTCAGGTTCGCTGAGATGAACTTCCAGACCAGGCACAGTTATGGAGGAAGGGATTTATTGAAGCTTACAGATCCAGGGGAAGTTCCATAAAACCAGAAGAAACTGGCCTGCTTTCACAGGCCCAAGCAGAGAGAGAGAAAAACAAGCCTAAAGGTCAAAAGCCGGAGCACACTTCAGGAACTCCAGCTAGGCACACTTTGCATATCTATACATTGGAATCTGAAACCCACCACCACACTTTAAGATCCACCCAGTGACTGCCTCCAGCCAGGTGGCTAAAGATGCAAACTACAAGCAAATAAACAACTAAATAATATTGGCCTATTTATTCAAACCCCAATTATCGATCTCCATCAAACATTCATTAATTGCCAGTGTAATCTGTCAGCTCTTTTCCATGACTAAGTCCCAGGATTTACAATTTTTAAAAGACTTTATAATAAATCATAGTTAAGCATTTTATTGAGCAAGGCACATCTAACATGTTCAATGCTGATATACAGAGCATAAGGAGAGCTGAAAACTAAGTAATCTCCACCCCATCTAAACTATAAATCAACCTGCAGTTCAAGTCATTACGCCAATGCCAGTCTCCAACTTTCATTCCGCCCCATGCATCTTGAAGACCCGGACTCATCCAGCAACACATTTCATGGCTAGCCATTCACGTAGATCCGATTTAACAAACAACCAGCTTAAACCTTTATGTTAGATCATATTCAGGCATATTCAGACCTATAACATATTATATTTAGTCACCTGATGCAGTACTACAGATCTTGGTATCTGTGTCTAACCATCTTAGTTTCTTTTCCAAAGGCTCTTTCAGCCTATTAGGGCATCAGGCCCTACCTCATGCTGCATCTCAGCAGTGGCTCCTGGAAGCATGTGCAATTCACGGCCACTCCATGCATTTTTCATGCTTCTGAAACCAATACCAGGTGTGCAGGACACAGCCATATTCTTAATTCAGGGAGGAAACAAATCATAGCCTTGAAAAGCAGGTTCCTTCTCCAGTCAACTCTTTCCAAAAGTGTTTGTATTTCTATGATAGTCCTTCCTTAGGCATCCTGTCCATTGTTTTAATGTAAAGCAGTTGGATATCTTCCTTAAGATTGCTAATGTGTTTGACAATAGCAGATTCAGTAACCTAAAACCAGTCTCAGTGCCTGTAATTTTAACTTTCTTGAGGTTTTCCAGCTTATAATCTTAAATCTCTCAGTCTAATATCTCTAGCCAAGCACATCAGTCCATTACAAATTTAACCTTGATCAAACTCTCTGGGCCTGGGCAGCAGGACGCAGCCAGCCCTTATGCCAGTAGCCCAGTTCCAACAAAGTCCTCTGCAGTCTTTTCTTCCCCTTAGAAAGCTCATAAGCCAAGCCTTGAAGTTCAATATTGTCTACACTTAGAATTCTCAAACTCTCATCATAATAGTCCATAACACTTGGCTTACCACTCCAGACGACATCTTCAGTTGCAAGCACCAAGTCCATGTCTATTCCTCCAAAACAAAGGTTCCAAAAGATCAACATCCACATAGTAAGGTTCATCATCTCACCCCACTTCTGGTACCAAATTCTGTAGCAGACAGATTCAGGTTCGCTGAGATGAACTTCCAGACCAGGCACAGTTATGGAGGAAGGGATTTATTGAAGCTTACAGATCCAGGGGAAGTTCCATAAAACCAGAAGAAACTGGCCTGCTTTCACAGGCCCAAGCAGAGAGAGAGAAAAACAAGCCTAAAGGTCAAAAGCCGGAGCACACTTCAGGAACTCCAGCTAGGCACACTTTGCATATCTATACATTGGAATCTGAAACCCACCACCACACTTTAAGATCCACCCAGTGACTGCCTCCAGCCAGGTGGCTAAAGATGCAAACTACAAGCAAATAAACAACTAAATATATTGGGGGCCATCTATTCTATTCAAACCACCACAGTGATAGAGAACGAGGCAGACAGAGACAGAGAGAGAGAGAGAGAGAATGGGCGTGCCAGGGCCTCCAGCCACTGTAAACGAACTCCAGACACGTGCGGCCCCTTGTGCATCTGGCTAACGTGGGTCCTGGGGAATTGAGCCTCGAACTGGGGTCCTTAGGCTTCACAGGCAAGTGCTTAACCGCTAAGCCATCTCTCCAGTTCCCAAATCATTTCTTAAAGGGCCAAATGCAAATAATTTTGGCACTGTAGACTAAACAGTCTTGCTCATAACCATTCAACTCTGTTTTAGTGCAAAACCAGCCAAATACAGTGAGCATCTGAATAAGTATGTCTATTTTGCAACGAAACATTACTGGAATAGATAGTAGGTGTGACCTGGCTGCAGTTTGCCAATCCCTGTACTGGAAAATAATCCATATGATATGAGTGGTTGCATAAATATGGATTCTCCATCAAACATTCATTTAATGTGTGTGTATACCTGTCCAGATCCTTTACCATGCTAAGTAGAAGGATTGCTATGAATTTTTTAAAGTTTATTTATTTATATTATTTATTATTTATTTATTTATTGAGGCAGGGTCTCACTCTCTAGTCCAGGCTGAGCTGGAATTCACTATGTAGTCTAAGGGTGGCCTTGAATTTAAGGTGATCCTCCTACCTCTGCCTCCTGAGTGCTGGGATTAAAGGCGTGTGCCACCATGCCAGGCTAATTGCTATGGATTTAAGACCCCTGAACTACATAGTTTCAGGCCAGCCAAGGCTTCAGAGTGAGATCCCGATTTAACAACAGCAACCAAAACTAACCTTTATGTATATGAATATAGACATATTATTTGCCTAAGTGTAGACCTAGATATACATATATTATTATTTTAAAGTCACCCGAGAGTAACTTACAGATACTGTTTTTTGTGTCTGAACAGTTTAGTGTGTCTTTCCTAAGAACAGTTATTCTCTTTCATGATCGGTCATCAAGATGCCACACTGACTTTGCTTAGCCATACTGGCCTCCTAGCTGCTTTAGGGATACAAGTAACATAACTAACTTACTTATATCTTAATGCATGTTTGTTTCTTTTGAGGTAGGGTCTTGCTTTAGCCCAGACTGACCTGGAATTAGCTTCAGGATGGCCTCAAACTCACAGTGATCCTCCTACCTCAGCTTCCCAAGTACTGGGATTGAAGGCGTGTGCCATCATGCTCTGCCTGTCTTAATACTTTTGCTCTTTATACCTTTGCAACAATTTGCAGGTAGTATTTTAACAGGCCAGGTTCTTTTAGAAACAGAGGTCTCCACTCACTTTTTTTTGGGGGGGGGCGGTTTCAAGGGAGGGTCTTGCTGTAGTCCAGGCTGACCTGGAATTCACTGTGTAGTCTCAGGCTGGTCTCAAACTCACAGCGATCCTCCTACCTCTGCCTCCTTAGTGCTGAGATTAAAGGTGTGTACCACCACGCCTGGTACACTCACTTAAAAAAACATATAGGCTGGAGATAAGGTTCCTGCCTGCGAAGCCAAGGGACCCAGGTTTGATTACCCAGGACCCATGTAAGCCAGATACCCAAAGTGGTATGTGCATCTGGAGTTCGTTTGCAGTATTTGGAGGCCCTGGCATGCCCATTTTCTCTCTCTATCTACCTCTTTCTCTCATATAAATAAATAAATAATAAAATATTTTTTTTAAAAAGGGGGCTGGAGAAATGGCTTAGCAGTTAAAGTGCTTACCTGCAAAGCTAAAGGACCCAGGTTCAATTCCCTAAGACCCACGTAAAGCCAGATGCATAAGGTGGCACATACGTCTAGAATTTGCAGTGGCTAGAGGCCGTGGCCTGCCCATTCTCTCTCTCTCTCTCACAAATAAATAAATAAAATATATTTAAAAATTAGTTGTGCTCAAATGCACATTTAAAATATATTTTATTTATTTGAGAGAGAGAGATAGATAGATAGATAGAGAGAGAGAGAGAGAATGAATATGGGTGCACCAGGGCCTCTGGCCACTGCAGATGCATGCACCACCATGTGCATCTGGCTTACATGAGTACTGGGAAATCAAACCTGGGTCCTTAGGCTTCACAGGCAAGCACCTTAACAGCTAAGCCATCTGTCTAGCTCGCCACTCATTTTTAACATCCAGTCCACAGCTCTTTCCTGGCACATCATCCGGTTTTATTGTCCTATCAGCAGATCTCACTGAATTGGTCTCATTTAGTAGTTAGTTGTCTTGCTAAATGTTTAAGTCCCAGGCTGGGGACATGGTTCAGTGGTCATAGGTGCTTACTTGCAAAGCCTGTTGGCATAGGTTCAAATCTCCAGTACTCACACAAAGCCAGATGCAGAAAGCGACACATGTGTCTGGAGTTCAGTTGCAGTGGCAAGAGGTTCACTCTTTCTCTCCTCTCCTCCTCCCAGAAATTAAAAAAAAATAATTTAAGCCCTTTTACAAAACCTCAAGCTTCACGAGAACATCATCCTCTTTTATTCCTCAGTCTTGAGAATCATTCCCATGGTTAAATTAACAATATGCACAATATTGTCCTTTCTGAGTCATATATGGAGATACAAAGAGAGAGTGAGAGAGAAGGAGAGAGACGGGGAAAGAAAGCTATCCACAGGGAGAATTCCATGCACAAGAGCCCCTGACGTCCAGGACTACCTTAGCTTGTAGAGGACGTGTGCTGCATTCCTCCACGGGCACTGTCCCTGGTGGGAAGCCCTTGGGTTTCGGGTCTCCCAGGTCTCTTTCTGTCCCATTTCCTCCTCCCTCCTCTGTTCAGAGGGAGATAGCCAGTGCTTATTTCCCGTGCCGCTGCCGGGAGCCTCTTCATTGAAGTTTGTTCATTGGATCATCTGGGGTGAGTTCTGTTTCTGGTTGGGATCCTGAATGATGGACAGAGTCAAGCGCAAACACCACGTGTTGGCAATGAAGGATGGCTCAGTAATATGAACATTGTCTTATATGTTTAGCCCATTCTCATTCTTCTCATCAGCATACTCATCCATTTATTTTCAACAGATTAAATCCTTTTTTGTTTTTCTTTTCAAGGTAGGGTTTCACTCTGGCCCAGGCTGACCTGGAATTCACTATGTAGTCTCAGGGTGGCCTTGAACCCACAGTGTTCCTACTACCTCTGCCTACCGAGTGCTGGGATTAAAGGCATGTGCCACCACACCTGGCTTTGAATCCATTTTTGAATGGTTATCTTGTTTCCTATAGACTTGATAAATGCTCCTCTAAATATTTACATATAATTATGAGATCAGTGTCAACTTGTTCACATAGTTAAGTTTGTACTTGGCTATTAGTACCAAGACTAGAGAGATGGCTTAGTGGTTAAGGCATTTGCCTGCAAAGCCAAATGATCCCGGTTCGACTCTCCAGGATCCACCTAAGCCAGATGCACAAGGGGAGGGGGTGCATGCATCTGGAGTTTGTCTGCAGTGGCTGGAGGCCCTGGCGCACCCATTCTTTCCTGCTCTCTCTGCCTCCTTCTCTCTCTCAAATAAAGAAATAAAATATATTAGAATTCAGTTTCAGTTGAAGGATACGTTTCTGTTGTGCGTGGCTGGGCGGTGACTGAGCCACTAGATGGCACTAGTTCAGCACTAGGGACGCTTTCTCCAGTGCCGTGTGTGTGTGTGTGTGTGTGTGTGTGTGTGTGTGTGTGTGTGTGTGTGTGTGTTTTGTGTGGGTAGAGGACACGTGTAGCAAGATTACCTTGACATGGAAGGCTTTGATCTAATGAACTATGTATTTCCTCAAAACGGGGCTGACTGTGAAGCTTTGTAGTGCGGAGATTGTGAGTGGGACTGAGAATGAAGCGGAGATTGTGAGTGGGACTGAGAATGAAGCTCAGGGACCTTGTGCAGTGTATGGTGAACAACAAGAGAGCCTGCCTCAGACAAGATGGAGGTGAGGACCAGCATCGGAGGCTGTCTTTTGACTTCCACTCACGTGTTGTGACATGTGTGTGTTCATACACACACACACACACACACAGATGTTAAAAACTGCTGACCTGATGCATCTCTGCAGTTATTGAGGCCTTTAAAAATTATTATTTATTTATTTATTATTATTTTTTAGAGAGAGACACAAAATTGGCGCACCAGGGCCTCAGCCACTGCAATCGAACTCCAGATGCTATGCCGCCTAGTGGGCATGTGCAACCTTGCACTTGCCTCACCTTTGTGCATCTGGCTTATGGGTGTCCTTGGGCTTTGCAGGCAAGCACCTTAACCATTAAGCCATCTCTCCAGCCCTATTGAGGCCTTTTGTAAGATGACCAGAGGATGGGTATAAATTTTGCTTCCCTCCCTTTGTTTCCAAAGGGGATTTTATCTCCCTTTCCCCCACCCTCTTTCCTTCCCTCCCTTCCTGTCCCCTCCCCACCACACGCACGGAAACCAACAAACAAAATAAGTTTTCTCCTGAGTTTGGGGACGTCATGGCAAATAATCGAACCTGAGGAGAGGATCCTGGAATCTTGATTTGTAGCTAGAAGCAGAGGTGACCACCTACTGCTTGTGGTTGGTGTCTGAAGTGGAGGGGTTTGGTCTTATTGGGTTGAGTTCCTAAGTCTAACCCCAGAAAATAGGATTTGCGTTGAATTGGATTATAAATCACATTGCTGGGGTCTGCTAGAGAGCTTCTTGGTGCCTTGGGAAACCCTCATGCATCTGGTATCAAAGTGAGTAATAAGTTGTGTTTTATTTTTAATATTTATTTACTTAATTTTTTATTAAGCATATGCTTTGTATGGACACATCATGTGTTGGAACCATCATTTCCCTCCTCCCTGTCCCTAATCCACAGAAGGCCCACCTAGTGGGGTTGCCGGTATTCCCCATGGGGTTGTGAGTTATGCATTGTGAGAGCAGAAGTCAGGCATTTGGGGTGGGGGGGGAGAGGGAGATGCATCTGGGTATACCCTCCCAACCTATGGCTCTTACGCCCCCTCTCCCACAAAATTCCCTGAGCTGTGGTGGGTGTGTTTTAAGTCTACTTCATTGTTAAGCTCTCAGGAGCTTCTGGATTTCTGTTTGGGCATGTGTTGAGTATCCTCAGGATCTGTCTCCTTCTCCCTGGCACTGACCATCAGGCTTGCCAGGGAAACAGCACTCTTGCTCATCTCACCAAATCTTCTGGGGTTTCACCTGGGCCTTGTGCGAGGGGTGGTTTATCTCCTCAGATCTCTCTACCCTCTGAAAAAGAAGAACAGATTCTCCAATGGAGACTGAAGTCATCATAGTTAAATGGGATAAACACTGTTAATTTAGAGAGATTTTGATGGATATAGCCCCTCTTTTGGCCAGGACTAGTGGGAGGTTGTCATTGGAGACTATAATCTTAATCTCCACGGGATTTTGACCTGGTTCCCACTTCCAGCCATGGGTTCCTTTCCACTGAGCGGATCTCTTAGCCAATTAGAAAGCTCTTGGTTACCCACCAAGGCTGTGTGCCACCACTGCACAGGTTAAATTATTTTATTTTATTATTTATTTGAGAGAGAGAGAGATAGACAATGGGTATGCCAAGGCCCTTAGCTGCCACAAACAAACTCCAGATGTATATGCCACCTTGTGCATCTGGCTAACCTGGGTCCTGAGGAATTGAACCTGGGTCCTTTGGCTTTGTAGGCAAGCGCCTTAACTGCTAAGCCATCTCTCCAGCCCATGAGTTGTGTTTAAAAAGAGTAAAAAAACAAATCATTTTACATTAGATAAGCTTATATTTCAGATGGCAGTGGCCACTGGGGTGATTCAAAATTCATCACAGTGCTGAGAAGATTGGGACAGTGGACTGTTCAGCACTGAGACATCTCTATCATATCCTCCAAGGCTCAGGGACCATTGTGGAAGACATGGCAGAAAGAATGTAAGAGCCAAAGGAAGGGGAGGAGTGCTTTGCAGTGGTACCTTCCAGATGCAAAGTGGCCTTGGCATTCATGACCTCACAGTGGGTGATGCTACCTACACAAGATCTGCATAATGGGAGGGAAAAATGGTCATATCAGAGCTGGACATATCAGAGCTTTTAATCCCAGAACTTGGGAGGAAGAGATAGGAGATCACCATGAGTTTGAGGCCACCCAGAGACTCCATAGTGCATTCCAGATCGGCCGGGGCTAGAGTGAGACTCTACCTGGGAAAACCAAAAAATAAAAAAATTAAAAAGGGACTTCACCTGCGGCCACTTGGCGGGTGAGGGAGGCTGAGATGGCAAGCGAGATCACCAAGGCTCAGGTTGCCCAGCCTGGAGACAACACGATCTTCGGGAAGATCATCTGCAAGGAAACCCCAGCCAAGATCATTTTCGAGGACGACCGATGTCTTGCCTTCCACGACATTTCCCCTCAAGCACCAACACATTTTCTGGTGGCCCCCAAGAAATCAATAGCCCAGATTTCTGTAGCAGAAGACGATGATGAAAGTCTTCTTGGACATTTAATGATTGTTGGCAAGAAATGTGCTGCTGATCTTGGCCTGAAGAGGGGTTATCGAATGGTGGTGAATGAAGGCCCTGATGGGGGACAGTCTGTCTATCACATCCATCTCCATGTTCTTGGAGGCTGGCAGATGAATTGGCTTCCTGGTTAAGATTGCTTGGGATAATTTTCCCTTCTCTAGGTAATGAATAAGTTTTCCAGTATGTTAAATGGCGCACTTATTTCTGCCTGTATTTGGAGAGAGATGGATTAAAAAACCCTATGCCTAATAAAAGATATTGTTGCATGGTTTACAAAAAAAAATTAAAAAGTCATATCAAAATAGAACAGGGACTAGTTGGAAAGAAGAAGGGATTCAATGGAGGGCAGGTAGAGGAGAGGGAAAAGGGAAGATAGTGAGAGGGGATTGTGATCATGGTATATTGTGTATATGGTTTAGAGGCTGTTAATAAAAAGTTTACTAAGGAGAGAGAAAAAAAGGTGTTTTTATTCTTTTTTATTCAGATACTTGTACTCAGCGCGAAGAGATTATAGAAGGGAATGAGTGCCAGGCGGTGGGTGTTGGAGGAGCATCTTTGCCATGGCATCTTCCAAGTGAGCTTTTCTAGTGTCCCTGCTCAGGAAAGAGAGAGAAACACCAGGAAGACTGAGTGATCAAGGGTGAACCAGGCCCACTAGCAGGATGCTCTGACTGCCTTGTTATCCTGAGGTGAAGGTGTGTTTGGTCTGGAGCAGAGAAATTTCAGAAGTGGGATCCACACTGACAGTGTTCTGGAATGTGGACACCTTGGGGCTGGGGAGATGGCTCAGCCGTTTCAAAGCACTTGCTTGGAATTTAGACACCTCATGGATGAGGGTTCAGAACTAAATCCAGCAGATGTTGAAGATCAGGAGCCGACTGACTCTGGCATGAACCTGAACAGAGAAAGCAAGCCGCCTCCTGAAGTGGTTCCTTCAGGGCGGGTTCAACCAGCCATGACCACAAGAACAGGAAACAAGAGATCTCTGCTAAGATTTAAGAGCTCAGAAACGAAGTCGGTAGAGATACTCAGAGTGGGCATTGAGGAATGAGCAGCCATCTGGACTAAGTATCCTTGAGGGAGTTGGACATTTTCCCTGCGTGGGAATCTGCAGATCGCAAGCGTCTCGTCTCTGGGGAGCGCTCCCAAGGCTCCCCTCCCCCACGGGGAGTCTGCGAGGAATGAAGGTCAGAGTGATCCCGTGTGCAAGTGTCCCCTGAAAGCTCCAAAGAAACTCTTGATCGTTTTATCATCCTGCCTGTGCAGATAAGCAGACGGGCTGGGGAGGGACAGCAGAGGCCACTGTGTAGCATCTTTTGGCAGGCGGCACTCAGTTTTCTTCTGCTTACTTCAAACTGGGGTTGCAACAGTTCCCAGTCATAGTGTCTCCAGCTGGTCACCCGATGTGGAGCCTCGTGGATTTGAAAGCTGCAGACCAATGAGCAGAGTGGACACCTCACCCCACTATTTACTGCTCCTCGAGCCAGTTCGGTCTATCTGTGGCTGCTATTGTGCCACACTCTGCTTTGTGGGACAACATGCGTAACTTTGTTTACCAGGTAAAGCTCTAGTGATTGCTTTTGCTACCTAGCGTTATCACTTCCTCAATGAATTTCTGACACAAAGTCAGACTGAGGCAGGTGGGCACATCGATATCATCATTTTGTCCTGCTAGCCTGCTGGCTGGACTTGGAACTGGATTCTGACAGGAGCCAAGGGTCAAAGGAATGGGCTTCCACTTTCTCGGCTCTTTCTCTTTCGCTATTCCAGCCAGTCTGTGTTCCCTGGCCTTTGTGCCTGCCTATGCACTCTGCTGGGAAGTCTTGTCTATGTCTCCCAGTTAATGAACAGGGGCAACCCTCCTACCTCTGCCTCCCCAGTGCTGGTATTAAAGGCACGCGCCGCCACGCCCGGCTTGCACATCACTTCTTGATGGGTGGCAGGAAATATTTGTTAGCTCAAACTGATCTGGTAGGTGGCTGGAGGGATTAAATGACATGCCAGAAGTTAAAGCAAGAATCCTTTTCAAGCCCCACGTGGTTGCACATGTCTTTAATCCTAGCACTTAGGAGGCAGAGGTAGGAAGATTGCTGTGAGTTTGAGGCCACCCTGAGACTACATAGTGAATTCCAGGTCAGCCTGGGCTACAGTGAGACCCTACCTCAAAAAGTCGAAAAACAACAACAACAAAAAAAAAAAAAAAAAAAAAAAAAATGGGGGCTGGAGGGATGGCTTAGCGGTTAAGGCACTTGCCTGCAAAACCAAAGGACTCAGGCTTGATTCCCCAGGACCCACGTAGGCCAGATACACAGGGTGGAGCATGCGTCTGGAGTTCTTTGCAGACACTGGAGGCCCTGGCATGCCCATTCCCTCTCTCTCCCTCCCCCAACCCTCACCTCTCTGCCTCTTTCTCTCTGTCAGATAAATAAAATAAAAATAAAGTATTAAAACAAAAGAATCCTTTTCAACTCTTGTCTGTCACCCATGTCCAGGCCGAAGCCTCTGAGCTATGCCAGGGCACAGCAGCTGCTCTTTGATCTGTCCTTTCTCTAGCCTTACACAGTTTTGTTTAGTTATGATCGCTGTGTTGTAGTTTATCTAATTTTTCTGTAACTCCTGCTCTGCTCTTTTGGATCCTTTCAATTAGTAGTGTGATGCCTTAATCATAACTGGGCTCAGTATGTCTTTTTGTTATTTAAAAAGTTTTTGTTTTATTATTTATGTATTTGAGAGAGAAAGAGGCAGAGAGAGAGAGAAAGAGAGAGAAAGAGGGCTGGAGAGATGGCTTAGCGGTTAAGGTACTTGCCTGTGAAGCCTACAGACCCAGGTTCAAGTCTCCAAGCTCCCACATATGCCAGATGCACAAGTGCATGCATCTGGAGTTTATTTGCAGTGGCTGGATACCCTGGCACACCTATTTGTTCCCTCTTTCTGTCTCAAATAAATAAATAAATAATGAAATAAATAAATATATATATAAATATATAAAAAGAAAGAAAAAAGGGGAGATAGAGAGAGAATGGGTGCTCCAGGGCCTTCAGCCAGTGCAAATGAACTCCAGAAGCATGTGCCACTCCTTGCATTTTGCTTACGTGGGTCCTGGGGAATTGAACCTGTGTCCTTTAGCTTTGCAGGCTAGTGCCTTAACCACTAAACCATCCCTCCAGCCTTTTTTTTTAAAGTTAATTTATTTGCAAGGAGCAGGGGGGTGGGGAGAGGGGGAAGAATGGGCATGCCAGGACTCCAGCCACAGCAAACAGACTCCAGATACATGCACCACTTTTTGAGAACTGGAGTATCAAACATAGGTCAATAGGCTTCACAGGCAAGTACCTTAACTGCTGAGCCATCTCTCCAGCCCTCAGTATGTCTTTTTGGATTAACTATTTAATTGAAGCTGGGAGTCATGGAGGGGACTTATTTTAAGGGAAAACCAATGCAAAGACTTTTGGGTTGAGATCATTTTATACCCTCTTTTATGGGGGAATTAAGAATGTATAATGAGGGCCTGGAAAGTTGGCTTAGCAGTTAAGGCATTTGCCTGCGAAGCCTAAGGACCCAGGCTCCATTCCCCAGTACCCATGTTAGCCAGATGCACAAGGTGGCGCATACATCTGGAGTTTGTTTGCAGTGGTTGGAGGCCCCTGGTGCACCCATATTCTATCTCTTCTCAAATAAATAAAAAAAAATTTTGGTTTATATTTATTTATTTGAGAGCAACAGACAGAGAGAGAGGGAGAAAGAGAGAGAGATAATGGGTATGCCAGGGTCTCCAGCCACTGCAAACGAACTCCAGATGCATACACCGCCTTGTGCATCTGGTTTATGTGGGTCCTGGGGAATCGAGCCTTGAACCAGGGTTCTTAGGCTTCACAGGCAAGCGCTTACCTGCTAAGCCATCTCTCCAGCCCAATAAAAATATTTTTTAGAAGACTGTATAATGTGATCCAATTGGGTAACTTAGTGTCATGAATTGGAAGGGAGAGTAAAAGGAAATATCGGCATATAGTTTTCTACCACCTTGACTTGAATTGCCTGGTTTTATTTGATCAAACTATGAACGGGGGAAATGGCGAAATTTATCATTCATGGCTGAGATAAAGTAGTTAGCTGCTTGTCTTTTCAGCTCAGCAGAATTTACTGGTCCTGGAAGACACCACCAGTGGTCACTGACCTGAGGCAGATCCCATCCTACCTGGGAGGAAGCAGCATGATAGCGGCTCCCTCATTTTTGCCTTTTTTTGGGGGTGGGGGTGGGGGTGAGGTAGGGTCCAGGCTGACCTGGAATTCACTATGTAGTCTCAGGCTGGCCTTGAAATCACAGAGATCCTCCTACCTCTGCCTCCCTAGTGCTGGAATTAAAGGCGTGTGACACCATGCCTGGTAATTTTGGCTTATTGGTGTAACTTTGTTCACACAGAGGACATGGAAGAGAAAGGACTTGAAGAGTGAGTGAGAAGAAAGGAGAGAAAGATCAGACGGAAGGGCCAAGGGGGCAGTAAATACACGTACTGGTTAATGTTCAGAAGTGCTCAAACTGCTCCTGGGAGAACAATGGGCAGCCTTGCTCCGCATGCTAGTGGTGGTGGCGTATGCCTTTAAGCTCAACACTGGGGAGACCGAGGTAGGAGGATCGCTGTGTGTTCAAGGCCACCCTGGAACTACAGAGTGAGTTCCAGGTCAGTGTGGGTTATAGTGAGACCCTACCTTGAAAAAACAAAACAAAACAAACAACAACAAAAAAAGCTCAAGGTCACCCTTAGCTACACGGACTACATAGCAAGATCCAAGCCAGTCTGCAAAACAAAACAACAAAATCCAAAAAGAGCAACACACACACACACAAAGAAAAGAACAGAACTGATAGAAAGAATAGAAAAGAAAACGGGAAAGCATAGAAAGACACCTAAAGTATGTGGAGTTTGGTAGTCCACATTTTAAGAGGAAAAAGGCCTGTAGATCGATGGAATGCTTCTCAAGGAATTCCTAAGGCCCTGCTTAGGAGTAGGAGGGAGACTCACTGATCACTGTGCATCTTTCTAGGTCTGATTAATTGTTTACCATATGTCAGTATTCCCACTTGAAAACATTAAGTAAATAAATGATGTGTACTTAAAAGGGGAAAAGAAAAGCTGGGTTATAATCCTAACACTTAGGAAGTTGAGGTAGGAGGATTGTCATGAGTTTGAAGCCAGCCTGGGCTACAGAATAAGTTCAATTTAGCCTAGCCTAGAGTGATATTCTGTCTCAAATACCACCTCCGCCTCAGGAAAAGGGGAAAAGAAATAGCCATATCCCTTCCCAGCCTTGGCCACATTTTCCCCTACCAGGTACAATGGTTAATTGGTGGTACCAGATAAGCTGGTCAAACATTATACTGAGGTCTGTGAAGGTTATTTATTTATTTATGAGAAAGAGAGAGAGAGAGAGAGAGAGAGAGAGAGAGAGAATATGGATGTGCCAGGGCCTCCAGTCAATGCAAACGAACTCCAGACACATGTATCACTTTGTGCATCTGGCCTATGTGAGTACTGGGGAATCAAACCTGGGTCCTTAGACTTCACAGACAAACGCCTTAACTGCTAAGCCATCTCTCCAGCCCAAGGTTATTTAAAAAAATATTTTATATTTATTTATTTATTTATTTGCTTTTCGAGGCAGGGTCTCACCCTAGCCCAGGTTGATCTGAAACTCACTCTGTAGTGTAGGCTGGCCTTTAACTCATGGTGATCCTCCTATCTCAGCCTCCTGAGTGCTGGGATTAAAAGCATGAGTCATGATACCCTGCTTATCTTATCTTATCTTATCTTATCTTATCTTATCTTTTATCTTATTTTTTAAGATCTTATTTTATTTATTTATTTATTTTTTCGAGGTAGGGTCTCACTCTGTTCCAGGCTGACCTGGAATTCACTATGTAGTTTCAGGGTAGCCTTGAACTCACAGCGATCCTCCTACCTCTGCCTCCCGAGTGCTGGGATTAAAGGCGTGTACCACCATGCCCGGCTCTATTTTTTTTAAATATTTTTATTTTTATTTATTTATTTGAGAGAGAGAAAGAGGCAGAGTGAGTGAGAGAGAGAGAGAGAGAGAATGGGCACACTAGGGCTTCCAGCCATTGCAAACAAACTCCAGATGCATGTGCCACCTTGTGCATCTGGCTTACCTGGGTACTGGGGAATCAAACCGAGGTCCTTTGGCTTTGCAAGCAAGCGCCTTAACTGTTAAGCCATTTCTCCAGCCCTTTATTTTTAATTTTTGAGGTAGGGTCTCCCTGCAGTGCAAGCTGACCTGGAATTCACTATGTAGTCTCAGACTGGCCTTGAATTTCTTTTTTAGCTTTTAAAAAAATTTTGTTTTTATTTATTTATTTGAGAGAGAGACAGAGAGAGAAATAGGCAGGTAGAGAGAGACAGAGAGAGAATGGGCATGTCAGGGCCTCCAATTGGTACAAATGAGCTCCAGATGCGTGTGCCCCCTCTGTGTATCTGGCTTACATGGGAACTGGGGAATCGAAGCTGGGTCCTTTGGCTTCACAGGCAAGTGTCTTAACTGCTAAGCCGTCATCTCTCCAGCCCAATCTTTTCTTTCTTTTTTTGATTTTTCGAGGTAGGTGTAAGGTTTGGGAGTGATGAACAGCACGCAAACCACTCTGAGGCAAAGATGAAAGCTTTTATTTGGGAAAAGCACGAGCTGCCAGGGCTGACTCACAAGAGAGGAGCACAGCCAACCTGAGTTTTCAGGTAGTGGGCTTGGGTGACTTATGAGATAAGGGGGCAGGAAACCATGACCTGGGGCATTGTTAGGCAAGGAGGGAATAATGACCAGGTGGTTTCCTGAAGAATGTGGGAAGTCCACTTCCCCATGTCTCTGTCACCATTCTGCTGACCATGGTGACTCCATTTTGGGAGCCTGTCCCAACCTAACAGTAGGGTCTCTCTCTAGCCCAGGCGGACCTGGAATTCACTATGCAGTCTCAGGGTGGCCTCAAACTCAAGGTGATCTTCCTACTTCTGCCTCCCAAATGCTGGGATTAAAGGCATGTGCCACCATGCCTGGCTTATCTTTTCTTTCTTTTTAAATTTTATTTTATTTATTTGAGAGAGAGAAAGAGGGAGAGAGAGAGAGAGAGAGAATGAGAATGGGTGTGCCAGGGCCTCCAGCCATACCACCTTGTTCATCTGTCTCATGTGGGTCCTGGGGAATTGAACCTAGGTTCTTTGGCTTTGTAGGCAAGCGCCTTAACCGCTAAGCCATCTCTCCAGCTCTCATCTTTTCTTTTTCTTTTTTTTAAAAAATATATTTTACTTATTTATTTGAGAGAGAGAGAGAGAAAGAGGTAGAGAGATAGTGACAGAGAGAGAAAGAGAGAGAGAGAGAGAGAGAGAGAGAGAGAGGGAGGGAGGGGGAGAGGGAGAGGGAGAGGGAGAGGGAGAGAGAGAATGGATGTGCCAGGGCCTCTAGCCACTGCAAAGGAACTCTAGATTCATGCCCCTCCTTGTGCATCTGCCTTACGTGGGTCCTGGGGAATTGAACAGGGATCCTTTGGCTTTGTAGGCGAGTGCCTTACCCACTAAGCCATCTTCTCAAGTCCTTTTCTTTTCCTAAGGACAACTTCTTATTATGTAGCACAGACTGGTCTCAGACTCACTGTTTACTATGTAGCTCAGGATGGTCTTGAACTCATGATGATCCTTCTTCCTCAGCTTCCCTAGTGCTGGGGTTACAGCAGTATGTCCCTATACCTAACTATGTGTCATTTTCTTTGTTGAACTTGAAGGGTTTGCCTTTATCATCCCATATCAATCTACCAATAGATTTCCAATAGCCCATGTGGGGCTAGAGAGATGGCTCAGAGGTTAAGATGCTTCCCTGCACAACCTAAGAACCCACGTTCAATTCCCCAGCACTCACATAAAGCCAGATGCACAAGGTGGAACATGTGTCTGGAGTTCATTTGTAGCGGCTAGAGGCCCTGGTGTGCCCATTCTCTCTTTTTCTCTTTGTTTCTCTCTCAAATGAATAAATAAGATATTGATAGCCATGTGGTGCTCCATGGCTTTAGGTAGTCTCTCAGTGAGGCACATGCTGGCTGTTGACAGTGCATGTTGCTACAAACCTTGATGCAGCAAATGCACGATGCATACATGGCTGTCATTGGAGCAGCCCTTTTCCTGTTTACAGTTCTGACTTCCCAAATGCATCCTTAAGATGAACTCCATCTCGGTTTTCTGATGGACACCCCATCTCTCAGGTCGCTCCTGCCTCCATTCGACCTTTCTGTGCCTGCCAAGCTCTGGCCTCTCCTTCAGGCTTAATCACTCTGTAAGAAGTTAATCTCCCTCTGGTTTTCTGAGCACCACTGAATTGGACAATGTCTGCCCGGGTATCTTTAGCCCACCCCAAATGTGGCTCTTCAAATCCAGGCAGGCTAGCCCTTTGTTGGAGAGAGCCCCCCCCCCCATATACTTTTCTAAGCCTGTTTCAGAAGCAGCAGCATTCAGATTCAAATTTCTGCTGCCACTTGGCTGCAGCTAAAGTGGTCACGAGAAGAAATTGGAGGCAGACAGGCCTTCCAATCCTTTTGCTGGCTTCAGGGTTTTGTGGGCTGCAAATCCTGTCACCGGGGAGGCAGACATCCTCATTGCTCCACGGCAGGTCCTGTGGGCAGCCGTGACAGCAGGTTTAATGGGAGGCTGGGACAAGCAGTTAGGATTGGCTCACTTGCAGGCCCTGGACCTAAGTTCTGGTATCTAAATGCCTAGACAACATGACAAAGGATGGGGAAGCGGGGTCACTGGAGAATGTTGCAGAGACAGAGATCTTGCAGTCCAATAGTGCTCTGAACAGATGAAGACCTAGAGACAGCCCACTGAAAATGAGCAAGGACAGGGCCCGCCAACCCACGATCAACAAACCCTTCGGAGAGTCCGTTGCAAGCTTGGGTGCTTCTCAGCAAAATGAATGCATGCACAGCCAACACGGCAGTGTTCCGGATGGGCTCTGTGTGTGGTTGGAATGGGGACGGGGAGCACATTCTGGGTTAGAGTCATATAAAATAATGCCTTGAAAAGATTTTGTGTGTGTCTGCTAACTGAGCTAAATTTCCAGCCCTTAAGGTAGGCTTTTAAAGTGCTACATGAATGTCAGGCATTATGGTTATTTTCTTCCTCTTCATTGCTCAGCCTAGAACATTCCTCTGCTAACCTGTCTTTGGTGGCAACAGCTTTGCAATCTTGCCTCTCTGGATACTGTTGGTTAGAATGTGAGAGCTGTCGTGGTTAAAGGTGTTTGCATGGAAGGCCTGACAGTAGGTTTGATTCCTCAGTATACATGTAAACCAGATGCACTACTTTGTGCATGTGTCTGGAGTTCGTTTTCAGTGGCTGGAAGCTCTGGCTTGCTCTCTCTGGTCCTCTCTCTCTCTTTATCTCAAATAAATTAAATAAATCATACTTTTTTTTGTTTGTTTTGTTTTTTCGAGGTAGGGTCTTATTCTGGTCCAGGCTGACTTGGAATTTACTATGTAGCCTCAGGGTGGCCTCAAACTCATGGCTATCCTCTTACCTCTGCCTCCCAAATGCTGGGATTATTTATTTGAGAGGGAGAGAGAGAAAGAGGCAGATAGAGAGAGAACGAGTGTGCCAGAGCCTCTAGCCACTGCAAATGAACTCCAGACACATGTGCCATCCTGTGCATCTGGCTTACATAGGTACTGGGGAATTGAACCTGAGTCCTTAGGCTTCGTAGGCAAGTGCCTTAATTGCTAAGCCATCTCTCCAGCCCCTAACTGCTCCTTTCTAAGCAGAATCTGGTTTCCCTGCTTACTGGTCTGAGGTGAGGCCATGTATAGTTCACTGTAGCTGCTTACAGTGGAGACGTGTGGTCAGGCTGGACCAACCACAGCTGAGTGCTCCTCAGAGCTGGCCTCTCTGGGCCTGGCCCTCCAGGACCCACTGCTCACTTGAAGCTAAATCCAACGGAACTGGGCCCAATGAACACAAGATTTGAAAGAGCCTATTTCGTTTCTGTGACAAAGAATTGTCTACTAATAGTACAGATTAGGAGGAAGACAGCTTTCTTTGATAGGTAGCTGGGGTCTGGCCTAGGAACACGATGGGAACTAGAACTGAAGTCTGATCTGGTCTCATCCAAGATGGTTGTAAGCAGCAACCTTCTAATTTTCCCTCAGGTACAGCAACAGCTTCCGGTTTCTTCCCCAATTCCTTAGGCCCTTCCGGGGTCAGTGTTCTTTTTGAGTCCACCAACCAATCAGGTTCCTTCCTACACACTTGAGCCTGGCCAATAGGCTCATTCTGTTGGATGCCTGATCCATATAAATAGACCTGAGTCACATTGAGCCACATATGAGAGACCCTTCCCCCAAAGCTTTGTCTCTGAAGAAAGACTTCGTTCCCCAAACGAGGGAAACTCTTCCCTGGTTTTCCCCTCTCCCCTCCTGGCAGGTAGGGGTGGAATTCCTCTTTCCTCCTTTTACTTCTCTACAGTTTTCACCCTATTCTTTTTCTAAAAATATTTTAAAAATTTATTTGTATGCACTGAGAGACAGAGAGAAGAGAGACAGAAAGAATGGGTGTGCCAGGGTCAACAGCCTCTGCAAATGAACTCCAGGTTCATATGCCACTTTGTGCATCTGGCTTCATGTGGGTACTGGGGAGTTGAACCTGGGTCATTAGGCTTTGCAGGCAAAGGTCTTAGCTGCTGAGCCATCTCTCCAGCCCCTTCACTATAGTCTTAATAAATTCCCATAACGTACCTTTTCTGAGTCTGTATTTTTCTCTTTCTTTCCCCCTTCCTTCCTTCCTTCCTTCCTTCCTTCCTTCCTTCCTTCCTTCCTTCTTTCCTTCCCTCCCTCCCTCCCTCCCTCCCTCCCTCCCTCCCTCCCTCCCTCCCTCCCTCTCTCTCTCTTCTTTCTTTCTTTCTTTCTTTCTTTCTTTTTTGGCTTTTCGAGGTAGGGTCTCACTCTAGCCCAGGCTGACCTGGAATTCACTATGGAGTCTCAGGGTGGCATCAAACTCATGGCAATCCTACCTCTGCCTCCCTAGTGCTGGGATTAAAGGCATGTGCCACCACGACCGGCTATGAGTCTGCATTTTTCAATTCCTTAATAACTTGGACAAGGACCTGAAGTTTGGAGTTCTTGTGTCTGGGGTTTCCTGCATGGTTCTTGAGATCTCCCTTCCAGAGCTACAGTCCTGCAACACTAGTGTTTTTGTTTGTTTTTGGTGCTAGGACTTGAACTTGAGGCTTGGCACATACTAAGCACATGCCCTCCCATTGACCACATTCCAAGCCCCTCTCCCCTAGGCTTCAATAACATGTGATTTCTTCTCTTTTCACTTCATCAGTGAAGATCCCAAACCAAAGTAACGCCATGATAGACTTTAAAAATATTAATAGGTCTAAATTTCTGTTTCCCTGAAGGGTCCAAATTACTGACACAGCACTGTGCAGTTACTGGGAGAAACAACCACAGACTGCTCAGTACCCAAAATAATCCCTGTAATGGGCCGATCAAAAAGGACCAAGTAGATGTTATACATTCCTGTGGCTCTTATGACTATAGATAAGTTTGCTTAATGTCCCTCAGCTACTGTGTAACCAATCAGCTTGTAACATGTGTACTCTTGCTAAATGTCAACCAATCATGTAACTGCCATGTTGGAAATTCCCTTTTTCTTTGTTTGAACCTAATGAACCTAATAAAAGCACCTCCTGGATGCCATTCGGGGCTCTTGGGCGGACCCACTATCCTGGTAAAGTCTGGACCCTGAGCTTAAGCCCAAAATAAAGCTCTTTGCTGTTGCATACGTGTCCAGCTCTCTTGGTGGTCTTTGCGGACTCCATGATCTGGGCATGACAATCAGAGCAAAACCTGTTCGTTCTAGATACCACAGGGAGGCAAAGAGGAAAAACAAGCCAGACATACAGGCACATACCTGTAATCCCAGCACTTGGGAGGTAGAGGAAAGAGGATTTACTGTAACTTCAAAGCCATCCTGGTCTAAATAGCAAGTTCCAGGCCAGCGGGGGTTATTTAGTGTGGTCTTAGTTCAATAATAAACAACAGGGCTGGGGAGATGGACCAGCAGTTAAATGCCCTTCCTTGCAAAGCCTGTTTGATGCCCCAGCACTCACGTAAAGCCAGATGCACAGTGTCACATGTGTCTAGAGTTCATTCGCCATGGCAAGAGGTCCTGGAGCACCTGTACTCCTCTCGCTCTTTCTTGAATCAATCAATCAATCAATGGGATAAAAAGTCACAAAGTGTTCCAAATTTTAGAGTTAATATTTTGGCATACGACCTCCAAAATGCACACATAGGCACATACAGGAACCCCCTAGGCTCATTTTATACACTGTGACTGTTTATTTCTTCTGCTTTAGAGCTGACTACTTATCTTGAGAAAAGCATCTTCCAACGACTACAGCAATCCAGTAATAGAACCAGCTGCCTCAAAAGCAGTGAGGCCCTAACTCTGGAAGTGTTTAAGTGAGGCTTGATGGGGCAGGGCAGGGGCGGGGGGAATGGAAGGGATTTCTGCAGCAGGGAAGCACTGAGTCTGGAACTTTTTAAGGATTCCATGCATTAGAGGCCATGGCAGAGTGTCAAAACTGGGAGTTACAGAACTCTGGGGCAGGTGGCTTCACCCCCACCCCACCCCTGCTCCCTCAGGCTCCTTAATCAGCTGCACAGGGACTCGCTGGTCTCTCCCTGCGAGGCCTCCCCGGTCAGACAAGTGAGATCGGCACTGGCCTGCACTCTGGCAGCCTCGTTTCCAGACCTGAAACAGTTATCTTACTTGCAAAGGCAGTCCGCGCAACCCTTTTATTCCGAGCAGTGACCTACTTGGCTCTTTTTAAAACATTCTATTTCTTGGAACCAGCCTAGATGCCCTTCAACTAATGAATGGATAGTGAAGATGTGGTAGATTTACACAATGGAGGTTTATCGGCTACAAAGAGAAATGAAATTTGCAGGGAAATGGGTTGATCTGCAAAAGATGATACTAAGTGAGAGAACCTAGGCTCAGAAAGTTAAACATTATATGTTCTCATATGTGGATCCTAGATTCAAATGTTTAGATTTTTTGTTTTGTTTTGTTTTGTTTTTCGAGGTAGGGTTTCACTCTAGCCCAGGCTGACCTGGAATTCACTATGTAGTCTCAGGGTGGCCTTGAACTCATAGCAGTCCTCCTACCTCTGCCTTTCGAGTGCTGGGATTAAAGGTATATGCCACCATGCCCGACTAAATGTTTAGATTTTTATGTGAGTTGGAATAAAAGTTAGTAGTAGAGACCAGGAAGCTAGAAGGGGACTATGAGGGAGGGAAGGGCTTGAGGGAGGGCATAGTAGATGTCTACATAGAAGACTGAATACTGGGGGTGGCAGGAGAATGGCTAAGGGGGTGTGTGTGAAAGAGCAGAGGGGGTGGGAAGAGGGTTAGTCAGAAAACATTTTTTTTTTCGAGGTAAGGTCTCACTCTAGCTCAGGCTACCTGGCATTCACTATGTAGTCTCTGGGTAACCTCGAACTCACAGAGATCCTCCTACCACACCTGGCCAAAATTTAAGATTTATGAATAAGCCGAACATGGTGGCGCATGCCTTTAATCACAGCACTCAGGAGGCAGAGGTAGGAGGATCACTACTAGTTTGAGGCCAGCCTGAGACTGTATAGTTAATTCCAGGTCATCCTGGACTATAGCAAGACTCTACCTCAAAACAAACAAACAGGCCGGGCATGGTGGCACACGCCTTTAATCCCAGCACTCGGGAGGCAGAGGTAGGAGGATTGCCATGAGTTTGAGGCCACCCTGAGACTCCATAGTGAATTCCAGGTCTGCCTGAGCTAGAGTGAGACCCTACCTCGAAAAACCGAAAAACCAAAAACAAACAAACAAACAAACAAAGAACGATTTATAAATAAAATGCATGGAAACCTATTTCTTTGCTAGCAAAACAAAACAAAAAAACAAAAACAAAAAAAAAAAAGAAAGAAAGAAAGAAAGGAAGAAAGAAAAAGAAAAATTTCAGTGCCAGGGGTGTGCTACCTTCCAGTGAATTGTTAGCTAGGGTTATCCCTGATGCCACCCAAACACTATTAGCTATTGCCAAGGCTCTTGGTTGCCCACTAGAACTAGATACTAACACCCTGTTGCTGAAGACTCCACATGCTTGGGCTGCAGGTCACTGAGAAATCAAGCTGGAGCTGAGATAGCAACCTCCTCTCTGTTGACTGGCTGTCAGGATGCTAAAAAGACCTACGCAGCCTGTTGGGCGAGAAAAGTCATCAATGGTGTCAACCTAAAGTCGACCCTGCAAGCTTTATGGCTGGCCAGCCAGGCTAAATGTACCAACTGGTGCAATGGTGGCATATCTGTTATGGGGGAAACCAACTGCTTTCTGATTGGACTTGAGGCCAGGTCCATGGGAGGGAATTCATGCCTGGTACTTGTGCCGGCCTGCAGCACGAAGGTCGAAACAGACCCCGAAGGAGGGAGTGGGAATGAATCTGAGACAAGAACACAAGGAATGGAGCCAAGACAAGTTCTGATCAAGGCTCAGGTTTATTCAGGCAGACACAAGCTTATATACTTTCTCAATAATGCCTACGTGCCTAAGGTCAGCTTCACCAGGGCCATGTGGTAACGCCCCTCTATCAGGTGCCTATGCTTTATGTTAAATAATGCCTTTGTAACTGGTGTCATCTCACCTGGGCTGCCTTCTCACCTAGGCTGTAGGATAAGGCCTTTAAAGACCACCTGTAGCTCCCGAAGTCAAAGAGCAGCTGCAGCTCCCCTGCTGCTCCCGACAGTACTGAAATCCGAATCAAAGCCTATAGCTTGGGAGATCATAAGCCCTAGTGGGGAAACGACTGCATTGTCTGGCTAAATACATATATTATGCCCACCAAACTGCCCTCTAAATACCTATGTTTATGCCCACATATTATTGATACTTTCACTTTTGGTTAGAAAAGCTTCTCTTTTCAAATGGTGGTGACTGCTAGGGTGACTCAAAACTCACCAAAGTGTGGAGAGGGACAGTGGAGTGTTCAGCCCTAAGTGAGACATCTCTATTTCACCCTCCAAGGCTCAGGGACCACTGCAGAAGAGGTGGTGGAAAGAATGTAAGAGCCAAAGGAAGGGGAGGAGTGCTTACAATGCTGTCTTCCAGACAACAAGTGGCCATGATGTTCATGACCTTACAGTGCCTGACACTACCTATAGAAGACTGCATAATAGGAGGGAAAAAATAATGACATCAAAATAGAAGAGAGTTTAGTTAGAAAGAGGAAGAGATTCAGTGGAGGGGGGATTTGGGAGAGGGAAGAGGGGAGTGTTGGGAGGGAGTTATGATTATGGTACATTGTCTATATTTATGGAAGTTGTCAATGAAAAGTTAACAAAAATAGAGAGAGGAAGAAAGGGAAGGAGCACAGAGAAGGAGGGAGGGAAGGAGGATAGAAAAAAAAAAGGCTCACCTTGGATCACCATGGAAGAGGTGGTGGAAAGAATGTAAGAGCCGAAGGAAGGGGAAGACTGCTTACAATACTGTTTTCCAGGCACAAATTTGCCTTGATATTCAAGACCTCACAGTGCCTCACACTACCTACATAAGACCTACATAATAAGAGGGGGGAAAAAACCCAATTACTTCATCCAAAACAGAAGAGAGATTAGTCGGAATGACTAATCAATGAAGAGGGAGTTTGGGGGGATTTGGAAGGGGAAAATGGGAGGGTGTGGGGAGAGCATTATGATCATGGTTATTGTTTATGTTTATGGAAGTTGTCAATAAAAAAGTTGAAAGAGCCGGGAGTGGTGGTGCACGCCTTTAATCCCAGCACTCGGGAGGCAGAGGTAGGAGGATCGCCAAGAGTTCAAGGCCACCCTGAGACTACATAGTGAATTCCAGGTCAGCCTGAGCCAGAGTGAGACCCTGCCTCGAAAAACCAAAAAAAAAAAAAGTTGAAAGGTATTCCATTTCTAGTCCATGGCCACCCTCCTACACTGCTTTGCTGCTGCCGTGTGCATGTTGTGTGTGTGTGTGTGTGTGTGTGTGTGTGTGTGTGTGCGCGTGTGTGTGATGTGAGGTTTTTGGTTGCCCAAATCATTCTATTGCCATTATTTTCTCCTAATCAAATCTTTTCACACTGACCAGCATTTCAGGAATTGGACAAGAGCCTGGCTTACAGAAGGTGAAGTGGAGAGAGATTGGTTCATCAAAGTATGTGTGTACTATAGAGGAATTTGACCTTTATTTCATCGGCTTAAGTTTTAGATGGTCAATGATGAACTATTTCAAGAATACAGAAATATCTAATTGACCCTATTTCATTCTTTTGATATAACATATGTGTGGTGTTTACTTTGGAAGGAGATAAAAGCTTAAAAGCACAGCTAAGCCAAGACATGATCTAATCACCCACCTCCTTCTTAGACTGACTGCCAACCTGAAACGCATGTTCTCTCTCTCTTTTTTTGAAGTTGAGTCTCACTCTAGCTCAGGCTGACCTGGAATTCACTATTTAGTCTCAAGGTGGCCTCAAAAGCATGCCCATTCTCTCATTGTCTCTATCTGCCTCTTTCTTTCTCTGTGTCTCAAATAAATAAATAAATAAATAAATAAAATATTTTTAAAAAGTCACAGCAATCCTCCCATCTCTGCCTCCTAAGAACTGGGATTAAAGGAGTATATTACCATGCCTGGTTTAAAAAAATAATTTATGGGGCTGGAGGGATGGCTTAGTGGTTAAGGTATTTGCCTGCAAAGCCAAAGGACCCAGGTTCGATTCCCCAGGACCCACATTAGCCAGATGCACAAGGGGGAGCATGCGTCTGGGGTTCGTCTGCAGTGGCTGTAGGCCTTGGCGAGCCCATTCTCTCTCTCTCCCTCTTTCTCTGTCAAATAAATAAAAAATAATCTATTTATTTGCAAGGAAGGAGAGAGAGAGAGAGAGAGAGAGAGAGAGAGAGAGAGAATGAATGAGAGAATGGATGCGCCTTAATTGCTGAGCCATCTCTCTAGCCCTGAAATGCATGATTTTATACGCTGCTACGTGTACGAATGCAGTCACAAATAACATGTCATTTGGTTTCAAGACTTTCTAGGTGGTATGCTGTAGATATGATTTACAGCCTTTGTTTGGCATTTAACTCTGTTCTGAGCTTTAGCTAGGTAGATTTAGCCATGCTGCTTTTATTGAATCCCCCCCCCCCCCCGCAGTGTTCTGTAGTAGGAAATATACAATTTATCTGTTCTCTTAACTGATCATTTAGGTTGTCCTTCCTCCCCCTCCTATCTTCTGTTGTTGCAAGTAAAATGAAATCTATAGAATTCTTGTTTCTTCTTGCATGCAGACTATTTCAAAGGTATAGATCTCAAAGCAGAATTGAAAGTCCATGGACTCTATGAAGCTTTATTTATTTTGTAGTTGAGAATAAAGTTTTTTTTTTTTGTTTGTTTGTTTTTGTTTTTGAGAAGGTCTCACTCTAGCCCAGGCTGACCTGGAGCTCACTCTCTCATTCTACATTGGTCACAAACTCACAGTGATCCTCCTACCTCTGCCTCCTGAGTGCTGGCATTGAAGGCATGCAACACTACACCCAGCCTGGTTTATTTTTATTTTTTGTTTTTTTGAGGTAGGGTCTCACTCTAGCCCAGGCTGACCTGGAATTCACTATGGAGTCTCAGGGTGACCTCGAACTCACAGTGATCCTCCTACCTCTGCCTCCTGAGTGCTGGGATTAAAGGCATGTGCCACCACGCCCGGCCTTTTTTTTTATTTTAAGTTTTATTGATTTATTTATTTGAGAGAGTCAGAGGGAGAGAGAGAGACAGAGACAGAGACAGAGAGAATGAGCATGCTAGGGCCTCCAGCCACTGCAAACGAACTCCAGACGCATGTGCCACCTTGTGCATCTGGCTTACATGGGTCCTGGTGAATCGAACAGAGGTCCTTTGGCTTTGCAGGCAAACACTTTAACTGCTAAGCCATCCCTCCAGCCCTAGCCTGTTTGTTTTTTGAGGTACGGTTTCACTGTAACCCAGGCTGATATGGGACTCACCTTACAGTCCCAGGCTGTCCTTGAACTCATGGCGATCCTCCTACCTCAGCCTCTGCAGTACTTGGATTGAAGGTGTGTCCCATCATGCTCTGCTAAAGGATAGTTTTAACTGTTGTTAGTGTAGTTTTTTTTAAAGTGTTGTGATAACTACATCACAAACGTCATTTCTTTAAGTGAACCACAATTTTATTCAAATTCTCTAAAAATTATAACAAATATGTTAATTGTTTCTAAAATGTTATGTTGGTTATTACATCTTTCTTATGCCTTTTTCTTCTTTTCCTTATAGTTTTCTAAGTGATCCTCAGCTCCCAAGTGTTGGGATAATGTTAAGTGATGGCTTCTTTGCTACTGATCACATTCTTCTTATTTTGTGGCCATCACTACCATCCATGTTTAGAACTTTTACATCTTCCTCAACTGAAACTACATCCAGTGACTCCCCTCAACCTTTCCACCAGCCTTTGTGTTGTTTTAAGCAGAGAAGGTCAATGTCATTCCATAAACATTCATTGAGTATAATGTGTCAAATATGTAACAATGAGAGTATATGCTTAGAACTTATTTCTTGACATCAACAAATCCTCACCCTAGCCAAATACAGACACAGGAGCAACTAAGTGGGAGAATTCAAATGCTAGGAGAACCCAGAGGCAGAGCAATGTTTTGAGGGGTAAAAGTGAGTGGAAGATAAGAAAGGTAGAGGCTGGGATTGAACCTAGGACCTTGTCATGCCAGACTCATGCTCTATCTCTGAGCTACATCCCCAGCCCTTACAGAGGAATTAATTTTTCAGCTGAGATTTGTATGAGTACGAAGTAGGATGGTTCTAGGCCACAATAGGAGTGGGGTATGGATTTGCAGAAGTGCTTTCAAAAATCAGGCCATCAAGAAATATATCTGTAATATTCAAGGGCTAGCCAGCATCAGAGAAACCACTGTGAGGGACAGAGGAAATTTATTTTTATTTTATTTTAGAGCAAACGAGCAAGTGAGAGAGAGAGAACTGGCGCATCGAGGCCTCAGCCACTGCAATTGAACTCCAGACGCTTGCACCACCTAGTGGGAATGTGCAACCTTGCACTTGCCTCACCTTTGTGCATCTGGCTTACATGGGATCTGGAGAGCCGAACATGGGTCCATAGTCTTTGCGTGCAAGCATCTTAACCACTAAGCTACCTCTCCAGCCTGACAGAGGAAATGTAAAGCTGGGGGGGTTGGCTAGCCAAACCATGGAGTAGACAAGAATCCTGGTGGTGGGTACAGGGGCTGATGATGTAATCCAGGGATGCAACTGAAGGGAGCTGCTCACATACCTCGGTCAGAGGTTAAACAGGGAAGGTGCTAGTAGTTGGAGCCATGGTAGAGCCATTACCTCCACGGAGAAGCTTCCTGGGACAGATGGGAGGGCATCTAATACGAGGCTTCTTCCTCCTGTACCCCTCATTTTCCACTGCCTGAAAGAGCAAAGCCGGAGCATTGAAGTGACCCAGAGACAGTCACGATGGCAGTGGAGGTGGGGGCATCACAGTGAGACTATCAGAGGAGGGGCAGCTCACAGTGGGGGTCAGGCCCTGCCAAGTCTTGGAAGTCTTCCTTTCACCTATATAAATGTAGGTGCTGTCTTCCTGAGAGCCCAACATGGCATCTGCAGGACAAGTTCAGAGCTCCTGTTAGCAGGTCTGGAGGGTGGGGAATGGGGGCTGTGGGGGTCAGCTGGCCATCTGGTGGCGTTGGGCCCCTCCATTAGGAAGGGGGCATTTTGTTTCCACTGGAGTAGATAGCGCAGATTCCCCCCCCTCCCCCCCCTTTCCTCTTCTCTGCCTCTCTTCCTTCCTTTGATGGGGGCAAGGCCAACCTCACCATGTGACCCAGGATGGTCTTCTGCCTCAGCCTCCTGAGTGCTGGTGTTATGGTTGTGTCCCTCCATGAATGTGGATTTTCCTTCCCCAGCATGGACACAAAGCACCACTGCCATCCCTGGAATCCCAGCACTCAACATCGCTTCTGACCAAAGAACCCACTCTTCTTACAATGTGCCCTGTGCAGTCTGGATGGTGGAAACAAAGGCTTAGATACAGTGCCAATGGGGACCAACAGCCCGAAATGCTGAGGTTTCAGTTTGTACGAAGTGGTGTCATTTTGAGTCAGTGACCCAAATATGAGTGTTGCGGGCTGGAGAGATGGCTTGACAGTTAAGGTGCTTGCCTGTGAAGCCTAAGGACCCATGTTCGACTCTCCAGATCCCACATTAGCCAGATGCACAAAAGGTGAGGCAAGTGCAAGGTCACACATGCCCACTAGGTGGCACAAGGGTCTGGAGTTTGAGTGCAGTGGCTGAGGCCCTGGCAAGCCAATTCTCTCTCTGTCCTCTCTTTCTCTCTCTCTCTAAAATAATGCATATTTGTGTGTGTTACTTTCCTTTTTTTTGTTTTGTTTTTCAAGGTAGGGGTCTCACTCTAGCTCAACTGACCTGGAATTCACTCTGTAGTCTCAGGCTGACCTCGAACTCACAATAATCTCCTACCTCTGCCTCCCGAGTGCTGGGATTAAAGGCGTGCGCCACCACGCCCAGCTCTGTGTGTTGCTTTCCTACAGACAGAACATCAGTGTCTCAGAATCAAGGGCAGAGACGTGGGAGAGGCTGCATGAATTATTACATTAGCCTGCCCACAGAATGTCAGCCTGCAGTTCCTGCAACTTTGGGCTGTTCGTTTGGTGGGCTTATATGATTGTGTTGTACAGAAATCCCGGACAGGAATTCAATATGAAACACCATAAAGGTTCCATTGAATTGGAGAATGACAACTGACTGGAAACTATAGCTAGAGTTATTGGCTAATTATCTGGAGAAATTTGGCTGCTGGCATGTGATGGGGACAAGGAGAGTACCTCCATGTGTTGGAGTACTTCTGAATCTAAAATAAAAGTTAATGGAAAAATACGGCAACTACTATACTATTTAGATTTGAGCCACCTACCAAGTACAGAACTTGACCAACTGCGATAACAGTGGAGGAAGTGACATGTGAAATGTGTAGAGACAGAAGAAAGCATACTGACTAGTCTCCTGACCACTTCTAGAAGTGAGAATAGTAGTTGCTATACATATTTTCCTTATTTTTATTTATTTGCTCATGTTTTTGGCTCATTTATATGTGTATGTTATATTCTTATTTTCTTCTGCCTCATATCCCTATATTATCTTGCTGTATCATCCTGTAGAATTTATCTATTTTATTTATTTGAGAGAGAATGGGTATACCAGGGCCTCTAGCCACTGCAAACGAATTCCAGACACATGCGGGGTACTGGTGAATCAAAACGGGGTCCTCAGGCTTTGCATGCAAGTGGCCTTAACTGCTAAGCCATCTCTCCAGCCCTCATCCTACAGAATTTATCATCCAGGCTCTGAGCATGATGGTGTACCCTTGGAATCCCAGCAGGGATGTGGAGTTCAAGGTCATCTTTAGGTGCATAGCAAGTTCAAGATCAGCCTGGGCTACATGAGATCTTGTCTCTAAACCCTGCTCTGCTAAAAAGAACTTATAGGGGCTGATGAGATAGCTCAGTGGTTAAAGGAGTTTGCTTGCAAAGCCTGATGGCTAGGGTTCAATTCCCCAGTATCCATTTAAAGCAGAGTACACAAAATGGTACATGCAACTGGAGTTCATTTGCAGTGGCGGGAGGTCCTGGTGCACCCATTTCCCCCCTCTCTTTTATTCTTTCTGTCTCTCTGCTTGCAACTAAAAAATATTTTTTTTAAAAAAGAATTTATTATTTGTGTTACAACATCTGTACCATATCTACTTCCCTCTTAGACAGGAGACAGGATCCATGAGAGAAATGACCTTTTTTTTCTTTTTCTTTTTCTTTTTTTTTTTTTTGGTTTTTCAAGGTACAGTCTCACTCGAGTCTAGGCTGACCTGGAATTCACTATGTAGTCTCAGGGAGGCCTTGAATTCATGGCAATCCTCCTGCCACTGCCTCCCAAGTGCTAAGATTAAAGGCGTGCACCACCAGGCCCGGCAGAAGGGCCCTTTTATGTGTGTGCAAACACAGGTCTGGTCTACTGCTGCACACACTACCTAGTCTGTCTCTGTGTTGTTCTGTTTCTCTTCCTCCTCTTCTTTTGAAGAAGGTGGTCTCTGTAGTTTAAGCTGACCTGGAATTCTAAGGCATGCACCATCAAACCTGGCTTCTCCTAGAGATTTTCTATTGTTTCTTCTAATGAGCGTCTGTCAACCATCTGGAGCTTTCTGCACAGAAACAAAGAATTAATCTAACTCAGAAGTGCTCACTGCCCATTAGTTACAATTATCACTTGGCTCAGTCAGCTGGCCTTGCAGGGAAACTCTACAAGAGAGGAGGTAGACATTGTTTAAGGAAACTCCTCTGATTCATGTAAAATAAACAATAAGCAGTCTCTCCCTCTGTTTGTTCTTCCTTCTCCTCCTTTCCTTTTTCCAAGTAGAGTTTCACTCTAGCCCAGGCAGACCTGGATCTCACTCTGTAGTCCCTGCTGGGATTAAAGGCATGTGCCACTATGCCTGGCTCTTTCTTTTTTTTTAAAGTATGTATGTGTTTTTTTTTAGCAAGCAGAGAGTGAAGAAGACACACACACACACACACACAGAGAGAGAGAGAGAGAGAGAATGAGAATGAATGAGAATGAATAGGCATGCCAGGGCCTCTTGCTGCTGCAAAGAGCTTCAGACCCCCAGTACCCACGGAAAGCCAGATGCACAAGGTGACACATGCATCTGAAGTTTGTTTGCAGCAGCTAGAGGCCCTGGTATGCCCATTCTCTCTCCCTCTGCCCCCTTCAAATAAATAAGTAAATAAAACATTTAAAGAAAAGAAGGGCAGGCTGGCATCCGCAGTGGGTGTGCTGTAGACACATAGCCAGGGACCACACAAGGACTTCTGCTGCAGCTGGGTCTTGCAGAGCCTGGGTCTAAGGCAATGGGTCTTGTCCTTCAGGTTCACCAGATGTAGCTGAAGGGCTTGTGGAAGCCCAGAGACACAACAGCGGGGTCTGAGGATGCGCACTTCTGACCATCTCTCCAGTGCTGCTGCTGCTGCTGCTGGTCCCGGAGCCATACCTAGAGAGCCTCTTGCCTAAGGCAGGCCTGGAAATGTCAGCAACAGACCCAGAGAAGGGATGGATCTCGGGTCTCCCTTGCTCAAGCAATCACCATTATTGTGCCAGCTCCTTCTCTGCCTGTGATGCTTTCATCCTCTGAGGAGTATACCTTGCCTCTTGCTTCTGCCTCTCTCCCCTGCCTCCCTCCTTCCCTCGCTCTCTGTCTTTTTGGCAATGCTAGAGATGGACCCCTGGACCAGCATGTGTGTGCATAATGTGGTGTGTACGTGTCTACGTGCCCTCAGCTGTGGGCAGAACCAAGGGTGCCCGCTCCATCCACCGCTCTTCTGCCCCACTGAGTCAGTGTCTCTTACCGATACCAGAGCTTGCTGGTTTTTGTGAGCCCAGGTGATTCTCTGGTCTCTTCTCCCTTTTGTGGGTCTGGGGTTAAAGGACAGTGTGGCCATACCCAGCTATTTATGTGGGATCTGGAGATTCAAACTCGGGGTTTCAGGTCCTCATGCTTGAGCAGAAAGTGCACTTAAACACTGAGCCATCTCTCCAGCCCTCTTCTCTGTCTTTCACCTCATAGTTTCTTTTGGCACTGTGGTGATTTTGAACATCATGGCCTATCATTCTCTCTCTGCCCAAAAGCCTCTTCCTGTGCATCTCTCTGACTTCACTCTTTGGCTTTTACAGTTTCTTATTTATTTATTTAAGAGCAACAGACAGAGAGAGAAAGAGGCAGAGAGAATGGGCACATCAGGCTTACATGGGTCCTGGGGAATCGAGCCTTGAACCAGGGTCCTTAGGCTTCACAGGCAAGCACTTAACCGCTAAGTCATCTCTCCAGCCCTACAGTTTCTTTCTTTTTGGGCCTCTAGGCTGCCTTACAAGCGGGCTGGTTGGCACAGGAAGCAGCTGGGTTTGGCTCAGTTGTCTACCTGTGAAGTCAGGACCAGGGTGGAGAGGAAGCCTTCCCCATCCGCTCTCCTAGACATCCTGCAAGTGTCCCTGTGTTGTCTCTTTCTTCCTCGCTTCTGACCTCCACTCACCACTCTGCCATCTCAAAGGTTTTATGTCTGTAACTGTACTATGTGCCTCTGTTGTCCAAGTCCAAATGTCTCTTTCCAACTCTCTTTTTCTTTTTCTTTTTTTCCAAGGTAGGGTCTCACTTTAGCTCAGGCTGACCTGGAATTCTCTATGTAGTCTCAGGGTGGCCTCGAACTCCTACCTCTGCCTCCCGAGTGCTGGGATTAAAGGCTTGCGCCACCATGCCCAGCTCTTTCCAACTCTCAATACTTATTTTATTATACTTTTTATTTTATCTATTTAGTTTTGAACGAGAATGAACTTCTGTGGCTCAAAACTCAGGTATATAAAAAACAAAAAGTATGAGGGGCTGGAGAGAGGGCTTAACAGTTAAAGGTGCTTGCTTACAAAGCCTGACAGCCGGGTTCAATTCCCTAGTACCCATGTAAAATAAGCCAGAAGTACTAAGTGGGGCATGCATCTGGAGTTCGTTTACAGTGGCAGGAGGCTCTGGAATGCCCATTCTCTCTCTTTCTCTCTCTTGCTTGCAAACAAACAAACAAACAATTAATTAAAAAAATAAAAATAAGGGCTGGAGAGATGGCTTAGCTGTTAAGCACTTGCCTGTGAAGCCTAAGGAGCACGGTTGGAGGCTCGATTCCCCAGGACCCACGTTAGCCAGATGCACAAGGGGGCGCACGCGTCTGGAGTTCGTTTGCAGCAGCTGGAGGCCCTGGCGCGCCCATTCTTTCTCTCTCGCTGTCTGTTGCTCTTAAATAAATAAATAACCAAAAATTAAAAAAAAAACAAAACTCCCTCTCTCCCTCCTTCATTCTGTTTCTCTAAATTAATAAAAATATTTAATATTTTTAAAGACAGAGTGAGAGAGACAAAGAGAGAGAGAGAATCGGTGCCCCAGGACCTCAGCCACTGCAGTTGAACTCCGGACACTTGCACCACCTACTGGGCATGTGCGACCTTGCGCTTGCCTCACCTTTTGTGCTTCTGGCTTATGTGGGATCTGGAGAGTAGAACGTGGGTCCTTAGGCTTTGCAGGCAAGTACCTTAACCACTAAGCAATCTCTCCTGCCCAAATAAAAATATTTTTAAAAAACTATGAAATTTTACAAAAAGAAATATTTCTTTTTACCCCTTTCCAAGTTACCTATTAAAATACCTTCTTCAGATGTAACTAATATTTTATCTTATTTATGAGAGAGAGAATATGGGTTTGTCAGTGCCTCCAGCCACTGCAAACAAACTCCAGATGCATATGCTCCCTTGTGCATCTGGGCAATAGAACCTGGGTCCTTAGGCTTCACAGGCAAGTGCCTTAATGGCTAAGCCATCTCTCCAGCCCAGCTATTTTTTTTTCCGAGGTAGGGTCTTACTCTAGTTCAGGCTGACCTGGAATTCACTATGTAGTCTCAGGGTAGCCTGGAACTCACGGCGATCCTCCTACCTCTGCCTCCCGACAGCCCAGCTAATTAAAAAAATTTTTTTTATTACCTTTTTATAAAACAGTTGTGCCCTTTAGGCCCCCTCTCCCCTGCCCCAATTCTGCTGAGGGTCTTCAGGGGGGGTTATTGGTATTCATTGTGGGGACCAGGAAGCCTCAGTCTCTTGCAGGGGTGGGAGACATGGTGTCTTCGAGGTTCTTACAATCTTTCCACTCCCCCCTCTCCCACAATGTTCCCTGAGTCTCGGTGGGCAAGATAGGGATCCGTTTTAATGTCGTTTTCTCTGTGTAATAGAGTTTCTTCTAAATTTGCAGTGGGGAGGGAATCACAAAAAGACCCCCCCCGCCAGAAAAAGGAGGAAGAAACAAAATAAAAACAAAACAAAACAAAAAACCCAAGAGTGCTGGCGTGCATCACCATACTCACTGGCTACCACATTCAATTTCTACCTTAAATGACTGTAATGTTTATCACTGCCTAGAAGCTATCATTGGTACATTCCTATTAACTAACCTCCATAGTGAATTCCAATTCAGCTAGCTTTCCTCTACAGTCTTTTTCCTCTTCCAGCATCTATCCAGAATAGCACATTACATTAAGATTCATGTCTGCCAGTTTCTCAGATTTTTGTTGTTGTTGTTTGTTTTTCAAAGTAGCCTAGCCAAGGCTGACCTGGAATTCACTATGTAGTGTCAGGGTGGCCTTGAACTCATGGCGATTCTCCTACCTCTGCCTCCCGAGTGCTGGGATTAAAGGCATGCACCACCACACCCAGCCCGGCTTTTAAAAAAACATATTTAATTTATTTATTTCAGAGAGAGAGAGAGAGAGAGAGAAAGAGGTAGTAAAGAGAGAGAAGGCCTCTAGCCACCACAATGAACTCCAGATACATGTGCCACCCTGTACATTGGCTTATGTGGGTTCTGGGGAGTCAAACCTGGGTCCTTAGGTTTCACAGGTAAGCACCTTAACCACTAGCTAAGCCATCTCTCCAGTATTTTTTTTTTTTTTGGGGGGGGGTAAGATTTTGTTCTAGCCCAGACTGACCTGGAATTCACTATGTAGTCTCAGGGTGGCCTTGAACTCATGGTGAAGAACTTTCTACCTTTGCCTCCCAAGTGCTGGGATTAAAGGTGTGTACCACCATGCCAGGCTCCGGTGTCTTTACAGTGGCTATATATGATTCTATGTCTTTCTTAAAGTATATTTTTATTTATTTATTTGAAAGAGAGAGTCTAGAGAGTATGGGCAGCCAAGGCCTCTTGCTGCTGCAAATGAACTCCAGACCCATGTGCCACTTTGTGCATCTGACTTTATGTAGGTACTGGGGAATCAAACCCAGGCCATCAGAATTTGTAGGCAAGTGCCTTTAACCACTGAGCCATCTCCCCAGTCTGGATTTTTAAAGATAAATAGGGTTTTCCATGTGGCCAAGAAAACAGAGCTGGATGAAGGGGTTAGAGAGCATCTTCCTGAGGTTCTTCCCAAGGGACTGGGTGAAAATCTCCTAAGGAGGTTTTGCAAGACCCACACCCTGGGCTCCTGGGAAAGGGCTCATTTGGTCTTATATACTCAATTTGCAGCCAAGGCTGGACCTCAGGTCAGGTCTCTGCTCACCCCTGAAACTTCATTTTTACACTGTTACCTTTGGTGAGCTTCAAGCTGGAATAAAACCTTCTTTTAACTTTTTAAAATATTTATTTATTTATTTGACAGAGAAAGAGGGAGAGAGAGAGAGAGAATGGGCATGCCAGTGCCTCCAGCCATTACAAACAAACTCCAGACACGTGTGCTCCCTAGTGCATCTGGCTAACGTGGGTCCTGGGGAATCGAACCTGGGTCCTTTGGCTTTGCAAGGCAAACACCTTAACTGCTAAGCCACCCCTCCAGCCCTCTTTTAACATTTTTTTTTTTTTTTTTTTTTTTGTTTTTGTTTTTTGAGATAGGGTCCCACTCTAGCTCAGGCTGACCTGGAATTCACTATGGAGTCTCAGGACTGGCTCTCTCTTAACATTTTTTAAAAAATATTTTATTTATTTATTTATGAGAGAGAGAGACAGAATAGGCATACCAGGGCCTCCAGCTGCTGCAAACGAATTCCAGGCTCATGTGCCACCCTGTGCATCTGGTTTATGTGGGTACTGGGGACTTGAACCTGGGCCCTTTGGCCTTTGCAGACAAGTAACCACTGAGTCACCTCTCTAACCCTGGTTTCTAATTTTTAGCTTACAGTTGTGAAAATAGCAGTGAGCTCTGTAGAGAGAGAGAGAGAGAAAGAGAGAGAGAGAAAGAGAGAGAGAGAAAGAGAGAGAGAGAATGGGCATGCCAGGGCCTTCAGCCATTGTAAATGAACTCCAGATGCATGTGCCTCCTTGTGCATCTGGCTTATGTGGGTCCTGGAGAATCGAACCCAGATCCTTTGGCTTTGCAAGGAAACACCTTAACTGCTAAGCCATCTCTCCAGCCCGTGGTCTTTTACCATTTTAAAAGTTTTCGTATCGACCTGAATTTCGGCTCACAGAAAAGCCTTTATTTTTCATGAAGTTTGAGCTTTCTACCATTTGTAAGCTTTCAAAAGATAAAAGAGCACATAAACAAGTAATAAAGGGAGAGTAATAGAAACATTGAAAACTGGCCAGCAATGCCTGGACAGCTGGGTTTTCATCTGTATCTGAAACCATTTCAATTGATGGAGTTATTTTGGCTTGTGGGGTATGTGTGTGTGCTGATGCAGGTGTAGTGGCCCTGTGGTACTCCACGTACTCACCCGCGGCAGGCTTCGTGTGTCTGCTGTGGTCCAAGCAGAACATCGGGAGTCCTCCGTGGCTCTTTTCTTCTTCTTCTCCTCCTCCTCCTCCTTCTTCTGTTTTGGATTTTCGAGGTAGGGTCTTGCTCCAGCCCAGGCTGACCTGGAATTCACTATGTAGTCTCAGGGTAGCCTTTAACTCATGGCGATCCTCCTACCTCTGCCTCCCTGAGTGCTGGGATTAAAGGTGTGCACCACCATGCCCGGTTCTTCCATTGCTCTTCTACCTGTTCTTACTTGACCTAGAATTTCTTACTGATCCTAGAGCTTGCTGTGTGCATGTGTATGTACGTGTGTGTGTGTGTGTGTGTGTGTGTGTGTGTGTTTACGAACTCCAGCAATTCTCATGTCTTTGCTCCCCTATGGGACTGGGGTTAAGGATGCATGTGGCCTTGCCCAGCGGTTTATGTGTGTCCTGGGAATTGAACTCCTATGATTTCTAAGGCCTCCTCAGCCCCTCATGTTTGCATAGGAAGTGCTCTTAACCATTGAGTCACCTCTCTAACCCTGGTTTCTAATTTTTAGCTTACAGTTGTGAAAATAGCAGTGAGCTCTGTAGAGAGAGAGAGAGTGAGAATGGGTGCACCAGGGCCTCTAGCCACTGCAAAAATGAACTCAAGATGCATGCGCCACCATGTGCATCTGGCATACGTGGGACCTGGAGAATTGAACCAGGAACCTTAGGCTTCACGCAGGCATGCGCCTTAACTGCTAAGCCATCTCTCCAGCCCTGGTTTTACCATTTTAAAAGTTTTCGTATCGACCTGAATTTCGGCTCACAGAAAAGCCTTTATTTTTCATGAAGTTTTGAGCTTTCTACCATTTGTAAGCTTTCAAAAGATAAAAGAGCACATAAACAAGTAATAAAGGGAGAGTAATAGAAACATTGAAAACTGGCCAGCAATGCCTGGACAGCTGGGTTTTCATCTGTATCTGAAACCATTTTTTTTACATTATGTTTTATAGTGTGTAAATTTAATTAAACTGATACTTTAGCTAAACAAATGTGAGATCATAGCTTATACGATAAAAAGAGACATCTTGCCAGTGAATGCCTTTCAGCAAAAAGTGTCATGATCCTCAGGCGCTCTCTCATCTGTTGGGTCAGAACACTGTCGTCTTCCCGTTGCTTAGAGATGTAAGCCCAGTGAGAAACAAGATCCTGGCTTTCCAGCCAGGCTTTTCTTTCTTTCTCGTGTGTGTGTGTGTGTGTGTGTGTGTGTGTGTGTTTGCACATATGTGGCCTTGCTGCACCCCATGCCTTCATCTGTGGCAGTGGGTTGGAGGGGTGGGTGCTTACCTGTGTGACCGGAGCCAAACCTAAAGAGTTACTTATTTATTTATCTGCAGGCAGAGAGAGACAGAGAGAATGGGCACACCTGGGCCCCCAGCACTGCAAACAGACTCCAGATGCCTGCGCCACCCTGCGCACCTGGCTGTATATGGGTATTAGGGAATCAAGCTCAGGTCCTTAGGCTCTGAAGGCAAGCGCCTTAATTCCTCAGCCATCTCTCCAGCCCTCCTGCCTACTCTTATTTGAGCCAGAGTTTCTCTACTGATTCTGGAGCTTACTGTTTTTCACAAGCTCAGGTGATTCTCTGAGCCTCTACGTCTGGCCACTTTGTGTTTCTGGCTTTATGTGGGCCCTAGAAAATCAAACCCGGACAGTTAGGCATTGCAAGAAAACACCTTTACTCCTGAGCCATCTCTCCAGCCCAGAGCCTCACTTTGGAATTTTTTAAAATATATTTATTTATTTGATACAGAGAAAGAGGCAGAGAGAGAGAGAGAGAAAGAGAGAGAGAGAATGGGCATGCCAGGGCCTTCAGCCATTGTAAATGAACTCCAGATGCATGTGCCTCCTTGTGCATCTGGCTTATGTGGGTCCTCGAGAATCGAACCCAGATCCTTTGGCTTTGCAGGCAAGTGCCTTAACTGCTAAGCCATCTCTCCAGCCTCTCACTTTGGAATTTATTCAGCAACCCAGGCCGGATTCAGTGCAATTCTCCCTAGTACTGGCATTGTGTGAGCCACCACACCCTGCTTTCTATTTTGACTTTGTTTAAAGTCTTTTTCATTGCTGAGGAATTTCTTCTTAAAGTTTTTGTGTAGTTAAGTACATTTTCTTTTGTAATTATTTGAGAGAAATACAGAGAGAGAAAGAGGCAGATAGAGAGAGAATGGTCTTGCCAGGCCCTCCAGCCAGTGCAAAAGAACTCCACATACATGTGCCACCTTGTGCATCTGTTTTATGTGGGTACTGGGGAATCTAAACTGGATGTTTAAGCTTTGTAGGCAAGCAACTTAACCACTAAGCCATCTCTCTAGCCCAGTATAGTATATATATATTATATATATATATTTTATCTTCTCTGTTTATGTCCTGTTTGGAGACTGTTTTGTGTTAAATATGTAATCATCCTTCTTGCTGATTTAAAAAAAATCCTTGTGATAGAGTCTTGATATATAGCCTAGATTGGCCTCAAATATGCCATCCTCCTGCCTCTGCCTCCTGAGTGTTTGGATTAAAAGAATGTGTTGGGGCTGGAGAGATGGTTTAGCAGTTAAGGTGCTTGCCTACAAAGCCAAAGGACCCAGGTTCGATTCTCCAGTACCCAAGCCAAATGCACAAGGTGGTACAAGCGTCTGAAATTTGTTTGCAGTGGCTGAAGGTCCTGGTGTGCCCATTCTCCCTCTCTCAAAAAATAAATAAATAAATAAATAAATAAAATAAAGACATGCATCGCCATGCCCATCTGTTGCCATTTTTTCAGTGTTGGAATTGAACCCAGGGTCACATGAACACTAGGCAAGCACTCTACCACTAAGTTACATTCCCCAGTGAATTTTCAAGATTTTTCTTTTCTTTTATTTATTTGAGAGAGAGAGAAAGAGGAAGAGAGAGGAGAAGAGAAGAAGGGAGAGGAAGGGAGGGGAAAGGAAGGGAAGAGAGGTGAAAAGAGAGGAGGGGAAGAGAAGAGAGGTGAAAAGAGAGGAGAGGAGAGACAGAAGACGAGAAGAGAGGAGAGGAGAGAAGGGAAGGGAAGGGAAGGGAAGGGAAGGGAAGGGAAGGGAAGGGAAGGGAAGGGAGGGGAAGGGAAGGGAAGGGAGGGAAGGGAAGGGAAAGGAAGGGAAGGGAAGGGAAGGGAATGTGTGTCTTAGGGCCTCCAGCCACTGCAAACAAACTATAGATGCATGTGCCACCTAGTGCATCTGGCTTGCATGGATACTGGGGAATTAAACCTGGGTCCTTAGGCTTTGCAGGCAAATGCCTTAACAGCTAAGCCACCCCCCACCCCCAGTGACTTCTTATTTCTAATTCTTTTCAAATACTTATTGAAATAATTTGGTTTTTTTACTTCCTTTGACATGTAAATGTGATGAATTATACTTATAGATTTCCTTGTATCAAGCTAGGTTTATTTCCATTTCTGAATTGAACCTAGAAATTGGTTGCTCATGATGTATTGTATTGTTGTCCCTTTCATGTTCTATTGAATTTTATTGGCTAATATTTTATATAAATTACTTAAAATGAGGCTGGCTTACGGTTTTCTTTTCTGTTTTCCATTTCAGTCTTTCGTCAGATTTTGTATCTGTGTTATTCTGACTTAGTAGAAATGATTTTGGTGCTTTTACTCATTATCTGGCTCTGAGAAACACTGGTTTTAGTGCATGTGAGTACGGAGATCAGAGGACAACCTCTGGTGTTATCCTCAGAATCGCCATCTCTTTAGAGACAGGGTCTTTCATAGGCTCCCCCATCAGTCTAGACTGACTGGCTAGCAAGCTGAGGGATTCTCTTGTCTTTGCCTCTCTAGCGCTGGGATTACAGTTTAACTGGGTACTGGGGATTGCACTCATTGAACTCAGATTCTAACGCTTTTGGAACAAACATTTTACCAACAGAGAGAGAGAGAGAGAGAGAGAGAGAGAACATGCCAGGGTCTCTTGCTTATGCAAACAAGCTCCAGATGCATGTGCCAATTTGCGCATTTTTGTATATTTTATTTTTCTTTATGTCTGAGAAGGAAAGAGGGAGAGAGAGAAAGAGCCAGATAGAGACAGAGAGAATGGACACTCCAGGGCCTTCAGCTGCTGCAAACAAACTCCAGAAGCATGCCACCTTGTGCATCTGGCTTACATGGATCCTGGGGAATTGAACCAGGGTCCTTTAGCTCTGCAGGCTAGCACCCTTAACCACTAAGCCATCCGTCCAGCTCCAGCCCCCAATTATTTAAGGCACTCTTGTCTAGGCTTGACCTAAGAGTGACTAAGATATATGGCTTGTATTGTATTTCTGTTGGGCAGCAAGCCTTTTGCACTTTGAATTTTCTATGTTGTGTCTATGACAGTAGGGATGGCCTCTGGAACATTAAAAAAACTTTTTTTTCCCCATTTCTCTCTCTCTCTCTACCTGCCTCTTTCTCTTTTTTTTTCCTCAAATAAATAAAAAAAAAATAAAATATTAAAACAAGGTGGAAGGCAAAGACTGACCTTGAGGATGTCTTCTGACCTACAAACACACACACACACACACACACACACACACACACATACAACAAATAAAAAATGTTAAAAAATTTAGGGGGCTGGGATGATGGCTCAGTGGTTAAAGGCATTTGCTTGCAAAGCCTGCTTACCTGGGGTTCAATTCCAACCACCCATGTAAGCCAGATGCAAAAAAATGTGGTACAAGTGTCTGGTGTTCGTTTGCGGCAGCAAGAGGCCCTGGCATGGGGGCGCGCGCCCCCACACACACATTGTCTTTTTTAAATTTAAAAATAACACAAGAAGATACTGAGCAGCAAGTCTGATCTCTGCAGACTTGCCTAGTAGTGATATAAATTAGGAGCAAGGTCGTCTTTCCTTCTGATAGGTAATTAGCTAGGCACTGTCCCACAAAACATGGATGCCACCTTGCCTACTCTGGTATGACTAGAACTCACGTCTGATTCAGTCTGATCCAAGATGGCTGCAAACAACAACCTCGGAGTCCTGCCTCAGTCAGCAACAGCTTTCCATTTCTGTTTTTTTTTTTTTTTTTTTCCGAGGTAGGGTCTTGCTATAACCCAGGATGACCTGGAATTCACTACATAGTCTCAGGGTGGTCTCGAACTCAGGGCAATTCTACTTCTGCCTCCTGAGTGCTGGCATTGAAGGCGTGCGCCACCACACCAGGCCAGCTTTCCATTTCTTCCTCAATTTTTCTCTCTTACACACCTGAGTCATTCCAACTGGCTGTGTGATTCACGTTAGTGTGAGCCCTCTCCGAAGCTTCCCAGTTATTCTTCTGAGGGAGGGCTTCTCTGTCTCCCCTCCCCCCTTCCCCGATTGGGAAGGGCGGGGGCAGAGAATTTCTTTTTGTCTAGGCGTCTTCGTGCTTTGAATGTTTTCCTGTTTGGTTTTCCATGTGTGTGAGCCCCTTGGAGGCTTCACTCCTGGAGAAATCCTTCTCTATGTGAAGGAGATTTCCTTTATTTTTTAAAATTCATTCATTCTTCTTCTTCTCTCCTCCTCCTTCTTCTTCTTCTTCTTTTTTTTTTTTTTTTTCGAGATAGGGTTTCACTCTAGCTCAGGTTGACCTGGAATTTACTATGTAATCTCAGGGTGGCCTCCAACTCATGGCGATCCTCCTACCTCTGCCTCCCAAATGCTGGGATTAAAGGCATGCGCCACCGTGACCAGCTTTAATTTTAAAAATTTTAATTAAAAAATTTAATTTCTCTTAATATTTAAATTTCTCTTTCAACAATTTTCTTTAACTAATTTGATTAATTTATTTATTTGCAAGCAGAGAGAGATAGGAAAGAAACAGACAGAATGGATGTGCCAGGGCCTCCAGCCGCTCCACACTCCAGATGCATGCACCACTTTGTGCATCTGCCTTTAAGTGGGTACTGGGGAATTGAACCTGGGTCCTTAGGCTTTGCAGGCAAGCACCTTAACCACTGAGCCATCTCTCCAGCCCAGGGATTTTCTTTTGGCTTGGGCTTTCCTTCACCTCTTAATCCTAACTCTCTCTAAAATAAACCTAATAATTAACATTTATGAGTCCACAGACATCCTTTGGTAACTTAGATAAGGGCTTGAAGTTGGGGTTTACGAGTCTGGAGGTCTCCACATCTTTATGGAGATCTAATCCCTACCAAGACTCAAGCCATGCATCAGCAGGGACTCTGCTGCTCCCCGGCCAAGCAGAGCTGGCTGCCCTCTGACAGAGTGGAGTGGTCTGAGCATCACTAGTTTATGAGTTTATTTTTTATTTATTTATTTTATTTTGAGGTAGGATCTCACTGTAGCCCAGGCTGACCTGGAACTCACTCTGTAGTCTCAGGCTGGCCTTGAATTCATAGCAATCCTCCTAGCCCTGCCTCCTGAGTGGGATTAAAGGCATGCAACACCACTCCTGACTCTGAGTTTATATATATGTGTGTATATATATATATATAAAATTTTTTTATCTTATTTATTTTTTTATTTTTTGAGTTAGGGTCTCACTCTAGCTCAGGCTGACCTGGAATTCACTGTGTAGTCTCTCAGGGTGGCCTTGAACTCAAGGCAATCCTCCTACCTCTGCTTCCCAAGTGCTGGGATTAAAGGTGTGTGCCACTATGCCCAGCTAGCACCATTTTCGAACCTGGTGTATGTGGTTAAATTGCGAGTTAAACTTGGGTTAGCAGGCTTTGCAATCAAGCACTGACTGAGTTTACATTGGGAGCTCTAGCTGCAAGGGAGGCTGGGGGGTTCGGTTTGCTTTATAGATTCTGCAGTGGAAAGTAGGTTCTTTTTTCAGTTTTTTTTAAATTTTTATTTATTTATTTGAGAGCCATGGACACACAGAGAGAGACAGAGGCAGATATATATATATAGAGAGAGAATGGGCGCGCCAGGGCCTCCAGCCACTGCAAACGAACTCCAGACGCGTGCACCCCCTTGTGCATCTGGCTAACGTGGGTCCTGGAGAATCAAGCCTCGAACCAGGGTACTTAGGCTTCACAGGCAAGCGCTTAACAGCTAAGCCATCTCTCCAGCCCGGAAAGTAGGTTCTTATATGAGGGGGATTCATTCGTCTAACCCAGGGCAGGTCTTCAGATGTTGAGTTGCCAAAAGTAAAATGGCTAGAGTCCTTTACCATAATAGCCAGAGACCTTGGCAACTTACTGCAACACAACAGAAATTTCCAGAGTTTCCTCAGCTGAAAACTCCCTGTGTTTCTTCTGGAAGGCATGAACAGTAACGATTGTTTTGCATTCTAATTCTATGACTATAATTTCATGATGTGCTTTGAAGTTTCTTACATTGTATTTTAATAGGGAGACACAGGAGGGCACTCTAACCAACCAGCAATAAAACATCAAGGGTTTCATGGCCTTGGCAGTTAAAACATGGACCTTGATCTTGTTGAGCCTGGCTTTTTGTTTGTGTTTTGTCAGGTAGAGAAAGTAACTTTCTAGGGTGTCTCACCTGTGGCAAAGGTCTCCAAGACACACCCTCCCTATTGTTCAGTTAATGTTATTGGGACAATAGCTGTGTACAATTGATAACAAGGAAGGAATTTGGGGTAGGCTGCAGGAACTTCTGCACGCATGCTCTCTCCCCTGGGCTACGCCAACCTAAGTAGATTTATTTTTTTTAATTTATATTTATTTATTTATTTATTTATTTAGACAGAGGGAGGGTGGGAGGAAAGACACACACCACACACACACACACACACACACACAGAGAGAGAGAGAGAGAGAGAGAGAGAGAGAGAGAAGTCAATGCACCAGAGCTCCTTGCTGCTAATCGCATTCCGAACTACAGACGCACACAGCACCCTTTTCCCCGCTTTGTGCATCTGGCTTTAGGTGGGTACAGGGGAATACAACCCGGGCAGTCTGCTGGCTTTGCAAGGAAGCACCTCACCCCTTCAGCCATCTCTCCAGCCCTTAAGTAGAAAGTTTTTGATCACAGGGTAATCCCTGCCTCAGCTACTAAATAAACAGGGCTCATAGTTAGAGGATAATTGACCAAGGCCAACCTAGGGCAGAAGAGAGACCCTGTTGTCCCGAGACTTCCTTCAGATGTCTAGCTTGTCCCTATGACTGTTACCATCTGTGAGGTGCAGATCACGCCTGTTCGTATAGTTTGCCAGAAGGAGAGGTAAGAGGGTGACGTTCAAAGTCCCATATATTGAAAAAATAAAGCCAGCTAGCCTCCTGTTCATGGGCGACAGCACACAGGAGGGACAAAGCTCTCCGTTGGCCTCGGAGTAACGAAATAGTTAACTATGGTAGGTCACAAGACCTGCTCGCTCTGGACCGGTTTCTACACGGGCTCGGGGCTGCGGCTGAGGTTCTCCCCAGACGGAGGCGAGGCCGGTTGCCTGCAGCGGGGTTACTGGCGTTCAAGGACGCGACCCGGCCGTGCCGCCTGTCCTAGGCTGGATGCGGTGCGCAGCCCTGCGGCGGCCGCTTCCAGTTCGCCCGCTGGCCCAGGGTCTCCACCGGCTTGGAGGCGCAGCGGGGGTTCCCCTGCGCGGGACACGGGCCCCTCCCGGCCAAGGTCCCGTGCACTCGCAGATCTCAGCCAAGCGAATGAGATCAAAGAGGAAAGGAGAGGAGGGGAAGGTGATGGAGAAAACCCAGGATGACGCCACTCACCAGGTAGCTAGCGGCGCGTGGGCGGAGTCCTAGACTCTGGCCACCGAGCTGGGCTCGGCGGCCCCTTTGGGGAGGGTGGCCATATGTCCCTCCAGCCCTGCACCCCAAGACGTAGGAGAGCACGCTAAGAGCTTTCCTAGGCGAGCGCACTCTTCGCCCCACGGCCCCTACGTGGCGGGAACTGTTTATCACTTTACTGCGCACGAGGGAACGAACGGCCTTAAGTTGGGTGGCCAGTCCGGCGAGGTGGAGGGACCCCGACCCGGCCACAGTCCACAGCTCTGCTGGGTTTCGGTCCAGTCACTACTGCACCTGTTGCGGCCCTTGATGGGCAGGAACGGAAGAAGAGGAAGATTAAGGGAATGACCTGTGGCTTTCCATCATCTCCATCCTCCGGGTGCGCCTTAGAGGAGCTGAGCTCTCGTGTCCGGGGATCGCCTCCCCAGCGGGCGCACATTCCCCCTTGGGGTGGTGAGGGTGCGTGGGGGACAGCGGGGGAGGCAGGGGCGGCGGGGACCGTGGCGGCCTGCGGAGCGAGCCGGCGAGGCGGTGGCGTCCACGCGGTGGGTGTGCGGCGCTTTCATTCAAACTTTGGGGAGTCTCGGTTTGGGCGTCAGCGAAGGTGTGACCAATCAGAGTCCAGAGACGGGAATAAATTATGCAAATAACCATCTGGCGATGGGTCAGATGACTCCGATTCTTTAAAAAAGTACCTCTCCAGGAGCTCGCGGAGTGACAGCGGCGAGCCCCTGCTTCCCCCGGCGCCCTGGGCCAGGCCAGGTCGGGTCCGCGACTAGCCGCTCCTCCACGCGCTGCGCTCCCACGCGCCGCGTCCTCCCTCCCCACTTTCTCCTCCAGCTGGCCAGCCCACCATCACCTTCTGGCGAGACCCAGCTGCCCACTCGTGGTCTCACCGGCTGGGGAGGGAGTGTTGGTGGCATTTTTGTTTATTAAAACCCAGTTTCAGGGGAGGGCACGAGGGGGAAGGATGAGAAATTCCCTGCTGTGCCTCTGGGCTGTCTATTGTTGCTTGGCGGCGGGAAGCCCCGCATCCCTGGGTCCCCAGAGGCCGCTGGAAGGTAACGTGCATTTTTTTTTTTTTAATTGCTTCCCTTCCCTCTCCTTTTCTGTTCTGATCCCTCCTCCGCCCTGACCACCCTTCTCCAGTCCGTCACCCTTCTTCGTTCCTATGAAATCTTTCTTCTCTTCCCACTGCGCTCCCAGTTTTCTCCTCCTCCGCCTGCTCAGCTTCCAAGACCACTTGTTTCTTGGCGCTTCGGATGAAGGCATCTTCTGCAAGTCGCCCGGGTGCAGGGTGCGCTGGCTCGCTTCGGTCTTTTCGCCTCTAGCCAAGTTGCCTGTTAGCATCTAGGAAATTATGTCATGATCCTTGTCCTGTCTTTGGAGGTTGGAGAGGCCAGAAAAATCTTTGGGATAGATCGTTAGTTAGCTCTGACTTCTGGCGCCCCTCCTTTTAATACTGGCCTAGGTGTTGTGAAAGTTTAGGTGGCGGCGTCGCCGACTGTGGCTTGACTCAGGTTACATCGAGCATCTGGTCCGTAACTTGGGACGAGAAGCTGTCTGTCCGGTTCATTCCCCCAGGTCGCCAACCTTTTCCCTTTCAAACTGTCATTCCTCCTTCACACTTCCCCTTCCTCCTCCTGCAGTCTTGCTTTTTCATCCTGCTTGGTTCTGCAGAGCAGTCTCTTTCATTGGAGGCAACCTGTCCTTGGAGTGAGGGTAGGGTCACCCAGGGCCAGCGTTAGTGAAGGGAAGAAGCCGGGCATGGTGGGGGCCACAGGCCTCTGATCGCAGCCCTCCGGAGGCTGAGATGAGAGGATCACGAGTTCTAGGCCACCCTGGTCTAGAGTGAGAGCCTACCTTAAAAAAACTTCAATGAATCCATAAGTAAGTAAGTAAATAAATAATATTGGAGGGAATAATAAAAATAATAATAATAGTGGAGAGAAGGCTGTGGAGCTCCGGAACCAAGCCCTATCATTTCATCTCATCTTTGGAGATTGTAACAAATGCTGCAAGTGCAAGTCTGTTATGTGCACTTTAGACTATTATTTGGAGCCAATAGGACAGTTTTTCTTTACTTAACATGTTTCCAACTTTATTGCTGACAGGAAGCATGACTTGGGGTGTGTCCTCTCCTGAAAAATGCTAACTTTACTTCTATGTTCTGTGTTGTGTGCTTCCGAGTATTTTTTTGTTTGTGTGTGGGGGGGCGTGTCATTCATCTGAAAAGTATTCACTGCATTCCTGCTTAGTACCAGAAACTTGTGTGTGTGTGTGTGTGTGTGTGTGTGTGTGGTGGTGGTGCAACAAAGAACAGGATTGATGACAGGTCTGTCCTCTTGGGGCTTTTATCTCAATGGTGGGAACCAAAAAATTATGTCAACAATCAATTGAGATAACCCACTACCTTCGGACCAGCCCCAAAACTTATGTAAATGATGTTCGGTACTGGGGAGGAAAGTTAACCAGAGGAAGAAGGTTAGGAAGGAAGGTTGGGAGTGGTGAAGAAGGAGATGTGTTTTTTTGTTTTTAATATTTTATTTACTTATTTGAGAGAGTCAGTGAGAGGCAGATAGAGAGAACTGGTGGTGTTAGGGCTTCCAGACACTGCAAATGAACTCCAAGGAGTTTTTTTTTTTTGGTTTTTCAAGGTAGGGTCTCACTCTAGCCCAGGCTGATCTGGAATTCACTATGTAGTCTCAGGGTGGCCTCGGACTCATGGTGATCCTCCTACCTCTGCCTCCCGTGCTGGGATTAAAGGCGTGCGCTGCCACGCCCTGCAGGAGATTTGTTTTAACATGTGGTCTTACTGAGAATTTGACCTTTCATCAAGGAGATGAAGGAGGTGAGAGAGTGAAGAGGTCATTTGGGCGAAGAACCAATCATAAAGTCCCAGAGGCTGAAGTGACCTTGGTCCACAGTAGTAGGAACAAAGCTAGAGAACCCTGGGGCCAGTGCAATCCAGAGGCCAGGTAACCCTCTTTGTCTGTCTGTAGTTAATTCACAGGTCTATCTCAGGAGGGCAGCAGCCCCCTTTTCTCCTAAACTTCCACATCTGCTGTCTGTGTGAGTGACTGTTAAGGTGGAAGTTGGGGGGGGGGTTGTGGAAGTAGTTATGACTGTAGGAAGTTTCTGGCAGTTGGGCTTCATTATGTTCATGACAGTTAGCTTGAGTTCTGTTCATGTGCCTTGAGCTGAGTTTTCTAGAACCTTACCCCCCTCTTATCAAGCGCAATTTCCCAAGCCACTACTACCTCCTCCTTTCCCTCCTCCTTTTTTGAGACAAAACCTCATGTAGACTTGGCTCGCCTTAAACTCACTATGTAGCTGAGGATGACCTTGAACTTATGATCCTCCCCCTCCCGGGTACTAGGATTGCAGAGATTGCAAGTATGCATCACTACACCATGTTTTATGCAGAGTGGAGTTCTAACACAGGGCTTCATGCATAAAACTTGCCAATTTACTTTATCTCCAAGCCTCTTCTTTTGAGTACTAGAGATTAAACCTATGGTCTTGAGCATGCCAGGCATTCTAACACATAGATATCCCTAGCCCTTTATTATCCTTATGTATTTATTTATTTATTTTAAAATTTTGAGACAGGCTCAGTTATCCAGGCTGGCTGTAAATTCACTCAGACCTTGAACTTGCAATCCTCTGCCTGGGATTACAGGATCCAGTTTATCCTTTTACTTCTTTTTTCAAATATATTTAGAGAGAGAGAGAGAGAGAATGACCACACCAGTGTCTATAGCTACTGTAAACGAACTCCAGGTGCATGTGCCACTTTGTGCATCTGGCTAATGTGTGTCCTGGGGAATCGAACCAAGGTCCTTTGGCTTTGCAGGCAAACACCTTAACTGCAAAGCCATCCCTCCAGCCCTCTTTTTTCTTTTTTTGGTTCTTCGAGGTAGAGTCTCACTTTAGCCCAGGCTGACCTGGAATTCACTATGTCGTCTCAGGCTGGCCTTGAACTCACAGCGATCCTCTTAGCTCTGCCTCCTAAATGCTGGGATAAAGGTGTGCGCCACCACACCCAGCTCAATCCTTTTGTTTCTTAACTCTGAGATGAGTTAAGTTCTTGGATGCTTGCTTGCTGTCTCCCGGTGACTGCAGAGTGTACCTCCCTAACCCGTTCTCAAGATAGGCTTCCCAGGATGGCTGGCTGTGTGCTGGCCGGGGTCCATTAGTGACAGTGCTGACAGTGCCTACTTCGTGTCACAGGGCCATAGGGACCACAGTGGCACGGGCTGCTCTTTGGGAACAAGGCTGCCCCTACGCAGTGCTGTATGTGAGCAGTGCGGCTGGAAGGGGTGACTTTGCTTCTCTGAGGAATTTCTTTTTTTTAAAAAAATATTTTATTTATTCATTTGTTAGAGGAGAGAGAGAGAGAGAGAAAGAGGCAGATATATAGAGAGAACAGGCACGCCAGAGCCTCCAGCTACTGCAAACAAACTCCAGATGCATGCGCCACCGTGTGCATCTGGCTTATGTGGGTACTGGGTAATCGAACCTGGGTCCTTAGGCTTCACAGGCAAGTGCCTTAACCACTAAGCAATCTCTCCAGCCCAGGAATTTCTTGATAGCTTCAGCCATTAACAAACAGCGTGACTGTCTGGAGCCACTCAGCACTGCAAAGGGGCCTGAGAATACACAAGGTCTTTGAAGTAAGTGCTAGATCGAAATGGGAATGCCAGGGAAAGCCCTTTGTACGACAGGGCAACAGCCTCTTACCTCCAATTACAAAACCCCAAATCTCTCAAAATTTGAACATTTGCTGGGAACTTATATGGTAGCAAGATATGACCTTATGTGACCTGAATTCATCTGGCAGCATAAGCTGACCTGAGCTGGTGGAAGGCCATTTGGAATGCTTAGTTTTTTGCTCTTGAGTAGTTCCTGTATTTCTCTGCAGAAATATTAGTCTGTTTGATTCCTGGCACAAGGGTACCTCAGACCTCACTAGGAGTATTATATAATATGTAGTATATGTTCCACATTCATTCTCTTTCTCTCTCTTTAAATTTTTTTTAAAATTAAAAAAATTTATTTGTGAGCAGAGAGAAGAGAGAGAGAGAGAGAAGAGAGACAGATAGACAATGGGCACACCAGGGCCTCTAGCCACTGCAAACAAACTCCAGACGCATGTGCCCCTTGTGCATCTGGCTAATGTGGGTCCTGGGAATCGAACCTGGGTCCTTTGTTCGCAGGCAAATGCCTTAACCGCTAACCCATCTCTCCAGCCCTAAAATTTTTTCTATTTTATTTATTTATTTGCAAGCAGAGAGAGAAAGAGAAGGAGAGAGAGAGGAGATAGAGAATGGGGACACCAGGGTCTCTAGCCACTGCAAACGAGCTCCAGATGCATGCGCCCCCTTGTGCATCTGTATTAAGTGGGTACTGGGGAATTGAACCCGGGTCCTTTGGCTTTGCAGGCAAGCGCCTTATCTGCTAAGCCATCTCTCCAGCCCTCGTCTCTCTCTTTCTCTCTTGTAATCATGTGCATGGTATATGTACATGTATGTACACTTGTAGCACCCCACATTCTCACCTGTGGTGGGGTGCGCTTGCCTATAGTGTGTGTCCTGCTCTATCACTCTTCCACCCATTCTTGTTGGAGCAGAATATCCTGCTGTTTTTGGAGCTTGCTGTTTCTTTGCTGACTCTGGTGATTCCTGATCTCTCGTGTCCTGGGGACCTGGGGTTATAGGTGTGTGTGGCCGTGCCCAGTTGTTTATATAGGTCTTGGATGTTTGAACTTGGGCAGTCTCAGGCACCCTTGGGCCTCATGCTTGCTCAGGAAGCACACTTAACTGTTGAACTCTTGAGTCATCTCTCCAGTCTTCTATTCTTTTTTTTTTTTTGGATATATGGTCTTGCTATATAGCTCAGGCTAGCCTAGGACTTAATATATGAGCAACTTGGTCTCAAAATCTTGGTAATCTTTCTGCCGCAACCTACCAAGTGCTGGGATTATAAGAATGAGCTACCATGTCTAACTTTTTTTTTTGGGGGGGGTATTTCAAGATAGAGTTTCACTCTAGCCCAGTCTGACTTGGAATTCACTATGTAGTCTCAGGGTGGCCTTAAATTAACGGTGATCCTCTTACCTCTGCTTTCTGAGTGCTGGGATTAAAGGTGTGCACCACCACCCCCGGCCACAGTTCCTTTCTAAAGTATGAAAAATTATCTGCCTCTTTAGTGCAGTAGGCAGCACATCAGTCTCATACAGTATGAAAATTTCTGAATTCTGAAACTCCACTCCACTGATTTTTTTAAAAATATATTTCATTTATTTATTCATTTGAGAGAAACAGGTGGCGGGGGGAGGAGGGGAGAGAATGGGCTTGCCAGGGCCTCCAGCCACTGCAAACAAACTCCAGATGCATGTGCCCCCTTGTGCATTTGGCTTGCATGGGTCCTGGAGAATTGAACCGGGATCCTTTGGCTTTGCAGGCAAATGCCTTAACCTCTAAGCCATCTCTGAAGCCCTCCACTGATCTTTTTTAAAAAATATTTTTATGCACTGGAGAGATGGCTTAGTGGTTAAGCACTTGCTTGTGAAGCCTAAGGACCCCAGTTTGAGGCTCGATTCCTCAGTACCCACGTAAACAAGATGCACAAGGTGGCACATACATCTGGAGTTCGTTTGCAGTGGTTGGAGGCCTTGGTGCCCATTCTCTCTCTCTCTGTGTTGCTCTCAAATAAATAAATAAAATACAAGAATTATATATATATGTATATATATATATATATATATATATATATAATTTTTTTTTCTGAGGTAGGGTCTCACTCTGGCCCAGGCTGACCTGGAATTCACTTGATAGTCTCAGGCTGGCCTTGAACTCACGGTGATCCTCTTATATCTGCCTCTCAAGTACTGGGATTAAAGTCATGCACCACCATCCCCGGCTCCTTAAAAATATTTTTATTTATTTATTTTTTGTGTTTTTTCAAAGTAGGGTCTTGCTCTATTCCAGGCTGACCTGGAATCTACTATGTAGTCTCAGGGTGATCCTCCTACCTCTGCCTCCCAAGTGCTGGGAGTAAAGGCATGTGCACCATGCCCGGCTAATATTTTTATTTTTGATTATTTATTTGAAAGGGAGAGAGAAAGAGGGAGAGAGAGAGAGAGAGAGAGAGAGAGAGAGAGAGAGAGAGAGAGAGATGGGTGCGCTAGGGATTCCAGCCACTGCAAACAAACTCCAGACATGCATGTACCACCTTGTGTATCTGGCTTATGTGGGTCCTGGGGAGTTGAACCTGGGTCCTTTGGCTTTGCAGGCAAACACCTTAACCACTAAGCCATCTGTGCAGCCCCTCCACTGATCTGAGTTAAGCATTTCGTGGAAAGAATTCAGGTCCCATGCTGTAAAGAACTTGAAGGAAGGAAGAAATCAATTTGGTAGGGAAGAACAGAGAGATGGAAGAAAGATATCTATTTACTTGAGAGCCACAGAAATTAGTACAAATGACTTAATGAATACTTATGATTATAGATGCGATGCTTGCTTTATAATATCTTCATGATTCTCCTTGGAGGCGAAGAGAGAACATGCAGTAGGCGTAAAAACCGAAGCGCAGATGGCTTCAGTAGTTTGCGCCGATTGAGCTAGAACTGGCCCAGGTGTCTTGCTGCCCCCTGCCTGCAGAAGCACCCATATGCTGTTCTTCCTCCATAGATGAGCTTCACTACCCCAGTGGAGTACAGGTTGCAGCCAAACCCTCTGTGACATTTAACTTCCGCACTTCTGAGGACCCAGAGCATGATGGGTGCTACCTCTCCCTTGGTGACAACCAGCCCTTAGAAGACTGTGGCTTCAACATGACAGCCAAAACTTTTTTCATCATTCATGGATGGACGGTGAGCCCGGGAGGGAGCTTTGCAACTTTCCTCAAGATTTGGTTCCCATTGTTTCGGTCAATTAAAATGAATCGTGGTGCTTTCAGGCTCCAAACCCTCTCTCTGCTTTCCTTGTGGGCTGCTTGTATTTCGGACAGCTGTGAAGAATGTAATGGGCGCTTTGCTGAGGGGGCAATCTGGACTCAGCAGGGTGGCATTTAGTGCTGGCACGCAGCGGGCTTTCAGAAAGTGGCTCTCCTGAGGGCAGCAACCCAGCTCCTGTGGCTCTGAAGGACCTCTAATTACACTTAATTACGATGGCCAACCACTGCCCTGGAGGGGCCGTCCTGCCGTAAGAGCTGAGCTGAACTCAAGCAACTTGACAGGCTCAGGGAATCGGAGGGGCCAGCTGGCCTTGCTGGCTGGCTGCTGTTGGCATGGTGCCCTCCTGTTTGCATAGAGATGGCCCCGTTTAAAGGCACTGGGGCTCTTTATGTGCCCTAGCTGAGCAATTCCCATTGAAAGGCCCATGACGAACTTCAACAAAAAAAGGGCTTTAACACTCGGCTTCAGAAGCTCTTGGCCAGCAAGAGGTTCATTCATTCATGTAATGACAGTCTGGAGGAAAATGGCACCATTAAGTGAGCAGGTTTCTGCTTGGGCTAACTGGGAGGCGACAGTCTTCCTCTTAATGATGAGAAATTCATATCCGTTACATTCTTTCTGGGTCTCTAGGTCTAAACACCCAACAGTTAGGATCAAGGCTGGGGTCGGGAGGGTAGGGGGTCTACCTTCCTAATGCACATAAAGGGACAGTTAAGGGCCTGCCCATATCTTCTTCCCTCAGCATGCAATTGGAATCGTGCATTTGTGGCCCTCCTGTCAAAATGCAAATACTAACTGCCTGCAACTTACAAAATGGGGAGCCTTCCAGAAAGTTCTTTTGTAATGTGTTTGGAACTTGGAACAGCAGTTTCCCATAGAAGAAAGATTGTAAATAGTGTTTGGGTTCCCAGGCCAGGCACAGAAAATCCATTTCTTTGATAATGTACATGTGGATAGGGTTACAACTGTGTCCAGTCACTGTTTATGACTTTGCTTCTGTGGGAAAATGTGTTCTGAGTTCTAATTTGGGATTCCAGAGATGGACTCCTTACTCTGAGGTCAGAAGGCTGGCAGGGATGGGTTGTGGGAAGGAGTCATTTGTTAACTGTGTTTGACTAAGCGATAGTGTCCCTCACATCTCTAAGGGAGGTGCTAATTCTCCAAGGCAACCGTCCCCAGCTCTCTTTGAAGGATGGACCAGGTCACTTGTCAGATCAGGACAGAGAGTCCGACTGACCTCATGCTGGTTATCACCATCAACACCTATCTTATAGGCAGTAGGGCAACAATGAGACGTCAGCTATGAAAGCATCATTGATAGGCACACTAGTGATTTGAAAAGCAATGGAAGAAAGCACCCATGAAGCCGTTCTGCCTCTGGCAGGGCCTGCTCATGTACACATTTTCATTTCCTGAGCAGCTAAAGTGAAGGTTCATGGGATGGCATTCCATTAGGACTTCTGAAGCCCAGAAAGGGAACTAAAAGGAAAACAAATCTCCCTGTTTTCTGTGCAGATGAGCGGCATGCTGGAAAGCTGGTTGCACAAGCTCGTGTCAGCCCTGCAGATGAGAGAGAAGGATGCCAACGTAGTGGTGGTCGACTGGCTGCCCCTGGCTCACCAGCTGTACACAGATGCCGTCAATAACACCAGGGTGGTGGGACACAGGGTGGCAAAGATGCTCGACTGGCTACAGGTAAGCGAGGATGGGAGGGAGTGAGCTCCTATCCTAAGCGAGATCTTAAACCCAGATGTCCTGTGGAAACACAGACCGTGCTCGTTACTGTGAACCTCCGGACTTTGATCACAATCTTTGGCATTAGAATTTTTGCTAAACGAAGCATTGCATGAAATACTTCAAAGCTGAAACTTTGTAATTATTGATAGATCCCTGGATTCCCCCCCCCCCCCCCCCGCCGTTCCTTTTATTTGCTATACGAATTTGCCTTATGGGTGGTTACTTGCTGATCTTAGCAGTCGGGAATGGCCCAGAGCCAGGACAGGCTTGCAGTCTGAAAGAGCTACAGAAGCCTGCTCTTGCCTCTGGAGTGAGCTTGTGCTGTGGGGTGGGAAGGAGGTTGGAGCAAACAAATCAGCCTGTTACCTCATTTAAAGCATTGTGTGCAAAACAGATCTTGAGGTTTTGTATTTACTATTCTTATAGGTTAATGATTTGCCTGAGTCCAGTGGACTTAACTGGGCCAGGGGTATGCAGACAAAGTGATTGGGGCATTTCCAACCTGCCTTTTCTTTCACCCAGGAATCTTAGGGGTCCTGATAGAATTCTGGGCAGGATTTGTGAGCAGTACTTTTTTTATTTTTTTTTATTTTGAGGTAGGGTCTCACTCTGGCTCAGGCTGACCTGGAATTCACTATGTAGTCTCAGGGTGGCCTCAAACTCACAGCGATCCTCCTACCTCTGCCTCCTGAGTGCTGGGATTAAAGGCGTGTGCCGCCACGCCCGGCTCTGTGAGCAGTACTTTCTTCTTCCACCTCACGTGATTTAAGAGTCACACCTCAGCCCCCACCAGCCGAGTGCTCTGGAAACTCTAGATTTCACTGCTCGGAGGGCTCAGGTGGGCTGAAAGTGTGCAAACGGGCAGCTCCTGGGGGCAGAGTAGGAGTCAGGGCCTGAGAACGCAGGCAGGCACAGGTAGCTGCAGGCTGTGGCTGGCACTTCGGTTTCTAGTGTGTGGTATTACTGACCTCCGCTCAGCTTCCTTTATGCCCTCCAGACACGCTGCCCCAAAGAATGAAAAACACGTAGGGGCAAATGTAGAGGAATGCTCTGGCATGCAACCTGTAGTCAAATCCTGTGCCCACCCCCCTTGGCATTTCAAGTACCACCAAGTCCTTTTGACCCACTTGTCCTTGGCTGTATGACCCATTCATGTCGCACGGCCAACAGTATTAGTGACGCTGCAAGGAGTCTTTGTGCCCACAGCCATTGTGACTCTGTCGTGATGGAGTCATTGAACTGTTGGTGGCCCTGGGGGCTCCGGCTCACACTCTTTGGTGACTCCTTGCAGGAGAAGGAAGATTTTTCTCTTGGGAATGTTCACTTGATTGGCTACAGTCTTGGAGCACACGTGGCAGGGTATGCTGGTAACTACGTCAGAGGAACGGTGGGCAGAATCACAGGTAAGATCTGCTTCTACCCACACTGGCATGTCCCCAGGTCCCTCTGCCACTCTCTAGCTGGTACCCTGAAGCAGAGTACTCTAAGATGAGGCAGCTTGACTGAGTCCCAGAGGGTTGGCTTTAGAAGGACCCTGGAGAACGCTCTCTTTCCAATTGAACTTGTGTGGGCTTCCTATATGTAAGACATAGAAATAGGAGTATTCTTGTTGACGCTGGGTAGGTATATGTGGGTTGTGTTAGCCTGGCCTTTTAGACCTTTTCCTTCCCCAGGGGAATCTCAGGGTAGAAAAATGTCAGTGTCTCACAGTACCCTGACAGGAAACACAGCTTGGAAACCACTGGTCTAGTCCAACAGTTGAGGAAGCAGGCAGAGGTGAGGTAACTTGTCCAGAGGCAAATAACAAAGAAAGAACAGAAGTCAAAGTGGAGGCCTGGCCTCCAGGCTTCTGGGTGTTCACTTTTAGTCTCCACCCGTAAGATTCCAGATATTTGAGAAAGGAATGATAGTATATAGTTTGAATTGTACCTCTGGTTTCTATTTCATCTACAAATAGCTTCCCCCCCCCCCCACCAGTGTTAAAGAAGCACATGCATTGACAATAGTTACCTGTTTTAGAATGAGTGGTTGATCTGTGTAATTAAACAGATTTTTCTGATATTGGTATCCAGGCGCCCATAGGGAATTATTGAGTTTTTACATCTTGAAAATTATATCTTAGTGAGATTTAAGTGTTTGAATTTGGGCTAAATTACTTAGTGAATGTGGAAAATGTGAACTCCCCCAACACTTGGCCCCCTCAGATGTGTAAGGACACTTCCTCTATACTAAAACGAAGGGTAACTTGTTGCCCTGATCTTTCTTCTCTCCCTGTAGCGTCCTCTACATCTGTTAATTCCCAGTGTTCCTCTCACCCCCAAGATGAAGACGGTGTCGTACTTTGTTTGGCTGCGTTTGAATAGCACAGGCTACCTTGTAGTGGGCAGAAGTTGTTGAGCGTCACAGCATGTTTGCTGCGTGATAACGCTGGAGGGTATTACACGGTCACACAGAACAAGCACGCTGGCTTGGGTCTCTTTCTCTTACAAAGCTACTAATATTATCACGGGGACTGCACCTCAATAAAGTCATCTAGCCTAGCCCTAATTATCTGTTTTTGGGGGACACATTCAAGCCATAATAGATTGTCACCTAGAAGGAAAGATTTGATCAATTTCTTCTTTTTAAAAAATTTTCTATTTATTTATTTTGAGGGAAAGAGGAGAGAGGGAGATAGATATTTTATCTATTTTTAAGATATATTTTATTTATTTATTTGCAAGCGGAGATATCCAGATGCACACACAGAGACAGGAAAAAGAGTATGGGCACAGCAGAGCCTCTAGCCACTGTGAACGAACTCCAGATGCATGCATCTGGCTTTAGGTGGGTACTGGGGAATCAAACCCAGATGGTTAGGCTTTGTAAGTGCCTTAACTGCCCATCGTCTCTGCAGCCCTTATTTGAGAGAGAGAGAGAATGGTTGCATCAGGACCTCCTGCTGCTGCAAATGAACTCCAGATGCATGTGCTACTTTGTGCATCTGGCTTTATGTGGGTCCTGGGGAATTGAGCCTGGGCTGCCAGAATTTGTAAACAGGTACCTTTAACCATTGAGCAATCTCTCCAGACCCACTGATCAATTGGTTTCCCTGTAATGTTTTCATTTTAAAGCCGGACTCCGATAGAAAAGAATCCATAAAGAATGAGTTAAGCCGGGTGTGGTGGTGCATGTTTTTAATCCCTCACTCAGGAGGCAGAGGTAGGAGGACTGCCCTGAGTTTGAGGCCACCCTGAGACTACATAGTAAATTCCAGGTCAGCCTGTGCTAGAGCGAGACCCTACCTCGAAAAAAGCATTCTTGGGGCTGGAGAGATGGCTCAGAGTTTAAAGTGTTTGCCTGCTAAGCCTGATGACCTGAGTTTGATTCCCCAGTACCCATGTAAGATAGATGTACAAAGTGGCACATGCATGTGGAGTTCATTTGCAGTGGCTAGAGACCCTGGCACACCTGTACTCTCTCTGTCTCTGTCTGTACTTTTCTACTTACAAGTTAAAAAAAAAAAAAGAGTTAGTAAAGGTAAACATTCACTTTGTAGCCCAGGCTGGCCTCAAACTCATGGTGCTCCTTTTACCTTGGCCTCCATGTACCACCATGCCTACTCAAGAGCCTTATTTTTGACTTCCAGGCTGATGGGGCTCAAGCTGTCCAAAGTAGGCTATGATTGTGTGAACATCGTCCAGTGTTCCAGAGCCAGGCGGGGGGCAGGGGGTGCAAACTGTAGCACTCACATAACCCCTATGAGGGGCAAGGCCCAGCATGTCCTTGGCAACAGGGAGAAACTGCAGATCTTGCCCTTTCCTGTTTCTTATCTGAAATGAGACAGGGCTAGTGAGAGAGCTTTCCAGTTCTCTCTCTCTGCTGTTTCTTCTCACTTGCGGCCAGTGGGGGAGCTGGCTGAATGCTAATCAGCCCCTTCTCTCTCGTTCCTGTCTGTGAAGCAGGGGCCTGGCCTCTGTCTAGTTGCCTGCCCCACACTTCGTTCCTCCTTCTGTTAGTGGACGTCTCACGGCCCGGGAACCAGCTGGCTCTGGCTGGTGGTAGGGTGGAGACGGCAGCTTGTGTGGGATCTCAGGGCAGTGATGACACAGTGCAGAGGCCCTTATTCTGGGGCCTACAGCCGAACTCCAACTTTGCTTAGCCAGGGGATGTGGACCGGGGTTTGCTATCTTGCCTGCTCAGCTCTTGAGAACAGTTGCTGATATGCTAGGGAAGAGGTCAAATATTTCCAAATGAACCTGAGTCTAGATTGTTAAGCAAGCAGATCAGTTCCTTTAAGAAATACGGCATTTGAAGCCGGGCGTGGTGGTGCACGCCTTTAATCCCAGCACTCGGGAGGCAGAGATAGGAGGATCACCGTGAGTTCAAGGCCACCCTGAGACTACATAGTTAATTCCAGGTCAGCCTGGGCCAGAGTGAGAGCCTACCTTGAAAAACCAAAAAAAAAAAAAAAAAGAAATACACATTTGAGGGGAGTCTAGGGTGATGGCTAAGTGATTAAAGGCTTTTGCTGGCAAAGACTGATGTCCAGGGTTTGATTCCCCAGTACTCAAGTAAAGCCAGATGCACAAAGTGGTACATGTGTCTGAAGTTTGTTAGCAGTGGCAAAAGGCCCTGGCATGGTCATGCTTTCTCTCTCTCTTTCCTTGCAAATGAATAAATAAAAATACAAAAATAAAAAAAGAACTTGGGCTGGAGAGATGGCTTAGTGGTTAAGTGCTTCCCTGTGAAGCCTAAGACCCCGGTTCGAGGCTTGATTCCCCAGGACCCACTTTAGCCAGATGCACAAGGGGGCGCACGCATCTGGAGTTCGTTTGCAGTGGCTGGAGGCCCTGGAGTGCCCATTCTCTCTATATATATCTGCCTCTTTCTCTCTGTGTCTGTCGCTCTCAAATAAATAAATTAAAAAAAAAAAGAACTTTAAAAAAAGTTCTGAGTGGCTCTGCACTAGACCTTGCCTAACATCAAACAGCTCAGGCACATGTGACAGGTAAGGGACAAGGTACTTCGTGCTCTCTCTAAACCACATAGAACATCTACATCTTTCACAGATGGGGGAAAGAAGAGTTGGTGATTAAACAGCAGGTCCAATGTCTTGCACCCTGTAAGTAGCAGAACTAGGATTCATCCTGGGTTGCTAGGTTCCAGGGTCTGTTCCTCCCCATTATCTGGATGTATAAAGTTAAAAGTGGATTGTGGACTGGACATGGCTCAGAGATTAAGGCACTTGCCTGCAAAGCCTAATGACTCAAGTTCGATTCCCCAGTACCCATGTAAAGCCAGATGAACAAAGTGGCACAGGCATCTGGAGTTCAATTGCAATGTCTGAAGACCCTGGCATACCCATTCTGTCTGTCTGTCTCTGCTTGCAAATAACATTTAATTAAAAACAAAAAACCTTTTAATAAAAGTAGATTGTGTTACTTTTCTCCTTAGCCCCAGGCTAGGGATGTGTGCCTGCCAGTCAGAGCCGGGAGCCTGCTCAGCCTCTGTAGGTGAAGGCCTGGCTGCTGGCCTGGGAGGCCCCTCAGCTGCCCACATTCCTCCAGCATATCTTGGTTTCCATGGAGCTGCCCGTCTGGTGGGGACCTTTGTTCACGCCAAGCAAAGAGCCTCTCTCTTGTATTGGCTGCAAAGCCCAATGTTCCTCTTATTTCTTTTTCCCTTCAGTGCACAGGGTGAGAGGCAGGGAGGCTGCGGTGTCACACTGGGGACCCTGCGGCCTACAGAATGGCTCATTGTGAGCTACTCTGGAGGAGCACACTCGTGTCCCAGCTTTCCACTGGGTTCTGCACTAGAGATGAGCCCCTACACAGCTCGAACGCTCTTTCTGCCTTGGTCATCCACAAGGCATCTAATATTTTGGGGGACTCTGATTTCAGCTTGGCCCTGTTCTCATGAGGAAGAGCCCTACTATGTGACTGCTCACTCTGAACAGCAGTTCTGCCTTTTGTGTACAATTGATTGCACTCTCTCAGGAGTCCCAGTAACTCCCTGGCTCTTTGTGCTGGGCACTGGGAAACTCTGTCATCCATCTCCTCCTTTTAGGACCTGGGTCTTGACCACACTGCCTTGGTACCTCTAGACTAGGGTTTCTCAGTCTACTGACATGTGTGGCCAGGTGGTGGTTTGTGACAAAAGTCTGTGTGTGGGGAATTGTCGGGCTCATTTTAAGATGTTTAGCTGTATTTTTTGCCTCTCCCAGTAGATGCTGTTAGCTCTCCTACGTCCAGTTATGATAAACAAAAATGTCCCCAGAATCCATCAAATGTTCCCTGAGGGACAAAATGACCAACCATACATTTTAGACTAAATAGGGTCCTTCCTCTGCTACACGTCTATTTCTTAACTTTCTCTACATCCTTTCTGGGTGTCGGTGGGGCAGAGTCTTGCTTTTTGGGGCAAATTCAGTTCCCATAACCACATGGGCTTGATAGTAGTGGTGAATATTAATGAATACTTAATCTGATATCTCACATGAATGGTATGACTTAGGTGTTGAGTTTCTGTTTCACAGGTGATTCTGAGGTACAGGAGAGTTTTATTCATTCATTTATTTATTTTTATCTTATTTATTGAGAGAGAGAATGAGAGAGAGAGAGAGAGAGAGAGAGAGAGAAAGGCAGACAGAAAGAGAGAAGGAGGAGAGATTTTCAATATCTGGTTCACAGACCACAGACTTTGAGGATTGCCTGGGGAACCAATCTGCCAATTAGCCATATGCCAAACCTACTCTTGGAATCTCTGAAAGGTCAGGGACTCAGAAGCCCATGTTGTTGTCATCCTTCTCTTCTTCCTCCTTTTCCTTTTTTTAAATACTTTTATATCTGTGTAGCTCAGAATTAAAAGACAGAATAAGGTCTCTCACTGCTGTAGATTCCTGACCAGTTCCGTTCCCTACTTGCTCTCCTGATGCATGGATAAGTGTTTGCTTCTGTACCCTTCCAGAGGGTTTTGGAGCCACATGGAGGAATTCAAATTTATAGCAAGCTCCCCAGTGCCACTTGAGCAGTTTCAAATGTGAGAACCAAACAGGACATGGTGGCTCATGCCTTTAATCCTAGCACTTGGGAGGCTGAAGTAGGAGGATCACCACGAGTTCAAAGCCAGCTTGGGCTAGAGTGAGACCCTGCTACAAAAACAAAACAACAACAACAACAACAACAACAACAAAACCCACAAAATAGGGCTGGAGAGATGGCTCAGCAGTTAAGGTGCTTGCCTGTAAAACCTAATGATCAGGGTTCAGTTCCCCAATACCCATGTGGCGCATGTGTCTGGAGTTTGCGGTGGCTGAAGGCTCTGTCACTCCTATTCTCTCTATCACTCTCTCTCTCTCTGCTTGCAAATAAATAAAAATAAAAATCAAAAATTTTAAAACCCTCCACAAAAGAATGTGAAGCCCAGTTACCTGTGCAGAGCAGCTTTACTACAGTGAAGTTGGGAGGCAGAATAGAAGGGATTGAGGAAGCCTGGAATTTGGGAGTCTTACTGTTTTGGAATATTGGAAATACTTTTTTAAAGTTTTTTTTTTTTTTTTTTTTTATTAGAGACATGGCGGGGTGGGGGGAGGGATAGAGGGAGGGAGAGAGAGAGAAAGAAAGAATGGGCACACCAGGGCCTTTAGCCATTGCAAACAAACTCCAGCTGCATGCGCCATCTTTGGCATCTGGCTTACATGGGACCTGGAGAATTGAATCTGGGTCCTTGGGCTTTGCAAACAAGTGCCTTCCTGCTAAGCCATTTCTCCAGCCAGGAAATACTCTTTTCTCATCATCCCATATCTGGGTCTGGGCCTGCCTCATATGTAAAGGAAAGGGAAGACTACATTCAAATAGAAGTCATCCAGTCAGTTTAGGGAACTGGCGTTTTTTCAGAGGCTGTAGGCAGTTTAGTTATTCTGCAAAAAATTAGGGCTGTAGAAGGCTCCCCTTGGGAGATGACTGGAGCTAATGGCTTAGGTTCAGGCAGCCATGCTCCAGTTCTCAACACCTGAGAGCTGGTGGGATGGTGTACCTTGTGGCTAGTGTTCTATACTGCCTGAGGCATTAGGACATGTGAAGGCTTCAGAAGTGTTGGTTTTGAGTCGATAGTACATAGTCTCTATGATGCTGTCTGGGTCAGCTGCATATGGAAGAGGGTTCCTTGTACTTTTTTTTTTTTTTTTTTCAAAGTAGCATCTCACACTAGCCCAGACTGACCTGGCACTCTCTGCAGTGCCGGGCTGGCCTTGAACTCACAGTGATCCTCCTACCTCTGCCTCCCAAGGGCTGGAATTAAGGGTGTGTGCCACCACGCCCAGCCTTCCTTGTTTTTTTTTTCCCATGCCTTCTGTGTCTGGATTCTTGAGGCTGTGTTCAGAGTGTCTTCATTTTGTACACTTGGATTTGACTCTAAGTCAAGACTTGGTGCACCTGACAGAGTCCATCTTGGCTCCCTGCTACAGGTCTGGATCCTGCGGGGCCCATGTTTGAGGGGGTGGACATCGACAAGAGGCTGTCCCCAGACGACGCAGACTTCGTGGATGTCCTGCACACCTACACACGTTCCTTCGGCTTGAGCATTGGGATCCAGATGCCTGTGGGTCACATTGACATCTACCCCAATGGTGGTGACTTCCAGCCAGGCTGTGGATTCAACGATGTCTTAGGATCGATTGCATATGGAAGTGAGTTTCTAACTTTCTGCTCGGTGTTCCATTCAGTATATGCGTCTTCTTCTTTTTTTTTCTCAAGATAGGGTCTCACTCTAGCCCAGGCTGACCTGGAATTCACTCTGTATTCTCAGGGTGGCCTCGAACTCATGGTGATTCTCCTACCTCTGCCTCCTGAGTGCTGGGATTAAAGGCGTGCGCCACCACACCCGGCTCTATATGCGTCTTCTTTGATAGCACCCAGAGCTGTTAGTGCTGCTGAGACCGTTCGCAGCTCTTACCTCCTCCCACAGTGGCCTCTACGCTGTTTAAGGTCATCAGTCATCTTATGTGCCTGCTAACAACCATCCAGCTGCTTAGCCGTGCTTGGAAAGCACAGTTGTTATCAATTAATTTCCTTTTGTGACAACAGAATACATACATATTTATGAAAACATCAAGTAATATAGAATTTCATAAAGCAAAACGTGAAATCCCCTTCATAGCCATTCTTACTTTCACTCTTTAAGGCAGCCCATGTGAACATTTAAAAAAAAATATTTGTTTTAATTGGCAACTTCTATACTTACAGACAACAAACCATGGTATTTCCCTCCCCTCCTCCGCTTTCCCCTTCATAACTCTGCTCTCTGTCATATCCCCTCCCCTGTGTGAACATTTAAAAAAATATATTATTTATTTACTTGAAAGACAGAGTATGGATGCTCCAGGGCCTCTTGCTGCTATCAATGAACTCCAGATATATGCATCACTTTGCACATCTGGCTTTCTGTGGATAGTTGGGAATTGAACCCAGCCCATTAGGCTTTGCAAGCAAGTGCCTTTAACTACTGAGCCATCTCCCTAGCCCCTGTGTGAACATTTTTTTTTTTTTGAGGTACGGTTTCACTCTAGCCCAGGCTGACCTGGAATTACCTATGTAGTCTCAGGGTGGCCTTGAACTCATGGCAATCCTCCTATTTCTGCCTCCCAAGTGCTGGGATTAAAGGCGTGCACCACCATGCCTGGAAAATATATACATATTTTTAAATTTATTTGAGAAGAGAAAAATGGGTGTGTCAGGGCTTCTTGCCACTGCAACTGAGCTCTAGATGCATGTGCCACTTTTTCTTTTGTTAGTTTTTGGAGGTAGGGTCTTACTCTAGCCCAGGCGGAGCTAGAATTCACTATGTAGTCTTTAGGTGGCCTCAAACTCAAGGTGATCCTCCTACCTCTGCCTCCCGAGTGCTGGGATTAAAGGCCTGCACCACCATGCCCAGGTACATGTGCCACTTTTTAATGTCTGGCTTTAAATAGGTGCTAAGAAATTGAACCTGGGCCAGCAGACTTTGTAATCAAGTGCCTTTAACTGTTGAGCCATCTCCCCACCTCCAGTGTGAACATTTTTTTGTCTTTGTCTTTTATTTACTTATTAATATTTGGCTTTTTCAAGGTAGGGTCTCACTTTAGCCCAGGATGATGTAAAACTCACTTTGTAGGTGGCCTTGAACTCACAGTGTTCCTCTGCCTTCTGGGTGCTGTAATTAAAGGTGTGCACCACCATGCTGGTCTTTTTTTTTTTTGGAGACGGTCTTATGTAGCTCATTCTGGCCTCAAACTTGCTGTGTTGCTGAAGGTGACTTTGAACTTGATCCTCCTGCCTCCACCTCTTTGGTACTGGGATTACAGACATGTGTCAGCATGCTGAGTTTTATGTGGTGTTAGGGATTGAACCTAGGACTTCGTGCATACTAGGCCAGCGCTCTGTCAACGAAGCTACATACCTAGCCCCCTTCCAGTCTTTTTTCTTTGCAAACTTGTATATCTATGTAATTATATTGTTTTTCAAAGTTACTATTGTTTTGCAGCTTTAAAGAAAGTCTAATATTATTTATTTATTTTTGGTTTTTCAAGGTAGGGTCTCACTCTAGCCCAGGCTGACCTGGAAATCACTATGTAATCCCAGCTGGCCTTAAATTCATAGCGATCCTCCTACCTCGGCCTCCCTGAGTGCTGTGATTAAAGGCATGCACCATCATAACCGGCTAGAAAGCTCAATATTATAAAATAGTATAGAATTCTTAAAACATCAGAGTAGGTAGATTTACTAAGCTTATTCTTTTTACAGACTGCACAGTATTCTGTTGCATGAATACCCCATATGTTAATTTTGAGTAACATTTTAGAGAGACTATACCAAGAGACTTTTCTGTTATAATTTATCTTCTGAATGCCTAAGTCTATGCTCAGCAAACTTGAGCTGAAGTTAATTTGCTGCTGAAACTGGTGTGGGACCCTAGTGATCGAGTGCCTTTGTGAGTTTCCTATTCTCTCTCTCTCTCTTTTTTTAAGTTTATTTACTTGAGAAGAGAGATGGGGAGGGAGGGAAGGAGGGAAGAGAAGAGAGGGAGGGAGGGAGGAGGAGGGAGGGAGGGAGAGAGAGAGAGAGAGAGAGAGAGGGAGAGAGAAAGGGTGTGTTGTGCCAGGGCCTTTAACCTCTGCAAACAACTTCCAGACACATGCACCACCTTGTGCATCTGGCTTACGTGGGTCCTGGGGAATTGAACTTGAGTACTTTGGCTTTTCAGGTGAGCGCCTTAACTGCTAAGCCATCTCAACTCAGCCTGGGTTTCACATTCTTTAGTTGCTTTGGGTGCTGGCGGCATCTTCCACCTCTTGGCCCCAGTTGGCTCTCCCCCCTGATGCTCTTTCGTAGGATATACCAAACTGCCACTTGGAGGACAATTCCCTTGTCCCAGTGTGAGTGAATGCCCAAGTAGCCCTGTAGAACTTTGAGCTCTGTTCACTTCTGCTCCAGGCTATGGGATGGTGCTAATCAGAAAAGAGCAGAGGTAACTTTGCCAAATTTCTCTTTAAGCTCCAGGAGTTACTTAACTATTGATTTTGGCCTCTGGTTACAAGTACAATGGTTACCATAGGCCAAAAAATATTAGTTAGATTAGTGTCCTCAAAATCGACTGTTTGGGGCTAGAGAGATGGCTCAGTGGTTAAAGGTACTTGCTTGCAAAGCCTGATGGGTCAGGGTCAATTCTCTAGTACCCATGTAAAGCCAGATGCGCAAAGTGTTAAGGGGCCCTGGTGTGCCCATTTATATTCTCTCTCTCTGCTTGCAACTAACTAAAAAAAAAGATGTTTAAAGAAAAAAAAAACTAAAAAAATAAAAACCCCACCTGTCTGTATGAGTCTGGGCAAATTATCTCTTTTCTATGTAAACTTGAGTTATAGTCCACAATTGATGAGACTGGACTAGAATGCTAGCTGGCTTCTTCTTAAAGGGTCACTTGGCAAATATAGGCTTGCAGGCCATGCAGTCTGCTTCAGCTGTTCCGCTTTGCTGTGGTCTCAGGAAAGTGACTATGGAGAATACCTGAATCAGCTGGGTGTGGTGGCGCATGCCTTCAAAAGCAGCACTCAGGAGGGAAGCAGAGGTAGAAGGTTCACTGGGAGTTCGAGGCCACCCTGAGACTACATAGTGACTTCCAGGTCAGCCTGGGTTACAGTGAGACCCTATCCCCCAAAAAACAACCCTGTGGAGAATACCTGAATCAGTGAATGTGGCTACATTCCAATAAAGCTCTACAAAAACACAAAGCTTTCCACCAGCCATATTTTGCTGGGCCCTGGACCAGATGATGTTTAGAACTGATGCATTTCTGGTATTTTCTAGGACTCAGTGACCCCTACTACACAGCATCTGGTCTGCATCACTCTATTTAACGCAGTGTATAAACTCTCTTGCTCTTTGTTTTCTTTGTAGAAGTGAGGTCTTTCCTTCCCGACAAAGTGAACGGTTACGTGGCTGTAATGGTCTGAGACTCTGGGATTTCTTTTTTTTTTTTTTCTTTTTGGTTTTTCGAGGTAGGGTCTCACTCTAGCCCAGGCTGACCTGGAATTCACTATGTAGTCTCAGGGTGGCCTTGAACTCATGGCGATCCTCCTACCTCTGCCTCCCGAGTGCTGGGATTAAAGGCGTGCGCCACCACGCCCGGCTTAGATTCTGGGATATCTTAATAGGAGCCTGGCACAGTGTCTCTGCTGAGGTGTACAGTGATTCTTGACGGAGTCATCTAGAAGTGACTCATGCTGCACACTCCCTGTCTCCGCATGCCCAGCCATCACAGAGGTGGTGAAGTGTGAGCACGAGCGCGCTGTGCACCTCTTCGTTGACTCGCTGGTGAACAAGGACAAGCCGAGCTTTGCGTTCCAGTGCACGGACTCCAACCGCTTCAAGAAGGGAATCTGTCTCAGCTGCCGGAAAAACCGTTGTAATAGCATTGGCTACAACACGAAGAAAATGAGGAATAAGAGGAACAGCAAAATGTACCTAAAAACCCGGGCAGGCATGCCTTTCAGAGGTAACTTACCTCCAGGTCTCCAAGTGCCCTCTTAGTTGTTTTTCTCCTCTATACCTTGTTGCAGAACAGAGTATTCCAGAACCTGCGACCTATCATTTATACCATTTTTTTTTCTTTTGGTTTTTGTGAGGTAAGGTCTCGCTCTAGCTCAGACTGACCTGGGACTCACTCTGTAGCTACAGGCTGGCCTTGAACTCACAGTGATCCTCCTACCTCAGCTTCCCATAGTTATACCAGTGTACACCCTAGGAGAGTTCTTTAAAATTAAATGTGATGGCTGGGCGTGGTGGTAATTTTAATCCCAGCACTTGGGAAGCAGAGGTAGGAAGATCACTGTGAGTTCGAGGCCAGCTTGGGACTTACAGAGTGAATTCCAGGTCAGCCCCAGCTAGAGTGAGACCCTACCTCAAAACAAACAAACAAACAAATAAACAAACAAACACACAAACAACTGTGAGGACCCCTTGTGCAGTGCAAATATCACCTCATGATGATAATATCGTTATCTTACATTTCCACCTTGCACATAACTTTTCAGTTACTTCATGTTTGCCATTCCCAATTGGCGTCAACAGTGTGAGGCAGAAGGGCCTCACTCTAGGACGGACTGATCTGGAAGTCACTCTGTTACCCAGGTTAACCTCAAACTCGCAGCAATCCTCCTGCTCTAGTCTCCTAAGTACTGGAGTTATTGTCGTGCGCCACCATGCCTGGCAATAGCTTACATTTTATAACTTGTTATAAAACCATGTTTTGTATTACTTTCCATAATTGAAAGTTGAGGCTCAGGCAGATTAATACCTTGGTCCTTCATCCGGGAGCACACAGAAAAATCACGCAGACCCCAAATCCCCAAACATCTCCTCAACTCCAAGTTCAGTATATTTCTTCTGTGATTTTTGTTTGTTTGGTTTTTCGAGGTAGGGGCTCACTTGAGCTCAAGCTGACCTGGAATTCACTATGTAGTCTCAGGGTGGCCTCGAACTCTCGCAATCCTCCTACCTCTGCCTCCTGAGTGCTGGGATTAAAGGTGCGTACCACCATGCCTGGCTGACTTTTTTTTTTTTTTTTTTTTTTGTACATTGGACCAAACAAGACCAGAGCAAGGCTAGAGGCTGGGATGGACCAATAGGGTGTTAGTCCCTCCAATTCAGTGTGCTAGGTGACTCCATTGGGGTTCCCTGAGATGATAAGCAAGGCTCACAGGTGTCTTTGTTCTGTGGTCTCTGCAGTCTACCATTATCAGATGAAAATCCACATCTTCAGTTACAAGAACAGGGGAGAAATCCAGCCTACCTTCTATGTCACTCTGTATGGCACTAACGCAGACTCCCAGATTCTGCCCTTGGAAATGTAAGTCGTGCACAATCTTTGACGCTTTGATTCAAGCGAGAACTAGCTGGTATAAGAATGAAGAGCACAAAGGGATATTGGGAGCAATACAGGAGTGGGATGTCAGATTGCCCAGTGGGGGAGGACATTGGGTGGTTCTCACTGGCATCTCTTTTGCCTCTCTGATGTGTGCTGTCACTGAAGTCTTTGACTCAAAGGGTTTCTGGGAAGGAAGCTCCCAGGATGAGTCGGCAATGTGAGAAGTTACTAGATCAGCTGTGCAGAAACTGCTGTTTCATCGCAGGCCACACCTGACACCTGAGGCATTAGGGAGTCTGGAACTTTATAACGTCATGCCCGGACTACTTGTCATTTTCACTGGGGAGGGCCACGTGGAAGTCTGTAGAAATTTGTTGAGTTCTTGCCAGGAACAAAGCACACTGCCAAGTGATGTTGGGATTATGAAGAAATATCAGACCAGGTGTGGAGGACTGAGAGTGGTAGGGCAGCCTGGGCTACACGTGAGACCGTGTCAATGAAAGAAAAGAAGAAGGAAGGAAATGGAGAGGAAGGAAGGAGGGAGGAAGGAAAAAAATGAAAGAAGAAAGATTATTAAAGCAATATGTCTCAGGGCCCAACCTCTTACAGGGAGAAAAGGCTCAAAATCCAAAATCATGGGCAAGGTGGTCCATGCCAAATGGGAGGGACAGGCAGGAAGGAGAGCTGAGATACAGAGAGAGAGAGAGAGAGAGAGAGAGAGAGAGAGAGAGAGAGAGAGAGGCCTGTGAGCTAAGAACAGCACGCCTGCACAGCCCCGGGGAGGGGGGTGACTTTGTATTTTCTCATTTCCGCCTTCCTTAGTCCCGTCTCCCAGGAATTAGTATCCCGGAGGGACGTGCTCAGGAATGGTGGTGATACGAAGTCAGGTGCTGAGGGCAAAGTCTCCTCTGTCAGCGTGGAGCTGACAACCGAGCATCCCCCTTGGTCCTGTGAGGCGGGGGCACCCAGCAGTGTGCCAGTGTCCCAGGTGGCAGGGCAGTGAGACGAGTTTCTCCCCCAACCTTGCAGAGTGGAGCAGATCGGCCTGAACGCCACCAATACCTTCCTGGTCTACACAGAGGAGGACTTGGGTGATCTCCTGAAGATCAGGCTCACCTGGGAGGCCACATCCCAATCCTGGTACAACCTGTGGAAGGAGCTTCGCAGCTACCTGTCTCAACCTGGCAACCCGTCGAGGGAGCTGCACGTGCGGCGCATGCGCGTCAAGTCTGGGGAGACTCAGCGGAAGTAAGTGCTTCTGCCCCTCCACCTCCCCCTCTGGCCTGTGAGCGCTGGGCAGGGCCCCTCCCGCCTTCTCTGCGACCCTTCCATATTCGCAGCCTACTTAACAAATGTAAACAGTTTCCCACGGTGGGTTCAGGTATAAGATTTTAAAAATAAAACATGAGGGCCGGAGAGATGGCTTAGCGGTTAAGCACTTGCCTGTGAAGCCTAAGGACCCCGGGTTCGAGGCTCGATTCCCCAGGACCCACGTTAGCCAGATACACAACAGGGGTACACACGTCTGGAGTTCGTTTGCAGTGGCTGGAGGCCCTGGCGTGCCCATTCTCTCTCTTTCTCTCTCTCTCTCTCTTTCTGCCTCTCTTCCTCTCTGTCTGTTGCTCTCAAATAAATAAAAAAATAAACAAAAAATAATAATAAAAACATGACAGATATTGCAGTCACCTTGTGTCCTTCCCCTGCCCTCTACCCGCCTTTCTTTCAAACCAAATATAATGGAAATTTCAACATTAACTAATAGGTAATATGGCTCCCTTCCTTTATGTTTTTATACTGATTTGTATGCTTGTTTATATACAGAAATTGTTTTAGATATTTCTATATTTTCCATGATTGGATATACTGTGTCATGAGTTTTTTTTTTTTTTTCATTCAAATGTTGTCTATGGAATCTATCCAACACTATTGATCTTGTCTATTCATGTTTACTATATGTAAATCATTAACACCTGGCATGGTGGTGCATGCTTTTAATCCCAGCACTCGGGAGACAGGGGTAGGAGGATCACGGTGAGTTCAAGGGCACCCTGAGACTACATAGTGAATTCCAGGTCAGCCTGAGATAGAGTGAGACCCTACCTCAAAAAAACAAACAAACAAAAATAAAAATAAATAAATAAGTGTATAAGCAATGGTTTTGCCATTGTTTTTTGGAATATAAGTTTTTGCTCCTGTTTTTGTAGGTAGAAATAGTGCTAAGATAAACATCTTTTTTTTTTTTTTTTTTGAGGTAGGGTTTCACTCTAGTCCAGGCTGACCTGGAATTCACTGAGTACTCTCAGGGTAGCCTCAAACTCACGGCGAGCCTCCTACCTCTGCCTCCCAACTGCTGGGATTATAGGCGTGTGCCAGCCATACCAGGCGTAAGATAAACATCTTTAAAACTTTCTTTACATATGTGAGGGCTTTTAGGGCATGTGTATTAAAAAGTAGAATTTCTGGGTTATGATATATTCATTCTCTGATCTGATCAGATATTTTGATACTTCATTTTATTTATTTATTTGAGAGATATGGAGAGAGAGGCAGATAGAGAAAGAGAGAATGGGCACGCTGGGGCCTCTAGCCATTGCAAATGAACTCTAGATGCTAGTGTCCCCTTGTGCATATGGCTTACATGGATACCGGGGAATCAAACCTGGGTCCTTAGGCTTTGCAGGCAAGTGCCTTAACCTCTAAGCCATCTCTTTAGGCCCTGATCAGTTATTTTAAATGCTCTCTGGACTAGTTTTTAGTCTTGACCATAGACTAATAGTTCCCCTCTTCTGCTTCCTCGTCACCACTTGGTGGGACACTTGCCCGTCTGTTAGGTGGGAGTGGGTCTTATGTTGTCTTATGTTGCATTTCCCAATTGTAAGTGAGGCATGTCATCTTTTTGTTTATAAACTTATAGGCCCAAAGCTTAGGCTCCCTGAGAAAGAGCAAATATGGCTTTTGTCCTGCCTCAGCACCAGAGTGAAGTGTCCCACACACTGTTGGTCACCAGTGTGGTAATCATACACCACCGAGGCTGCACGGAGTGGCCACAAGCTACTGCGTAACACAGCTATTGTGAACTAGTTACTGGGCACTTGATACTTAATGATGAGCCAGGCTGGGCACTGGCAGAGTCTTTCAGTTCGGTTTGCTGCTGTGTTCTAGGCACTCTTGTCCACAGCAGCACAGAGCACCATCCACCATCCCAGAGGTGCCTTGTGTTTCTTCAGTCAAGGAGCTTACATTCTGTTGGAGATGCAGACCATGGATCCAAGAGCCCATGAGCAGTTTCAAGCACCATAGACTGTTGTAAAATAAAACAAAACTTTAAACTTCATAAGAAGCGATGGCAATTACAAAGGCAACATTTATATAAAGAACCTTTTTTATAAAATATTTTTTGTGTATTTTTATTCATTTATTTGAGAGCGATAGACAGAGAGAGAAAGAGGCAGATAGAGAGAGAGTGGGCACGCCAGGGCCTCCAGCCACTGCAAATGAATTCCAGATGCATGCGCGCTACCTTGTGCATCTGGCTTACGTGGGTCCTGGGGAATCGAGCCTCAAACCGGAGTCCTTAGGCTTCGCAGGCAAGCGCTTACCTGCTAAGCCATCTCTCCAGCTCCCTAAAGATATCATTTTGTCCTAAGTTGTGAGGCTCAGGACAGTTAGGTTCATGTGGCCTTGAGCAGTCAAGGAAGCTTCCAACAGGCCATGGCCTTGAGGAGTCAGGCAGCCTTTGGCGAAGACAAGGAAGAAGGCAGGAGATATGTGCTTAGGGCTGCATGAGGCCTGACCACAGAAAGCCTTCCATAGGAGACACAGTTCTGAGTCCTGTGGCCGTGATGAGCCATTCTGAATCCTTGGAGCGGGCCTGGCATGATGAAAATTTCTCTCTCCCTTTCCCAGCTATGTTGAGTCCAGAAGGCACTGTCTAGACTCCCCTGGAGTTTGGGCTACAACAGTGGTTTCTTTGTCCTTTCAGACTGACATTTTGTGCAGAAGACCCTGAGAAAACTAGCATCTCCCCTGGCCAAGAGCTGTGGTTCCACAAGTGTCGAGATGGCTGGAAAATGAGAAAGGAAATGGAAAATGAGATCAGGTAACCAAGGCTGTCCCTGTGTTTCACTTGCACGAGGCCACTCAGCTAGCTGGGTGTGCACTGGGGTACTTGGGACACGACAGCGAGCAAAGCAGATGGAAAGGCCTTCCTTTATGAAGCGGCCTGTCTGCTGGGAGGCGGGAGACAAAGAAGTGAAAATACGGGTGTCAGAGGGTGTGAATGTCCCTTCTGCCCCTTGCTCTGCCTCATCCCCCACCTCATCCTGTATATGATCATCATATGGCTCTGCTGGAACGAAGTCTTTTTGGTCACTAAAATCCCTGGCATTGGTGTCCATGCCCCCTCATCTTACACTGGCATCTTCTCCGAAGTGACCAGGGGTTGGGGGAGGTCTGACCTTTTTAGCCTCCTTCCGGGCACCACGGTTGGAGTGACCAGTAGGGTAGGAGGGTAAGGAGAAGCACAAGTGTAGCCTCTATTTTAAGTCTTTGTGGAGCTCAGATTGGTAGGAGTGGTGAGCGGGCCCAACTGTCCCTCTTTTAAGAAACAGGAATGCTTGTGTGTAGAGCTGAGAGACAGGCTGTCTTGCTTTAGTATCTCATTGCCTGGTGCCAGAACCCCAAGATTCCAGGCAGAGGAAGTTCCATATCATGGTGTGAGACAGTGGGATCCTCAAGGGAAACACCTGCTGAGGATGAAGGAGACTGTCCCACCACACATGCTCTATTGCCATGTACTGACCCCTCAGTGTGGACCTCCCTGTGTCCAGTGACTTACAGAATCATTTACATTTATTGTTAACCTCAGTGGGCAGGAGTTGCTGCTCCTGTATCCAGCAGAAAAACAGGCTTGGGAAGATGAAATCCCCTGGATTCCTGAGCATGTATTGGGTCTGTTTATTCCAGAACCTGCTATTTGAGCACAGGGTTTCACCTGCTTAGACATATCAACTCACCTCTGTCAGGGTACCAATTAACAAGTGGCCCATGCTCAGGGGCCCCCTGTGATTACCTGTTTGCCAACCCTTGGGGCCTGGCTGCATCTCCAGCAGCTGCCTCCTGCTGAGGAGTACCAGCTCGCCTTAAGCTCGGTGAGGACAGGGCATGTGGCTTCTGCAGCTTGCCCATCGGTAAAGGATGCTGCCCTCTGTAGGCTCACCAAATTTCCTATCATCATAATTTTCATTCTCTTTAAAATATTTTTATTTATTTATTTGTAAGGGAAGAGAGAGAGAGAAACAGAGGGGAGGAAGGGAGGAGAGAGAGAGAGAGAGAGAGAGAGAGAGAATATGAATGTGTGAGAATGGGCGTGCCAGGGCCTCTTGCCACTATAAACAAACTTAATACACATGTGTTACTTTGTACATCTGGCTTTATGTGGGTACTGGGAAATCAAACCCAGGCTACAACCTTTGCAAGAAGTACCTTTAACTGTCGGACCATCTCTCCAACCCTTTTAATTCTATTTGTGTTTAAGTTTATACCTTTTAAAGTGATCCCATAAACTTTTTTATTTTTATTTTTTTTGGTTTTTCGAGGTAAGGCTGACCTGGAATTCACTATGGAGTCTCAGGGTGGCCTTGCCATATACTTTCAGTAATCCTCTGAACTGCCTTGTATTTTGGATACACTAAAGAGGGGCTTATGATAACGGACAGAACACTTTGTTCTTCTTCCCTGCTCCAGAACGCCTAAGAGTGGGGACCTCTATGACATGGTTCATGTTACTTCTTTTAGGAAATAAGTCACCCCTTCCTTTTCTCATCAAGTCACAGGCAACAATCGGACATGAATCCTGGGAAGTTGTGTTATCCTTACATGCAAGGATAATCTATTCTCTCTCCTGACACAGTTACTGTTTACCTTCTCACCCATAAGAAGACTGAGGTTCAAAGAGGTTTCTGTAGCTGAGATTTGAATGCAGGTGTCTTGATTCCACTTTGTCCCTTCCTGCCACACTCGAGTCTTATATGTTTCTAGATCAAGACCAGGAGGATGGTTGGATATCTTCCCTCACGCTTGCGTATGCTCTCTGTTTATCTCTGTGTGTGTGTGTGTGTTTTGCAAAACACGTGACCGTGTCTACCTAGCAGCCCACAGTCCCATGAGGTGTTTCTCACAGAGAAATCGTGGCTTGTGGAGAGGAGAAAGAAGCCCTTAGGATCTTTTCATTGCTCACCTGAAATCCAGTCAAATAGCCCATGCATGTATGAGCAAACTTGGTCTGGAGGATAACAGCGTCCATCTCGGTGCAAGCTTGCCCATTGGCTGGTGAGCTAGCTAACTAGCATTGTACCCATCTGGTTCCTTCCAGTCCCTGTGGTGAATCTGGCCTGAGGTGACCAGGAAGATCTGCAGCCTGCACCCCAACCCTGCTGTCCAGGCACATGGAGGAAAGTTACTGCTGAGGACCAACCCGATGGAAGGCTCCTCTCAGCCTTGACCTTGGAGCCCGGGGAGGAGCTTGCTTGCTGGACTCATCTTTGTCTCCTACGACAACTGGCTTACGCAGAAAGGGGCCCCACTGCTGCAGCTCCAGGCTGCCGTTCTAGAAGATTCAAACTCCAAATCTCCGTTGACACTTCAAGAGCCCAGTCCAGATTTTTGCACCAGAATGTCCAGGACCCTTTACCCATACTGGGCAGGACTCCCAGTCGCTGTGTGATCCCTGGCTTTGTCCGACAACAGGCGACATGGCTTCTGAAGTGGCCCTTCGTGGCTGGCAGCTGCTTGGCCTCATTGAGCCACAGTGACAGGTCTTTCCCTCGGGAGTTGACTCCTGTCCCAGGGGCAGGCCTGTTCCCTCGTTGGTCCAAGAGAGGGGACAGTAGACTGTTGGTGCTGAGGCCCTGCTGCGGGAGTCCCCATGAGATGCATTGATGGGTATTGGTTCTGTCTTCTCCATTCTGCTCTGCGCCCTACTCACTCTCTGAAGCACATACTATTGGCATTCTTCTTTTTTTTCCCCCCCATTATCCTTACTTTAACTGAACAAAAATGTTTGTTAGACAATTGAACATGACTAAACCTCTGCATTTGGAGCCAATGGGGTTGGGGTTCCTAGAATTCCAGTTTAGTGGCCCAAGAGTATACAAGTCATGAAAGACAGTGACGAGGAGGAGAGCTAGAGGCTGAAAGAGTTGAGGACCCTGAGGCATTAAGTGGTTCCCACCTATTTTTGTTCTTAATTCACATCTGCCATTTCCTCCCAAACTGACATGCTCGAGCACTAGCAGAATAGCAGGAGGAAGGTCACACACAGTAGGGCCCCACTACTGGCCAGTTGCTAGCTATGATTGCTTTGGAGCAAAGGTTTTCTGTTTAGAGAGCGGGAAGATGCTACGTGTGTTCTACCTCCGTGGCCCTGTGGACAGAGCTGGCGCTAAGATTTGACGCGGTCCTCTTTCCCCTGGGACAGACACGTTCTGCTGTCATGCCAGCGCTTTCTCTGCTGAACTTCTCGGAAAAGCCTTGGATTCTAGATCTTGACTGCAATGAATAAACTTGATGTCTGAGACACCCTTTTAATACTTTTCAGACACTTTGCATGTGTATTCACTAATTAGAGTGAGGTGGCGAGGGCAGCCGTTATTACTTTTATTTTACAAAATTGAGGCTTAGTTCCTGGAGGCAAAGTTCATGAGATCTTCTCTGAGCCTGCCTGAAGACATCTATAGCCGTTTCCTACCAATACGCCCCAGATACGATAATGAGAGATTTCCCCCAGAGCAACCCATAAAATCCCAAACCCTTTGATTAATATGTAACCAGGAAAACACCAGTGCTAGAGGGTTGAACTTCTTATCAGGTAGGGGTAGGAGGAGAGTTGTTTCTTTTTATACCTATGGTTTTGAAGGACATTGTTTGAATCTGTACTGTGCCAAAGTTATTTCACTTTAACACCAAACTCCTGGAGACAAAGCCAGCGGAGTCTTAATCTGAATGATGCTCTCAAGTCTTGTGTGCTTCAGGGGTTGCTTTCTAGCCAAAGCGAAGCTTGTGCACCCTGATGACTTCTGTTTTTAGTGATGGAAGCTTTGGGGACCCATCCTCCATGGGTTGTGTATTTATCCATTTGGCTTGAAGCCTTATTTGTGTATAATGATGCTTTTTTTTAAAAAATGCTACTTTAGAACAATATTTATTTCTCAAATGTATATAATGTATAAAGACAAATATATGGTTAGTTTTTACTTTGAGATTAACCAATTTTAAGATTTTAAATAAGTTTAATAGTAAAATAATAAAAAAATACAAAATTCTTAATGGTCTGGAAACTTCTTGTAAAAATACTATTTATTTATTTAAGAGAGAGACAAAGAGGCAGAGAGAGAGAGAGGAAGAGAGTGAGTATGGGCCTCTTGCTACAGCAACTAAACTCCAGATGTATTGGGGAATTGAACCTGGGCCATCAGGTTTTGCAAGCAAGTGCCTTTATTTAAGTGCTGAACCAACCATCTCTTCAGTCCCTGGCAACTTCTTAAAATTAGAAACAAATATGTCTACTGAAGCCTTGAATGTGAAAAATTGCTGTAGTGTAAGATGCACTCTTATTTGACAGTCATGGTTAGCAACCACTGTTTTCACTAAAGAACTAGAGACAAGTTATTTGAATTGCAGCAGGCAGCCCTGAGTGTGGTTGTTTGAAGAATGGGGAGGGTGGCTGCATATCAGGGGACGTTAGTGAGTTTATGGGTTTGGTTGCACAGGCTCAGATACCTCTGACCCAAACTAACAAGAGGCTATTTTCACCATTGCGTTAATGTGCCTCCTGGCCTTGAGGTTCTGTTCTATAGGGCCAACAGGTGCCCAGGTACTGAGGTTTTACTGAGTCAACCATAGGGTTGTCTATCCATCCCCACAGCCCAAGGTGTCCTCCATTAAGTCCTTTTCCAGGGAAAATGAAAAAGAAAAGGGTATGACAGTCCCTCCTAAGGGGTTGACTGAGAGGTACCCACATTCAGCTGGCCAGGAATCAATCACACGGTCACTGGAGAGGCTGGGGTACTGTTCTTATTTAGGGCTTCATGGGCCCAGCTGACAGCCCAGTCACTGAACTGGGGTTTCACTTGCTCAAAAGGAAATTTGATATTGCCGTCTGTCATTCAGCAATTAATTATTCTCCACTGCAGGCAGGGTGATAGATAGGCCAGGGCTCTATTTCTTTACTTTCACAAGGAGAGAGAGAGAGAGAGAGAGAGAGAGAGAGAGAGAGAGAGAGAACACTCCAGAGACTCCTGCCACTGCAAACCAACTCCAGACATGTGTGCCACTTTGTGTATCTGGCTTTACTTGAGTACTGGGGAATTGAACCTGGGCCATCGCTCCGCAAGCAAGCAGCACCTCCTCAGCCCCAGGGCTCCCTTTAAAACAAATCAATCTTGTCATTAAGTTTAGTACTCATTTATTTTTTATTTCCTAGTTTTTATTTTTAAAATACTTTATATATTTATTTATTGCAAAAAGAGAGAGAAGAGACACAGAGAGAATGGGCATGCCAGGGTTTCCAGCCACTGCAAATGAACTCCAGTGGATGCACCATTCTGTGCATCTGACTTTATGTGGGTACTAGGGAATTGAACCTAGATCTGTAGGCTTTGCAGACAAGTACCTTAACCACTGAGCCATCTCTCCAGCCTCTATTTCTTAGTTTGTAAAAGACAGGGTATACATCTCAGGGGTCTTGAACTTACTATGTAGTCCAGGGCTGGCTTCAAACTCAAGATCCTCCACCTCAAGCCTCCTGAGGGCTGGTAGAACAGGTGTGTACTACAGCATCTATCAACTAAAAAAAAAGTTTTTTTTTTTTTGTTTTCAAGATAGGGTCCACCTCTAGCCCAGGCTGACCTGGGATTCACTATATAGTCTTCGGGTGGCCTCAAACTCATGGTAATCTTCCTACCTCTGCCTCCCGAGTGCTGGGGTTAAAGGCATGTGCCACCGTGCCTGGCCATTAAAATTTTTCTTTTCTAAATTACTTATTTGAGAGACAGAGAGAGAGAGAGAGAGAGGGAGGGAGAGAGAATGGACACATCAGGGCTCTAGCCACTGTAAATGAACTCCAGATGCATGCGCCACCTTATGTATCTGGCTTATGTGTGTACTGGGGAATCGAACCTGGGTCCCTAGGCTTCACAGACAAATGCCTTAATCACTAAGCCATTACTCCAGTTCTATTTTTTAAAAAATATTTTATTTTTAGTTATTTATTTAAGAGTGGGGCAGATGAGAGAGAATAAAAGAAAGAATGGGTGTGCCAGGGCTTTCAGCCACTGCAAATGAACTCCAGACACATGCACTACCTTGAGCATCTAGTTTACATGGGTCTTGGGGAATTGAACCAGGATCCTTTGGTTTTGCAGGCAAGTGCCCTAACCATTAGGCAATCTCTTCATCCCTCCAGCCCTATTTTTCAAAAGTTTTATTCTTTTTTTTGGGGGGGGGTTCAAGGTAGTGTCTTGCTCTAGTCCAGGCTGACCAGGAGGAATTCACTATATAATCTGAGGCTGACCTTGAATTTATGGCGATCCTCCTACTTCTGCCTCCTGAGTGCTAGGATTAAAGGCATGTGCCATCACATCTGGCTAAATATAAAAAAAACTAATATTTCACATCAATCAATTTTTAGTAAACATTTTTTTTTTTTGGTTTAGCAGCTTTATTGATATACAGTTAATATGTAGTAAGTTGCTTTTTTTTTTTTCAAAGTAGGGTCTCACTTTAGCTCAGGCTGACCTTGAATTCACTATGCAGTCTCAGGGTGGCCTCCAACTCTTGGCTATCCTCTTCCTCCCAAGTGCTGGATTAAAGGTGTGCACCACCACGCCTAGCATAAATTCCATTTTAAAATATTTTATTTATTTGTTTATTTGACAAAGAGGGAAAGAGAGAGAGAATGGGCATGCCAGGGCCTCCAGCCACTATAAACGAACTCCAGATGCATGTGCCCCTTGTGCATCTGGCTAACGTGGGTCCTGGGGAATCGAGCCTGGGTCCTTTGGCTTTGCAGGCAAATGCCTTAACCACAAGGCCATCCCTTCAGCCCATAAGTTGCATTTTGTTGTTGTTGTTGTTTTTCGAGATAGGGTCTCACACTAGTCCAGGCTGACCTGGAATTCACTATGTAGTCTCAGGGTAGCCTTGAACTCACGGTGATCCTCCTACTTCTGCCTCCCAAGTGCTGGGATTAAAGGTGTGCGCCACCACACGGGCATAAATTGCATTTTTGACATAGGAATCACCACAGTCAGGATAATGAACATACTCATAACAAAGTTTCCTTGTGCCCTTGGTTTTGTCTTCCTATCCCACCCTGACGGCCCCGCCCAAGTCCCTAGGCAATCACTGATCCGCAGCCCATCACCGTAGAGTGGTTTGCCTCTGCCAGAGTTTTCTATACCTGCAGCGTGTTTTTTTTTTTTTTTTTTGTCTGTTTTGTTTCACTCCACCAAATTATTTCAGAACCCATCCGTGTTGGTGCTTGTATGAGTAACCCATTCTGCTTTGTTCCATCATGTTGATGTGCCACACTTTATCCACTCGCTTCTCCTGGGCGGTCCAGCGTCTCGCGTGGGTGGTTTTGAGTTAAGCAACGGGCGTCCATCTTTGATGGTCACGCTTGCCTTCCTCTTGGGTGAACACCTACTAGTTAACTGCCTCATGTGGTAGATCTATGTTGAACTTCTCAAGAAACTGCTAAGGTGTTTTCAAAGCGATGCTGTCCTTTTACAACATGGCAGTTCTGCGCATTCCCTTGTTCCTTAGCCTCAAGAATGCATGGGGGCCTGGAGAGATGGCTTAGCGGTTAAGCGCTTGCCTGTGAAGCCTAAGGACCGCGGTTCGAGGCTCGAGTCCCCAGGACCCATGTTAGCCAGATGCACAAGGGGGCACACCCGTCTGGAATTCCTTTGCAGTGGCTGGAGGCCCTGGCACGCCCATTCTCTCTCTCTCTCGATCTCTCTCTCTCTCTGTCTGTCGCTGTCAAATAAATAAATGAAAATAAACAAAACAAAACAAAAAAATTAAAAAAAAAAAAAAGAATGCATGGGAAGCTGGTTGTGGTGGCACATGCCTTTCATTCAAGGCTGAGGTGGAAGGGTCCTTTGAGTTCAAGGCCAGCCTGCACTAGAGTGAGACCCTGTCTTGAAAAAGACAAATCAAAACAAAAAATGAGTGCATGAGATGGTTGGTCTTTTAAAATTCTGGTAGGCTGTGTAAAAGCATTCTCATGATAATAACACTAATATAATTGTAATTATCATCATCAGTGTCTTGTAATGTGCTCATTTGTCACCCATATATTCTTTTTAAATTTTTTTTTCATTATTTGCTTATTTGTGGGCAGAGAGACAGAGAGCAGTGAAACAGACAGAGAGAATGGGTGTACCAAGGCCTCTAGCCAACGCAAACAAACTCCAGACACTTGCACCACCTTGTGCAACTGGCTTTACATGGGTCTGGGGAAGCAAACTCATGTCCTTAGGCTTTGTAGACAAGTGACTTAACCACTGAGCCATCTCTTCAGCCCCCATATATTCTTTCTAATATAGTATATATTCAAATGCCCAGTTTTCATTGTGTTATTTGCTATTGTTCTTAAAATTAATTAACTAATTAGAGAAAGAGAGGGGAGAAAGAGGCAGATAGAGAGAGAATGGGTGCACCAGGGCCTCCTGCCACTGCAAACAAGCTCCAGATGCATGCGCCACTTTGTGCATCTCACTTTATGTGGGTCCTGGAGACTGAAACCTGGGTTGTTAAGCTTTGCAGGCAAGTGCCTTTACTGCTGAGCCATCTCTTCATCCCTTAAGTGTTTTTTAAATTTAAAAAATTTAAAAAAGAATTAGCAATCTTAAAATGACCTATAACTCTGAAGTTAGATTATATAAAATTGACTTTACCTCTAGTCTTAAGTGTCAGAACATTATTTATTTATTTAAAAATATTTTAATCTTCTTTTTTCGAGGCAGGGTCTCACTCTAGCCCAGGCTGACCTGGAATTTACTATGTAGTCTCAGGGTGGCCTCAAACTCACAGTTATCATCCTACCTCTGCCTTCCGAGTGCTAGGATAAAAGGCATGCTCCACCATGCCCGGCTTATTTTACTTTTTAACATGAATAAAGCCAGTTTAATAACAATTTGCCCTACATGCCAGCAATACAAAGTGTTGCATTAGTTTCACCGAAACCAAAGGACTGGTGGATCCAATGCATCTCTTCTCAGTTTTCTATGCCCATGATTATAACGGAATATAACTTTTTTAAAATTTAATTTTAATTTTAATTTTAATTTTTTTTGGTTTTTCAAGGTAAGGTCTCACGCTAGTTCAGGCTGACCTGGAATTTACTATGTAGTCTCAGGGTGGCCTTGAACTCGTGGTGATCCTCCTACCTCTGCCTCCTGAGTGCTGAGATTAAAGGTGTGCACCATCATACATGGCAGTTGGACAAAATTAAGGCCAATTTCTGGTTCGGTGCAATCCAGATTTCAAGTAGATGGTGGTTTTCAGTGACAGGCTAGAGTGGTAAAAGGCGCCTCTACTCCTCCTGTGGCCCCCGGCAGCTCTCCTACAGGCACATGAGTGGTATCTGAAGACCTTCAATGGCTTTGTTTGTAGAGCATTTCCCGGTGGCATGGAGACATGTGACACTGACTTAGGATAGTTTCCCATGGTGCACCCCTGCGTGCAGCATTCCTGTGACCTGAGTTCACAGACCAAACCTTGTGCACGGGTCCAGGCCTGTCTTTAAACTGCATGTCCATGCCCAGCCTTCATCTGTGGTCCTACTCCCCATTAGAAAACCATCTTTCTTTGGAGGAAATGCTCAACATGTGAGTCTGGCAAAAGTGTGTACTTCCAGCCACAATCATGTCCACACACACTGAGTTTTAAATTTCAGAGTCTCCCACTGAAGGACTCAGGAACCAGATGGACGCCATGACAGGCTTCAGAGTCCTCAGTAGGCCTAAGTGTCTGTTTCCTGGCAAGATCTAAGTTTTTTATCTTCTGGTAATGGTGGGTTTAACAGTTACTGGAAACTGATTACGCCATACATTCCTGTAGTCATAGATAAGGTCAGTTCCCCTAGACCCAGCCCGCCAACTTTGCCCACCAAAATCCGAAGCCAATCAGAAGAGTACAAGTGCAGTTACTGTTTAAATCAACCAATCATGTACCCATCCCCTTTTTCTATGTTCAGATTCCTATAAAAACCCTACCCTCCCACTACTCGGGGCTCTTGTATGGATCCACTGCGTTGGTGAAGTCAAGAGACCAAGCTTAAGCCCGAAATAAAGCTCCTTGCTCTTGCATACGTGTTTGGTTCTCCTTGGTGGTCACTGGGGATGCCGAGAACTGGGCATAATACCCACAGCATGAATTCCTGTGGCCCAGGCTGCGGGTGCTGCAGGACTGGGGCTCTTGAGTTTGTAGTGGATGCTGATCTGGTCCAGTAACATGTTTGAAGGACTCAGGAACCAGATGGACGCCATGACAGGCTTCAGAGTCCTCAGTAAGCCTAAGTTTCTGTTTCCCGGCAAGGTCTAAGTTTTTATTTTCTGGTAAGGGTGGGTTTAACACTTACTGGAAACTGATTATGCCATACATTCCTGTAGTCATAGATAAGTTCAATTCCCCTAGCCCCAGCCCGCCAACTTTGCCCGCCAAAATCCTAAGCCAATCAGAAGAGTACACTGTTTAAATCAACCAATCATGTACCCATCCCCTTCTTCTATGTTCAAATCCCTATAAAAACCCTACCCTCCCACTACTCGGGGTTCTTGTATGGATCCACTGCGTTGGTGAAGTCAAGAGACCGAGCTTAAGCCCAAAATAAAGCTCCTTGCCCTTGCATACGTGTTTGGTTCTCCTTGGTGGTCACTGGGGGTGCCGAGAACTGGGCATAACAATGTTGATCCAAATCTTAGGTGCAAAATAGGGGCTGGATGACTATAATCTTTTGTGTGGCACTTAGAAGCTGTTTCAGAAACAACTGTAGGAGAAAGCTGTATCGTGCCAGTTGTGACACTCAGAACCACTTGATCAGCTTAAAAAACATTTTATTTATTTATTTGCAGGGAGAGAGAAAGAGAGAGATGCATAGAGAGAATAAGCATGCCAGGGCCTTTACCTATTGCAATCAGATTCCAGATGCATGTGGCACCTTGTGCATCTGGCTTTATGTGGGTACTGGGGAACTGAACCTGGGTCGTTAGGCTTTGCAGGCAAGTGCCTTAACTGATGAGCCACTCCTCCAGCCTTTGATGAACTTTTTTTTTTTTTTTTTTTTTTTTTTGAGGTAGGGTCTCACACTAGCCCAGGCTGGCCTGGAATTCACTATGGAGCCTCTGGCTGGCCTCGAACTCAGATCTATCCTCCTACCTTCACCTCCTAAGGGCTGGGATTAAAGTACCACTATGCCTGGCTTGATCAACTTAAAAAAAAAATTTTTTTTAATTTTTTTTGTTTTTCAAGATAGGGTTTTGTGTTAGTCCAGTCTGACCTGGAATTCACTATGTAGTCTCAGGTTGGCTTTGAATGTGCGTCACCATGCCCAGCTTGATGAACTTTTTTTTTTAGAGAGAGAGAGAGAGAGGATTGGTATGCCAGGGTCTCAGCCACTAAATTCAAACTCCAGACACTTGCGCCACCTAGTGTGCATGTGCAACCTTGTGTTTGCATCACCTTTGTGTACCTGGCTTATGTGGGATCTGGAGAGAGATGGAACCTGGGTCCTTTGGCTTTGCAGGCAAGCACCTTAACCACTAGGAAATCTCTCCAGCCCTTGATCAACTTTTTTTTTTTTTTTTTTTGGTTTTTTGAGGTAGGGTCTCACTCTAGCCCAGGCTGACCTGGAACTCACTGTGTAGTCTCAGGGTGGCCTCGAACTCATGGCGATCCTCCTACCTCTGCCTCCATAGTGCTGGGATTAAAGGCGTGTGCCACCACGCCCGGCCCTTGATCAACTTTTTAAAAAATATTTTTATTTTTATTTATTTATTTGAGGCAGAGAGAGATACAGAAATATGCAGGTAGAGAGAGAAAGAGAGAGAGAATGGGCACTCCAGGGCCTCCAGCCACTGCAAATGAACTCCAGATGTGTGCACCCCCTTGTGCATCTGACTTACATGGGTCCTGGGGAGTCAAACCTGGGTCCTTTGGCTTTGCAGGCAAGCGCCTTAGCCACTAAGCCATTCCTCCAGCCCCCTTGGTCAACTTTTGACTGGTGATGTCAGCTGGGGTGATTCATGGCTAACTGCTGCCCGATGGCCATAATGCTGGAGAAGTCATGGACTTGGTGTATGATTTAGATGCAGAGCTTTGTTCACGGAAATCACTTTCATTAGACCCTCTTGGCACACGAGCAACATTGCAAGGGTTTCTCTCACACTCTTCACTGAGCAGTGAAACAGTTCCACTCTCTCCTCACAGAAGACAACTGCGTCCCAGTTGAATTCTTACACCGAAAAGAATCACTCACCCAAGACTGTGATGACAACCAGCCTGTGCGAACTGGATGTTGGCCCAAGTCCAGAAATGCTCCTTTTATTTCTGAGTAATTACTGTCAAAATCTTTACTCTGGAAGATGGGCACTTTTAACCTTTGGGAAACTTTGTAAGCAGTTTGACACCATGGTTGAGATGCAGATGATTAGAAATGTATTTGTGGAGCAGGGCTTGGACCCCGATCAATGTTGAGAATCTCTTAAAACATTAGAAATGAGAACAAGGCTCTCTGTGAATGGTCTTAGCGACGACAGAAAACAACCATTCTCCAATTCTCCATCTCCACTAAGGGCTTCATACTGCAGCTGAGATTTGGATTAGGCAGGAAAGGGTGTGTTCTTTTCTTTCTTTCTCTTTTTTTTTTTTTTTTTTTTTTTGGTTTTTCAAGGTAGGATATCACTCCAGCCCAGGCTCACCTGGAATTCACTGTCATCTCAAGGTGGCCTTGCACTCATGATGCACCTCCTACCTCTGCCTCCCAAGTGCTGGGATTAAAGGCGTGCGCCACCACACCCAGCTACATTTTCTTTTTTTTTTTTTCCTCAGGCAGAGTCCTAATTTAGCCAAGGCTAACCTGGAACTTACTATGTAGAGAAAGTTCAAAATATGAGATACTGTTATGGGCTGAGTCATGTCTTCCTCAGACCTGTACGTTGAAGCCCTAACCACCAGTATCTCAGAATGTGACTGGACTTGGAACAGGGTTTTAAAAAATATTTTACTTATTTAATTTTTTTTATTATTGACAACTTCCATAATTATGGACAATAAACCATGGTAATTCCCTCCCCTTTCACTTTCCCCTTCACAGCTCTATTCTCCATCATGTCCCCTCCCCCTCTCAATCAGTCTCTTTTATTTTGATGTCATCATCTTTTCCTCCTACTATGATGGTTTAAAAAATAATTGTTTAAAAATTTTTTGCTTATTTTTATTTATTTGAGAGCGACAGACAGAGAAAGAGGCAGATAGAGAGAGAGAGAGAGAATGGGCACGCCAGGGCCTCCAGCCACTGCAAAAGAACTCCAGACACGTAAGCACCCTTGTGCATCTGGCTAATGTGGGTCCTGGGGAATCAAGCCTCGAACTGGGGTCCTTAGGCTTCACAGGCAAGCGCTTAACCACTAAGCCATCTCTCCAGCCCTAAAAAATTATTTATTTATTTATTTGAGATAGATAGATAGATAGAGAGAGAGAGAGAGAGAGAGGCAGATAGAGAGAATGGGTGCACCAGGGCCTCCAGGCACTGCAAACAAACTCCAGATGCATGTGCCACCTTGTGTATCTGGCTTATGTGGGTACTGGGGAATTGAACCTGGGTCCTAAAGCTCCACGGGCAAGTGTCTAAACTTCCAAGCCATCTCTTTAGTCCTGGAAACAGGGTTTTAAAAGAGCTAATTAAAGTTAAATGAGGCCATATAGTTGTTCCTCATCCAGCCTGGCTGGCATCCTTATGAGGCAGTCATTTAGATACACACAAGAGATACTAGAATGTAAGCACATAACTCACTGTAAACCAAGCAGAAAGGCCTCAGCCCAGTCCTATAGGCACTTTGATGTTGGACTCACATCTTCCAGAGCTGTGAGAAATTAATTTCTACTGTTTAAATCAACGCCTGTGGTATTTTGTTATGACATCCTTGGCAAATTAATACAGCTAATGAACCCAACAAATGAAAACCAATGAATCATGGCCTCGGCCTTGGATAATCCCAGAAATGAAAGAATGGTTTACTATTAGAAAACCTATCCAGTTCATCCAATGAAGTTGCCAAAAGACAAATACCACACGAGCATCGCAATGCATGTAGGAAAAATATTTTATAATAAAAAATTAGAACTTGTGTAACTTGGTAAAACTTTTGTAGCAAAATGTGAGGAAGAAGTTGGGAGCTTAGTTTCTTTGGGCTGGTAAGAAGATAAAGGATTCTTGCCATCATTTCTACTGTTTAAAAGCCTTATGCTAAACAACCTGGCCTAAAGAGATGGCTCAGTGGTTGAAGGCACTCGCTTGCTTGATGGCTAGGGCTCAATAAAATTAAAAATTAATGGATTTGATCGCATCAATATTCAGGATGTCTGTTCATAACAATTGCAGCATTAGTAAATAAACTCAATATTGTCGAGTTATACTATATAACAGATACCATTTTTATTTACTTATTTGCAGAAGATAGAGAGGGGGAGAGAGAATGGGTGCACCGGGGCCTCTTGCCACTGCAAACGAATGCCAAACGCATATGTCACATTGTATATCTGGCTTTACATGGGTCTTGGGCACTCAAACTCAGGCCATTAGGCTTTGCAAGCAAGTCCCCTTAATGACTGAGCCATCTCTCCAGCCCCAGGTACCATTTTAAGAGGGATACAAGTATACTATTTTGAGGACATCGTTTTTTTCTTTCCTATTATAAAGATCTTGTGTAGGCAGTATCAGCCACTGTGAACCATTAATATCAAGGGCCACTTTGTGTTTGGGTGACAACATCACTAAGGTCATCACTTTTTTTTTCTTCCTATTATGCAGATCTTGTGTAGGTAGTGTCAGCCACTGTGAAGTCATGGATATCAAGGCTGTTTTGTGTCTGGAAGACAGCATTGTAAAGCACTCCTCACCTTCCTTTGGCTCTTGCATTCTTTCCACAATCTCTTCCACGATTGTCACTGAGCCTTGGAGGGTGTGATAGAAGATGTCTCATTTACTGCTGAACACTCCACTGTTAACGTCTTCTCAGCACTTTTGCCAGTTTAAGTTTTTTTCATTTATTTATTTATTTATTTGCAAGCAGAGAGATAGGAGAGAGACAGAGAGAATGGGCACACCGAGGCCTCCAGCTGCTGCGAATGAACTCCAGATGCAGAGGAGACCAACAACGAGAACAAAGAAGAGATCAAGAAGCCTGCCTCGAACGGAAACAGCAGCAATGAAGATGCCAGGGAAATGAACTGTGTCAGGGTTATAAAGTCACAGTTATTAGGATCTCTTTTTAGCCAGCCAAAACGGAAGCCTGTCTGGGGAGTTTGGGGTGTCCTGATCAGAGTGATGAAAGATGTGTCTGTACTTTATTAATACATAGGAAAATAGCAAGATTGATACCTCCTGCAAAAAGAAGAAAAATGGGGACTGGAGAGGTGGCTCAGCTGTTAAAGGCACTTGCTTGCAAAGCCTGACTGCCTGGGGTTTGCAGTACTGACATAAAGCCAGATGTACAAAGTGGCACATGCATCTGAAGAGCTCACTTGTAGCAGCAGGAGGGCCTGATGCCCACCCACACTCTCTCAGTCTCTCTCAGATAGATAGCTAGATAGACAGATGACAGATAGATGATAGATAGATAGATAGATAGATAGATAGATAGATAAAAAATAAAATGAATCCAGGTGTAGTGGTTCAATTGAACCTGAGCTGCACAGTGAGACTGTCTCAAAAAAAAATCCCAATAAACATAATGTAACACAATTCCTTACCATGTTAGCTTCTCCATTCAGGGAGTCGTGTGCGCCTCTGCTCCTGGAGCTGCTGCTATCCCAGACCTGACTACAGGCTCTCCCTTCCATCAGGTCCTTGTGCACTGAAGACACACATGCAGGTATGATACAAGAAAAGTGGAGGCCAAACAGGATTGATAATCACAGAGGTTTAGGAAAACAAGTGCTTGAGTCCTGGCTCATATTTGTTTACACTCACTTCTTTTTAAAAACTATTTTTAGGTCTGAGAGATGGCTTAGCAGTTAAAGCATTTGTCTGCAAAGGCTAATGACCCGGATTCAATTCCCCAGTACCCACATAGAGCCAGATGCACAAAGTGGCCCATTCAGTGGTTGGAGGGCCCTGGCATGCTTATTCTGTCTCTCTGCTGTCTCCCTCTCTCTCTCTCCTTGCAAATTATATATATATAAAATCTCACTTGTGAGGAGTGAGTGAGAGAGAGTATGGCATGCCCAGGGCCTCTTGCTGTTGCACATGGACTTCAGATGCATGCCTTTACATGGGTACTGGGGAATCGAATCCAGGCCAGCGGATTTCATAGGCAAGTGCCTTTAACCCCTGAGCTGTCCCCCCAGCCCTGTTCTTACTCCTTTGTTTACTTGTTAATCTTGTTTTAGACACCATTCCCAATTTACAGATAGCCTACATTTAGAAAAGACAACTTGGACACCTCTCTCCACCTCTCCATGGAAACTGCTGTTGCCACGGAAACCACAGGGGAAGAAAGGGGAGAGACAAGCACTGGTGCTTACTTAAAGGATCTACCAGTTCCAGAGTGTAGGAATGAAAGCAACTGTGAAAGTCAAGGAGATTCAGGAGACTTGACTGCAGGAAAGATGGCCCCCGCCCTGCTCCAGCGTGTCTCTGCCCTGACCAGAAACCACTTTTCATGTGTTCTGTTGCCTCACTGCAAGCCAAAGATTATTTTGGATCACTCAAGCTTCTTTAAACAGCAAATGTAATTCTGGACCAGTTATAAGTCAACAAATCATATGAGCATGACTTAGTTCAGTTAAATGTTTCCAACAAGGGGCTGGAGAGATTGCTCAGTGGTTAAGGTGCTTGCTTGTGAAGCCTAAGGACCCCGTTTCAACTCCCCAGGACCCACATAAGCCAGATGCACAAGGGGGTGCATGCATCTGGAGTTCGTTTGCAGTGGCTGGAAGCCCTGGAGCATCCATTCTCCCTCTCTCTTTCTCTCGCTCTCTCTGCCTCTTTATCTCTCTCTAAATAAATAAATAAAATATATTTAAATGTTTCCAACAAGGCCTGGAAAATGGCTCAGTGATTAAGAACTTGCTACGCAAGCATGGGGGCCTCTCTGGTACTGGGAAATCGAACCCTGGCCGTTAGGCTTTGCAGGCAAGTGCCTAACTGCTAAACCATATTTTTAGCCCTTTGGACAGTTTTGAGTCTCCCTAGTGGTCACTACCATCTGAAAAGAGAAGCTTCTCTAAGGCAAACTCAGAGTAGCATTAATAGGTGGGCACAAACATAAGTGTTTAGAGGGCAGTTTAGCAGCATAACGTATGCATTTAGCTAGACAACAGCAGTGGCTCCCCCTCCCACCCCGCTCCAGGCTTATGACTAGATTTTCAGTATCAGGCCTGAATCCCCTTCTATGGAACAGCCAATCAGAGAGCAATTGGTTTCCCCAAAACTGACACACCACTATTGTACCAGTGGGTACATTTTGCCTGGCTGGCCAGTCATAATGCTTGCAGGATCCATTGCTGATTAAGACTATTGATGACTTTTCTCCTCCCAAAGGCTGCATAGGTCTTTCCCGCATCCTGACAGCTAGTTAATAGGACGGAGGCTTCCAGCGCAGCTCCAGCTTGATTTCTCAGTGACCTGCAGCCCAAGCATGTGAAGTCTTCAGCAATAGAGTTTTATTATCTAGTTCTGGTGGGCAACTAAGAGCCTTGGCAATGGCCTGTAATGCTCTGGGACTTCAGGGGCCTCCCTGGCCAATGACTCCCTGCAAGGTAGCTCACCCTGGCCCTGAAAATTTTCTAATAACAATCTATGACTTCTGCCCAAATTCTCTGTTTTTAATATATATGTTATTTTATTTATTTATTTTTAAGCACATAAAGAGATAGAGAGAAGAGATACATAGAGATAATGGGCATGCCGGGGCCTTTAGCCACTGCAAAGGAACTCTAGATACATGGGTGACTTTGTGTATCTGGCTTTACGTGGGTACTAGAAAATTGAACCCAGGTCATTAGGCTTTGCAGGCAAGGGCCTTAACTGCTGAGCCATCTCTCCAGCCCTATATTATTATTTAAAAATATTATTTAGGGCTGGAGAGATGGCTCAGTGGTTAAGATGCTTGCCTGAAAAGCCAAAAGACCCAGGTCCAACTCTCTAGGACCCATGTAAGCAGATGCACAAGGTGGCTCACCTGGAAGTTTTTTTTTTTTTTTTTTTTTTTTTTTTGCAGTGGCTGAAAGCCCTGGTGCACCCATTTTCTCTTTCTCTCTGTTAAATAAATAAATATAAAAATATTAAAAAAATAAAAAAATATTATATAGCTGGGCATGGTGGTGTACTCCTTTAATCACAGCACTCAGGAAGCAGAGGTAGGAGGAATGTCATGAGTTCGAGGCCACCCTGAGATTACATAGTGAAATACAGATCAGCCTGGGCTAGAGTGAGACCCCCACCTGTAATGTTTTGGGGTATCAGGGACCTCCCTGGACAACAACTCACTGGAAGGTATCCCATTCCTGGCACTGAAAATTTTCTAGTAACAATCTATGGCTTCTGAGTGTTCCATTGTTCAAAAAAGTAGATTTCCATATGACTTACTTATATCCTCTTAGATTTTGATTAGCCCTCCCTCCACCTTTCCTGTACTCAATCTCTTCCCCTGACCTCACTTAGGCCTTTTCACCCCCATTAATCTGTTCTTCTACTTACATATACACAATACCATCCTATTAAATCCCGCCTCCCACCCTTTCTATTCCCTTTATATCTCCTTCCTAGCTTACTGGCCTCTGCTACTAAGTTTTATTCCTACTCACATATCATCATTTGTAGCTAGGATCCATATACGAGAGAGAACATATGACATTTGGCTTTCTGGGCCTGGGTTATCTCCCTAAGGTAACAGATCCATCCATTTTCCTGCAAATTTCATAACTTCATTTTTTTTTTTTTTTTTTACCACGGAGTAGAACTCTATTGTATAAATGTGCCACATCTTCACTATCCACTCATCAGTTGAGGGACATCTAGGTTGGTTCCATTTTCTAGCTATTGTGAATAGAGCAGCAGTAAACATGGTTGAGCAAGTATCTCTAAGGTAATGAGATGAGTCCTTAGGATATATGCCTAGGAGTGCTATAGCTGGGTCATATGGTAGATCTATTTGTAGCTGTCTCAGGAACCTCCACACTGATTTCCACAATGACTGGACCAGATTGCATTCCCACCAACAGTGTAGAAGGGTTCCTCTTTTATTGCCATCTCTCCAGCCCACATTCACAGAAACCAAATAAATGTGAGATACAGTTGTGAGAGACTACTTTATACCATTAGAATGGCAAAGACAAAAATTTAACAGTGTATAGTATTCTGTTAGACCACAGAAGTCTATCCATATATCATACAGCTGAAATATCGCAGGAATAGAACTCACTACAATTCTGTAGCTAAGAAATTAATTAGGTTGTGAAAAAGGAGTAGGAAAAGAAAAGAAACAAGATTTCAAGGCCTACTCTAGTTAAAAGATTCAATTGAGTGGTTTATGCTTGTTAAATGCTGACATTACTTTCTCATGCCTCTTCCTCTGGTTTCTAGATCTGGTAACAGGAATAGTGAATGGCCACAGAATTCCATACAGTATATGGACAGCCGTCCTTGGCATAGTGGTTTCTCTGCTGCTGACCACATCCACTTCTGGTTACTTTGTTCCTCTGTTGCCTCCTCTCTTGGCCCCTCAAAAGTTCTTCTGAGCCCTTTCCTGCAATATCCCTCAAGCATTCTGCTCTCCAAATTGATTAGCGCAAGTTCTTTTTTATTCACAGGAGTTGATTTCCACAAGGAATTTGCTAGAAGGGTGTGTGTGTGTGTGTGTGTACAGTGTGTGTGATGTATGTGTGTGTGCAGTGTGCGTGATGTGCTGTGTGTGGTTTGTGTGACGTGTGGTACATGCATGTGTGTGCAGATGTGCGTTGCATGCATGTACATGCATGTGTGTGCAGATGTGCACTGCATGCATGTACATGTGTAGGCCAGAGGCCTTCTCTTATGGCTCATTATCTCTCTCCTCCAACCCCAAACTGCGGTCATCAAGCAGACTGGGGTTACAGTTGTGTGTAGCCACGTTTCCTTCCTTCCTTCCTTCCTTCCTTCCTTTCTTTCTTTCTTTCTTTCTTTCTTTCTTTCTTTCTTTCTTTCTTTCTTTCTTTCTGTTAGATTTTGGGGAGTGGAACTTGGCAGTCTCTGGCCAGAGAGGCCCCCATGCTTAAGTAGCAAGTTCTTAATTGCTGAGCCATTTTCCAGGACTTGTTGGAAACATTTAACTGAATTAAGTCATGCTCATATGGTTTGTTGACTTATAACTGGTCCAGAATTACATTTGCTGTTTAAAGAAGCTTGAGTGATCCAAAATAATCTTTGGCTTGCAGTGAGGCAAGAGAGCACATGAAAAGCGGTTTCTGGTCAGGGCAGAGACACGCTGGAGCAGGGCGGGGGCCATCTTTCCTGCAGTCAAGTCTCCTGAATCTCCTTGACTTTCACAGTTGCTTTCATTCCTACACTCTGGAACTGGTATATCCTTTAAGTAAGCACCAGTGCTTGTCTCTCCCCTTTCTTCCCCTGTGGTTTCCGTGGCAACAGCAGTCTCCATGGAGAGGTGGAGAGAGGTGTCCAAGTTGTCTTTTCTAAATGTAGGCTATCTGTAAATTGGGAATGGTGTCTAAAACAAGATTAACAAGTAAACAAAAGGAGTAAGAACAGGGCTGGGGGGACAGCTCAGTGGTTAAAGGCACTTGTTTACGAAATCCGCTGGCCTGGATTCGATTCCCCAGTACCCATGTAAAGGCATGCATCTGAAGTCCATGTGCAACAGCAAGAGGCCCTGGGCATGCCATACTCTCTCTCACTCACTTCTCACAAGTGAGATTTTATATATATATAATTTGCAAGGAGAGAGGGAGACAGAAGAGGGAGAGAATAAGCATGCCAGAGCCCTCCAACCACTGAATGGGCCACTTTGTGCATCTGGCCCTATGTGGGTACTGGGGAATTGAATCTGGGTCATTAGGCTTTGCAGACAAATGCTTTAACTGCTAAGCCATCTGTCAGCCCTAAAAATATTTTTTAAAAAGAAGTAAGTGTAAACGAATATGAGCCAGGACTCAAGCACTTGTTTTCCTAAACCTCTGTGATTATCAATCCTGTTTGGCCTCCACTTTTCTTATATCATACCTGCATGTGTGTCTTCAGTGCACAAGACCTGATGGAAGGGAGAGTCTGTAGTCAGGTCTGGGATAGCAGCAGCTCCAGGAGCAGAGGTGCACACGACTCCCTGAATGGAGAAGCTAACATGGTAACGAATTGTGTTACATTATGTTTATTGGGATTTTTTTTTGAGACAGTCTCACTGTGCAGCTCAGGTTCAATTGAACCAGTACACCTGGATTCATTTTATTTTTTTATCTATCTATCTATCTATCTATCTATCTATCTATCTATCTATCTATCTATCTGGCATCTATCTGGCATCTGTCTATCTAGGTATCTATCTGAGAGAGACAGTAAGAGAGTGTGAGTGGGCATCAGGCCCTCCTGCTGCTACAAGTGAGCTCCAGATGCATGTGCCACTTTGTACATCTGGCTTGATGTCAGTACTGCAAATCCCAGGCAGTCAAGCTTTGCAAGCAAGTGCCTTCAATGGCTGAGCCACCTCTCCAGTCCCCATTTTTCTTCTTTTTGCAGGAGGTGTCAATCTTGCTATTTTCCTATGTATTAATAAAGTACAGACATATCTTTCATCACTCTGATCCCCAAACTCCCCAGACAGGCTTCTGTTTTGGCTGGCTAAACGGAGATCCTAATAACTGTGACTTTATGACCCTGAAACAGTTCATTTCCCTGGCATCTTCATTGCTGCTGTCTTTTTTGAGGCAGGCTTCTTGATCTCTTCTTTTTGTTCTTGTTGTTAGTCTCTTCCTCATCTTCTTTCTCTTTTGTTCTTTTTTAAAATATATATTTTATTTATTTACTTATTATGAGAGAGAGAGAGAGAGAGAGAGAGAGAGAGAGAGAATGGGCACACCAGGGCCTCCATCCACTGCAAATGAATTCCAGACATATGCGCCATCTTGTTCCTCTGGCTTACGTGGCTCTTGGGGAATCGAACCTAGGTCCTTTGGCTTTGCAAACAAGCAACTTAACTGCTAAGCCATTTCTTCAGCCCTTCTTTGTTTGTTTTGGGACAGTCTCATACCATGGCCAAGGCCAGCTTTGGACTTGTGGCAGTCCTGCTTCAGACTCCCAAGGGCAGGGATTATCGGCATGAGCCACCACGTTTAGCTCTTTGCCTTAAACTGCCATCTTGCAAATCATATAATTTGACATTTGCTATATGAAGTCCTCATGAAACCTCAAGGTCATCACAATCCGCATTGTGAATATTTTGCCTCTGAAAGTCCTCCCTGCTTCCTTCTCCCTGCAATCTCTGATCTGCTTCTGGCATTATATATTGGTTTATCAGGTATAGAATTTACAAATATTTTCTACCAGTCTCTTCTTCATCTTTTCATTCTCATAACAACATCTTGTGAAAAGCAGAAACTGTAACTTTTGTTTTTGTTTTTGGTGGTACTGGAGATTGAACCCACTGCATAGTTAGGCAATCACTCTACCACTGAGTCTCACCACCAGTGCCAGAAATCATTATTTGTGATAAGATACATTTTATCATTTTTTTAAAAAACAGATGTTGGTTTTATCTGTAAGAAATCCTTATCTGACCCAAGTTCACAAAGATTCCTCTTTATAGTTTCTTCTAGAAGTTTTATAGATTCGTGGTTTACATTTAACTCAATATTTACAAAGTTGCCAATGCTCTTTGGTCAAAACCAGTTGCAGGCTGGCGAGATGGCTCAGGGGACAGAGCGGCCCTAGCTCAAGCCAGAGAACCTGAGTTTGTTCCTTCCTAGAGCTCAGGCCAGAAGCCAACATGGCTGACACTGCTAGCAAGATGGGATGTGGAGACAGAATTTCCCAGAAGCTCATAGTAAGTGCAGCAAAGAAGAGTGGAATGAGAATCCAGAGAAACCTTGCCTCAAATGAGGTGGAGACATGACAGACCCCAAAATTGTCCTCTGATCTCCGTATGTGTGCAGAGGAATGCATGCACATGAACACACACACACACACACGCCTGTGTGCACGCGTGTACACACACGCACATGCACACATACCAAACATTAATGTTAAAAAACAGGGGATGGAGAGATGTCTTAGCAGTTGAGGCACTTGCCTCCAAAGCCCAATGACCTGGGTTCAATTCCCCAGTACCCAAGTAAAGCCAGATGCGCAAAGTGGCACATGTATCTGGAGTTTATTTGCAGTGTCTAGAGACCCTTGTGTGCCCATTCTCTCTCTCTCTCTCTCTCTTATTCTCTCTCTCTGCTTGCAAATAAATAAAAAAAATATGTAAATATCAGTTGCTGGGTTGGTGGTATACCTCAGTTGGTAGAGTGATTAATTCGCATATATGAGGCCTGGGTTCAATAGCAGCACTTCCCTCCTCCCACAAGTCAGTCGTTCAGAGATGTTGGGTTTATTTCTGGACTAGGTTTTGTTGTTTGTCCATTTTGATGCCTATAACATACTGTCTTGATGACTATACCTTTGTAATAAGCTATGAAAGTTGGTACTGAAGTCCTTCAACTCTTGCTTATTTTCAGAAGTCATTTTAGCTATTCTAAGTCCTATATATTTTTATAGAAAATTTAAAATTATTTGTCGATTTCATTTATTATTTATTATAAATGAAATTAATTATTATATTATATTTTAAACTTTTTATTGACAACTCCCATAAGTAAAGACATAAACCATGATAATTCCCTCCTACCACCCTCATATTCCCCCTCCAAGTCCACCCTTTATTGAATCCCTTCTTTCCAATTAGTCTCTCTTCTATTTTGATGTCATCATTTTTTCCCTCCTATTATGAAGGTCTTGTGTAGGTAGTGTCAGCCACTGTGAGGTCATGGATATCATGGTCATTTTGTGTCTGGAAGATAACATTATATGCAGTCCTACCCTTTGGCTCTTACATTCTTTCTGCCACCTCTTCCGCAATGGGCCCTGAGCCTTGGAGGGTGTGATAGAGCTGTCTCACTTACTGATGTGCACTCCACACTCACTTCTTCTCAGCACTTTGGCTGCTATGGGGTCACTATAGCAGTCACTGCTATCTGACAGAATTTCTCAGAATCTCACAGTCGGAGCAATAAAGAACAGCAGTACAAGAATCCAGAGGGAGAGAGAAACCTTGCCTCACATTAGGTGGTTAGCGTCTCTAGCTTAAAGTGAGGGTAGCATTAATATATGGGCATAGGTGTTCAGAGGGCAGTTTTGTGGGCATAATATATCCATTTAGCCAGACTTCTCTAGGTACTTCTCTAGGGCTTATGATCTCCCCAGCTATAGGTTTTTGACTAGGTTTTCAGAACCAGACATATATATTCCCTCCCATGGAGCTAGCCTCTAATCCAAACAGCAGTTGGTTTCGCCCATCACAAACATGCCATTAATGCACCATTTGGTACATTTGGCCTGGCTGGCCAGCCATAATGCTTATAGGGTCCACTGCTGGTTATCACTGCTGGTGACTTTTCTCTCCTAAAAGGCAGTGTACTACTTAGCTCTTCTTAGCATTCTGACAGCTAGTCAACAGGGAGGAGGCTTCCAGCTCAGCTCCAGATTGATTTCTCAGTGATCTTCAGACAAGGCATGTGAAATTTGCAGCAAGAGGGTCTTAATAATCTGGTTCACCAAGAGCTTTGACTTTGGTCTGTGATGCCCTGGAGGCAATGGGGGCCTCCCTGGCCAACAACTCACTAGAAGGTATTCCATCCAACCCTGGTACTGACTGAAATTTTTCTAATAACAATCTATGGCTTCTGGGCACATCATTATCCACCTCCACAGAATTCTTCTCCCCAAACTCTCTCTCGCTCTTTAAACATATATATTATTGGCTAGCAATGAGGTAGGTTTCCATATGGTTTATTCCTAACATATCATTAAGTTTTGATTAATGCTCCTCCCTCTACCCTTTCCCCTGATCCCAATTAGACCATTCCACCCCCAGTATTCTGCACTCTATATCTACAATATCCTCCCCTTAAGTCGCCCCTTCTCCTCCCTCGCTTCTAGCCCCTTTCTAGATTTTTGGCCTCTACTACTGTCTTTTATTATGACTCACATACAAATCTAAACATTTGAAGCTAGGATCCACATATGAGAGAAAACCTGAGACATTTGACTTTCTTGGTCTGGGTTGCCTTACTTAGTATAGTCCTTTCTAGATCCATCCATTCCCTTGCAAATTTCATTTCTCTTTACAGCTGAATAAAACTCCATTATGCAAATGTACCACATCTTCATTATCCACTCATCAGTTGAAGGGCATCTAGGCTGGTTCCGTTTTCTAGCTATTTACTTATTTAGAGACAGGGTCTCATGTATCTCAGGCTGGTCTTGAAGTTCTGTGTAGCCAAGGATGACTTTGAACTTCTGATACTTCTGTCTCCATCTCCCCAGTTCTTGGATTACTGCTGAGTTTCACCACACCACAAGTTTATGTGATGCTGGGGTTCAACCCACCTGAACTGTACCCTTGGTCCTAGATCAGCTTCTCAATTTCTATAACACAAAGACTATTGGAATTTGGTAAATTCCCATAGACTTTATAGAACTATTTGGGGAGAAATGTCATCTTAAGAAATCTTCAATCCATTTTCACCAGTTTATGATTTAAGTGAGGACACTAATACTGGAGTTTTCTAGCTTGGATTCTGCTAATATGATTTCTCCAGGGCCATTCTTTATGAATACAGACATTCCTTGAAATACAAAGTTACATTCTAATAAGCCCATTGTAAATTGAAAATATAAACTGAAAATGCATGCCTTACCTGTCAAATACCATAGCTTGGCATCAGTGCACTGGACCTTGGGGCCATGTGGCTCAGACCTGTGGCTTGCTGCCCTGCATCTCAAGAAAGCACTATATACATACTGTTAGCCAGGAAAAGATCAAAATTAAAAAAAAAAAAAGAAAGTTTTTTTGAAACAGGGTCTTACTCTAGTCCAGGGTGACCTGGAACTTTCTCTGTAGTCTAGGTTGGCTTGAAACTCCTATCTCAGCCTCCTCAGTTCTGGGATTAAAGACATGGGACAATACGACTGGCTCACTTTCACAGCATTCTAAAGTAAAAATAGATAAACAAATAAATAAATAAGTGGAGCTGGGTGTGGTGGTGCACACCTTTAATTGCAGCACTCAGGAGGCAGAGGTAGGAGAGTTGCCTCAAGTTCAAGGCTGCCCTGAGACTACATAGTGAATTCTAGTCAGTCTGGGCTAGAGTGAGATACTACCTCGAAATACCAAAAAACAAAACAACAACAACAACAAAAAAAGTGGAATCATCCAAAGTTGGGGCTGTCTGTGTGTATGCTAAATATTTTTGGATACAGTAGTTTTAAGCAAATAAACGAATTACTTATAATGCTTATTTATTTTAAAAATAAAATCATGAACCTTCTTGAATGTTAAGACGTCCTGCAGGTAGTACATGAGTGTGATTGATGGGAACCATCAGACGTCCCTTCAGGTCTGAGGCACACAGAGCGCTGGCAGCAAAGGGCTCTCTGCTGAGTCTCAGTTAACTAAGGCCCAAGGTCTCAGCCCTCACCCATTCCCCACCCCTGCCCGCTATGTTCAGCCAGTGACTGGTTGGTAAGGCCTGATCCTTTGTCTTATGGTCAGACTCATGTGCGAGGCCATACTGGCTGCAGAGCTCCTGGAGCACAGGGAGGCCACACTCATCCTCTTTAGGATCTCCCCTGTCCAGCCCAGTCCTGCTGCTATCATACTCTGCAGGTGTGGTCCCGAGATCTCCCTCCCCATCCTCCATCCCAGGAAACCCACAGATCTCCACCTCAGACAGTGTTTCCCAGCAATCCAGCATAAGACAGATGGTTATCTCCTGCTCAGCTTTCCAGTAATGCGAGGACTTAAAGCGAGCGCAGCTGTAGAACCCAAGGGTAGCCTGTGAGTTCAGGGACAGCATACGGGGAAAACAGCCAGTTTGTCAGTGGTTGGCGACACTGCTGATTATGATCAAAGTCGCTTACTTCACAAATGTGATTTCTCTTTCGCACATCAAAGAGTGAATCCACCCTCGCTTCTGGAGGAGGAGGAAGCACCTGGCAGGCTTCTACCTTCTAGGTGTGTCAGAGACACGGATGACACACTGGGAGAGAAAGGGACAGGGCAGAAAGGAACAGGGTGTCCTAGAGCTGCAGGGGAGCCCTGCTAACGAGAAATGGATGGAAAGTTTGATTTGTTTGGAAGTTGTAGTGAGCATCGGGAGTACTGGTAAGGAGCTAGAATGAGGCTTGGAGAGAGGAGAAGCAGGGAGGGTTGAAAGGAGAGTTTACTTGACAGGCAAGTGGAGGAACAGATTACAGTGGGTGGAAGGGTCTGGGATGGTCGTGGGGGACTAGGGTAAGGGGGGAAGGGGAGAGACACAAAACTAATGATGACATGTATCAGCATCATAGAATATTTCCTCTTGGTTAGCTAATTAAATGATATAACTCTCTCTCTCTCTCTTCTTTTTCTTTGAGGTAGGGTCTCACTCTGGCTCAGGCTGACCTGGAATTCACTATGTAGTCTCAGGGTGGCCTTGAACTCACGGTAATCCTCCTGCCTCTGCCTCCAGAGTGCTGGGACTAAAGGCATGCGCCACCACGCCCGGTTTATAACTCTCTTTTTAAGTTTTTATTTTAAAGTATTTTTATTTATTTATTTTCAAGCAGATCGAGAGCTAGAAGAGAGACAGACAGAGAGAATGGGTGCGCCAGGGCCTCCAGTTGCTGCCAAAAGTCTCCAGATGCATGTGCCACCCTGTTCACCTGGCTTTATGTGGGTACTGGGGAAGAAAACTTGGATCGCTAGGCTTTCAGACAAGTGGCTCAGCTGCTGAGCCATCTCTCCAGCCTAAGATATAATAACTCTTAAAAAGAGAGAGTAAGCTGGGCATGATGGTTCATGCCTTTAATTCGGGCACTCAGAACACAGAGATAGAGGGATTGCTGTTCAAGGCCACCCTGACACTACATAATGAATTCCAGGTCAACCTGGGCTAGAGTGAGACCCTACCTCAAAAAAAAAAAAAAAAAAAAAAGAAGCAATGCCCGGTGTGGTGGTGCACGCCTTTAATCTCAGCACTTGGGAGGCAGAGGTAGGAGAATTGCCATGAGTTTGAGGCCACCCTGAGACTACATAGTGAGTTGTGAGTTCTAGGTCAGTTTGGGCTAGAGTGAAACCCTACCTCGAAAACTAAAAAGAAAAGGAAAAAACATCAAAAAGCAAGAGTGAGCAAGATAATTGGGCAGGGTGGGAGAAAGCCTTACCCTAAAATCATTGGCTGTTGCTGGTAAATCCCCAGTGCCATTGCTAAAGCACTTGGTTACCCACCAGAAGTAAATGGTAAGACCCCCATTGTTGAAGACACCACAGGCTACAGTCACAGGACACTGAAAGGGCATGCTGGAACTGATGGAAGGCAGCACCCTGTTGGCTAGGTCTCATCATTCTGGAAAGTCCTGGGGGATAATGGTCACCAACAGTATGAACAAACAGTGGATTCCGCAAACTGCAAAATCAACCAGCCAGGCAAGTTTACACACCCGTGCCATAGTGTCAGATAGGCTATGGGGGTAATCAACTGCTCTCTAATTGGATATGAACTCACTCAGTAAGAGGAAATACATGCCTGGTACAGAGAACTAAGTCAGAAGCCCATAGCTTGGAAGATCATAGACCCTGGAGGGAAGCTTACATTGTTCTTTGGCTAACAGAGATGTCATGCCCACCAAAACGTCTTCTAAATGTATGGTTATCCCCTTTGATTCATGCAACTCTCACTCTTGGCTCGAGAATCTGCTTTTTGCAGATGGTGGCAGATACCAGGGAGACCTAAGACCCATCAGTGTGATAAGAAAAGACAGCCAACTGCCTGGCACAGGACGAGTCATCTCTATTACACATGCCAGGGCCCAGGAAACATTACAGAGGAAGTGTCAGATTAAAGCTGTGAGTACCACCCTGCTCTCCTCCTTCCTTTTCCTCTTTCTTTTCTTTTGTTGGTCTTTTGAGGGAGGGTATTGCTCTAGTACAGGCTGACCTGGAATTCACTATGTATTCCAGGGTGGCCTTGAACTCACAGTGACCCTCCTACCTCTGCCTCCCCAGTGCTGGGATTAAAGGTGTGAGCCACCATGCCAAGCATGCGTCTGCTCTCACTGCTAGCCCAAGAACCTCCTCCAGGGAGATGTCAGTAGACACTGAGGAGACTCAAAACTCATCAAAGCAGAAAATCAGAGGCTGCTGAGAGCTCAACATTAAAGGAGATTTATAATCCTTCCAAGATTTATATCTTCCAAGACTCAGGGAACATTGTAGAAGAGGGGGTAGAAAGAATGTAAGAGCCACAGGCTCTTTTCCATTCTCTTCACAGAGATGACTGGTACAGTCATGACCCAACAGTGATTAATGATAACCCCACTGAGGAGGCCTTCAGTGCAGTGGGGGTGGGGAGGAGACACAGTGGGATAATATGAGGGGAATGGGACCAGCACATGACTTGTCCATACAACAAAGTTTTTAGTTAATAAAAAGAAAAAAGAAGCCGGGCGTGGTGGCACACGCCTTTAATCCCAGCACTCGGGAGGCAGAGGTAGGAGGACTGCCGTGAGTTCAAGGCCACCCTGAGAATACATAGTGAATTTCAAGTCAGCCTGGGATAGAGTGAGACCCTACCTCAGAAAACCAAAAAAAAAAAAAAAAAAAAAAAAGGAAAGAAGTATAACCCAATGGGAATATGACCAATTTGTAATGTGTTTTATTCCATAATGAAGTTCTCAGCAAAAAAAAAAAAAAAAAAAAGAGAGAAATGGAGAAGATTAGATTATGTGGTACTTTCTCTCAGTTCCTGTCCAGTGTGGGTGGGAGTGAGAGTTGGGAAATGGGATGAAATAGTACCAGAACAGTTGTGAAATTAAATATAGTAATAATCATTATTATTCACCTATTGGTGCTGACAAACCCAAGTGATCAAAATAGGCAAATCGGCCAATGAGATTGCACAACTGAATTTCTTCCTTGCTCTTTGCCTCAGCCATCCACCTGACAGGAATCCTGTCCTAAAATATGGGTTTCAGGGATTTCTCCCACATTAAAAAAATCCTTATTTTTAAAAATATTTTCATTTATTTATTTGAGAGCAACAGACAGAGAAAGAAAGAGGTACAGAGAGAGAGAGAGAGAATGGGCACATCAGGGCCTCCAGCCACTGGAAATGAACTCCAGATGCATGTGCCATCTTGTTCATCTGGCTTACGTGGGTACTGGGGAATCAAGCCGCGAACCGGGGTCCTTGGGCTTCACAGGCAAGTGCTTAACCGCTAAGCCATTTCTCCAGCCCCCTTATTTTTTTTTATAAGCAGACATAGATAGATAGATAGATAGATAGATAGATAGATAGATAGATAGATAGACAGAGTATCCATGTGTCAGGGCCTCTTGCCACTGCAAATGAACTCCAGCTGCATGTTCCATGTTGTGTATCTGGCTTTTTGTGGGCACTGTGGTGTTGAAATCCAGGCTGGAAGGCTTTGTAAACAAGTGCTTTTAACTTGGTGATATCTCCCCAGCCTCTTTCCCTTCACTTAAAAATTTTTTTTCATATTATTTATTTACTGAAGAGACAGAGGAAGAGGGCTAGAGAAATGGCTTAGCGGTTAAGCGCTTGCCTGTGAAGCCTAAGAACCCTGGTTCGAGGCTCGATTCCCCAGGACCCACGTTATCCAGATGCACAAGGGGACGCACGCATCTGGAGTTCGTTTGCCGTAGCTGGAGGCCCTGGCGCGCCCATTCTGTCTCTATCTGCTTCTTTCTCTCTCTGTTTGTCCGTTCTCAAATAAATAAAAAAAAAAAAAAAGAGAGAGACAGAGGAAGAGAGAGAGAGAGAGAGAGAGAGCAAAGACAGACAGAATGGATACAGCAGGACCTTTAGCCACTGCAAGTGAACTCCAGATGCCTGTGCTACCTTGGGTATCTGGCTTTATGTGGGTACTTGGAAATGGAACCTGGGTCCTTTGTAGGCAAGTGCCTTAATTTCTAAGCCATCTCTCCAGCCCAGCAAATTTATTTTTAAAAATCTTAATGAAGCCCATTCTTTTGTATGACTAATATATGCTAATTTAAGAAAAGCAAAATGGGATAAATTACATTTAATTAAAATATTAAGAAGTGTACTTTTCAGAGAAGTCTAATAGTAAATCTTTTTTCTTTATAACTCTGGAGGTACATCAATAGATGGGGCCACCTGTTTTCTCTTGGGGGAATACCCATTTTAAGACTTTCTAATAAAGTGAAGAAATAATTTTCCCATTGCAATAGGCAAGTGGGAAATTGGCAGTCACCAAACTTTCCAGACTTGCCCAACTGGCTTGCTGTGTGTGGGATTCCAAAATCACAAGCATTCCTGAAGGTTTTACCAGCAGAACTACCTCATGAGGTGGGAGAGTTGCTGGGAGGAAGAATCTATGAGGTGAGGCCTGGACACACTCCAGGTATTGCTTAGGCAACCCTAGAAAGTTCTGGAAGAAATGGTGCATGAAACTATATCCTTTCCAGGCCTGTTACAGTTATTCCTCACAGTCCTGGTGGGAGATGAGTCTTTCCTGCCTTGGCATCAAATGTGGAGACAGAGGCACCAGGCAGCTGATTGGCTAAAGTGGTGGTAGGGAGTTGAGTCCATTCAGGTTTCTCTGAATGTAAACCTTTGCTTTTGTTTTTAATTACTGTAGCATTGAGTGTAAAGCTCTTGGTAGGATAATGGCTTGAATCACGTACCTTTAGATCCGCATTTAAAATATTTCTTCCTTATTGATTCAGGGGAAAGAAGAGGGCTGAGGGAGGCAAGGTTGGAGGTGGGGAGCAGAGTGAGGGTAGGAGAACTGAGGGCACTCCAGGGGTTAGCACCTCCCTCCTCTTTGGAAGTCAGAGGGGCTGCTCCATGCTTATCTGAGTTTACCGCTGGGAGATAACGTCTTCTCCACCCCAGCCAGCCCATCAGAGTCCCCCACAAGCGTAAGCAGCTATGCCGGAGAGGGGTGCAAAGCACCGTAGGCTGGTTTCCTGCTGCAGTTTCCCATGTTGTCAGTCCACAGCCCACAATTGTGAATATTAACAAACTGGTAGAAGGCTCCAGGGAGATCTCACACCCTGTCTGCTAGCCTGGTTCATTGCTGTTGTACTCTGTTCAGGGCTGAGTGCCCGGCTGGAAATGGCCAAGAGGCTCCATCCTGCCCTGTCCTCACCTGGCCAGGCCTTCCATAGTCTGCCGTGGAGTGCTGGCGTCCTCTTCTCTGCTGGGGAGCAACAGGAGGTTAAGTGATCCTGGAGATTTCTGTAAGGTGAGGCGTCCTCCCTGACTGCATCTGCTCCTCATAGACCTCAGCTGCCCAGAAAGTCAGATGGCATTTACATCTACACGGATTAGGTGAGCACTGTAAACATCACATCATGATCAATAACCAGTGGATGGCCCTTAATCCTCTTTTAAAAATATTTAATTTATTTATTTGCAAGCAGAGACAGACAGACACAAAGAGAGAGAGAGAGAGAGAGAGAGAGAGAGAGAGAGAGAGAGAGAATGGGTATGCAAGGGCCTCTAACCACTGTAAATGAACTCCAGACGCATGTGCCACTTTGTGTATCTGGCTTTATGTGGGTATTGGGAGAAAGAACCCTGGATTGTTAGGCTTTGCAAATAAGCACCTTAACTGCTGAACCATTTCTCCAGCTCTACCTCTCTTTTATTTACTGTCTGTATACAACATAACACAACACACATATACATATACACACATGCACACACACTTTTTAAAAACACAGTACTGGGGACTGAATGTGTGGCCTCACATGTGCTACATAAGTGTTCTTCTGGGCTCCATCCCCAACTTTTTCTTTACTTTTTCTTTTGAGACAGGGTCCCATTAAGTTACCTAGGTTGGCCTTGAATTCACTCTGTAGCTCTGGCAGGCCTTGAACTTGTAATCCTCCTGTCTCAGCATCCAGAATAGTTGGAATTACAGGCTTGCACCACTATGCACAGCCTAAGCAAATATTCTTTTCTTAAAATATTTTATTTATTTATTTAAGAGAGAGACATGGAAAGAGAGAGAGAGAGAGAGAAAGACAGATAGAGCACATGCATGGGCATACCAGGGCCTCCTGCCACTGCCAACAAATTCCAGATGCATGTCCCACTTTGTGCATCTGGCTTTACATGGGTACTGGGCAATAGAACCCAGGCCATCAGGCTGTGCAAGCAAGGATCTTTAACCACTGGGAAATCTCTCCAGTTCTGTGGATATTATTTTTTACTTTTTGGTTTTCCAAGGTAGGGTCTTACTCTAACTCAGGCTGACCTGGAATTCACTAATTAGTCTCAGGGTGGCCTTGAACTCATGGTGATTCTCCTACCTCTGCCTCCCGAGTGCTAGGATTAAAGGCGTGCGCCACCATGCATGACACATTTTTTATTTATTTTACTTATTTGCACATATGTACACATGTGTTCACGTACCAAAGTCTCCTGCTATTGCAGATGAATGCCCCCTCTACTGAGGTAGGGTCTCGCTCTAGCGCAGGCTGACCTGAAATTCACTATGTAGTCTCAGGGTGGCCTTGAACTCAGAGAGATTCTCCTACCTCTGCCTCCCAAGTGCTGGGATTAAAGGTGTGCACCACCATGCATGAATTAAACTATAATTTTTTTTACAGCAATTCAGACACTTTTCTACAAAGGGATTGTCCACAGTATAAAATAGATTTTCACTGTGCCTTTGCTAACAGCTGTGCATACATAAATATAGATGTGTTGGGGGTGGTTTGCAGAAATCAGCAAAGGTGCCTAGAAGCAACTGGCAAGGTATCTCTACTCTGGGAATGTGCTCAGCATAGTCTGATCGTTATCAGGAGGAAAGAAAGACACATGATGCATGATTGGTCCCCTGGCGTACAACTAACCAGCCTAGAGGCAGGGAGGAGCCTCTCCTGGTCTATAAACCCAGGAGGGGTTAGGTCCTTGTGTTTATAAAATGACCTGAGCCCTAAAGATACGCAGATCATTCATAAGTATATGATTGAGGAAGGGGCTGGAGAGATGGCTTAGTGGTTAAAGCGCTTGCCTGCAAAGCCAAAGGACCTTGGTTCGATTCCCCAGAACCCATGTAAGCCAGATGCACAAGGGGCACATGCATCTGGAGTTCATTTACAGGGCTGGAGGCCCTGGTGCGCCCATTCTCTCTCTCTCTTTCTACCTGCCTATTTCTTTTCTTTTCCTTTCTTTGGTTTTTCGAGATAGGGTTTCACTCTAGCCCAGGCTGACCTAGAATTCACTATGGAGTCTCAGGGTGGCCTCGAACTCACAGTGATCCTCCTTCCTCTGCCTCCTGAGTGCTGGGATTATAGGCGTGCGCCACCACGCCCGGCCTACCTGCCTATTTCTGTATCTAACACACACACATTCTCTCTCTCCAATAAATCAATAAAAATAAAATAGTTTAAAAAAAAAAAAGATTGAGGAAGGAAGCCAGGCATGGAGACATACACTTTAATCCCAGGACTTGGGAGGCTGAAGTAGGAGGATTGCTGTGAGTTTGAGGCCAATTTGGGACTATAGGGTGAGTTCCAGGTCAGCTTGGGCTAGACGGAGATCCTGCTTAAAAAAAAAAAAAAGACTATGGAAGGGCTGATGGTATAACTCATTGGTGGAATGCTGGCCTGGCATGAACAAGATCATGGGTTTGATCCTTAGGAGCACAAAAAAAAAAAAAAAATTCAAAAATATAGACTATGGAGGAATGTTCCAGTGATGCTTGAGAACGAGCCTGAATTTTCTAGAATTTTTCAGTATAATTGAGACCTTGATCATTTTAACCCAAAGGTGTGTACATAACAGTCCAGTAAATCTTGGGGGCTTGGTCCAGTCTCTGTGAAGGCAGAATTGGCTGGCTCAATTGAGGAGTAAATGACACAGAAGACGGCATATGGGAGGTAGGGCAGCTATGGGCATTTGACTGTATGTAATACCTGAATGATATGTGGTAATGCCAGTTTCCTCTTATTATGTCCTAGAATAAGTCTCTCACAAATACTCTAAATAAATGGTTCCAAATACCCTAGGAAAGGTAAGGAGAAATTGATTAAGGTAGCAAAAATTGAGTAGCCCAAGGATAAGAATTTAAGTGGTTGTTCTTGTATTTCAGGGATGCTAATCTGAGTTTTTGGACACTACTATATGGATTGAGTGGATGGACCCTGCTGTCTTCTCTTATAACAGGAACTGGAGGCTGCTTTTACTGAAAAAAGTGCTGACTCTGCTTGCAAATGTCCCGTAGGTAACCAAAACCAGGATGTAAGCTTGGCATCTCTCCCTTCATTCAGATTTGCCCAGTCTCTGAGCCATTCTCTCCTACTGTCCTTTGGACTCCAGCAACAGCCGGGCTGGTGATGAGGTAAGAGTTGAAACTCCCTGCTAGGCAATATAGATTTTATCACTGATCATTGTGAAATTATGATTTATCAGACCACCACAAGAACCAAGATTACCAGCTATGCAAATCCCCAACCCGTGCTATACAACCCAAGACTGCCGTTAAAGCCCCTCGGAGGGAAACAGCTGTTTTTCTCCCTAGTAACAGTCACATTGAGAGTAAATTCCTTTCCTGTCTCACCACCACTCATCTGTTCAATGGGCCTGTTGGGTGAGTGACTGGATCTTCCTTGGGGATTGCAGAGCTGGGCTTGTGGACTTAGAACTTTGGTTATATCCCCCTCTACCAGTTTGTTTTGATCATAAGTCTTAGGTCTATCAACAAGATCCTTACTTTTTCTGGCTCTTTCAGCAAGCAAAAGGCTATTTTTAAGTGACTCTAGTGATGTGGTAGAGATTGTTTGGGTTAGATTTTAGCAACAGGCAAAACTGAGGCAGGATAGGAAGAGGAAATTATGGGGATCTAGGAAGGTAAAGGAACTTCTAACCCCAGTGTCTGGTTGAAGCTTCTTGGTGGCTGAGAAGCAAGACTTCTAATCCAACCAACATTTGCTGTAGAAATTGCTGGCATAAAATAACATTCCTTTCATAGATATAGAGATATAGATGACATAGAATGTAATGTTCTGTTAAAATAGCAATGAGTCAGGCTTAAGTCCTCTGCTAGGTCCTCGTTCCTTCCCCTAGACATTTTTGTGGGAATCTCAAACCAGACTGCTAACATTGTTTGCAGTGAAGCTATCCCACATTCCCTGTGATATTAATCAATTATACTTCTATCAGGTGCCCCTCAGGAACCACCCTGTGGTCTCATTTAGATTTATTAGCAAACTTTTGAAGGTAATAGCTTCTATATATGACCACTGTAAAGAAAATAAGGTATGACTCTGCCTTGAGAAGCCCACACTCTCCACTTGAGTGTGTCTTAGTTTTTTAAAAATAAGGATATATATATATATATATATATATATATTATACAACATATATATTATATGTGTATATTATATATTATTTTGGTTTTGGTTTTTCGAGGTAGGGTTTCACTCTAGCCCAGGCTGCCCTGGGATTCACTATGTAGTCTCAGGGTGGCCTCGAACTCACCGTGATCTTCCTACCTCTGCCTCCCGAGTGCTGGGATTAAAGGGGTGTGCCACCATGCCCGGTTGTCTTATTTGTTTTGCAACTCTCTTAGAGAAGCCCACACCCATGCTCAGGGGTGTGTCTTTCCTTCTGAGCACATCTCTTCTCTCTCTTTTTAATATTTAAAAAATATTTATTATTTATTTATTTATTTGAGAGAGAGAAAGAATGGGAGTGCCAAGGCCTCCAGTCACTACAAACGAACCCCAGATGCATGTGCCGTCTTGTGCATCTGGCTTACATGGGTCCTGGGGAATCAAACCTGGGTCCTTTGGCTTTGCAGGCAAGTGTCTTAAATGCTAAGACATCCCGCTAGCCCACCTCTCTTTCTCTTAACCCTCATGCCAAAAGTCTGTATTAAAATATTTTTTCTGGCCAGGTGTGGTGGCGCAGGCCTTTAATTCCAGCACCTGGGAGCACAGGTGAGAGGACCGTTGTGAGTCTGAGGCTGGTCTGAGATGACAGAGTGAGTTCCAGGTCAGCCCGAGAGAGACATGACCTCAAAGAAACAAAAAAATTGGTTTATTTTTGGTGTGTGAGTGTGTGTGATATGTCTGCGTGAGCACACGGTCACGTGTGAGTGTGTGTGATATGTCTGCGTGAGCGTACGGTCATGTGTGGGTGTGTGTGATATGTCTGCGTGAGCGCACGGTCACGTGTGTATATGTGTGTGTGTGTGTGAACACTCGGTGACGTGTGAGTGGGCATGCTTACGCCACGGCTCCCTGTGTGGAGGTCAGAGGACAGCTCAGGCTGTCAGTCCTCATCTTCGTCCTTGTTGGAGGCAGGGCCTCTTCTCATTGGTCACCATCGGATTTGCCAGGCGAGCCAGCCAATCAGCTTCTATCTCTGCTTCCCATCTTGTCCTAGGTGTGCTGGTGTTTCAGACACTCACACCGCAGGGTCTGACTTTTATGTGGGTTCTGGGAATCCAAACTCCGGTACTTATCCTTGCGTGGCAAGGGCTTTGTCCACTGAACCACCTCCCCAGCCCAAAATATGTTTACTAAAACCCCAGCTCTGCTTCATACTGGCTAGTTCTGAAATCATTTCCGTGTTGAAGCCATGAATCTTGGGTTTGCCTAAGATGAGGTCTCTAAAAGATTAAGGGGAGAACTGGGGAGATTACTCAGTGGTCAAAGGCACTTGTTTGTAAAGCCTGAGGGCCTGGGTTCAATTCTCCAGTACCCATGTAGAGTCAGACTCACAGAGTTGCATATGTGTCTGGTGTTCGTTTGCAGTGTTGGGAGACCCTTGTTGTGCCCATTCTCTCTCTGTCTCTTTTTCTCATATAAAAGAAAAAAAATTAAAACATTAAGGGTGGAGATAGACTAAAAGATATCACCCTCAAAAGAAGTAAAGTGGAGCACCTGAAAAGAAGGGTCCTGGAGAGGGTGGGATGAAGCCTAAGCTTAATTCTTTTTTGTTGTTTGTTTGTGTGTCTCTGGCCTGTAACTCCAAGTTCCAGAAATTGGTTGCTACCCACAGTGAGCTGTTGATCAGAGAGACCTACAAGGACAGCTTTCTGTCAAAGCACTTGATTACCTGCCTAAGGCAAAAGCTAAGACCCTATTGCTGAAGACACCATATATTGCTTACACAGAACATGGGGACACCTGGCTGGAATCTGGAAGAGTCCCCAGACAGTTAGCCTGTCTAGTGCTGGAAAGCGCTACCTGAGCTACTGAGGGAAAGTGGCCAACAACGGTCTGAGCAACCAGAGGTCTAAGCTACTCAGAAGCAAACACCCTGACGGGTTGTACATGCCAGTGCACTAGTGGCACACAGCCTTGGTGGGTAACTAGCAGCTTTCAGATTGGCAAAGAGATCTACTCAGTGTGAAGGAACCTATATCTGGAATTGGGACGCAGATCAGAATCCTATGGAGACAAAGATTATGCTCTCCAGTGTCAAGCTTTCGTTAGTCTTTGGCTAAAAGAGGGGTTATGTAATCAGATTCTCCCTAACTTAATAATGCTTATCCCATTTAAACTATGCTGACTTCAGTCTCTGTTGGAAAATCTGTTCTTCTTTTTCAGAAGGTAGCGAGACTGGAGGAGATAAACGACCCCTCACACTTCAGCCAAGCCACAGCTGAACCCACAGAGGACTAGGGGGAGAGAAGCAAGAGTGCTGCTTCCATGCTAACCTGATCATCAGTGAGTGTTAGGGGGAAGGAGACAGACCCTGAGGTCCTGATATTCAACACTTACCAAAGCAGAGATCCAGAGGCTCCTAAGAGCCCATCACTTAAGTAGACTTAAAACTCACCCACTATGATTCAGGGAATTTTGCAGAAGAGGAGCCGGGAGGATTGTGAGAGTCACAGGTTGAGACATCATGCCCAGAGGCAATCCCTCCCCCCAAAATAACTGACTGCTGCTCCCACAACACATAACCTACAATTCCATAGGGAATACCTGCAACCCCACTGAGGAGGGTCCCCAGTGGAATGGGGACAGGCACAAGGGGAGAAAGGTTACCAACATGTGATGAATCCTACGAAATACGTTGTTAATAATAATAATAACCCAAAAATAAACAAACAAAAAAGAAACGTCAAAGAAAATTGATCTTAATAAATCAGCTAATCTTAGACAGTGAGAATTAAAAACACACACACACACATTGAGGGAACTCCTCAAGCTGTTGAGAGCGACAGTGAGGATCTGTGCCTCTGTCTCCCTTGCCACTGACAAAGCCAGTGGCATGAAGAAATGACATGGAGCATGCAACGATGGGATGGGGATGTGTTAAAGGTAAAAGTAAGCAAACAGCATCAGTGAAGGCCGAGGAAGCACCTCCCAGGGCAAGGTGCTCCACAGAACATGCAAAGACCAAGCCAAAACTGTTAAAACCAAATGTTAGAACTTTGAAAATATGTTTCAACTTTTTCAGCTGCCAATCAAACAGTGAATCAAGAAAAAGGCAACTTAGATATGGTAGGAAAGCTTTCCCAGTGTTTCACTTACAAAGTTTTAAATACTCAATTTAAAAATAGGCAAAGAACATTTCTCCAAAGAAGATGTACACATGACTCATAAACCCATCATCAGAAAGGAAAATGCAAATCAAAATACAATAGAAATAACAAACATTTTTACTGGCCTTGGCATTCTCAAAAGCCCCTTTCCTATGCATTACTTATGACTTTTTCTTCCTGCAAACCCTTCAAAGCCAGCATTAATATTTTTTTCATCAAAGGAGGAAACTGAAGGTTAGGGAAAGTGACTTGCCCAAGGTTAGGTGAATAGGGGATTCAAGTTCATAGTACAATAGATACAATAAGCAGACAATAAGGGTTGGCACAGATGTAGCAAGGTTGGAATTCTCGTATACTGCTGATGGGGTTATAATTGTAGCCACTTTGGAAAACACTGGAAGTTCCTTAAAAGCTAAACATGGAGCCAGATGTAGAGTTATATGCTTGCAAACCCCAGCACTTGGGAGGTTGAGGAAGGAGAATTCCTATGTGTTTGAAACAAGCTTAGGCGCTATAGTTAGTTCAAGACCAGCCTGGACTATATAGTGAGACCCTGTCTCAAAGTGATTTCACATGATTCAACCATCCTACTTCTAGATACACAACCTAAGGAACTGAAAACATATGTCCACACAAAACTGGTGCCCAAATGTTCATGGTCGCACTCCCTATAATAGTCTCCAAAGTCCAAAAGCTGGATAATAGCTAAGCCAAATGTGGTATATCCATAAAATGGGATAGCCTTTCATCATAAAAGCTAAGTTCTGATACATGCTACAATGTGGATGAACCTTGAAAACATTATTCAAAGTGAAAGAAGCCAGACACACAAGGGCTTATGTTGTATGATTCTATACACATGTCTTGATGGAAATGACTAGAACAGACAAATCCACAGGGCCTGAGAGCTGATTAGTGGTTAGTGGTTGCCTTGGGCTGAGGGACTGATGGGGTGGAGGGGAGGAGGGGGAGTGACTGCTAAGTGGTGCAAGCCATTGACTTGCATTGAAGTGGCTAGATTGCTTACTTAGTGTGTTAATTCTGTCCCAGTAAAGTGAGTAAGGAGGGAACATTAGGAAGAGCAGGGTGCTGAAGTTGGGAGATAGCAGCTTTGTTTGCACCCTTGAAGTCCTCTTGAGATCAGAGCCGAAGGTCAGTGCCAGGGTGACGAAGGAAGCCTGGATTGGGCACCTGCAGCCTGGTCAAGGATGAAGATAGTGGGCACTCAGTAATTAAATGGACAAACCCTAATGTTCTTGACTTCTTGCTTTTTTTATTTTTATTTTTTTCCCCTGGCTCTTTGTTAATGTCCAGTTAGTCAACAAGAAGAGAAGCAAAGAATTTAACTTATGTCTTAGGATTTAGAGCTAGGGAGGACTTCTGATGAAAGCTCAAAGAGATTTTGAATTAAGGCCTTAATAAAATTGAAAATACTGTGTATTTGTACATGTGCCCACTGCTTTGCAGCTGAGGCTAGCTCGCGGGTTTTGTGCCTTGACCCTTGACCCTGTGGGCTCGAGAGTGGGAGGATCTCGTATGTACTCAACATGGAAACCAGAAGCCCCTAAGAAATGTCATCTTCCGTCTTCACATATGGCATTAAACATGAAGATTTCTCCAAAATCAAAGCTCATATGACATAAGAATAAGTAAAGAAAACATAGGACTAGGAAGACATAGGATTTTTGATGTAGGAGGATGAGTGGGCATTAGATGGAACCAAATTAGAGTGGGGCCTGGACCACTCAGCCTCCAGGAAGCCCTGTAGTCAGGGAATATTGTGATGTAGGCTGGTGAAGGATCAAGTTCAGGTATGACCTAGTGGGCTGAACAGCATCAACTGGGTAATTTCATCCAAGTTGTTAACCAACTACTGCAATGCTAACATATTGTGTGTAACATTGGGCAAGCCGCTTGACTCTGAAAATCTGTTATAAAATTGTGAGCAGGAACAGGCTTTAATTTTTTTTGTTTGTTTTATGTAGTTTTTTAGAGGTAGGGTCCTAGTCTAGCCCAGGCTGACCTGGAATCTCCTATGAATTTTCAGTCTGGCCTCAGACTCACAGCAATCACCCTACCTCGGCCTCCTGAGTGCTGGGATTAAAGGTGTGTGCCACTATGCCAAGCTAATGTTTTATATTTTTTTTTGTTTTAATTTGAGTATTGGAGATTAAATTTAGGTCCTCATACTTACAAGACAAGCACTTTATTAGCTGAATGATCTCTCCAGCCCCAGGGACTGGCTTTAAAAGAACTTTTGGGGGCTGGGAAGATGGCTTACCAGTTAAGGGTGCTTGCTTGCAAAACATTCTGGTCTAGATTTTATTCCCCAGCACCCATGTAAAGCCAGATACAAAGTGGTGCATGTGTCTGGAAATCATTTGTGGTGACAAAAGACCCTGGCCTACGCCATATACATGCACATGCAAATAAATAAATAAATAAATATTTAAAAAATAACTTATGAAGCCATTTTCTATTTCCTGTGTTGCTCTTAAACTTCAATTTCAAGTACCAACTGCCAATGTATATTATTCTGACGAAATGCTTGAAAGAAATTACTTAAGGGAGGAAAGACTTATTTTGGCTCAGTTTCAGATGACTTCAGTCCATTGTAGTGGGGAAAGCAAGATAGAGAAACGTCACTGGTGGCAGCATGAGTGTGGGGCAGTGGATGCTCACATCATGTAGATCACGAGGCAAAAAGTAGACAGGACTTGGGGCTTAGCCTTTTTCTTCAAAGGCCCATCTATCTATGTTCTATACCCACCAGGCTCCACAGTGCCATTTGCAGAACAATCATTCAAAACATGAATCTAGGCTGTGTGTGTGTGTGGGGGGGGGGAGTACATTTCAAATTCAAACCAAAATTCAATATCTTCTTAACCTGGTCCCAACTCTGTTTCTTAGTATAATGTCTAGTAGAGAAAGGTTTGGAGAAAGATTGGTATAGGCTAGACCATTTTGATAAACTTATGCTAAGATATGTATAACTCAGAGTTACTTAACATTGTGTTTTAAAGAGGAGGTCAGTTACCTGAAGGTACAATTTAATGAGTGTGTACCTCACCGCGGTAGTTTTTGTTTTAGTGGGGCAGACCATCTGGATGCTTCTTGACTGACATCATTTGAGATGAATGTGCCTTCAACTTTCATATACATATGAGTCACTTGGGGATCTTGTCAAACTTGCTTCTATTTCAGTACACCTGGGGTGGGGCCCAAGACTGCTTTTCCAATAAGCACCCATGGGGTACTAACACTGCAAGAAAGGGCCACTCTCAGAGTGAAGGGCCTGGATGACCACTGGCCTACCTTCAGCTGTACCAATGTCCTCAGACTCTAAACGTGCCCCTTTTGAGCTTACACCATTGTGTCGTAATGGCTCGCTTGGGGTCTGACTTCTGTGCTAGTCTGAGCCTCTGGCACATCAGCAGCCATCCAGTTCGTGTCCCTTTCCTCTCTCTTCCCACCTCTCCTCCCGTCAGCTCTGTGCTAGACGCCGAGAAGGCAGCTGAGGCTTGGGAATGAACAGACCCGGCTGGCAGGATCAGACAAGATCCCGAGTTCCTCGCTGCTCCTGCACAGTCTCTTTGACTGCTTGGCAGCATGGATGGTCAGCCCTTTCAGCAGCTTTAGGGAATTTAAGAACGGCGGAGGGCCAGGCCTGCTCTAATGTGCTGATTAGATTGAACCATTTGGGAGCCTAAGTATGGATGATGCTAATAACCTTTAGGGCTATTGCAACTTAATAAAAAGAAATAAACTGATTTAAAAAAAAATGGGCAAAAGATTTGGCCAGATATTTCTCAAAGAAGTTATACAAAATAGGCAAAGGAAAAGATATTGGTTATTAGTGAAATGCAAATCAAAACCACAATACTTCATGCATAGACCAGCTTCCACAGAAACCAAAACCCAAAAGAAAGAAGTGCTGGTTAAGATGTGGCGAAATCAAAACCCACATATACTGCTGATAGGAAGAGAGAATGGTGCGGCTGCTTTGCGAAACACTTGTAAGCTCCTCAATAAACGGTTGTCATGTCCCACGACCCAACAAGTCCCCTCCTACCTAGCATATATCCATGAGAACTGAAAACATTCCCACCAAAACTTGTACATGGACGTTCATAGCGGCATTATTTATAATACCCAAAAAGCAGGGGCCTGGGACGATGGCTCAGTTGGTAAAGTGCTTTCTGTGAAAACATGAGGACCTGAATTCAGATCTCTGGCACCCACATAAAACCCGGGTATCGTGGTGTGTGCCTGTCATCTTAGAACTTGGGAAGGCTGGAGGGATGGCTTTGTGGTTAAGGCTCTTGCCTGCAAAGCCAAAGAACCCAGGTTCAATTCCCCAGTACTCATGTAGAGCCAGATGCATAGAATGGCGCATGCATCTGGAGTTCGTTTGCAGTGGCTGGAGGCCCAGGTGTATCCATTCTGTCTATCTCTCTGCTTGAAAATAAAATAAACTATTAAAAAAAAAAGAACTTGGGAGACAGAGACAGGAGTATCCCTGGGGTTCACTGGCTAGCTTGTCTAGCTGAATTGATGAATTCCAGGTTCAATGAGAGCCCCTGTCTCAAAAAGTAAGGTGGAGAGTGAATGAGAAAGATACTCGATGTGTATTTCTGGTCTCCATACTCGTGTGTAACCTCTCCACATATGTGCTCACACACATACATTCAAATATACGTATATGCACGCAACACACACACACACACACACACACATAGAAACAACCTAACTATCCATTAGCTGATGAATGAATAAGTAAAATGTGACATTTGGTGAAATATTGAGTCACAAATGAACAAAGAGCTGATCGTGCATGTGAATCTCAAAAGCATTATGCCAGGAGAAAGAAGTCAGTGCAAAAGTGGTATGTTGTGGGCTGGAGGGATGGCTTAGCGGTTAAGTTGTTTGCCTGCAGAGTCAAAGTACCCAGGTTCGATTCCCCAGGACCCACGTTAGCCAGATGCACAAGGGAGCCCACACATCTGGAGTTCCTTTGCAGTGGCTGGAGGCCCTGGCTCGCCCATTCATTTGCTCTCTCTCTCTCTCGCTCCTTCTCTCCCTCTTTCTCTGCCAAATAAATAAATATATTTTTTTAAATTGGTATGTTATATGACTTCATTTCTGTGAAATGTCAAGGACAGGAAAATCCTTAGAGTAAGTAGATAAGTGGTTGTCTGGGAGTGGGGAGGGGAGCCTGTGGAGATAATGGACTTACTTTTCGGATGATGATAACGTTAGTACTGGTAGCTGTGGAAAGTTGTGATTGTACTAAGAACCAGTGAATAGAACACTTCAAAACAAATAAATGAACGCAGCGTTGATGCACACTGGAGTTGGAGGACCACCGTAGGTGAGTATTAAGTGCTTCCCCCAACAAACAATGCCAGAGAACAGAGCAGCACCTGATTAGAGCAGCTAAGGGCTGGCAGATGATTTGGAGTGGCAGAAGGAAGGGCTAACTCAGTTCTGGGGCATTGGGCCACAAGGGTGGGGGGCACATTGAGGCAGAAACAGGCCCTTGGGCCTCCTGTTTTCTTTGCAAGCCCTCCACAGCTTAGGGAACCTGCTTTCTTCAGGCTGCCCCTGGGCCCTCAGCAAAGTTGCTAGCCTGCCAGTCTGTTGATATTAAAGGGGTTACTACTTAGTGTGCTATTTCTTTCAGGGTCATTTGCATTTAAAAAACAATGTTCTGGGGAAATTATTATTTGTAAAGAAAAAGCTTGGGGGTTCGTAGGTAGGAAGCTCCAGGTCTTCAGAGCCCAGCGTAGTCTCAGTGACAGACTCTAAGAACAAAGTCAGTTCTGCCTACAGCTTGGGGGGGGGCATGGCTGGTGGCCCCCCTCTGGGTGTGGGTGGGCTGCAGGAGGTACTAGCAGGAGGAATTCCCCATCTGCTTGGCAGCCCTCTGGAATCCCTCACAGCCCCATCTTGTGTGAGAGAAAAGCAACAATTAGCATAACTGAAACAGGCTTTCTTTGTCTTCTTCCCAGACTGTGGGATTGGGGCCTCCCCCAGACATGCTAATTATGTGGAAGGAACCCTGGGTGCCTGTTGGCACAGACCCTTGCACAAGCTGCCTCTGCCCAGGATGAACCAGTGATGGGGAGCCCGGGCCCTTCTCACCTGGGAAATGAAACTCCAGCCACTCTTTCTGTCTCCAGTATCTTCCTTCTTCACGTTTCCACAGCTCCTGGTAGCCGGGGCAATGTGCTTGTTCACAGCATCAAGCATTTTGTGTTCCCTCACCCATCCACCCTCCATCCTGGGCGACAGTTTCATCAATCTGTATTAAAGGACCTATTTTGCAGGCACCATGCCAGGCCTCAGAGACACCAAGAAGGCACCAGCTGGAATGAGGTGCATAGGGTGCATCATGTTGGGCTGGAGGGACACACAGCCCGGGGAACAGGTGCGTGCCTATGGAGGGGGATTGATCGGCACCTTAGATGCTTCGGGACGCGCTCTGGAGTGTGCCTTGGAGGGAGAAGGGAGGTAGGGAGGAGCTGGGAAGGCTTCCTGGAGAAGGTGGCACCCAAACAGCACTGAGGATGAGTAGGGGTGTAGCTCATAGCTGCCATAGGCATGCACAAAACAACATGAATACAAAAAGGTTTGGGACTTTCCTGCGGTTGTGGGTGACATCACCTCACCACCTCCAAGAAGGCAGAAACAAAGTAGGAGAGGCAGGGCACAGCTGGGTCCTAAAGGTTTTATCTTCCTAGCTAAAGAGTTCGGGGATTGGCCCGAGTGTCCCAGGATCCAGCAAAGGAGTTCAATGAGGGGGTAACGTGGTCAGAGCTGTTTAGAAAGAGTGGCTGCAGTGTGGACTAGAAGGGTGAGTTGGGCACGGAAAGACCAGCAAGGGGTTGAAACTGCTGAGGAAGGAGATGAGGGGGAGAGAGAGAGGAGTGAGAAAGGAAGCCACAGGAGAGAGGGAGACGGGATGGCACAGACCAAGATCTGGAGCAAGGGTATGGGGTTCCTGGTGCCGTGGGGATCGAGGCAAGGTAAGTGGAGAGAGCTGAGGTCCATGGGGGATGAAGTCTCTGCTGGGCCCGTTGGTTGAGAAGCCGTGAGAGGGGTGCCTTGTGGATCCTTTGACACTGGCATGAAGGAGAAGGAAATGAAGGGTGTGGGAGACAATATAACCTGGTATCTTCAGGATATTTCAGTATCTGATCTGAATTTGAATTCTGGGTTTTATAAAAAGTTGTACAAACCAGTGGAAGACAAAATCCACTGTTCTGTGTGTTGTTTTCTGCTTTTGTGAACACCAGATTTAGGGTTGGAGAGATGGCTCAGAGGTTAAGACACTTGCTTTCAAAGTCTAACAACCCTAGTTCAATTACCCAGTACCCACATAAAGCCAGATGTATGCATCTAGAAGAGTTCATTTGCAGCTGCTAGAGGCTCTAGTGTGCCCACTCTCTCTCCTCCCTGCTCTCCGCTGGGCATGGTGGCGCACGCCTTTAATCCCAGCATTTAGGAGGCAGAGGTAGGAGGATCACTGTGAGTCTGAGGCCACCCTGAGACTATATAGTGAATTCCAGGTCAGCCTGGGCTAGAGTGAGACCCTACCTTGAAAAACCAGAAACCAACCAAACAAATTTAAATCCATTTCATCCAACAGCAGGAGGACTAAACAAAACAATGCATGTCAAGTGCTTAGCACAATGCTTGTAAAGAAAAAGCATTGCCCTGATCATCCTGTTCAAGGGCAAGCCCCGGCACATCAATGTCATTTATGGAGACCCAGAGCAGCTCACTCATTTGTTCCTGGCACTGGTGCTTGGGTACCAAGGGTGTGCTAAGCTTTGTCCTACATGGGTCATGAAGACTCTTAAAAAGGAAGCAGAAGGGGCTGGAGAGATGGCTTAGCGGTTAAGTGCTTGCCTGTGAAGCCTAAGGACCCCGGTTCGAGGCTTAGTTCCCCAGGACCCACATTAGCCAGATGCACAAGGGGATGCACGCGTCTGGAGTTTGTTTGCAGTGGCTGGAGGCCCTGGCGTGCCCATTCTCTCTCTCTCTGTCTCTCTTTCTCTCTGCCTCTTTCTCTCTCTCTCTCTCTCTGTCTGTTTCTCTCAAATGAATAAATAAAAATCGAATTTAAAAAAAAGGAAGCAGAAGTCACCAGTATTGATTTCATAGTGGGTGCTACTTCCAAATATTATTTTCCTCTTCACTGATGCAATGGTGTGTTCTGGGTCTTTAGAAGTAAGCATTTCTGTGGGCAAAGCATGCCTTCTGTGTTTCACCCTTCAAGGTGCCCTTCCAGCCCTCATGGGCTCTGAACCTGCGTCAGATCCTCTGGGGCCAGCACTGTCCAGAGGAGGCTGCAACCTCACACCCACCCTGTGCGTCTGTCTTGGGGCTGTGAATTTGCTGACCTGTGGTTTTGTATCTCAGTTGGTAGAGCAGAGGTTCTGAGTGAGTTGCTGTTTCTTCTCTTGGGCCTTGAGGTGTCAGGCAATATGTAAGATGCCTCCCAGGACTGCCGAGGGCCGGGGTGTCTTTAGCACCCCTTTCTGCACTGACACAGGGCAAACGGGTGTTGCTCTTGAAATGCTTGCTGATTGACTACATTCATTGTCAGTTGAAAAAAAAAAAGTATGTTTTCCACAAGCTGCCATTCAAGTTGACTCAAGGGAGAAGTTCCCATTGGCTGTTTGAACAGTGCAGGCTCTAGGCTCTGGGTCCTTCTGTTTCTGCAGTAGGTCGAATTGAGCCAGCCAGCCTCAGGAAGCCTGGTGTACCAGCGAGCTCTGATCAGTGGAAGAGCCAGCTTTGTGACTTGATTAGACTCTTACAGCTTCAACCTCAAGATGCCTTTGCTGACACACTGTTGTCAAAGAGCCTTGGAAAGGATGCAGAAGTTGTAGCATCCTCGGTCTGTTTACACAGTTTGATGCAAATCTTCCTCTCCAAGAAGGGGAGGCGGTGCATATTCATAAGAAACAGCTATGAATTTAGAGTCAAAGTTAGCATTCATGGATGCTTCAGACACCTGTCTCAGCTTTCTCGTCTATAGAATGGCGAGTGTGATACCTACCACTTGCTTGTTTGTTTTGAGAATCAAGTGTGAGAAAAATGTCTTCATGTCAGAGAAGAGTGTGTGCTTCCAAACTTGCTGGACAGTCTCTCCTCCAGATGTGGGTGGAATTAGAACATACGGGCCTGGAGGGTAAGGGGTTGTTTGAGTGACACTTTTAGCTCAGTTTCTGGGGCCTTCTAGCTGGCTTCATAGTCTATTCCTGCCTGGTGTGTCTTATCTACTCTGTCCCATGCTAGAATCAGGTGGAGCTTCAAAGCTGACAGTGTTGCAGTTGGAGCAAGCCCAGTGTTCCCAGCGCTCTCCGGGGCCCTGCAGACAGCCGCTGCTGGGGAAGGGTCAGAGACCTCTTCTATCTCTGCCACAGTGTATTGTTTCCCCAGTGGTGACGTGACTGGAATGTGGCCCATCTCTTTGCACCACTGCCTGATGTTGGATTCATGAGGGGAGAAGGCGCAGCAAGCCCTGGCCGGACAATGGAAGGCTTACTTTGGGATATACCAGCTCCAAGGCCACTGAGCTGGGAGGGCTGAAAGGCTAGAATTCTCCTTTCTGAGCTGCCAGGGCTGTGAGGTGGGTCACAAACAGCAGCAATCATCTTGTTGAAACATTCCCACATGGCAGGCAGGCCAGTGGCAGCAGAGGGACGGTGGCCCTCTGGGGACCATCTTTGAGAAGTGACCAAGCAAAATGCTGGTATAAGGATGGCAGAATTTAGTCCAAAAATGATCAGTTTCATACAGACAGCATTTTAATTTTGTTTTGTTTTCGAGGTAGGGTCTCACTCCAGCCCATGCTGACCTGGAATTCACTATGTAGTCACAGGCTGGCCTCGAACTCACAGAGATCCTCCTACCTGTGCCTCCCAAGTGCTGGCGTTAAAGGTGAATGCCACTATGCCTGGCCAGACAGCAATTTTGCAAGAGGGAAAACAAGGTCTGTCATTCCTCATTGGGAGGTTAAGACAGGAGGATCCTGAGTTTGGGGTCAGCCTGGATTTATAGAAAGCTGATGCCTGTCTCATACTAGCCTCTTACCAAAAAAAAAAAAAAAAAAAAGTAAATAAAACACAGGAGTCTTCTCTTAAGAAACCTACAGGAGGGCTGGAGAGATGGCTTAGTGGTTAAGCGCTTGCCTGTGAAGCCTAAGGACCCCGGTTCGAGGCTCAACTCCCCAGGACCCACGTTAGCCAGATGCACAAGGGGGCGCACGCGTCTGGAGTTCGTTTGCAGTGGCAGGAGGCCCTGGCTTGCCCATTCTCTCTGTGTCTCTCTCTCTGCCTCTTTCTCGCTCTGTCTGTCGCTCTCAAATAAATAAACAAAAAAAAAAAAAAGAAAAAAAAAGAAACCTACAGGAAAGGACATTGAATGTAGCCACAGGTGACCATAGTAGACGTGATGACCACTGTTCAGAGGAGCCGACATTGTGTGATGGGGTTAAGCAACTGCTAGGACGCCCCTGAAGTTCTGTGGTGGAGCCCACAAGCCCTGAGGTCTGTAGGGCCACTCCATGGTTGCCATGATTTCCACAACAGCATCATTTATTCCCAAGAGCTGGCCTGGGGGCGTAAGTTCCTCAGCCTGGACGGTTGACACTAGTCCATTTTAAAATAAAGGAGGCATCCCAGATGAATCTAAGGGAGGCAACCTGCCCCAAGGCAGGGAGTTGTCCCGGTCACTCTAAGACTGTCACCCAGTGAGGACTTCTGCCTTCTCCTTTTATTTGGAATAGCCCCTCCTCAAAAATAAAGTCCCTTCCTATACAGAGAGCCATGGGGGGAAGAAAGAAGGAAAGAAAGGAAGGAAGAGAAAGAAAGGAAGAAACTATCAGAAGCAGCTCCAATCCCCCTGGTTACCAGCCATCCCATAGTGGCTGCACGCTTTGTTCCTTCTGTGGGCCGTGATGGAAACTGCGTCCCTTCTAGCACCTATGCCCTGCATTTCACAGCCCACTGACGTCTTCAAACGCTCCTCTATGTCTTTTCACCTTTCCTCTGGGCTAGCTGTTTCTATATGCATTCCACATATGCTCCTCTCTTTCATTACAAATGCTAACATCCTCCTTGCCCATCGCCTTTACTATTATTATTATTATTATTATTTTGTTTTGCTTTGTTTTTCGAGGTAGGGTCTCACTATAGCTCAGGCTGACCTGGAATTCACTATGTAGTCTCAGGGTGGTCTCGAACACACAGTGATCCTCCTGCCTCAGCCTCCCCGAGTGCTGGGATTTGTTTGTTTTGAGACAGAATCTCCCACTGTAGCCTGAGCTGGACTCAAGAGCTGTGGGATTAAGGTGTGCACTAGGACCACATCCAGCCTTCTTGAAGACTTTTGAGTGCGTTTTGCACTGTGTCCTCTCCGCACTTTGCCACTCCCCCTGAGGGCCTGCGCTCACTACTGTGTGGACCACACCTCGTGTCAGTGAGGTGACAACAGTGACAGAATGGGGGTACAGCTCCACTCCCAGCTCCTTCTCAGCAGCCCTCTCTCAGCTCCCAGTGCAGAGACCTGCCTCCAGGCAAAACCTGGCATTTGTGGCTTCAACACAGAAGTGAATTTCTGGAAAAGTCTGTTGGTGAAGCGAAGCTGGAGACTTTATTAAGAAGTAGAGCTCCGGGAAAGAGATACAAACACCCATGACAGAACAGGTGTGGGCTTCTCAAGAGTCAGGGTCACCGAGGGAAAGAAGGACATACTCAAGGGTGGGTGTGGGCTCCTTGAGGGAGAGTCACAGTCAATACTTAGCATTAGTCATAAATACCATGTTGGTGGCTCTCAAGTTACATTTCTAAAGGTTGCTAAGAAATCATTCCTCTCTTCTAATTCTGTCCAAAGAGTGTTATTTATAACAGAGGACAAAAGTTAAAGAATTTCTCTCAGCCAATAAAGTTGTAATGTAGACTTATAAAGGTATTAGGTCCAGTAGAGGGGAATGCTAGGAACCTAAGGTTATAGGCCATTTCTGGCCCTAAGTAATTTACTTGCTGTCTTTGACAAGATGCTTTTAAGAAAGCATATATCAGGCTGGAGAGATGGCTTAGCAGTTAAGGCATTTGCCTGTGAAGCCTAAGGACCCAGGTTCGATTCCCCAGTACCCACGTAAGCCAGATGCACAAGGTGGTGTATGCATCTGGAGTTCATTTGCAGTGGCCCTGGTGTGGCCATTCTCTCTCTTTCTTTGTCTGCCTCTTTCTCTCTCAAATAAGCAAACAAATAAGTAAATAAAATAAAATATTTTTTTAAAAGAAAGCATACATTATCTCTAAGCTATTTGGGTTTATTGGCAGAATCTGACATTTTCTGGCTTTTCTAACAGAAAAGTAGAGCAGATTCTGGGAACAGAGCCGCATTTCTCTCCCATGCTCTTTTCCCCATGCCAGCTTAAACTTCCCTATCTTACTATCCTGCTTCACAGTGACCATCTGTGGGACCCAGGCGCTATAAAAAGAATTTTTTTTTTCTTTTGGTTTTTCAAGGTAAAGGTCTCACTCTAGCCCAGGCTGACCTGGAATTCACTATGGAGTCTCATGGTGGCCTCGAACTCACGGCGATCCTCCTACCTCTGCCTCCCGAGTGCTGGGATTAAAGGCATGTGCCACCATGCCTGACTTTAATCTTTTTTAACTTTATGTATATTTATTTATTAGAGAAACAGCATAAATGCACCAGGGACTCTAGCTATTGCAAATGAACTCCAGATGCATGCACCACCTTGTGCATCTGGTTTATGTGGGTACTGGGGAATTGAACCTGTATCCTTAGGCTTTACAGGCAAGTGCCTTAACAGCTAAGCTATCTCTCCAGCCCACTTCATGCACTTTCTTTAATGGCTGATTCAAATTCAGTTCTCTTAATTCCCACTCACCTCTTGTGCTCAGTGGCTTGTAATTCTTTCCCAGACCACTTTTGTCATCCTCGTCAATTGTTTCTTCCAACTGTCCAACATACAAACCACTCTCGGCTTTTCCTTCCCACCTAGTCATCCACCCTGAGCTCAGCTTAGTTGTTCTGGATGTCCCAGATGAGCACAGAAAAACTGGACCTTCTCTCTCTCTCCTCTCTCTCTGACAGGATCTTGCTATATAGCTCAGGGTCACTTCAAACTCAAGATCCTCCTGCTTCTGCCTCCCAAGGATTGTCATAGCATAATGTTCAGCTTCTTCTCCTTAATGTGCACAACTAGGCTTGTGAGGAACAGTAGGGCAGTCTCTGTGGGATGCCTGGGAAGGTGAGGAGTGTTTCCCACCCTCCTGTGTAGGGTTCCTCCTCTGTAGGATTGGAAAGAAGAGAGAGCCAGAGGAGGGAGGGATGAAGGAAGAAGAAGCACGATAGAGCTCTCTCTCTCTCTCTCTCTCTTTGTCTGTCTCTCTCTCTCTCTCAGAAAGAGGAGCTAGGAAACGTTTTGCTCAGGCATGTCCCATTATTATGATGACAGGTTGTTGGGGATGCTAGCAGGCTCCTGTCAAGGATGAACTCAATCAGGAAGCAGTCTTTTTTGTTGTTGTTGTTTTTTGTTTTTTGGAGGTAGGGTTTCACTCTAGCCCAGGCTGACCTGGAACTCACTATGGAGTTTCAGGGTGGCCTCGAACTCACAGCGATCCTCCTACCTCTGCCTCCCAAGTGCTGGGATTAAAGGCGTGTGCCACCATGCCCGGCTCAGGAAGCAGTCTTTATCATTGCTTGAGATCTGACCAAGGTGACCTCAGTGTTCTCAGCAGAACATTGATGTCAAAGCTGGAGAAGTCACTAAGAAAATGATGGCTGCAGGGTGGGGAGCTGGGCAAGGTCTGAGAGGGGCTGCAGGTACCGAAAGCCCCAGGTTGGAACCCAGTTTCCCTGAAGACAAACCAAGCCCACCTGCTTCCAGGGTGAGACCCAGACTAGCCTGCCTGCTGTAACTTGCTATGCAGTGACCGCTGCATGTTCTGACACAGCAAGAAAGCCTCCTGCCACCTCTCTGTTCTTACCTCTAGAACTGTGAGTGATGGAACTGTAAGCTGTTCATCATAAATCATCTGATACAAGGTATTTTGTTATGGCATCAGAAAATGGATTAAGATAGCCACTGGCAAATTGAACGATGCTCATTCTCTGCTTTAAATGTTAATCTCATCTAAAAAAAAAACATGCACTCACAGAAAAATCTAGAGTAATGTTTGACCAAATATTTGTGGCCTAGCCAAGTTGGCAAATAAAAGTGAACATTATAGGCTGATCATCTTGTTCTATGAAGGTATTCCCCATGGCCTTGCTATCGTCTGTTCTTGAACCTGAGGGCTGATCTGCCAAGGTCCTCCCATTGAGTACACATCGTGCCCCAAATGAATAGAAAGAGGCATCATTCCAGAAGGGCATCTGAAGGCCACACAAGAGCAGTCCATTCCTTGGCCTTAGGACACAGCCCTTTAGATGATGCCAGTGGCCATGAGATTTGCAATTTCACATTATCAGTCTCAGCTCTATCTTTGAAAAAGTTCTTAGCATATATCAATTATATGTAACAATGGGTTTATTTATGAATTTACTTATTTATTTTAATTTCTGTACTAACACACTTTATTCAGACATAAGAGTGAAGTGGGTGGAGGGTTCAAGGGCCGAAGAGTAAGGGAAAGTGAGTGAAGAGATGAGGGAAAATACACTACATGTTCCAGAACTCATGTAAATGAATACGGACCTGGGAGCCAAAAAACAGTGAGAAGGGGTTTAAAAAAGTGTGCACTTCCAAAAAGATTAAAAAACAAAAGCAGTAAGAATAAGATGTCCCTTCCCACCTTAGCAGATAGGGTAGGGGAGAGATGATCTTACCAGTGTGAAGACCCAGGCCCAGAGTCGTGTGCAGTTCAAGGGCCAGAGAGGAGAGGAGCTACTTATTATTTATTTATTTGTTTTTAAATATTTTACTTTTATTTACTTATTTATTTGACAGAGAAAGAGGGAGAGTGAGAGAATGGGCATACCAGGGCCTCCAGCCACTGCAAACGAACTCCAGATGCATGCACCCCTTGTGCATCTCGCTTACGTGGGTCTTGGGGAGTTGACCCTGTGTCCTTTGGCTTTGCAGGCAAACACCTTAACTGCTAAGCCATCCCTTCAGCCCCTACTTATTTATTTATTTATTTTTTTGTTTTTCGAGGTAGGGTCTCACTCTAGCTCAGGTTGACCTGGAATTCACTATGTATTCTCAGGGTGGCCTTGAACTCAAAGCGATCCTCCTACCTCTGCCTCCCAAGTGCTGGGATTAAAGGCATGCACCACTACGCCCAGCCCTACTTATTTATTTATTTATTTTACAAAACAATCAAAACATTTATTTAATATACATTGCAAGGGCTCAAGTAGACTTAATTAAAAAAAAAAAAAAAAAACAAGCTGGGCGTGGTGGCGCATGCCTTTAATCCCAGCACTTGGGAGGCAGAGGTAGGAAGATCACCGTGAGTTCGAGGCCACCCTGAGACTCCATAGTGAATTCCAGGTCAGCCTGAGCTTGAGTGAGACCCTAACTCAAAAAACCAAAAAAAAAGAAAAAAACAAACAAAAATAACACCACAGATGAAGGTACAGAGTTCATACAGAAATCAAGGAAAAGGACAGACCACCTAAAAATACAAAGACAACACAAAGAGAGGCTGGACAGCTGGGGTCAGGGCTCTTGGCTGGAGACCTGCTTTGAATAGGTTTCTTGCAGGTACTTCTTAAAAGCTGTGGGGTTTTTCCAGAGCTCGGCAGCATGTGTGTTCGAAGGGCTGTCAGAGTTGGGTTCTCCTAGCAGGCTCTGGTTGGATAGCAGGATGGTCCTGATGTCATACGGGGCTGACCACTTATCCCTGAGGATGTCCAAGCAGATGTTACCCTGGGTGTCCACGTTGGGGTGGTAGCAGGGCGTGAGGAACTTCACTGTGGGTGCATTGTAAGGGTAACCTGGGGAACTCTAGGGAGAGTTTATACCTCAGATCTTCACACACTGCACCAGCCACTCCATGGATGGTCCCTATCCATTTGAAAAGGTTGTCTGACTCAGGGAAGGCAGAAATTCCTTTGTCACCAGACATCATGAGGGTCATCAGCACAGTTCCATGATATAAATACTTATTTACGGGCTGGAGAGATGGTTTAGCGGTTAAGCGTTTGCCTGTGAAGCCTAAGGACCTCGGTTCGAGGCTCGACTCCCCAGGACCCACGTTAGCCAGATGCACAAGGGGGCGCACGCATCTGGAGTTCGTTTGCAGTGGCTGGAGGCCCTGGCGCGCCCATTCTCTCTCCCTCTCTCTATCTGCCTCTTTCTCTCTGTCTGTCGCTCTCAAATAAATAAATAAATAAAAATAACAAAAAAATTAAAAAAAAACTTATTTATTTTTAAGGCAGAGTCTCAACTCTAGTCCAGGCTGACATGGAACTCACTCTGAAGCCCAGGCTGGCCCTGAACTACAGTGAACCTCCTATCCCGGTCTCCCAAGCACTGGGATTAAAGGCATGTGCCACAACACCTGGCTCTTTATGATAATGTATGTATATAAATGTATGTATATATGTGTATATGTCCCTCTGTTTTTAAATTTTTTATCTTTGCCGGGCTTGGTGGTGCACGCCTTTAATCCCAGCACTCAGGAGGCAGAGGTAGGAGGATCTCCATGAGTTCGAGGCCACCCTTAGACTACATAGTGAATTCCAGGTCAGCCTGGACTAGAATGAGAACCTATCTCGACAAACCAAAAAAAAAAAAAAAATTATTTGTGTGTGTGTCTGTGTGTGTGTGTGTGGGGGGGGAATAGACAGAGAAAAAAAAATATGGGCATGCCAGGGCCTTCTGCTGCTGCAAACAAACTCCAGATGCATGAGCCTCTTTGTGCATCTGATTTTACACAGGCACTGGGCATTGAACCCAGGATTTGCAAACAAGAACCCTTTACAATTGAGCCATCTTCCCAGCCTACTACTCTCTCTTATCCCCTTCCTATACCCACAGATTCCCTTCTTCTTCCAAAGTAGTTAACCTTCTACTTTCATGTCTATTATTGTTATTATTGTTATTGGTGATCCAATGTACTTAATTAGGGTTGGCTATAGGAGTGCAATAAGGGGTTATTTCCAGGCCCATGGATTTTTTTTTTTTAATTAAGTAGAAACTTTGTACGGACACATCATGTGTTTGCATCATCATTTCCCTCCTCCCTGCCCCCATTCCACTGAGGGCTCCCCTCAGTGGGATTGCTGGCATTCACCATAGGGGTGTGGGCTAAGGGTTGTGAGAGCAGCTTTCAGTCATTGTGGGGGGCGGGGGGCAATGCCTCTGGATACTCCTTCACACCCCGTGACTATTACATTCTTTCAGCCCCCTCTTCTGCAAACTCCCCTGAGCCTTGGTAGGTGTGCTTTAAGTTTGCTTTAGTGTTGAGCTCTCAGCAGCTTCTGGATTTCTGCTTTGGTGCATTTTGAGTCTCCTCAGTGTCTATCGCCTCACCCTGGCCCAGGTTGTCAGGCTCCCCATGGAAGCAGCACTCTTGCTCATCTCACCAGTGCCTCTGCGCCCTAGCTGCTGTGCTGTGCTGTGGTTCATCTCCTGCTAGGAAGTCAGCTGTCCCTTCTCGTCTTGTTGTGGCTCTCGTGTGGTTCCAAGTTGTCCATCATGACCAGAAGTCCCCATGGACAATTTATCAGTGCCTATACCACTGAAGGAAATGTCTCTCCCTGGCCTAAAAAAACCATTAACTATGTTTAGATCCTTGGGGAATGGTGGAGCCTTATGAGGCCTTCCCTCCTCCATGACAGGGTGTCCATGAGCCCAGCCCTGGGCAGATCGTGTGCGGGCAAGCACACCCGCTGAGAACTCAAGAGCGCGGTAGCCTTGCCATGCCTGGAACACAGCATTCCGCAGCTCTCCGCCTCCACCAGCTCCGGCTCTCACACGCTCCTGCCTCTTCTCCCTGATGTTCCCTGAGGTTTAGATGTCCCAACTAGGACTGAATATTCAAGGTCACTTATTCTTAGTATTTTCACCAGTTACGAGTCTCTACAGTAACTGTCCACCACCCCTGCAAGAAGAAGCTTCTCTGACCCCAGCCGTGAGCCACATTAGTCTGTGAACATGAACGTGGGCATGTAGGCGGCGATCTGACAGGCCCAGCCTGTCCATGTAGTGACCTCCTCAGTTTTCTTTTTTTAAAAAAATTTTGTTTATTTTTGTTTATTTGAGAGCAACAGACAGATAGAGAGAGAATGGGCACATCAGGGCCTCCAGCCACTGCAAACAAACTCCAGATGCATGTGCCCCCTTGTGCATCTGGTTTATGTGGGTACTGGGGAATCGAGCCTCAAACCGGGGTCCTTAGGCTTCACAAGCAAGTGCTTAACTGCTAAGCCATTCTCCAGCCCCCTCCTCAGCTTTCTAATCTTCACTTCCTCTTCTGTATAACTGGGGGATAATTTGTGGGATAAAACGATAAAGGAATATAAATGCCTGCCAAGTAATAGATGCCATATAGAGCACAATCAGTAGGTGTCAGGTTTCTTATTTCCTTCTGTCCTTCCTTCCTCCCCTATTCGTTCTTAGAAAGTCTCAGTGCCAAGTGTGAGACAAGTTATCTTCCTGTTCTGTGGTATCAATAGTTTTCTTGTCCTCCCTTTCCACTAGAGTTTAGCTCTTGGCCAGAGTCAAGCAAAACGTCTCCTATTTAACTACTCTCCTTGGGCTGGCCATAGACTTTGTTTCCATGTTCCTAATTTCACAACCTTTCCACCAATTTCCACACTCTCTTCATCCCACCTGTATGGGCAAGAGTGCTTGTACTGCATTGTCTCTTGGCAGAGTGTAAACTAATTCATTTCAGAATTATATTTTCTCCTTGTAGAGAGCCCTAGGTGTGACAGAGACCCAGGATGGTTCCTGACTATGACAGTGGTAAATCTCAAGGGTTCAACCTAAGCCCACATGGGTACAACATACAATGCCCTTCCTATGTGACCATGCACTTACCTTAAGAGGAAGAAATGAAACAAAAGAAACAGAGGCGCTTGTTTACTTGTTCTGCCTGAACTGTGCCCTGGGGTATTGATTGACCCTAGCCTTATTACCCAAATCACTGTGCAGTGATAAGTAGAACAGGTCTGCCAAACTGAAACTCCAAAGAAAGTCAAGCTGTGGTTGATCTCAAGCCCCTTGGGAATGCGACATGAGTCAGGGGTTTCCACGTTACCTCTGGCTCAATGGGATCACACGTTAAACTGAAAGTAGAATGGAATTCAGATATCCATCACCAATTTTTTAAAAAATTATTTATTTATTTGCAAGAGAGAGAAAGAGGCAGACACAAAGAGAAAGAGAGAGAGAGAGAGAATGGGCTCGCCAGGGCCTCTCGCCACTGCAAACGAACTCCAGATGTATGTACCACCTTGTGCATCTGGCTTATGTGGGTCCTGGGGAATCGAACTGAGGTCCTTTGGCTTTGCAGGCTCACATCTTAACCACTAAGCCATCTCTCCAGTCCCAACATTTTTTAAAATATTTGATTTTGTGAAAATAAACAAAGTGCTACTAGAGTGAGCTCATGGAATAGTGGATGTCAGTGTGGACTAAAGTGATCAGCTGCTATGGCCAGAGTGAGCCAGTAGGAAGCACATGCTGAGTGATATTTGTCTGGGAGTAAATCTGCTTTGCCCATTCCACATTTGGGGTTCAGGTTCAGCCTTATAGGGTTGCCTATGGAGAAAAGCATCATGAGCTGGGTATGGTGGCGCACACCTTTAATCCCAGCACTGGGGAGGCAGAGGGAGGAGGATCACTGTGAGTTCAAGGCCAGCCTGAGACTACATAGTGAATTCCAGTTCAGCCTGGGCTACAGCGACACCCTACCTCAACAAACAGAACAAAACAAAACAAAACAGCATCATTAATTTTCCTAGAGCCATGCTGGCACAATTCCAAGTTCAGAGTAAGGAAACGTGGCAGCAGACTCCAAGGGGAGCTACACACACACACACACACACCAATGTCAGGAAGCGCTCGTGCACCCATACTCTCTCTAATAAATAAAAAAAAAATTTAAAAAGTCCTTTACCCCCCCCCCCCGCCAAAAAAAAAGGTGACAGCCCAACTTATTAGCACTTTTGGTTTATAGCAGAGATATTTCTGGAGGAAGGTTTATAGCGGTGAGTGCTATATTAAAAATCATGGAAAACAAATATTTTTACTTATTTGAGAGATGAAGAGACAGAGAGCGAGAGTGTAAATATGGGAATGCCAGGGCCTCCTGCCACTGAAAATGAACTCCAGGTGCATGTACCACTTTGTGCATCTGCCTTTACATTGGTCCCGGGGAACTGAACCTAGATTGCCAAGTTTTGCAAACAAGTGCCTTTAACCACTGAGCCATCTCTCCAGCCCCCAAGTTAGGTAATACTGTACCTGAAGGTGGTGTGGGAGAAGAGGCTCACCAGAACTGCACCAGTGTCTTTGGATGCTGGTTCCCTGTGCTCCCCTCCCAGATAAAGATGTGTGGGAAACAGTCTGAGCAGAGACCTCCCAAGATCCTGGGGACTTGCGAGACCTGAGGAGGAAGTGTGTTTGTTTGGCCCTGGGGCCTTCTCTGGCCTGCACTTCTCTGTGGACTATGTTGTGATGTTAGGTAGGGGGGTGTTGCAGTCAGGTTCGCATTGCTGGTAGAAATCACCCAACCAAGAGCAGCATGTGGGGAAAAGGGGTTTATTTTGGCTTTCAGGCTCGAGGGGAAGCTCCACGATGGCAGGAGAAAACGATGGCATGAGCAGAGGGTGGACATCACCCCCTGGCCATCATAAAGTAGACAATAGCAACAGGAGAGTGTGCTAAACACTGGCATGGGAAAACTGGCTATAGCACTCATAAGCCTGCCCCCGACAATACACTGCCTCCAGGAGGCTTTAATTTCCAATTGCCATCAGCTGGGGAACATAGCATCCAGAACACTTAAGCTTATGGGGGACACCTGAATCAAACCACCACGTTCCACTCCTGGTCCCCATAAACTGATAACAATACATGATGTAAAATGCAATGCTTTCATCCAACTTTAAAAGTCCCCACAGTTTTTATCAATTCCAATGATGTTCATACATCCCCATAATCCAAGGTCTTTTAACTGAGCCATAAAACCAAACAATCCCCCCCCCCCAATCCCATAATGGCACAGAATAAACACTCACACTGCAAAAGATGGCATTGGCCATAGCAAAGAAATAATCAACCAATACAAGATTTAAAACAACCAGGGCAAACATCAAACTCTGTAACTCCAAGTCCAGCAACTATAGCCAGTGACAAGTCACCAAGTCCAATAATTCTAACCAGCAACAAGTCTCTGGAGTTCTAATTCCACCCCTCCAGCAAGGCTACTCACAGTTCTGGAAAACTTCATCTGGGGCCTGCAGCTGTCCTTAGCAGCCATCTAGTGGTCCCGGCATCTCCACTGGGTCTCCACTGCAATCCACGGCTCACCCTCATGGTCCCATGTGGTCTCCATGCAGGCATCCGGCAAACCTGCTTCACACCGCCCATGGCCATTTCCAAAACACAAGACCATGTTGCAAACTCAATGACCCTCTCTTTCCTGCATTTCTTATACTCTGCAATACCAGATAAGGTACCAATTTGTTAATTTAGGGGAGAATAGAGCAGATTTTGAAGAACAGGACACTTCTTGAGCCCTCAGGCCCCTTCAAGAGAGTCTACATTCTTCCTGTTGCCCCAGTGCAGGTTAGCTGGCCCAATCTCAAAGGTTCTAATCTCTCAATTGCAGCTGAACAGGCAGAAGTTCACCCAAAGATTTCATTTTTTCTGTGCCATATCCCTCTGCTCACACCAGTTCATTTCTACACAAAGCAACTCTGCACAACTTCTCAAGGCATGGGCATATCAGCAAGCTTCTCACACAAACTGCTAGCCCAATCCAAGCAAAGCTCTTTCTCACCCTCATAAGTCAAACCTCATAGTCCATAGTTCTTACTGCATTCAGGTCTTGCAGCTCTGACCAGAACAGTCCATCAAGCTGTACTTACAGCACTGCAAGGCATCTCTTAGGCCAATGTTTCAAATCTTTCCACATTCCTCTTGAAAATCAGCTCCAAAAGGCCAAAGCCACACAGTCAGGTGTCTAGCAGCAATCCCACTCCTCAGTACCATTTTACTATTGCAGTCAGGTTCGCACTGCTGGTAGAAATCACTCAACCAAGAACAGCTTGTGGGAAAAAGAGGTTTATTTTGGCTTACAGACTCGAGGGGAAGCTCCATGATGGCAGGGGAGAATGATGGCATGAGCAGAGGGTGGACATCACCCCCTGGCCCACATAAGGTGGACCATAGCAACAGGAGATTGTGCCAAACACTGGCATGGGGAAACTGGCTATAATACCCATAAACCCTCCCCCAACAATACACTGCCTTCAGGAGGCTTTAATTTCCAATTGCCATCAGCTGAGGAACCTGGCATCCAAAACACCTAAGCTTATGGGGGACACGTGAATCAAACCGCCACAGGGGGTGTTCTAGGGTTTGTGTAAAATTCCACTGGAAAGAAAGAGGCCCAGTTAGCTATGAGCTATGCCATCAAGTTCCAGCGCTGTAACTGCTTTCTGCTTCATGTCCAGGCCTCCCCAGAGAAATGCACAGAGTTGGCAAGCTGATGGCACTGGCACAGGCAAGCGAGGGCTCCTTGACAGAGTACAGAGGCGGTGCCCGGGCTGTCCCTAGGGGGAAGACTGCCACCAGGAAACAGTGTGAGCCTTTCTGCCACTCAGAGTCTCAGAGCAATGACTCCCAGCTCTCACGAGGCCCACGGGCTGCCTTTCCCTTCTATCCCACTCACCTGTGGGTCCAGTCCTGCCACACTCCATCTCCTTTGGTGCTCTATTTTCCAGCCCCTTCTCTTCTGCCCCAGAAGACAAGCACAGCTTCTTGTAGTCTGAAGAGTTTGCTGTCCCGACCAAGGGGAACAGAGAGGGGTGCAGTGAGGTACAAAGGGGCCATTTCAGAGCTGACTGCATTGTGTGGGCTGCTTTCCCCTTGGCCCTGGCTTCTGATCTCCTCCTGATGCTGGACACACAGCTCACGGGGACAGAGCACCCATGGGCCCCTATGCTAGCCCTTGGCTCCTGTGTATGAAGTATAACTCAGACTTAACTTGTCTTTCCAAAGTCTTTCCTACCTGTATGGTCTTTTATCCTGATGGATGTTTTTTCTTTGCGGGGAGGGGGGGGGGTCGGTTCAAGGTAGGGTCTTGCTTTAGCTCAGGCTGACCTGGAATTCAGTGTATAGTCTTAGGGTGGCCTTGAACTCATGCAATCCTCCTACCTCTACCTCCCCAGTGCTGAGATTAAAGGCTGATGACGTTTTGGCTGTCTCTCTCTCTCATCTTTTCAAACATGTGCTCACTCAGATGAACCCCACTTCATGAGCCACCCATCCCCAGTTTTGTCCCTCTCCCACCCCCTCCTTGGTCTCTTTCTTTCCTGGGTAGGGGGAGTAGGTATGGGCAGATGGAGTCTGGCTGGGCAGCAGGTGGTAGGGGTGCCCTCTTCTCTACCTCCCTTAGACCCCTGGTTTTCTCTATCTTCACTGAGTAGCTCTATTTTCCATGTTCTTCAAGTGTGCTCTGATTGAACCCTGCTGCTCCCAGAACTTATAATTTGTACTTTCCTAATAGGCCCCCTAAGTGCCAGTCTGGGCAATGCATCGTTCCCGGGGAGCCTCCTGTTTGTCCAGGAGATGAGGCTAGAAGCAAAGAGTAATGAGGCATATCAGGATGTGATTAAATGTCCCTGGTACTAGACTGAACCCTGAACTGAGGAGGCAGGGGAAGCAGCGTGTGGAGAATCATGGGGAGAGCCAGTCCTTAAAGGAAAGGCAGACTTTAGACATGTAGAAGAGAATGTGGCAGCCCCTCCACGCTGAAGAAATGAGCAAACACTTGGTGCTCTACAGGGAACAGAGGGTGTTCTGGGTCAGTGGAGGGAGCTGGAGTGCACAATTGTTGGCACTATTGGATGCAGCAGGGCCGCAGGCCCACGCTGGCCATTCCAGGCGGTGTCTAGGAATCGCTCCGGTAACCAAGAATGCACTGAGCGTGACCTGCTGGGGCTTGCTCACCTCTTCCCATGCCCTACAAGCAGGCCCAGCCCGGGCCGAGGCCCCATCCACACCACTCTCGTTTTGCTCTAGGCCCGGAGGTAGCAAGAGAAGCCGGAAAGTCGAAGCTGTTTGACTTCGGAGCCAGCCAGGTGGAAGGCAGCCAGGGAGGCAGCAGCTGGTGACAGCCTGTCTTCTTGCCTCAGATCGCAGGCAGCTACTCCAGGGAACAATTGGGCAGAAGCAGGGGTCACCAGTCAGGGAACGTGGGCCAGTGGAATTCTAACAAGGTCAAAGTCCAGTTTGGTACAGGGCTTTATTACCAATTTAAATCTCATTTTTCCCCTCCTAGAGTGGCTGTCACCCCTGCAGAAGGGGCCAGGACTGCCACAGGGAAATTTGCATTTAAAGACTACAATGTTGGGCACCCTGACAGAGCTGCTGTCTGCCTGTTGGCGGCCTGTTCACCTTTACAGCTGGCAGACACGTGTTGAAGATGCTTCTATTCGGCCTGTCACTGGCTGCCTGTTTGGGGAGGGGGAACAAAAACTCTCCTTGCTGCTCCAATCCAGGGACGATTCTGAGGCAAGCAGGTGGAAGGGTCTAGAAGGTGGTGATTACAGGCTTTTTGAATCTGAGGATAGAGAAGGGCAGTCACTTGGATGGGGGACAGGGGGCTTCCAGAAGCTGAGTTGCAATCTGGGAGTGGCGTGGTGTACAATACAGCCACAGAGGAGGCAGGCATCTGAGTGAGGCTGGGGGTCAAGAGGGCAGAGTCTATGGAAGCACTTGATTGGTTACTTTAGTCCCATGGTTCCATTTGATTGGCTATTCCAGGCATATGATTTCATTTGAAAGCAGGTCTTCTCACCTGAGTCTAATAGCCCAGAAATTCTGATTTAGCAAATTCATAATTTCAATCATTTCCCATCAGTATCACCTCCTCCATTACCACCAGTGCAAAGCGAAGGGATGGAAAAGCCCCTCTCCGTACACCACACACACCCCCCATCTGCCATTACATCAATATGCCCTTGTTGGGCACCTATACATGGGTGTAAAGATGGCGGCACAATTTAAAGCCTGGGTTACTTGTGGTGGTTGATTTCAGTACAGGACTTTCTGTGAGAAGAGGGGGCCTATGGTGGTGCAACCTATTCATGAGGTAGAGTTCACTGAGGCTAATGACCTTCTCACAGAGAGCTTACTCGCTGGTACCCTCATGGGCAAGGTCTGTTGCAATGTCTGGGTGTTTGGGGGGGGGAGGCAGGAACACCAAAATTGGGTTGTGTAACATTGTGTGCCCGGGAGCTCTACAGGTAGACACACCTCTCCTGACGCACTTACCAATATAATCTGTGCATCCTGTAACTAACTATATGGTCAACCAGGCCTGGCTGGCCCAGACTCCCTGGGCACTCTTCTTACACAGGGAGCACATTTGAATTTTGCTGTGGGCTCATCACCCTCAGTCTTTTTTTTTTTTTAATGTTTTATTTTATGTATTTATTTGGCAGAGAAAGAGGGAGAGAGAGAGAGAGAGAGAGAGAGAGAGAGAGAGAATGGGCACGCCAGGGCCTCCAGTCACTGCAAACGAACTCCAGATGCATGCGTCCCCTTGTGCAGCTGGCTAACGTGGGTCCTGGGGAATCGAACCTGGGTCCTTTGGCTTTGCAGGCAAACGCCTTAATCGCCAAGCCATCCTTCCAGCCCCGCCCTCAGTCTTTTATGTGGCAATGGACAGATGTTGTCTGTGTTTCTTCTAATCTTTCAGAAGGGAGAAGGAAAGCCTGAAGGTAACTGTTCAAAAATAACATGTGGGGGCTGGAGAGATGGCTTAGCGGTTAAGCGCTTGCCTGTGAAACCTAAGGACCCTGGTTCGAGGCTCAATTCCCCAGGACCCACGTTAGCCAGATGCACAAGGAGACGCATGCATCTGGAGTTCGTTTACAGTGGCTGGAGGCCCTGGTGCGCCTATTCTCTCTCTCTCTCTCTCCTGTCAAATAAATAAATTTAAAAAAATAACAAGGGAGAGGACCCCGCCTCAAGGCTCTTGTTAGTGTCCACTGCTGGAAGAAGGTTAGGAGAGCAGTTACTGAGAGACAACTACTAGAGAACTAGGCTCAAGCATCTCTGTTAGGACACATTTCCCACGTGGAAAAGCCCCGCCCCGCCCAGCTCTATTTACCATTCGCTTCTGGGGCATGTTTGGAGCCCCACTTGCCAATCTGAAATCCCAAGTTGCTGCAGGACCCCACAGCTCAGTTGCCATCCAGAACGCTTGACCGTCTGCTTCGTGGCCTGTCCGTCCGCATCTGCCGCTGCCGCGGCCGCCGCTCCGATCTTTTCAAGGCGGTTCGCTCCTGACTCACCTCAGCCCATGTCACCTGGGCTGTTCTACAGGCCACGGGTTCTCGTGTGCTATCCAGAGCGCAGGACTGGGGCACCCACTTCCTCCCGCTGGGAGGACTTCCTCAGCTGGAGGAGGGCGTTCTGTATTCTCCAGGTGGCCCTTGAGAAGCAGAGGATTCGAGCTCGGGCTGGGGACCCGGTGGTGCAAACGTGCAATCCCTGAGCAGATCCAAAGTGAGCTTGCGCTGCACAGTGTGGGGTGGGAGGAGAGCTGATTTATTCTGTGTCCCCCAGGCATAATGAGGGAGCTTAGGAAGACATTCTGGCAATTTCCACTGTGAATGTGTATCTTGGCTGTGCCTTTTCTTCTGTATGCATTCATAGCTCTGTAACTTTTTTTTTTTTTTTTAGACAGGGTCTCACTGTGTAGCCCAGGCTGGCCTAGAACTTGCAGTCCTCTTGCCTTAGCCATGATCACACACCCACCTTATCTCGGTGACTTTGAGCTCACAGGAGGCCCAGCCCACACACTTCACATCTCTCTACCAGCCACAGACAACCCCGCACTATGTCCACGCAGGTGCTGGATGACAGCTGAGCTCTGATACCGAGGAGAGATGTGGGAGGTATCGGCTCCAACCAAATTCATTCCTTCACTGTCCTTGCCACCACCCCCCCCACCCAGACTGCTGTGTTTGTGCATTCTGGTCTCTCCTCTCTGCTATCTCCCCAAAGCCTACCTTTTATTCTCCAGGGAAGATCAACCTTCACTTTCCCTCTCATACTCTCATCTAGACTTCACAGATTCATGATTAACTCTCAACTCACCGCCTGGGTTCTCTAGCAATGCTACTACCAGTGTTGACTTCATATCCCCAGTCCACCTACCTGTTCAGAAATTCAACCAGTCTCTTTGGTCACTCCCCAGTTCTCAGCTTGGTTGCGTAAAGGCTCCAGGCCCTTCTTGCCATGTGCACTGATCCACGCTGGCCCTCTGCCCTGCAGCTGTGGTCCCCAGAGCTCTGCTGCTCTACATCTTGGTGGTCACCTCAGGGTGAGGGGCTTCAATGTGAAGCCCAGAGCCCCAGGTTCAGCCTTCTTGGTACGTACATGGCCATTTCTTCTGAGCGCTTCTCAGTGTGGGGCACTTTTGGGGAGCTGGCCACAAGTTCATATTGATCTAGGGACACACAAGACACTCCCTCACTCTCATTTAATTTTTATCTTTTGTTTGTTTGTTTTGATTTTCGAGGTAGGGTCTCACTCTAGCTCAGGCTGACATGGAATTCACTATGTAGTCTCAGGGTAGCCTCGAACTTGTGGCGATTCTCCTACCTCTGCCTCTAAAGGGCTGGGATTAAAGGCATGTGCCACCACGCCCGGCAATTTATCTTTTTTTTTTCCTCTGAGATAAGGTATCAGTATATAGCCCAGGTTGGCCTTGAACTCAAAGTAATGATCTTCCCTTTGCCTCCTGAGTGTCTCCCTCTGCCTTCACACCCGGCCTAATCCCCAATTTCAGTCTAGAAAGAAAATTCTCTTCAAGTATCCTTGACCTCAACTAATCTTTGACCTTGGAAAGCCGAGAGCCTCCCTACAAATATTCCTTGGCAGTGAGTTTTCCTTCCCTCCCCCTTCCTTCCTTTTCCTCTGTTCTGTCCATTGATGTAGGAGTTGAATGAGGCAGAGAACAGAGAGGGGATCCCACAGATCACTTCACTTGCTTTCTCTTCTTTCCCTGTCCTTCATTCCTCCCTCCTTCCCCCTTACTTTGAGTCAATCCCAGTGTCTCGCACATGCTGGCTCTATGAGCTCCACTCATGCTAGGAAAACATTCTCTAAGTGTTCTTTACTTTGTAAATGCAATACACTTGTCTGTCTAGTAAACTCATAAACCTGCGAGGTTGGTTTCCCAGTGTGTAGTGCACAGTTCCTCGTATTTTCTCCTTAGCAGCTCGTGTGGGGCTAAGTATGTTTAGGTGAGCCTTGGGGCTGGTGATTAATTCTTTGGCTTCCAAGTTAGCTCATCAGAGAATGGTGTTGGTTCTGCTCCAGCTTCTTAGAAAATTGGTCTTTTGCTTTGGCAGTGCCTTGGTGCTTCCTGCGTCCAAGAAGACATCAGCTCTACTCACCGCCTGCTTCTTCCCAGCCCACACGCTGCTTGCCTTGGCCGGGCACCAGACGGGCAGCCCACCGCAAAGGAGCAAGCCTGCTTTCTGTCCTTGCTGGGATCTGACTAGAACAGAATGAGCAATCCTGTCCTGGCCCCTTGTGTGGCGGGGAGGATGAAGGTCTCTTGGAGAAAGAATTTCCTTTGTCTTCCTCTCAGGGTGGCACTAAGCCGTAGATGAGAAGTTGTGCTTGAAAGGGCGAGAGAGAGGGAACTCAGTGAAGGAGAGGGGCTATGGCCACAGCTGGTCTTAAGTTAGTTCTAAGGATTTCTTCCTCTTTCTTTCTTTGAGCCTCCACTCTTCTTCCTTCCCTCTCCCTTCCTTCCTTTTACTCTCTTTTTTGGTCCATCCTGCTCTCTCATTATAACTCATTCAAACTTTCCTAATCTCTGGACCATGACTTGGGTTCCAGTTGTCAAGTACTCATGTCACCTTCCATAAATTTATGTGTGGTTATGAGCTGAATAGTGACAAGCCACATACATGATGGTAGACCATAAGAGTATAGTGATACTGGGCTGGAGAGATGGCTTAGCGGTTAAGCGGCTTGCCTGTGAAGCCTAAAGACCCCGGTTCGAGGCTTGTTTCCCCAGGACCCATGTTAGCCAGATGCACAAGGGGATTCATGCGTCTGGAGTTCGTTTGCAGTGGCTGGAGGCCCTGGTGCGCCCATTCTCTCTCTCTCTATCTGCTTCTCTCTCTCTCTCTGTCTGTCGCTCTCAAATAAATAAAAAATAAACAAAAAATTAAAAAAAGAGTATAGTGATACTGAAAGATTCCTATCTCAATGTGATGTTGTAACCTTGTTAATGCTTCTTTAACTTTTAAAATTGACAATTTAATTCATAATGTATTTTGAGCATAATTCCCTTCTGTTACCTTCTCTTGTCCCCCACCCCGACTCTTTCTTTCCACAGAATCCTTTCTTCTATCCAACTTTTCTACTTTGATGTCTTCTTCCTCCTTCTCTTCTTCCCTTTCTCCTTTTCTTCTTCCCTTTCTCACCATCCATGATGCAATGTTGGCAGGCCTAATATTATGCACATCTTATACAGACATTGACAGTCACTGTGCAGTCAGGAACACATTGGCTCCTTTGTGTCTGTAAGATAGGGTTTCAAAGCACTCCTCCCCACCCCCTAACTCTTACAGTTTTTCCTGACCTCTCATGCACAATGTTCCCTGAGTCTTGGGGGGTGTAATAGAGATGTCTTACTTTGTGCCAGTCACTTATTCTCCATACTTTTTGTGCACCAGGGCCTCCAGCCACTACAAACAAACTCCAGACACACGTGCCACCTTGTGCATCTTGCTTACATGGGTCCTGGGGAATTGAACCTGGTCCTTAGGCTTCACAGGCAAGTGCCTTAACCTCTAAGCCATCTCCCCAGGCCACTTTGATAAGTTTTGAGTCCCCCTAGTAGTGAGTGTCTACTGTGGAAAGAAGCTTCTGTGAACAAAGATGAAAGCCACACAGATCTATGGGAATAAACATGAGTATTCATAGGGCAACTTGATGGGCATAACATATCCATTTATCTAAACAGCAGTAGTGTCTTTCCTCCTAGGGCCTATGACTTTTCCAGCCATAGGCTTTTGAAAAGGTTTTCAGTGTTAGGCACAAATCCCTTAGCAGTTGTGCCACTATTGCACCGGTGAGCAATCTCACCTGGCTGTTCAGTTGCTGGGTGAGCCGGTTGATGACTGTTCTCCAGCAGCCTGTGTAGCACTTTTCCAGCACCATGACAGCTAGCCAGCGGGCAGGAGAGCCTCATTAATGTTGTCGCACAATGCGTGACTCACATGTTTGTAGAGATGTCAGTGTAAACAAAACTACTGCACCATCAGTCACAGAAGAGCATATCAATACAATTATGTGAATAATACTGATCATAACAAATGACCGTGTTATCAGTTTATGTACATACTATACCATTGTTTTTGTTACTTTAGAATGTTTTCCTTTTACTTACATTAAAAAGTTCCAATAAAAGGTCCATTGAGCCATCTTAGTTTCATAGCTCTTGATTGTGTCATTTCTTCTGTGCTCAATTCAGTCTTTATTTTTGTTCATCATGGCCCCTAAGTATGCAAAACCCACTGCTAATGTTGGAGATAAGAGGCCACGTTGAGTGACTGACCTGGAAACAAAATTAAAAATGGTTAAAGCTATGAAGATGGAAAGCCAGTAGTTACTGCTGAGCAGTGAGGGAGGTGTCATTGTGCCATAGCTGCCACTTGGAAAAGCAAGGTCGAGGTTGCAGAAGCTATTAAAAATCCTACTCCATTGAGCAAACCATGGACAGAGCCCATGTCAGACACGATAGAGCTTCCAATGACCTGGATTGGAGACCAGGCATTGAAGCGTATACCAGTCAACACTATGACAATCATGGCCACCTGATGACATTGAAAGAAAAGGCTGGACTCAATTACCACGTTGAATTTCCTTTTGGTTCTGTTTGCTCATAATATGAAGTAAATGGAGAGCTCACAAGGCTGATATGAAAGCAGCAAAGAGGTTTTGGAAACTATAGGTAAGATGATGGTGGAATAAAATACATGCTAGCACAAATCAATATGGTTGGAAACTCCATACAATGGATGGAAACATCTAAGGATCCAGCTCTCAGAACATGTCCTCATCACTAAATGAGGCAGGATCATATAAGTGTGCAATCATATGACTCATTTATTGGTTACTTACAGTAGTTTAATTTTTTAAAGACAACGTCATCCTATATATACTTTCTGTATCATGCAACTCTTAATATTAAAATTTCCCCGTATTAACAGGCATAAATATAACATACTATTTAAAGGGCCAAATCCACCCCCCCCTTTCATTTAGTTTTTCGAGGTAGGGTCTTGTTCGAGCCCAAGCTGACCTGGAGTTCACTATGCAGTCTCAGACTGGCCTCAAACTCACAGCGATCCTCCTAACTCAGCTTCCTGAGGGCTGGATAAAGGCATGTACCACCATGCCCAGCCTAATCCCATTTTTTTTCCCCTATTTTTATTTATTTATTTGAGAATGTGTGTGTGTGAGAGAGAGAGAATGGGCATGCCAGGGCCTTCAGCCACTGCAAACAAACTCCAGACACATGCGCTCCCTTGTGCATCTGGCTTACATGGATTCTGGGGAACTGAATCTGGGTCCTTGGCTTTGCAGGCAAGTGCTTTGACCGCTAAGCCATCTCTCCAGCCCCCTAATCCCATTTCTTGGTAGGAATACACTCTATCACCATTTCCTCAGCATATTTCCACTGACAGGCCATTGGTGTGTGTGTGTGTGTGCAATAAGAACAGTGCTTCTTTTTGTTGCTCTTCAGTTCTGTGGAATTCAATTCTATGGAATGGATTCCAAGACAAGATTTTTATGATTGAAATAAATGTGTAGAGGTTACAATTTAGAAACAGCAATATTCACTATTGTTTTGCACATTTGTACAAACGCATGCCGTGTATAACCCATACCACAATCAAGATATAGAACAATTCATGACCTCCCCAAAGCTCTTCCAGCTTTTTCTGCAGTCAGCTTCTCCTCTAGCTCCTAACCTAACCACTCATCTGTCTTTTTCAAAGTTTCATTTTTATTTTATTTATTTATTTGCAAGAGAGAGAAAGAGAGATAAAATGGATGCACCAGGGCCTCTAGCCACTGCAAACGAACTTCAGACACATGTGCCACCTTGTGTGTCTGGTTTATATGGGTACTGGGGGAATCTAACCTGGGTCCTTAGCTTTTTTTTTGTTTGTTTGTTTTGTTTTTGTTTTTGTTTTTTGAGGTAGGGTTTCACTCTAGCTCAGGCTGACCTGGAATTCACTATGTAGTCTCAGGGTGGCCTCGAACTCACAGCGATCCTCCTGCCTCTACCTCCGAAGTGCTGGGATTAAAGGCATGCGCCACCACGCCCTGGCAGGTCCTTAGCTTTTCAAGCTGAGCACCTTAACCACTATGTTATCTCTCTAGCCCATCATCTGTTTGTTTTTTTTTTTAATAGATTTATTCTTGTTTTTCTACTGTGGAAGACTATCAATTTCTTTCTTTTCATTAATTATGAACTTTACTATATGAGCAAATTGTATGTTGGTCCCATTCCCCTCATGTTATCTATCTTCTTATATACCCTCTTTCCCAGCCCCATTCCATTGAGGTGGAGTTGCTGGTATTCACCATGGGGTCATGAATGCATTAGTCAGTCTCTGTGGGGGTGGCAATGCTTCTGGATACGCCTTCCCACCTTGTGGCTCCTATAATCTATCTGCTCCCTCTTCTACAATATTCCCTGAGCTTCGGAGGGTATGTAGTAAGTCTACTTTAGTGTTAAGCTCTCTGTATCATTTGGATTTATTCTTTGATGAATTATGAGTGTCCTCAGTGTCTGTTGCCATCTCTCTGGAGCAGGCTGTCAGGATAGCAGTGAGAGCAGCACTCATGTTTAAATCACCACTTTCCCTGTGATGTCTCTGAGCCCTGGGAGATATGCTAGGCAATTGGCTATCTTTTTTTTTTTTTTTAATGTTTTCATGGGTCTTGGTTTTTCCCAGTTTTTATTGTCAAAACAAAACAAAAGAGATTCTCCAATTATTAGTAAGAGTAGTTTGGTTTAAAGGGGATAAACATAGTAAATTGAGAGTCTTTTTGATGGGTGTGGCCATTCTTCTTAGCCAAAGACTAGTGGGAGCTTCTTTCTGGAGTCTATGACCATTGTATCCTTAGGATTCTGATCTGACCAGGTATGAGCTCTCTCTCACTGAGTAGGTTTTTTATCCAATTAGAGAGCCAGTGATCACCCACATAAGCTGTGTGCCACTGTCACACAGGTGTGCACATCCTGTCCAGCAGGTTGATTTTGTAGCTTATAAGATCCCCTGCTTGTTCACACTGTTAGATTTGTCATTTATATATTTTCATATAAATGGAGTTAGACATTAACCTTTGACTATGACATCTTTTACTTAGCATAAGATTCAGTTTTGTAGCAGACATCAATACTTTGTTCCCTTTTGTTGCTGAGTACCGCCCGGCACTGATATGTTTTAACTTAAAAAAAATTATTTATTATTTTTATTTATTTATTTATTTATTTATTAGCTGGGTGTGGTGGTGTACGCCTTTAGTCCCAGCACTCGGGAGGCAGAAGTAGGAGGATTGCCGTGAGTTTGAGGCCCGTCTGAGATTACATAGTGAATTCCAGCTCAGCCTGGGCTAGAGTGAGACCCTACCTTGAAAAAACCAAAAAAGAAAAAAAAAAATTTTTATTTGCAAGAAGAGAGAGAGAAATGAATGAGCACACCAGGGTTTCTTGTCCCTGCAAACGAACTCCAGTTTCATGCCCTACTTTGTGCACCTGAACTTTATGTGGTACTGGGGAATTAAATTGTTAGGCTTTGCAAGCAAGTGCCTTTATCTCCTGAGCCAACTCTCCAGTCCCCATATTTAACTTTTTTTTTCAAAGCAGGGTCTAACCTAGGCTGATCTAGAATTAGTCTCAGGCTAGCCTTAAACTCTCAGCAATGTTCCTAAGTCAGCTCTCGAATGCTGGGATTGAAGGCATGTGCCACCACTCTTTAACGTTAAAGAAACTGCCAAGGAAGCACCTAAGTGTTACTGAGCCAGGGCCCAACACTCTTCATCTGCAGGGGAAGCGTGAAGCATGAGCCCACGGTCATTTAGGTCACTGTGACCTAGCGCTGCATGCTTCTGCTGGCTTTCTGACATCGTAAAGATAAGAAAACGCTCTGGTATAAACGTTTTTCTGATTATTACAGTTGTTACCTGGGGTGTATAACATGAGTGACTGGCCACCACCAATGCTTTGCATCAGACTTGCCGACCAATGTAGCTGTAAAAATTGATTTACCTGTCATCTCCTTCAGTTAATTTCCTCTTTTTTTCTTTTTCTTTTTAATTTATTTTATTTATTTTGAGAGAGAGAGAGAGAGAGGCAGATAGAGAAAGAATGGGTGTGCCAGGGCCTCCAGTCATTGTAAACAAACTCCAGATCCTTGTGCATCCAGTTACATGGGGACTGAAGAATTGAACCTGGGTTCTTAGGCTTCGTAGGCAAATGCCTTAAAGGCTAAGCCATCTCTCCAGCCCCTCTGTTGTTTCTTTTATTTTTCTCCTCCTTCTTGCCCCTCCCTCCTCCTCTTCATCTTCTAAATAAAAATCCAGTTCCTTTGGATGGCATCTTTTGAGAGGGCCTCTTCCAGGTCACTGGAATAATTATTTCCTTCTTGATCAGCCACATTCCAGGTGCTTCAAGTTGTCTTTTGCTCAGACCCCAGCAGGCAGGAAAAACAGTCACTGGAGGAAGTAGGAGGAGGAAGTCTCTCCTCACTCCTTGTCTACAAACAGGGTGGGTGGTCCATCTTCCTTCTCTTATTGGGTGGGGCCAATGTGAACCTTGGCCAGCTGTGGAGCCAAAAAAAAAAAAAAAAAAAGAACACACTACTGCAGCGCTGGGCCTCTGGGGCCCTCTAATGAGCTCTGGGTAGGACCTGGCACGCTTCAGGTTTGGGCGCACACAGCTCAAGGATCTATTTGTTTGGGGACCAGGAAACCACCTTGGGAAAGCTGGAAAGATACCTTGGGTCCGTTCAGGTGGGCTGGCCAGGCTGGTTAAGTCTGGGTTTGCTTTCTCTACCTTAGAGATTTGTTTTTCTTTTCTTCAACACCCCTGAGTCACAGAAGGACCGGGAGGCAGCAGAGAGGCCCCGACCACAGCAAGGCCGTGGGCATGATCAACCAGGGAAATGAGGTGTTGGAGAACCTTTGAGCCGCAGGCCAGGCCTGGGACCAGCGTCATTCTGCCATGATGTCTGTCGTGTGTGCCCAGAGAAAGTTCAGCCATCAGCCCCTCAGCTGCCTGCGCTGGGCCCCGGCCAGGGCCTAGAAAACGTCAGGCTGTGGCCGACTGTGTGTAAATAGCCAGCCCGGCACTCAGGACGCTTTTCCACTCACTCTGCTCCAGGTTTCCAGGGTTGGTGTCTGTCTGTGTTTATCCCTGTGGATGGAGTCTCCTTCTGGGGAGACTCATCTTTGGGGCCTCTAGGCCTGTGCTCACCTGTTTCCTACAAAGGAGGGAAGGCGAAAGAGCAGCCATGCAGGTCGGCCTGAGAACATCCCGAACCTTGAGAGAGGGTCCTGGGCTGGGCGGGGCAATGCTCTCTGGTACATCTGCCCTTCTTGTGTGGCTCAAAATTCTACATGCAGACTGCAGTACTGAGTAACATCTCGATCACACCTTCCAAGGCTCAGGGTCTAATGCGGAAGAGGTGGCGGAAAGAATGTAAGAGCCAAAGGAAGGGTAGGACTCCTTACAACGTGCTCCCTCCAGACAAAATGGCCTGGATATCCATGGCCTCACAGTGCCTGACACTACCTGCACAAGACCATCATAAGAGGAGGAAAAGATCATGACATCAAAATAAAAGAGAGACTGATTGAGAGGGGGAGGGGATATGATGGAGAATGGAATTTCAAAGGAGAAAGTGGGCGGACGGAGGGTATTACCATGGGATATTTTTTATAATCATGGAAAATGTTAATAAAAATTGAGAAAAAATTCTACATGTAGTTCAGATAAAAGTATTGAAAATAGGGGCTGGGTAGATGGTTCAGTGGTCAAAGGCACTTGTGGGGCTGGGGAGATAGCTCAGCAGTTGAAGGTGCTTGCTTGCAAAGCCCGACTGCAGGGGTTCAAGTCCCCAGTACCCTTGTAAGCCAGATGTGCAAAGTGGGGCATGCACCACTCAGGAGTTCGTTTGCCGTGGCAGAAGGTGCTGGGGCATCCATACTCTTTCTCCCTGCCCACCCCCACTTGCAAATAAACAAAAATATTTTTAAAGATTTAAAAGAATTAAACGTACTTGCTTGCAAAGCCTGACAACCCAGGTTCCATTCCCTAGTACCCATGTAAAGCCAGATGCATAGAGTGGTGCATACGTCTGGAGTTCTTTTGCAGTGGCCCATATTCTCTCCATATATATATATATACATATATATATACATATACATATGTATATATATCCATATATATTATTTAAAGTTTCAACAATAATAATTCTAATATGTCTTTTTTGAATCATACGTTCCAGGGTTCAATAGCTTGCTTCATCTCTATGTCAGCGTCATGGGGATGGAATTATTTCTACTGTTTTAGAGATGGGCCACTGAGAAGGTCACAGAGAAGTGAGCTCTGGCCGGGGGTCAGGTGTCATCTTTCCTGTAGTTTCTCTGTTGCTCCTGAGGCAAACAAAAGACTTCTTTGAACTCAGTGTCCTGATCTCAATATGACTTTGTAATTTATAAAATTTTTTTCTTTTAAACATGGTGTGGTGGTTTGATTCAGGTGTGCCCCATAAACTTAGGAGTTCTGAATGCTAGGTTCCCAGCTGATGGAGATTTGGGAACTAATGCCTGCTGTAGGCAGTGTATTGTTGGGGGTGGGCTTGTGGGTACTATAGCCAGTGTCCCCTTGCCAGTGTTTGGCACATTCTCCTGTTCCTGCTGTCCACCTAATGTTGGCCAGGGGGTGATGTCCACCCTCTGCTCATGCCATCAATTTCCCCTGCCAACATGGAGCTTCCCCTTGAATCCATAAACCAAAATAAACCTTTTTTTTTCCACACAAGCTGCTCTTGGTCAGGTGTTTTCTGCCAGCTACGCAAAGCTGACTGTAACACATGGCATATGTCAATTAAAGGAGACCTACATGCAGGTCTGCATGATAGGGAAGAACGTCCAGGTAGACTGCTAGGAGCAGAGAACAGCATGTGGAATGTGGGATACTCTGCTATGAGTTGAATGTTTTCGTTTTAGTCTTTATTCCCACACATAAGTATGACCACGCAGGAGCCTCCAGTGTCTCTTTCAGGTGACCAGTAGTCACATGGGGCTAACACTGTGGGGTTGCAGCTGGAGGTGTGGGATCTGTGACAAACATTGCCACAGAAGTTTCCAGAAAGCCCAGCGGCTTGGTGCTAAGCTTCAAGAGGAAGAGGATGGATGGATTTGCCTGAGATTAGGTAACAAAGCACAGAGCAGCTGTCAGCAAATACATAGGAGACTACAGAAGCTCATAACGTTCCCAAGCAAATAAGCCGAGGGCTGCACACCCTATGAAGCTCTCCTCCGTCCCCCCACTGAAGCTCCAGCACTTTTCCAGTATGGTGGAGTGGGTAGGGCATTGCATGCAAGGCCAGGAGGTCAAGGAAGATCTTGACACTGTGTGTGTGTGTCCATCTGTCCATCCATCCATCTGTCTGTCCTCTGCTCCGGCCTTTCCTTTCCTCTTGCTTGGTCTCTTTGTGTATCTGGTCTGCGGGACTTCTATGTGTTGGTTTTTCTCAGGGCTGGTCGAGAGCCTTTCTCTCACCACACATGCTCCCTGGGTTATTGTGTTCTTCTAGTGCCAGTTCCCTTCCATGGGGTTAACCTCCGGCTCTGAGATTCCCATCTCCCGAACTCCAGCCTGCTATATCCAGCCCAGAGTCCTTTCAGTGTCTCCACTTGGACCCCCGCTTCTTCCTCCCCATGCATGCTCCTTCTGTCTTCAAGCCAGACATGGGAGGACCCAATGCGACTCCTTTCTTTTGCCTACTGACTTCCAAGTCACCACCAAACCCTGTCAAGTTTTTGTTTGTTTGTTTTCAAGGTAGGGTCTCACTCTACAAGGTAGGGTCTCACTCTAGCTCAGGCTATCCCGGAATTCACTCTGTAGTCTCAGGGTGGCCTCGAGCTTGTGGCGATCCTCCTACCTCTGCCTCCCGAGTGCTGGGATTAAAGGCGTGTGCCACCACCACGCTCAGCAGAGACACAAAGAGAATGGGTGCACCAGGGGCTCTAGCCATCATCAAGTAACTCCAGACTCATGTGCCGTTCTGTGCATCTGGCTTTATGTAGATACTGGGGAATTGATTTATGGTTGTTAGGCTTTGCAGGCAAGCATCTTAACCACTAAGCCACCTCTCCAGCCCCAAACCCTCTCAATTCTACCTCCTAAACATCTATGCATATTTCTCACCTGAATTGTAGTGACAACATCCCACACTGTTCCTCTGCATATAATTTTGCTCACACCTAATCTGGTCTCTATTCTGTAACCGGCATTAGCTTTATAATGCTCAAATTCTATCCTGAAATTTTCTGACTTAAATACTTCCACATCTCATTACTAGCCCTGGATAAAGTCCAGGGTCCAGAGGCATACCTGCTTCCTCTGAAGTTTCATCCTCCCCTACTTCTACCCTGGCCAGTTGTACTGGGTTGAATGGTGTACCTCAAATTCATGTCCATCTCTAATCTCAGGATACAACCTTATTTGGGAATTGGGCCTTTGCAAGTAAAATTAGTTAATGATTGAGATGAGGCAGGGGTGGACTCTGAGTACAGTGACCTGGCATCGCTGAAAAGATACCCAGAGAAGTGAAGATGGAGACGAAGCAAGGCATAGTGACGCATGCTTATTTATGATCTCACAATTTAGGAGGCTGAGGCAGAAGGATGGCTGTGAGGTCAGTGCTGCCTGAGCTACATTGTGAATTTCCTAGGCTAGCCTGGGCTATAGAGCGAGACTCTGTCTGACAGAAATTAGAGGGAGAGAGAGGAAGAGAGAGGAAGGGGGGAGAGATTTTAGAGTGATGTAGTGTCAAGGCAAGTATATTAAGGAAGAGGTGGCATGTTGGTATAGGCCTGTAAGCCCAGCAGTCTGGAGGCTGAGGCAGGAGGATCCTGAGTTTGAGGGCAGCTGGGGTGAGTTCAAGGTCAACCTAGTGTGACCCTGTCTCAGTTGACAAGAGAAGAAAAAAAAAAAAAAAAAAGAAGGATCCTAAGAATTGCTGGAGCCACAGGAAAGGGTACTCCCCAAAGTCTTCAGAGGAAGTTCAGCCTGCCAGTACCTTGACCTTGAACTTCTAACCCCCATAGCTGCGAGAGAGGAGACTCTGGTGCTCACAAGGGTGAGAACAAAATGGAAGAATGAGGAGGGGCCTAGAGGCCTTGGGTGCTGAGATGGGGTGGAGATGGAGAGGGCTGCAGAACAGGTAAGAGTGGCTCAGTTGGAATCGTGCCTTGGGTGGGGCTCGGGGGTGTAGATGGGAGTGGGGAGATCACAGTTTCTAGAAGGAAATAGTATGATGACCTTTGTGATCCCCCACACCTCCCAAGCCCAGCTTCCTCCTGCCACTTCCTACCTGCCCCCACCCTGCCCCTGGGCCCCCAGCAGGCTCAGGCCTCACTGGCCACTGGGTCTTGGTTTCCCTTGCCTGCTCCTCCGTCTTTCCCAACCCCATTAGAGTCCTGGGCGAGTCTCACTGGCTGCTTCTAGTTTCCTTAAATGTTGGCCCCACTAGTTTCCCCAGAGACTGAACTTTCACTGTAAGAGCTGGTCTCAATCCGGGGTGACACTTCATCCTCAGTGTCCCCAACATTCGGATTGCCTCCTCCACGTGCATCTATATCACATGCATGTATTCTACCCTAGAGGGCCGGGGCGGAGTCCCGAAGTGCAAAGGGCACGGGCCGTGAGGCCCCACGCCTACATTACTAGCAATAGGACTTTGAGCAAATGATTAACCAAACCTTGTTCATCCAAAAAATGGAAATAATATTGTCCTTTGAGGGCTGTTGTGGGGATGAAATGAGGCAATGTGTATAGTCCTTGGCAGATAGTAGGTGATCAATAAGCTCATGTTGATTAGCCGAGCCTGGACAATCACTGCCCATAATTATCATTAAGACCAGGGAGTTTGATTTTTCTTTTTTTCTTTTAATTTTATTTATGAGAGAGAGAGAGAGAGAGAAAGAGAGAGAGAGAGAGAGAGAGAAAGAGAGAGAGAGAGAGAGAGAGAGAGAGAGAGAGAGAATGAGATGTGCCAGGGCCTGTAGCCACTGCCAACGAACTCCAGATGCATGTGCCACCTTGTGCATCTGGCTTTACGTGAATTCTAGGGAATTGATCCTGGGCCCTTTGGCTTTACCAGCAAGCATCTTAACCACTAAGGCTCTTTCTCCAGTCCCTAATCTTTCTTTTAGTAAAATAAGTTTGTAGATATTTGTCTTGTTTTACAGAATGGAAAAGGAAGGCCAGACAAACCAGAAAGCACTCAAGGCTTCCCTGAGGTCTTTCCTGGAGTCCTCCGCTCCGTGGCCCCTAGGAGGACTCAGGGGTGTAGGTGGATTGGTGATTCTTGGCTCTGCTCCACCAGCGCTCAGCTTGGCCAGGGCTGCCAGGTGGAGGCAGGCGAGGAAGACCCCGTCTTGTCTGGCCGCAGGCTCTGGTGGTTTGGGAAGGTGCTGGCCTGCGTCATTGTGGGTATTTTCTCCTGTGCTGTTGGACATGCATTACTCCTGCCTGTGTCATGAGGCAGGACACACATCCCCTGCCTTTTCCCTCCTGATCCTGTCCATGCTGACCCTGTAGCCGCTCCTGGTCTGGTTTTGTAGCAGTGCACTTCTCTTAAGGCAGGGGTAGTGGTGAGGAGGGGCAGGCCCGAGGAGGGAAGAGTTGTAGAATAATAGAGATGGGATCTTTCTGGGGAAAAAGAAAAACAAAAAAAAAAACTGAAGAGATAAAAACCGTCTGTGCTTCTGCTCAGGCTGGCGCAAGGCCACATAGATGAGAGGTCACCAGAGCATCCCACTGTGTGAAAGGTTACTGTGGGGCCCAGCTGGTGGGAGTCAGGCCTGGTGCTGTGACTGCTGGCCCTTCTCTCTGGACCCTGTTGAGAGCATGTGCAGTTGGCAAGCCACGGTGGCGCTGGGGCCTGTCTTTCTGGGCCAAAGGCAGGGAGCTGAGGAATTGAGGGATGCTTTTCCAAGCTTTGCTGCACTGGCCTCCAGAGTTGGATCAGATATGCGGAAATGACTGGTGTCATGTGTGTGCTGTTTTTTATCCTCTTTCAAATTTTTAAAATTTATTTTTATTTATTTATTAGAGACAGAGAGAGGGAGGGGGGGGAGAGAGAGAGAGAGAGAATGTGTATACCAGCGCCTCTAGCCACTGCAAACGAACTCCAGATGCATGCACCACCTTGTGCAGCTGGCTGATGTGGGACCTGGAGAATTGAACCTGAGTCCTTAGGCTTTGCAGATAAGTGCCTTAACCACTAAGCAATCTCTCTAGTCCCTCTTTCAAATTTCTGTAAATTTTTAAAAATATTTTATACTTGTTTATTTATTTGAGGTAGGGTTTCACTCTAGTCCAGGCTGACCTGAAATTCACTATGTAATCTCAGGGCAGCCTCGAACTCACTGTGATCCTCCTACCTCAGCCTCCTGAGTGCTGGGCTTAAAGGTGTGCACCACCATGCCTGGCTTATTTATTTATTTGACAGGGAAGGATGGGAGAGAGAGTGAGAGAATGGGTGTGCCAGGGCTTCCAGCCACTGTAAACAAACTTCAGACGCGTGTGCCCCCTTGTGCATCTGGCTAACATGGGTCCTGGGGAATCAAACCTGGGTTCTTTGGCCTTGCAGGCAAATGCCTTAACCGCTGAGCCATCCCACCAGCCTCCTTTTTCAAATTTTATCCAGAATATAAAAGAATGAGCTTGATACCTATAGCCCCAGCATTTTGGGAAGTGGAAGCAGGAGGATCAGGAGTTCAAAGTCATCCTTGGGTACATAGTAAGCTTCAGGTCAGCCTGAGCTCCATGAGAACCCTGTCTCAGAAAACATAATACATGAATACTCTGCCTTTACAACCCCACCATAAGCACTAATCACTTTTCCCCTCCCCCTTCTCTGACTGCGTCACATGTGCAGTGGCAGCTGGTGCAAGAAAGGATGGCAGGGGGGTCTCAGCCCTGGTGGAGGCCTCCCAGTAGCCCACCTCACACAGAACCACACCTAGCCCAGGGAGGCAGAGGGAAGCTCCGAATGCTCTGGGCTCCTTTTCCTATTCCAGCCCGAGGCAGCAATGGACCATCCGTCTCTGGGAAGACGTACCAGCTGGAAGCTGTGCGGAGCAGGAGCTAGAAGCAGAGAAGGGAAGCTGGTTCTTGGGTTGGAAGAGCTGCAGGGATGAGCACAGGCATGGAGCTGAGGGGAGAGAGGAAATAAGCAGAGTTGATGGGGACGGGCAGGTGAGTGGAGTTGAAGGGGGTCCTCTCTTTCTGCAGGGGCGTCAAGGTCTCTTCCTTCCCTGCTCTCTCCTGCTGGGCTGAGCATATCTGGGGAGGAAGGTGTGCCAGGGCCTCCTCAGAGAGCCCCGGACTGTGCCAGGAGAGTGTGATGCTGGGGCAGGGAGACTATCAAGCATCCACCAGGCACAAATGTTCGTTGCATTTTCTTGGTTAGAGTGAAGAATGGAGTGTGTGTGTGTGTTTGGGGAAGTCTTGAAAGTGCTATCATTGGGGGCTGGAGAGATGGCTTAGCAGTTAAGCGCTTGCCTGTGAAGCCTAAGGACTCTGGTTCAAGGCTCAATTCCCCAGGACCCACATTAGCCAGATGCACAAGAGGACGCACACATCTGGAGTTTGTTTGCAGTGGCTGGAAGCCCTGGAGTGCCCATTCTCTGTCTCTCTCTGTCTCTCTCTGCCTCTTTCTCTCTCTGTCACTCTCAAATAAATAAATAAAAATGAACAAAAAAAATTTTTTAAAGTGCTATCATTGGGGTTAGCTGGCATCACTGGGAGAGGACAAGTGACACTGAATATGCAGGAACGCAGCAAGCCAATCCTGTAGTAGTGGGCACCTTCCTCGTACCCAGACCCAGCAGGCAGGTTTAGCGAGAAGACAAGAGAAGGAGCAGAGGGCTGGAGTCTCCTGAAGGCACCTACTGTTCTTTGGTAGGTGGGTGGGAACAGAAGACAGAAGTCTCTACTCAGGAGTCCAGATTCGAGAGTGATTTTTATAATAATTTTTGGGTAGGCTGGCTCAGCCATTAAAGACACTTGCATGAAAAGCCTGCTGGTCTGGGTTCAATTCCCCAGTATCCATGTAAAGCCAGATGTACAAAACAGCACGTTTCTGGAGTTTATAACAGCAAGAAGCCCCGACACACTCACTCTCATTCCCTTTGATTGCAAATAAATTAGATAAATTATAAATATGTTATGCTTTTTGGTTCTTAAAACATTCCCACCTTCATTTCTGTTTTTGTTTTTTCGAGGTGGGCTCTCACGTGCGGTATAGAGTTGCTTCCATGCCCGACATGGGAAACGGTTCTGAGCTGCAGACACAGTCAGCTTCGGGCTTCACAAACTGCAGAGTGGGAAGCCAGGGAGACGGAGTTTAGAGCTGAGTCCCGAAAGCCTTCATCGTGAATGTTGGCTGCATGGGGCATTAGACGGAAGCCGTTCGGGTTTCCATCACCTGCTCTCACCTGCCCTCTTCCCTTGTCTACTCATCTCATTCCTTTCCTCTGGGACTATACATCTTTGCGTGTCTCTTTTATTTTTCCTGTGCATGGCTTAAAATTTGTCTTTAGTGTGGGAAACGCACATAATATATAACGGGTCACTTTAACCATTTTAAAAGTGCAGCGCAGGCAGCATTGAGCACACTTGCATTGTTGTGCAACTGTTCGCCACTTCCACCTCTAGAACACTTTCATCTTGCGCAATTGAAACTGTGCACCCATTACAAGCCCCCTCCCACCCCTCCTTCCCCTGGTCCGGGCAACCACCCTCTGCTTTCCGTCTACGAGTTTCACTGCAGGGCCCTCATATGAGTGCAATCACATGTCTACTCTCACCGTTGGTTTGACAGACATTTGCATAGTCCTGTTCTAATGGAAGAGACCTAGCCACTGGTTCACTGGCGACTAATGCGCCTTACGCGAGCGCCACCACACATTACCTTCTCATCCTACAACTTCCACTGGTGCCAAGCCGGAGCGTGGCCTCCCCTTCAGATGTCAGCAGTGTGACACCCAGAGAGTCTGGGGTGCTGGGCTACAGATGGAACCCTGATAGTGGGCTTCACGCTCTGGCCACAGCCTGAGTTTGGAGGAACAAAACAGCACGGCTCAGACCCAGCGCCTACTTCAGGGCATCCTCCCTGCCCCACGGGACCTTGGAGTTCGTCACATCGCTGTCTTATCCTGCTTGCCGTGATCGTTGTTTCCGCAGTGAGTGCATGAGAAGGAAGGAAGGACCCCCCCCCCCCCAGGCCCTTGTCAGGTGTTGCAGTCAGGTTCACATTGCTGGTAGAAATCACCCAACCAAGAGCAGCTTGGAAAAAGGAAAAAAAAGAGGTTATTTTGGCTTACAGACTGGAGGGGAAGCTCCACAATGGCAGGGAAAATGATGGCATGTGCAGAGGGTGGACATCACCCCCTGGCCAACATCAGGTGGACAACAGGAACAGGAGAGTGTGCCAAACACTGGCAAGGGGACACTGGCTATAACACCCATAAGCCCACCCCAACAATACACTTCCTCCAGGAGGTGTTAATTCCTAAATCTCCATCAGCTGGGGACCTAGCATTCAGAACACCTAAGTTTATGGGGGACACCTGAATCAAACCACCACATCAGGAAAGAAGGAGACCCCTGAGACCCTTCCTCCAGCCTGTCCTCTGACTTCCTTGGACATTGTATCCTCAATTACTTTCAAACTCAGCCACCAACACTTTCTTTCCTTTTGCCTGACTTACTGAATAGGGCATACGGCTGCAGGTGGGCATGGTTACACCCTGGCAGTGGCTCAGTTGGCTCTGCAGTAGAGGCATCTCCAGTGATGTCTGAAAGGGCCACTGATCACTGTCTCTTGCCTGCTCTGGTCCTGTGGTTCCCTGTCAGTAACAAAAGGCCCCCAAACTCCTCTTCCTCCACCTGCCTTTCCAATACCACCTTTACCCCCCCCCCCACCATTACCTGCTAGTCAACCCAGCTACTGCAGCTCCCAGAAGGCACTTTTCTTGCTGTCACTGCTGCTAGAACCCCATGTAGTAACAGCCATAGCTCTTACACACCTTGGTGCCCCGGCCTCAGTCTTGAGACATGAGCTACTTGCACTGGCTGAGGGGCAAGGATGGTTGTAGGGAAAAGACTTTCATGCCGGGCATGGTGGCGCGCGCCTTTAATCCCAGCACTCGGGAGGCAGAGGTAGGAGGATCACAGTGAGTTCAAGGCCATCCTGAAACTACGTAGTGAATTCCAGGTCAGCCTGGGCTAGAGCGAGACCCCATATCTTAAAAGAAAAAAAAAGGGGGTCTTCAAATGAAGACCTTCACAAGGGAGAACATTTGCTCACAGTTCTAGCATGAAGCACAGTTATCCGATAAGATACCACATCTGATCTATGCTTCTGCTCTGACATGCAGATGCTGTCCACATTAAACATGGGAATAGAAATATCTTGCTATACATTAGTGGAAACTAATGCTTAAAAATGCATAAATGTTTATCCATAGAGACAAAGAATAGAATTGATGCAGCCTGAGGATGTAGCTCAGTGGTAGAGAGCTTGCCTAGCATGTGCAAAGCTCTGGCTTCTACACACCCTACCACAAAAATAAGAGTTGACTCTACAGATAATACGGTTCTGATTTTTTTTTTCTTTTTTCTTTTTGAGGTAAGGTTTCACACTAGCTCAGGCTGACCTGGAATTCACTATGTAGTCTCAGGGTGGCCTCGAACTCAGGCGATCCTCCTACCTCTGCCTCCTGAGTGTTGGGATTAAAGGTGTGTGCCACCACGCATGGCCTGATTTTTTTTTTTAAGGTAGGGTCTCATTCCAGCCCAGGCTGACCTAGAATTCACTATGTAGTCTCAGGCTGGTCTTGAACTCACACCAATCTTCTTACCTCTGCCTCCCAAATGCTGGCAATAAAGGCGTGTGCTGCCACACCCGGTGAGTTCTGATTTTTTTTTTTAATTTGCTATTTTTTCTCTTATAGATTTGCCCAACAAATGAGGAAGGTAGCAAACCCCTTTCTCTTTTTGCCCCTACCACATGAGGCTTTTCTTCCATCTTCGTGTCTCACTCCTCAGAAAGTGGGTCAAGCATAGGGAATTAGGTCCAGAATGCCTTTTGTTGAGAGTTGGTGCTTGTCATTACTGGATCCCCATGCAGTATCAATACACAGATTTCATGAGAACCTGCCATTGTTCATTAACACTCACTGGGAAGAAGCTCGGATCAGTAGCACACAACTGAGAACATATCCCCCTGTTATGTTGGGATTGAAATCCCAAATAACAATTTAATCTGACAAAATTATTACAAATGTGTGTTCTGGAGTCAGATCTGCTATAACCAACTCTGTTTGCTATTTGCTACCTGTACAGATAATTCTTCAAGGAATCCAACTGTTCATTTATTCTTCCTAAAATAAATCTTGATAAATTCAACAAATAACATATCTATGGCACATTTTCCCTTATAACTAAGAAAATATATCCATACCATGAATTCTCTTTTCTTTTTCTCTTTTCTCCACTTCCATCATCCATGACAATATGTTGATGGACCCAATATTATGCACGTCTTATGTAGATAATGGCAGCTGCTATGAGGTCGTGAATGCAATGACTACTTTGTGTTTGGAAGACAGCATTCCAGAGCATTCCTCCCCATCCTTTGACTTTTACATTCTTATTATACATTTTTACTTCAAAATTAAAATTAAGAACTTTATTTTTTGTAAGTCTTTTTTTTTTTTTTGAGGTAGGGTCTCACTCTAGCCCAGGCTGACCTGGAATTCACTATGTTGTCTCAGGTTGTCCTCAAACTCACAGCTGTCCTCCTACCTCTACCTTTTGAGTACTGGGATTAAAGGTGTGTGCCACCATGCCCAGCTGGTCAGCCATTCCTATTTGGTTATAAAAGGTTACAAAACTCAGAGATTGAAACTTGATTAAGACATTTACATAATCATCTCTTGCCAACCTCCTTTGTCCCTGCTTCCTCACCGCCCCCCCCCACTGACACCCTGTTCTTTCCTACTATTCTCGATTTTAATGTATTTTTAACTTTTTATTGAAGACAACCATAGATATATACAATATGCCATGTTCATAATTCCTTCCCATGACCCTCATTTCCCCTCCCAAATTCCCCTCCACTGAACCCATTCTTTCAAATTAGACTTTTCTATTTTGATATCATTATTTTCCCCCTCCCATTATGCAGGTCTTGTGTAGGTAGTGTCAGTCACTGTGAGGTCATGAATATCAAGGCCATTTTGTGTCTTGAAGATCGCATTTTAAGCAGTTGTCTCTATCTTTGGTTCTTACATTCTTTCTACCACCTCTTCCACAATGGACCTAAGCCTTGGAAGGTGTGATAGAGATGTCTCAGTGCTGAGCACTTCACTGCCACTTCTCAGCACTACGGTGAGTTTTGAGTCACCCTAGAGGTCACCACCGTCTGAAAAATGAAGCTTACCTAACCAAAAGTGAGAATAGCATTAGTATGTGGGCATAAACTTAAGTGTTTAGAGTTTGGTGGGTATAATATATGCATTTAGCCAGACAACAGTAGTAGTTTCCCCCCTAGGGCTTATGACTTTTCCAACCATAGGCTGTTGACTAGTTTTTCAGTACCAGGCGTTAATTCTGTGCTGTGGAGTTGGTCTCCAGACTAATCAGAGAGCTGTTGGTTTCTCCCATAACAAACATGCCACTATTGCAACAGTTAGCATACTTGACCAGGCTGGCCAATGATAAGGCTTACTGCTGGTTAATACCATTGATGATTTCCCTACCCACAAAGACTGAATGCTGCATAGGTCTTTCCAGCATCCTGACAGCTAGTCAATAGGGAGGAAGCTTCTAGCTCAGCTCCAGCTTGATTTCTGAGTCATCTGCAGCCCAAGCATGTGGAATCTTCAGCATAAGGTCTTGTCTTACCATCTAGTTCTATTGGGCAACTAAGAGCCTTGGAAAGAGCCTGTAATGTTTTGGGGACATTAGGGATTTCCCTGACCAACAACTCAGAGAGAGAGAGAGAGAGAGAGAGAGAGAGAGAGAGAGAAATAGATAAATATATAAAGACAGGCATGCCAGGGCCTCTAGCCACTGCATACAAACTCCAGATGCATGTGCCACTTTATGCATCTGGCTTACATGGGTACTGGGGAATCGAACCTGGGTCCTTTGGCTTTGCAGGCAACCACCTTAACTGCTAAGCTATCTCTCCAGCCCTCCGCTTTCTTTTAAGACAGGGTCTCTCTTGCCACTGCTGCTTGCCTGCTTGTGAATTCTCCTGGTTCTGCTTTGTATTGCTGCTGGCGCATTGCGATTACAGAGGCATCATGCCTGGCCTCATGTGGGTGCTGGAGATCGAACTTCAGTTGCAGGCTTGTAAGCAAGTGCCTATAACCACAGAGCCAGCTCCAGATCAGGACTTTTAAAAATATTTTATTTATTTATTTGAGAGAGAGAAAGGCATATAGAAAGTGAGAGAATGAGCCAGGTGTGGTGGCATACACCTTTAATCTCAGCACTTGGGAGGCAGAGGTAGGAGGATCTCTGTGAGTTTGAGGCCACCCTGAGACTACATAGTGAATTCCAGGTCTGCCTGGGCTGGAGTGAGACCCTACCTTAAAAAAACTTTAAAAAAAAAAAAAAAAAAGAAAAGAAAGTGAGAAAATGTGTGCACCAGTGCCTCTAGCCACTGCAAATGAACTCCAGACGCATGTGCCACCTTGTGCATCTAGCATTCCATGGGCACTGGGGAATTGAACTCAGGTCCATAGGCTTTGCAGGCAAGTTCCTTAACTGCTGAGCCATCTCTCCAGCCCCAAATCAGGACGTTTTAAGAATATAGTTAACCTTCCTTTACCTAAGAACTCAAGCTACCTAAATCTAGGGCTTCTGCTTATCTCCGTGGCCTGGACCCCAGCCATCAGCTGGACTTACTCCATTCTTGGATTAATCTAGACTAAGGCCATGTACATATCCTTCTTTAGCCTCCCTTCTCCAGCTCGACAGACCAAAGGCTCAGCACAACCGACATTGGCCTGTGTAATTCCCCGGTGGGGGGCGTTGCTCTGTGTGCTTAAGGATAGTCAGCAGCCTTCCTGGCTTCCGGCAGTTGACCCGCAGCATTGCCTGTCACTGCTCCGGTTGTAGCCATCGAAGCTACCTGTGAACAAAGCACCCTGGAAGGTACAGTTACCACTGGTTGAAATCTACTGACTTACTATAAAATCTTGGTTGCCTTTAATGTCCTGTGTCATGCTTTCAAAGTTCAAACTGGTGTCCTGGCTCTGATTAAAGATCAAATTCAGTGCTGGGGAGATGACTCAGTAGCTTGTAAAGCCTGTCAGCCCAGGTTCGATTCCCCAATATCCAAGTAAAGCCAGATGCAGAAAGCGGCACATACATTTGGAGTTTGGATACAGTGGCAAGAGGCTTTTGCGTGCCCATTCTCTCTCTTTCTCTGTCTCTTATACATACACATCTTTCTCTCCCTCTCAATAAATAAATAAAATAAATTTTTTTTTAAAAGATTAAATCATTTAATCGCAGCACTTGGGAGGCAGAGGTAGGTGGATCGCTGTGAGTTCGAGGCCACCCTGAGACTGCATAGTGAATTCCAGGTCAGCCTGAGCTAGAGTGAGACCCTTCCTCGAAAAACCAACAACAACAAAAAAAGATTAAATCAAAATGTGGAAATGGCAACAGGGTGTATACGCAGTATGTTGACGGGACATCATGAAACTAGTTCAGCCATGAACTGGTCCCATGACCTCAGAGAGGCAGAATGTCCCTGTGGAAACTTACATTTGTTGGCCAAAAGGATGGTGAAGTGTCAGTCTTGCAACCACAGGTGTGCTCTGCAGACAGTGCAATAAAATGCCAGGTGGGGCTTGCTGGCTGGAGGAAAGGAGCCACGTGGGAGGGCCAGTACCATACTGTGTGCTGCTAGCTTCCTAATCTTTTACTGGAAGCTGCAGTAAATCAGGCCGTTGATTGAGCAGTTTATGGAGACTTTATGACCAAAATCTTACCAAAAATCAGATTTCAAACATCCTGCCTGATTGTCCTCAGAGACCTTTGAAGTGTCCCAGGAGTATCAACATGATGTTCCTTTGTCCGACTTGTCCCCTTGAGGCAGCACGGCAGCCTTAGCTGGAACCTGTGAGCTACTCTGGTTCCTTGACACATTGTCTGTGCTTAGGCAGGCTGTGGCCCTGCTGGCCTCCTCCTAGAAGGACAGAAGGACGTGCCTCCTTCTATCCCTTCAAGGACTCAGAGAAGAGCCCACTCGTCAGAAACACTCCTTGTATGAGCAAGTGGAAATAGTACTTAGCTATGGGTTACGGCTTGGGGTTCTGGTATATCCATTTTAGAGGGCCTCGCTCCCTTCTGTGTGACATGAGAGAGCTGGATCTCCACCTTCCAGTCGGACATCCGCTAGTTCTGATAATGCCCTTGATTTTCTTTTTTTCTTTTTGGTTTTTTAAAGTAGGGTCTCACTCTAGTTCAGGCTGACCTGGAATTCACTATGTCGTCTCACAGTGGCCTTGAACTCGCGACGATCCTCCTACCTCTGCCTCCCGAGTGCTGGGATTAAAGGTGTGTGCCACCACACCCGGCAGTGCCTTTGATTTTTTTTTTTTTTTAGTAGTGCTCCCCACCTATTCATGGTGGGTCTTCAGAAAGCAGTGCAGATGGTCTGGTAAATAATGTCATCCACAAGCTCACCACCTGGGTATGTGAACCACTGACAGTCGGGGCCAGGCTCCAGGGAAATGATCTTGCTAAGGTTATCCAGGCTCTCCGTTTCCTCATCCGTACAGCGAGCAACAGCATAGGATACGTGGTAGTCTCAGATCAAGGGCTGGAACATAATACACGTCAGTTATTAATCTCATTCAATGTGATGTAAGCAGCGCCACATTCAAGCCGTAAACACGCTGCTGGAGAGGTCCAAGTGATGTGTCGCCCAAAGCATTCAGGAAGAGAGAACAAAGAGGCTTGGAAATCAGGGCATCCTAGGAAATACAGCGTCCAGCTGCTCCTGTGCCTTTGTCCCAGTGAGTGGGCTGAGCTGCAGAAGTGGGACACTAGCCTCCCTGATGTGTCCTCTCCATTGTGACCTCAGGCCAGGCTCTGCTGAGCCCCTCCAGACTCCCCCGAGAGGGGAACAGCTGCTTTAAGGGAAAGGTCAGCTGTATGTTGAAATGATGCAACTCCCTAGAGTTTTCATTGTTTACAAGAAACAAATGGCAAGTGATTCAGAGAAATAACACTGACTACTGACTCTGAAAATGACCTGAAATTTCTGTACTCATTTTAGTGCACAGCTCAGAAAGGATCACATTTACGGAAGTGAGAGCTGCTCATAAGGGCAGTGCTTGGAGCAGAAGTGCCACCCCGTGTTCATCCCAGAAAAGAGACATTGGTACCCTGGAAATATTTGCTGGTAAACCCTAAAATCCCCTTGGCTTTTTGGCTTCTTTAGTAGTTATAGCCGCTGTAGCTATTAAGTTGCCAAGAATACTGAGTGGGGAAATTGTCTTGGCTTTTCAACCAATGATGCAGGGATGGCTGGAAATCACATGGGAAAGAATGAAATGAGACCGTCCTGCACAGCCTACAAAGATAGACTCAAAAAGGTTGAAGGCCTGGATTGAAGGTCCCAGCATGGGCAGGGTGGGGCGGGGTGCTGAGATAGGAGGATCATGAGTTTGATACTAGCCTGAGCTACATAGTGGGATCCTGTTTCAAACACACACACACACACACACACACACACACACACACACACACACATACACACAGAGACACCCAAAGCCAGATATGCAAGAAACAAAAATAAAAAAACAAAAAAAGCCCATAGGGGTAAATCTTCATGACCTTGAAGTAAGCAATGGTTTCTTAGCTATGACATTAAAAGTGCAAATGAGTGCTTGTGAGATGGCTTAGTGGTTCAGGCGCTTGTCTGTGAAGCCTAAGGACCCAGGTCCCACTCTCCAGGTCCCATGTAAGCCAGACGCACAAGGTGATGCAGGCATGCAAAGTTGCACATGTGCACAAGGTGGTGCATGTGTCTGGAGTCTGATTACAGTGGCTGGAGGTCCTGCTGTGCCAATTCTCTCTCTCTCTCTCTCATTAAAAAAGAAAGGCTTTTGTTGGGCTTGCCTCAAAAAAAAAAAAGTGCAAAGGAGCTCTTGGCTGGCTCCTGATCTTCGAGGTTCTGGTAAGTGCCCCTCATCTCACCCCAGGTGGGCAGAGGCAGGGGGAGATTCCCCTTACTCCCACACGAGCTCCTTTCCTCCTCCTACCCTCCACGTGGCAGAAGTTCTCTCTGCACTTTCTTCCTTTTTCCTTCTTTTAATCTAGTAAAGTCTCTCTAAATCTTAAAAAAAAAAAAAGTACAAATGTTAGACTGGAGAGATGGCTCAGTGATTAAAGGCACTTGTTTGCAAAGCCTGATGAACCCAGTTTGATTCCCCAGTACCCATATAAAGCCAGATGCACAGTGGTGCATGCGTGTGGACTTTATTTGTGGTAGCAAGAGGCCCTGGCATGCTCATTCACTCTCTTTCTCTCTCCTTGAAAATACACAAATAAAAATATTTTTTAAAAAGTGCAAATGACTAAACAATTATACTTCATCCAATTAAAAACTTTTAAAAATTTTTATTTTTTATTTATCTGAGAGTGACAGAGAGAGAAAGAGGCAGATAGAGAGAGGGAGAAAGAATGGGCACACCAGGGCCTCCAGCCACTGCAAATGAACTCCAGATGCATGTGTCACCTTCTGCATCTGGCTTATGTGGGTCCTGGGGAATCGAGCCTCAAACCAAGGACCTTAGGCTTCACAGGCAAGCACTTAACTGCTAAGCCACCTCTTCAGCCCCAATTAAAAACTTTTTGATTCAAAAGACACTATCAAGAAAATGAATAGACCAGTGTCTGTCTGTCTGTCTATCTGTCTATCTTTCTTTCTCTCTCTCTCTCTCTCTCTCTCTCTCTCTTTCTTTCAGAGAGGCAGGTAAAGAGAGAGAGAGAGAGGGCCTGGAGCAATGGCTCAGTGGTTAAGGCACTTACCTTCAGAGCCTAGCAACCAGAGTTTGATTCCCCAGTATCTAGATAAAGCCAGATGCACAAAGTGGTGCATGCATCTGGAGTTCATTTACAGTGGCTGGGGGCCCTGGCATGCTCATTCTCTCTGTCTGTATCTCTTTTATTTCTCTCTGCTTGGAAATAAATAAATAAATATATTTTTAAAAGACAGAGAAAAGCTGGGTGTGGTGGCACACATCTTTAATCCCAGCAGTCAGCAGGCAGAGGTATAAGGATTGTCATGAGTTCGAGGCCACCCTGAGAATACAGAGTAGATTCCAGTTTAGCCTAGGCTAGAGTGAAACCCTACCTCGAAAAACAAAAAACAAGACACACACCCCGGGCGCGCGCGCCGCCCTGGCCGAGCCAGGCCAGGCCGGGCCGGGCCGAGCTGACTCCCCTCCCCGGGGGCCCCGACGGGCGGGTGGGCTGCCCTGAGGAGGCGGGGAGGGGAGGGAGGGCTCGGCTCGGCTCGGCCACGATGCCTGAAAAAGCACCCCCTTGAGGGGGAGTCTTTCCCCAGGAAGAGACCCTAGAACCCAGAGATCGATCCGAGACCACGAGATGCAAACAGCAAGAGGCTTTATTGTGCGGACCGGTGCACCGGGGCTCAACAGGGAGTCCTCACGCAGGAGGGGTGAAGAGCCCCTAGCAGCCGGGAGGTAGGGGTTTTAAAGGGAAGAACCACAAAACATGCGGAAATATCTCAAACATGTTTCAGTTCAGGGACTTTTCAGACGTCACCAGGCAGTCGCCTCGGCCGTACCGTGCCCGTGTTATCTTGACCTTGGGCAGGGAGCTCAGGATGTCTCCTCGGCCGGCCGTGTTATCTTAACCTCGGCAGGGAGTTAGGGCCCCTGCAGTTAGGCATTGGGCTTCCCAGAGAGCGGAGGCTTTTCAGAGATTAGGTATGCACAGGTTACTAAGGCAACGGTCGGTACTTCAGTTAACTATTTCCTTACCTGAGCCCGGGCAGCTGGTTGCAGAAGGTTACATACAATGTCCCTTATGTTAAGCAAGCGATTGTACAGAAGCCAAAGAAGCAGGTTAGATGTATTTATTAGTGTAACAGCGGTCTAGCCGGGGTTTTTCAATGCCGAACTTCTGCACGGCCCCCAACTGCACGCGCAAGAGCACCCAGTCGGACTTGGCCTTCTTCAGGTTCCCGCGGGACCCGGCCAGATGCCAGAAGTGGGTGGAGAATTGTAGGAGAGCAGACTTAGAAGATAAAACACCTGATCAACTAAATAAACATTATCGACTGTGTGCCAGACACTTTGAGACTTCCATGATCTGTAGAACTAGTCCTTATAGGACAGTTCTTCGAGATAATGCAATACCAACAATATTTGATCTTACCAGTCATTTGAACAATCCACACAGTAGACACAGAAAACGAATAAAAGAATTGAGTGAAGATGAAATCAGGACACTGAAACAGAAAAAAATTGACGACACTTCTGAACAGGAACATGAAACCAACAGCAATGCTCAGAACCCCAGTGCAGAAGGGGGCAGCCAGCAGGACGGAGACATTTTACCTTTGACCCTTGAAGAGAAGGAAAACAAAGAGTACCTAAAGTCTTTATTTGAAATCTTGATTCTAATGGGGAAACAGAACATTCCTCTGGATGGGCACGAAGCGGATGAGATCCCAGAAGGTCTCTTCACTCCGGACAACTTTCAGGCACTGCTGGAATGCCGGATAAATTCTGGTGAAGAGGTTTTGAGAAAGCGCTTTGAGACCACAGCAGTTAACACGTTATTCTGTTCAAAAACGCAGCAGAAACAGATGCTAGAGATCTGCGAGAGCTGCATTCGGGAAGAAACGCTCAGGGAGGTGAGGGACTCTCACTTCTTTTCTATTCTCACGGACGATGTAGTAGACATTGCAGGAGAAGAGCATCTGCCTGTGCTGGTGAGGTTTGTCGATGAGTCTCATAACCTGAGAGAGGAATTTGTGGGCTTTTTGCCTTACGAAGCCGATGCAGAGATTTTGGCTGTGAAATTTCACACTACAATAACTGAGAAATGGGGACTCAATATGGAGTACTGCCGTGGCCAGGCCTACATCGTATCTAGTGGGTTTTCTTCCAAGATGAAAGTGGTTGCTTCTCGACTTTTAGAGAAATATCCGCAAGCCGTCTCCACACTCTGCTCTTCCTGTGCCTTAAACACGTGGCTGGCAAAGTCCGTCCCTGTGATGGGGGTGTCAGTTGCGTTAGGGACAATTGAGGAAGTTTGCGCTTTTTTCCACCGCTCACCACAGCTGCTTCTAGAACTGGACAACGTAATTTCGGTTCTTTTTCAGAACAGTCAGGAGCGGGGTAACGAGCTGAAGGAGGTTTGCCGTTCTCAGTGGACAGGCAGGCATGACGCCTTCGAAATCTTAGTGGACCTCCTCCAAGCACTTGTTCTGTGCTTAGATGGTATAAACAGTGACACGAATATTAGGTGGAATAACTGTATAGCTGGCCGAGCATTTGTCCTCTGCAGTGCTGTGACAGATTTTGATTTCATTGTTACCATTGTTGTTCTTAAAAATGTCTTGTCTTTCACAAGGGCCTTTGGGAAGAATCTCCAGGGACAAACTTCCGATGTTTTCTTTGCAGCCAGTAGCCTGACAGCAGTACTGCATTCGCTCAATGAGGTGATGGAAAATATTGAAGTTTATCATGAGTTTTGGTTTGAGGAAGCCACAAATTTGGCAACCAAACTTGATATTCAAATGAAACTCCCTGGGAAATTCCGCAGGGCACAGCAAGGTAACCTCGAATCTCAGCTGACCTCTGAGAGTTACTACAAAGAAACCTTAAGTGTTCCCACAGTGGAGCACATTATTCAGGAACTTAAAGATATATTTTCAGAACAGCACCTCAAAGCTCTTAAATGCTTATCTCTGGTACCCTCAGTCATGGGACAGCTTAAATTCAACACGTCAGAGGAACACCATGCTGACATGTACAGAAGTGACTTACCCAATCCTGACACACTCTCAGCTGAGCTTCATTGTTGGAGAATCAAGTGGAAACAGAGGGAAAGATATAGAGCTTCCATCCACCATTTACGAAGCCCTCCATCTGCCTGACATCAAGTTTTTTCCTAATGTGTACGCCCTGCTAAAGGTCCTGTGTATTCTCCCGGTGATGAAGGTTGAGAATGAACGCTATGAAAATGGACGGAAGCGTCTCAAAGCATACTTGAGGAACACGTTGACAGACCAGAGGTCAAGTAATTTGGCTCTGCTTAACATAAATTTTGATATAAAACATGATCTGGACTTAATGGTGGACACATATATCAAACTATATACAAATAAATCAGAGCTTCCTACAAATAACTCAGAACCCATTGAAAATACCTAAGAGATTTTTTTAAAATGGGCTTTGTCTTATATTTGATATTTCAAAGAAAAGCCTGTAAGGTGAATAGTAGGCCACTTAATCACTGAATACTTTGCCTATAGGCCTCCAGTTGAATATATTAGCCATTGGTAATTCACTTATTTAAATGGCCCCTGTTTGAATTCTCATGCTTTAAGTACCTTTCCTTTCAAAAAACAGCACTGAGAGTGCCAACATTCACGTCGGAGTGTCTCTGCTCTGCTAGTGGTGCTCTGGCATTGTTTTAGTTAAAGTCATTTTAGAGAGAAAATTATTATGGATCCAGTTTCAGAAATTGAGTTACCAAGTTTTGAGGAGATGAATTTTGAGACCGTATGAGAGAAGGAAATACTTTTTATAAGAAGTTATAATGAAGTACACCATTGACTTGACTAGTAGGAGTTTTAAGTGTTAAAGATCTGTAATGGCAGCGTGCAGGAGGAGGAGGCAGTAGCAGGATCATGAATTTTAGGCCAGCCTGGGCTACATAGTGAAACCCTGTCTAGACTAGGAGGTAGCTTAGCCACAGTGGAGCATTTGCCTAGCACGTGCAAGCCCCGGGCTCAGTCGTGAGCACTGAAAACAGACCTAAGGACAGGAAGAACCAGTGCAGTAATGGATAGTTAACGGGAATTGCTAGAGAGAAGTTTGTGAACTCACCTTTCAACAGACATTGCAGAGATTCTGTCTGGAATGAACTTAAAGGAATGCATTGAGGTCTGAATGAGGAGTCTGGGTTGCTGTTCCTCATCCACTTGTTTACATTCCTTTGCTGAGCCCCCATTTCCATAAGCATTTCAGCAGGTAATCCGCCTCTGCTTCGCAGTCAAGCAGAATCAGGCCGTCCATCCAGACAGGTGACCTGTCTGTTCTCTTCTTCTGTTTCCATGATTATATCTACTGCCTTGTCTTGACTTATAAGCAAAGCCTACAAAAACAAATGTTTGTGGTTTATCTAAAAATAATACAGAAAGTATTATTGTTATTTTTGGTGAAGAAAATCAATTTGTATAGTTTATTTCAATCTAAATAAAATGTGAATTTTGTTTAAAAAAAAAACAAAACAAAACAAAAAAAAAGGAATAGACCACTGAATGAAGAAAACTATTTGTTCACAAAAATTTCAATACAGATGTTCACAGCAGCCTTACTCATCATAGCCAAAAAGAAGAAACAAACTAAATGTCTATCAGATGATGACTGGGTAAACAAGTGTGGTATGTACATACAATGGAGTGCTACTTAGCTATAAAAATGAAGAGGGGCTGGAGAGATGACTTAGTGGTTAAGGCACTTGCCTGCGAAGCCTAAGGACCCAGGTTCAATCCTCCAGGTCCCATACAAGCCAGTTGCACAAGGTGGCATATATGTTTAGAGTTCATTTGTAGTGGCTAGAGGCCCTGGTGCACCCATTCTCTCTCTCTCTCTCTCCTTCTCTCTGTCTCTAATAAATAAATAAAAATAAAAAAATTAAATGAAGAGTACTGATATACACTACAACATAGATGAACTCTAAGAGCATAATGCTAAAAAGGCTACATGATGTGTCTGTATGTATGTATGTGTTTGTGTGCATATATTAACTAGAAAACAACCCGAAGTGTTGTTTCTTAGGCACTGTCCATTTTTCTTTTGAGACAGGCTCTCTCACTGATGTGGAACTGCCCTAATTAGGCTAGACCGACTGGCCAGGGAGCCCCAAGGATGTGCCTATCTCCGCCTCCCCAACATTGAGATTACAAGTGTGTCACTATACCCTAATGTTTTTTCCTATCTGTGTTCTGGAGATCAAACTCAGGTCCTCATGCTTACAAGTGCTTTACAACTGAGCCCAAATGCTCTACTATAATAATTCTATTTATATACAGTGCTTAGAATTAGCAATCCCATGGAGGCAGAAAGTAGTTGCAAGCCACCTGCAGGAAGAGGAGGGAATGAGAGTGACTGTTAGTGACTGGGGCAGGGTGTCTTTGGTTTGCTGTGAGTTTTCTAGAACTAGTTGGAGGTGATGTACAATCATCTGACTGCATAAAATTGAGTCATATGCTTACAGTATGTGAATTATATTTCTATAAGAAGTATAGTTATAGGGCTGGAGAGATGGCTTAGCTGTGAAGGTGCTTGTCTGAAAAGCCTAAGGACCCAGATTTGACTCCCCAGAACCCACGCAAGCCAGATGCACAAAGTGACGCATGTGTACAAGGTGGCACACGTGTCTGGAGTCTGATTGCAGTGGTTAGAGGCTCTGGTGTACCCATTCCCTCTCTCTCATATTACAAAAAGTATAGATATAAATGACCTTTCTTTTCCTATGTCTGATGTGTCTCCCATTGTCTTTTACTCCAGAATCATAGCAAGCCAAGTAGCTCTATTCTATACTTTGCAGTTGGTTATTTTTAATATAGCAGAAAATTAACTTGCCCCTGTTATACTTCATCTTATCTCAGCTCATCTTCTATCCTTTCAAAATGTTGCTGAACATGCAATCTCATGGTATGTATGACAGTTCTATTAACTGAAGTGATTGGGAGTTATTGTGTTCTACATAGCTCTCCCAAAGGCTCACAAGCTGAAGGCTTGATGTTCACATGGTAGATCCCAGTCTCTGAGAGGTGACTGGTTCATGAGGGCTCTGATCTAATGGACAGATTCATCATAATTTGATGGCTTTATTGGGTGGTGACAAAAATTATTTTTTAGGGCTAGAAAGATGGCCCTGTGGTTAAGGCACTTGCCTGCAAGGCCTAATGACTCAGGTTTGATTCCCCAGTACCCACGTAAAGCCAGATGCACAAGGTGGCGCATGCATCTGGAGTTCATTTGCAGCAGCTGGAGGCCCTGGTGCACCCACTCTCTGTCTCTTCTCTTTCTCTCCGGTTGCAAATAAAAAATGTTTACAAGAAAACAAAAAAAAAACTTTCAAAAATATTTTAATTAATTATTTATAAGAGAGAGAGAATGAGAATAAGCATGCCAGGGCCTTCTGCCACTGCAAACAAATGCACCGCTTTGTGTGTGTTGCTTTCTGTGGGTACTGGGGGATCAGACCTAGGCAGTCAGGCTTTATATAAGCAAATGCCTTTAACCACTGAACCATCTCTCCATTCCCAACAAAACCTTTTGAAGATGGGGCCTAGTTGGAGAAAGTAGGGAAGCAGGGACAAGTCCATGGGGGTTAGCTCTTGTCTTAGACCTTCCTGTTCTGTCTGTGTCTCGCTCTTTCCTTCCTGGCTGCCATTAGGTGAGCTGTTGTGCGGCATTACAGCCTCTCCGTGATGTTCTGCCATCCCCGGGCCCACAGCAGTGGGGCCAGCCAGCCCTCGGCGGAAGCCTCAGAGCCGTAAGCCAAGCTCAGTCTTGCCTCCTTTAAGCTGCTTACGTCACGTATGATAGCGACAAAAGTCCAACACAGGAATCGACGTCTGTGTTAGCAGTTTGGGCGGGCTCTTGTTCCTGGTGGCATATTTCCTTGCCCAGTTTGAACTTTTGACTGTAAGTTCATGTTTCTAAAGATTTCATGTGGTCTCTGGAGAGCAGTACTACGTTTGAATCCCATAGTGTTTTCAGACTGGAAAGTCAACCTAGGACGCTGTACTCGTCAGACAAGCATTCTATAACGGAGCTATACCCCAGCTTTCCGATTTTTCAAATAAGGTTTGACTACGTAGGACAGGCCGGCCTAGAACTAAAGATCTTCCCGCTTCCCTGTCCTGAGTGCTGTGAGCACAGGTGTACACCACCTTGCCTGCTTGGGATGTTAAATATCTTACCTGGGCGTCAGATGGAAACGTAATGGATCACACAGATGGAATATATTTACATGGCCTGGTTTTTTGTGGTGGAGTTGTTTTTTTTTTTTTCTTTTGCTTTGGTGATTTATTAGTAAAATTAATTTGGATCCTAAGCCTAAACAAAAGTGTAGCTCTCATTATTATAAATTGTCAGGAAAGATGCATTTTCCATCCGGATCTCAGGCATGCTAGAGAAGTTGCAATACTATCTCTTTAAAAGTGGGTAGATGTTTTTCTTGGTCGTCTTTTTAAATTTTATTTTATATTTTGTATATTTTTATGAGAGAGAGAGAGAGCACATGCCAGAGCCTCCAGTCACTGCAATTGGACTCCATTCACATGTGCCATCTTGTGCTCATGTGTGACCTTGTGACCTTGTATCACCTTGTGAGTCTGGCTTATGTGGGACATGGAGAGTAGAACATGGGTCTTTAGGCTTCGCAGACAAGTGCCTTAATCACTGAACCATCTCTCCAGTCCCTGGCCATCTTTTTTTTTTTTTTTTTTTTTTTTGGTTTTTCGAGGTAGGGTCTCACTCTAGCCCAGGCTGACCTGGAATTCACTATGGAGTCTCAGGGTGGCCTTGAACTCACGGCAATCCTCTTACCTCTGCCTCCTGAGTGCTGGGATTAAAGGCGTGCGCCACCACGCCCGGCTTTTTTTTTTTTTTTGGCCATCTTTTTTTTTTGAGGTAGGGTCTCACTCTAGCTCAGGCTGACCTGGAATTCATTATGTAGTCTCAGGGTGGCCTTGAACTCACGGTGATCCTCCTACCTCTGCCTCCCGAGTGCTGGGATTAAAGGTATGCACCACCACACCCGGCTTCTGGCCATCTTTGTATCTGTAGTATAAACCTTGGAAAGTTGTGGCTCTCTGTGAAAATGGCAGTTCACATGTGTGCTTGCCTTAGGCCCAGACCTTAGCTCCAATTTCTATTGGTGGCTCGTATATCCGAAACTCTTTAGCTGCTGCGCTTGCAGCCCCCCCCCCCCCCATCATCCTAGTCATCGCAGCCACAGCGCTATGTCTTTGGTTTCCTTTTTCTTCTTAGCCGCAGGATTTCCTCTTCACCGAAAAGTTCAGTTTAATGTATTTGCAAGGATTTACCTGGCATTTCTGGGTATTTTTATAGCAGGGAGGTTTCTAATTTGTCTGGTCTGCTATGCTACCAGAAATGTCTGTCTCTATGATACCATTTTTCCCTACTAAGTGTAGTAAGGGGGGCTGGAGACATGGCTTGGCAGTTAAAGGTGTTTGCTTGAGAAGCCTGATGGCCTGGGTTTCATTCTCCAATACCCACGTAAAGCTAGGTGCACAAAATGAAGTACACACCTGGAGTTCATTTGCAGTGGCTGGAGGTCCTGCTGTGCCCATATGCTCTCTCTCCCTCCCTCCCCCAAATAAATAACTATTTAAAAAAAATAAATTTTCCCAGCACTCGGGAGGCAGAGGTAGGAGGATCGCTGTGAGTTTGAGGCCACCCTGAGACTACATAGTGAATTCCAGGTCAGCCTGAGCTAGAGTGAGACCCTACCTTGAAAAACCCAATAAATAAGTAAATAAAATAAATTTAACAAGAGTGTGTGAGGGTAAGGGAAAGGTTCTCATGCTTCTGGTGGGTAGCAAAATTAGTGCATCTATTCCAGAGGGAATTTCATAATCAAAACTGTGACATTTTTTGCATGTCTTTTGTTTCAGTAATTCTCATTTCTAGGGATTTGTTTTGCTGAGATCATCAAGAGTGGGTACAAAGTTTCAGATAAGAAGATATTTGTTACAGAAGAGCACTTTCCCAAATTACAAAACTGTATAAATCATTTCAGGCAAGGCGGGGTTGGGGTGGAGTAAGGAGGAAAAGGGAGTATTTAATATGAGACCAGAATAGGTTTTGAGGAATTTCTAGCAAATGAATACTGGGGATTTAGGAGTCTGACCACATCTCCTGGCCATATTTGGGATACAAAAATGACGTTTTGTTAGTCCTAGCACTTGGGAGGCTGAGGTAGGAGGATTGATGTGAGTTCTAGATCAGTTTGGGCTAGAATAAGACCCTGCTTTAAAAAAAAAATACAGACAGGCAGGATGCATATCACAGTATCTATCTATCTACCATCAACAGAGATACATCTATCATCTATGTACCTATGATCCATTCATCCATCCATCCATCCATCCATCCACATCTGGAAGGATAAACAACCCACTCTTAAGGTGGTTATTTCTAATTGGTAGAATTTACTTACTTTCTTATTTGTGTGGACTTGGTTCTAAAGTTATTTGCAGCAATACTGCATTCTGGGGCTGGAGAAATGGCTTAGCAGTTAAGGTACTTGTCTGCAAAGCCAAAGGACCCAGGTTCGATTCCCCAGGACCCACGTAAAGCAGATGCACAAGGAGATGCATGCATCTGGAGTTCGTTCGCAGTGGCTGGAGGTCCTGGCACACCCATTCTCTCTATCTGCCTCTTCTTCTCTCTCAAAAATAAATAATAGCCGGGCGTGGTGATGCACACCTTTAGTCTCAGCACTTGGGAGGCAGAGGTAGGAGGATTACTGAGATTTCAAGGCCACCCTGAGAATACAGAGTGAATTTCAAGTCAGCCTGAGCTAGAGTGAGACCCTACTCTAAAAAACCAAAATAATAATAATAATAATAATAAATAAAAATGTTAAGTTTCTTTTTTTGTAAAAAAAAAAAAAAAAACAAAACCCTGCATTCTGTTTCTAAAGGAAGGTCATTCAGGAAAGGTTACAGAGGCCAAGGAGGAGACAGCACAGGGTGGGGTGGGACTTAGGCCAGGTTTGCTGTCAGAGAAGCTGTCAAGACCACGTAAGCACAATTTCCCAGAAGCAGGAGACAAGGAGAGCTGATGGGGACAGAACCAGTGCGTTGTGTAGGGCATGCTGGCTGCTTTTGCTGGCACTGAGTTCTGGAAGAGTCAAGACGCTGCCTAAAACCTACTTGGAGTAAGCAGGGCAGCCGGTGGGACTCTACAGCCCTCGTTGTCAAAGCAGAACGTTGATTATGTGTGGGTTTTGTTAGCAGCCACATCACGGTTGCCGGCTGTGCCTGACCCCTGGTTGTCAACAGTGTTCCCAGACATTCTTCGTGCTCTGTTCAGCCTCATGAAACACTGTTGTCCTCCACAGGAGAAGCAGGCTGTATGTTGTCACCACCACTGGAGCAGCTGCCTGCTCTTGAGAGTCTGGTCACAAGGACAAATACCACGTGTTGGGAGAAAAGAAATTGTTTCCCCTTGTGGGGGGGCATTATGCAGATGGATACTATTTCTTGAATATTTACCATGGATATTTTCTCATTTAGTCTTTAAAACTTCTTTATAAACCCAAAACTAAAAACCATCACCACCACCACAACGGCAAAACAAGCTCAGACAGGCTAAGAAACTTGCCTAAGGTCACACAGCCAGACTGGTCTGTAATCATTGCTATTCTGCTCTTAGGATGACAATAATCCTGGACCGTCCTGGCTGCTGGGTAACTCCTCAGTCCTAGGCAAACTAAATGGCTGGCCAGAGCCAGCTGCCTTCCCCTCTCTCCTTGAGCCTGGACCCCACTGTGGCTAAAAGTCCTTATATTCTGGGGGTTTCCCCACTCCCTTGTTTCTGGGGCACTCCTGTGACTTTTCAGGTCTTTTCCCATGGGGCACTCACAGTGCTTTTCTTCCACACATGGGTGCTCCCTGGCTGTGTTGGGTGCCAAGGGCAGCAATGCACACGTAATTGATACCAAAGGGGGAAAAAATCCTGGTGGAATTAATGAGTGAATAAATGATTAACATCACCCACGGCAAGTCCTTTTACGTTATCTGTTACGAGTCAGACATGGTTCGGTGCTGTGTGAAGTGAATGAGTTTTAACTGAATAAATAACCAAGTAATGAGAACAAGCAAGTTACACTGCGTGGTAGAGGCCTGAGGCATGTGTGACATCAAGTCAACAAAGGTTCACGAGGGACGCTGCAGTGACAGGTGACAGCAGCAGCAGTCCTTGTCATCCACATGATCTCATTCCTTTGCTTTCTGTCAGATGAGAGGGGCAAGTGGAGGAGCCACGCAAAGCCCATATTCAGGCAAGGAACATGCCACGGGACCCACAAGCTTGGGATCCAAAGCTCCAACTTGGGAGCGGGACCCTCAAATTCCCTAGAGGTCCCTTTTGAGTTTTATGGTCTATGTAATTATTTCTTGTAAATAGAAAATATTTGAAGACTGGAACACTTCACGTAAAAATCTGGGCTTCGGGCTGGGGGGATGGCTCGGTGGGTAAAGTGGTTACTGCGACAGCTAGAGGAGCGGAGGTCCGCTCGCAGAACCCGCGCGAAGTGCTGCTCGTGGTAGCGCATCTGCAATGCCAGCGCTGGGGAGGTGGGGCGGACCGGCCCGGGCTTTCTGGATAGCTTATCTTATGTAATCAGTGAGCTCTACATTGAGGGAGGGAGCCTGTCTCAAAAAAATGACAAGCTAGAGAGCAACTGAGGCAGACATCTGATGTCGGCCTCCACACACACTCTGCACACAATGCACGCCCACACATAAACACGCATATGCACATACCGCACACACACACACACACACACACACACACACGCAAAAATAAAATGTAGATTGCTAGTTCCTCTTAACAAAATGAAGACATGACACCCTAGTTCTCACCTAGTCACCACTTGAAATGAGGCTCTATGTCTCTGGGTTTCTCATTTCTAGGACTTTCATGACCAGTGATATCTGTGACACCAAAGGGAAGAGACCACATGGTAAAAGGTATCTCTAACAGAAAAGGCATGTGGGTATAAGAACCTTCAAGGGCCCAGCAGCTTCCCTGTGTTCTGAAGGATCTAGAATTGTGTGTAGTTGGGATGACAACACACCAAAGTCAGAGGTGGCTCTTTTCCCCCCTCCAGCAAGTGACATTTGTCCTTGATTCTCTCTCTCCACCATCATTGTTCCCCGGCACCATTCCATCAGTCAACCCACAAAATAACTTTTGACTTTTCCTAACCAACATTTTCTTCAGTAAATGGCAACTGGACTATTTATTGTCCAGGACCAAACCCTTAGAGTGGGTCTTTTTTTTTTTTTTTTTTTTTTTTTGGTTTTTCGAGGTAGGGTCTCACTCTAGCTCAGGCTGACCTGGAATTCACTCTGTAGTCTCAGGGTGGCCTCGAACTCTTGGCGATCCTCCTACCTCTGCCTCCCGAGTGCTGGGATTAAAGGCATGCGCCACCACGCCCAGCTTTAGAGTGGTTCTTGACTCTTGTACCCCACATTAGCAAGCCATGGCTCTGCCTTGGAAGCATCCTGAAACTGCCCACCTCTACCAGCGAGGCCGGGCACCAGCAGCTCTTGCTTGTAACGGGGTAGCTATGTCCCAATTGCTCTTCCCGCTCCCACCACTGTCCTGATTTTGTCTCTCCCCAGTGTTGAAGAAAGATCTCAGTAAGTCTAGGTGTGATCGGGCTCCTTGGCCCTAAGCAGTCTGTAGCTTGCAAGTCTCTTACAGTGAGTGGGTCCCTCACACTAGGTATGGTTTCTGCCACCCAGTTGTCCTTCTGTCCAGCCACACTGGCCCTACCACACCCTGATGATCTTTGAATACAAAAGTATTGTTGCCTCTGTACCTAAGAGTTCCAATTATCTAAGGGTACATGATGGGTCACCCACCCCAATCTAGCCACTTAACAGTGATTCTCTATGACCTCCTGTGGTTCTGTGGAATGGGATCCCAAGAGCAGCTTAACAGATGGTTCTGGTTCATGGTCTCCATGAGTCCATTACTGGCAGGGCCAACTCATCTGAGGCTTGATTAAGATGGGGGACTTACTTCCAAGGGGCTCACTCATGTGTCTGGCCGGTGTTGTTGTTTGAATATGAACTGTCCCCTTCAGGCTCATGTTTTGAATACTTATTCCCCAGTTGGTGGTTCTATTTTGGGAGGTTGTGGGAATTTTAGGAGGCAATACCTAGTTGGAGGAAGTAATTTACTGGGGGCAGGTCCTTGGGGGCTGTATTATCCCTGGCCACTTCCTGTTGCATTATCGGAGATCAGTCATGTTCAGGGTGGTAAGGCCACAGACGGTTTCCCTGTCTGTCTATCTGCCGCTATGTGAACAGCCTCTTCCACACTCCCATGCCACCATTATGTTTTGTCCATGTGCATTGGATCAAGTGACTACAGCCTGAGCCCTCTGAAACCGTGAACTAAAATAGATCTTTCTTCCTTTCAGTGGCTTTTCTCAGCTATTTGGTCACAGTGATGCAAAGGCCTGGCCGAGACAGCAAGTTAGTGCTTCCTGTCACCAGGAGTGCTAGTCTGTGGTCGCATGAACCTTTTTCTCTGCAGTAGGATGCCTTGAGGACATCTCATTGGATTCCTTCTGTTGGAAAGAGCCAAGAAAGCCGGGTGGAAGCTGCCATGCCTGTTATGACTCAGCCACATGCCGCTGCTTCCCATGTACTCTGTTGGTCAGGCAGCGCCAGCCCCTACGTGGGCGCATCCTATGCACGGGTGCCACCGCCGGGAGACAGCGGCTATTGGGAACCCTGTTGAAGGTTGTATCCACACCTGTCTGCCCAGGATGCTCTTTGCCCAGGGCCTGCGAGGCTGATTCTTAACATACTGCTTGAATGCTCCTGACCAGAGTGGCCTCACTGCCTGCCCCTGACAGCATTACGCCCATGGTGGTCTCACCCTGCTTTACCCATCTTCATAGCATTTCTCGTCCCTCAAATATCACACATTTCTTCACTGTCTGCCTCCCCCCAGGAGACTGAACTCTAGCATTTAGGCCAGCGTTGGGTGCATGGAAGGTGCTCAGTCTTTTTCAAATTAATGCACAGTCTGAATTCATTAAAGATGTGCTGAATGCGTACAATCTTAGTGCTTTGAAAATACCTCATCACACCACACTAAGGTCACATACTGTCAAGATGATTTCTCCCTGTTAATGTTGACCTTCATCACCAGGCTGAGGAAGTGTTAGTCAGGTTTCTCCACTGCAAACTTTTTCTCCTTTTCCATTGTGTGTTGTTTGAAAGGAAGTTGCTACATGTAGGCCACAAAGGAACAAGGCACTATGTTCTACCTTCTTGAAGCTAGACTACTCATTTAATTTATCTGAAATTCTTCTGCATAGGAGCCTATCTCTTCTTTTATTGACTTACTTATTTATATCAGCATTAACTCATGGACACTTACTTGTTTTATACTTTGGGTTATAACCCAATCCTACTTTATTTTTTCACACATTGTTCTATCTTTCACTAATTGGGGGTGTTTTATTGTGTGTGTGTGTGTGTGTGTGTGTGTGTGTGTGTTTAGTAAAGCCTTACTTTCTGGCACTTCAGGATTCTCCTGGCTCACTTTGTCATGTCTGTCAAGGCTCCTAGTCCAGTTTATTGAAGAATGGCATTAGGAACCAAGATCTATAAACATGGTTTCACTTCTCCCATTTCTTACCATTCCTGGGCACTGCTTTAGCCTAGGTTATCACCTCCCTCTGTGAAAGCCTGACTTCCACCCACACTGTGCTGCTTCTGTTTCTTTTATATATATATATATATATATAATTTATCAAGTAGAAACTTTGTATGGACACATGATATGTTGGTACCATCCTTTCTCCCCTCCCTGCCCCTCTTCAGTGGGATTTCTGGTATTCCCTCTGGGGTTGTGGGTTATGAGTTGTGAGAGCAGCAGTCAGTCCTTTTAGGGAGACATGAATGCCTCTGGATGTTTATTGATTCCTTCCCTCATCAGTTCTTCCTGCTGCAGCCAAGGGCATCATTCCAAGTCACAAATCTTCGGTGGCTAACATTGTTCTCAGGGTCAAGTTTGACTCTATTGTTCAGTTTAGAACATCCTCCCTGACCAGATTTGGCCCACCCTCCCCTCTTCTATTTCCCCACTGGAGGCTGAGCTAGAGCCATGCTCAGCTACTGTCCTTCACTTCTGTGTCCCCACCCAGAGCCTCTTTCCCTTATGACTGCTTGTGACCATGTCAGGATGTCTCTTTCTCCATAAAGGAGAAAAAGGAAAGCAGTTAAAGTATAAAGGCCCCTGTGAGAGCTGGAGAGATGGCTTAGTGGTTAAGCACTTACACAGCCCTGGACACAGCCTTGAGCCCCCACTCACATTCGGTTCTTCTGAGAGTCCTGGATGAGTCAGGGAAGAAGGCAGGAAACAGGCCTGGCAAAGCCACTCATCACAAGATGCTGCTCTAGTCATAGAGATCTTTCCATCCAGGTCCTGTCCTCCTTGGGATCTGAAGGTTCATGAAGTGGCACAGAGGTTCTGTTCCAATAAAGCATGGGCATGGGCTAGCTTGCAGTGGGAGGTGATATGGCAGAGAGTAATGGCCTATCCTTTCTATCTCACAGGGCTCTCAAGGGGTCAGATGACATAATGGATAGGAACTTGCCTCATAAAACACCATACAAATCTAAGGGATGGTTACACAATTGCTTTTACTGGGAAATATAATCTGAATTCCAAACCACTTTCAAAAGAACTCTTAGAATGATGATGCACATCTGTTGTTTTTGTCCTCCCCAGTGGTCCTTTCCCCTTCTTCTGGCAACAATATGACCCAGCCCCCTTCCACTGGGTGGGAGAAGCACGGCTTCTTTACTCCAAAACTGCAATATGCTAGAGCTGCCATTACGTTAGTCCACTGCTAGGCCACCAGGCTGGACATGGGACCTAGGCTTGGCCAATCACGGTGGCCATCCGCTCTCATCCCACCTTCCCACACAATTAGTGGTGCAGCCCATAACCAAAATCGGGTCAGTTCTAGTCTACCTTTATATTCTGATATATTGAAGCACCAAGAAAGTCCTGGTTGGTCTCCCCTCTGGAGGATGCTGAGTCCTGGGTAACATCAGCTGTTTTCATCTGCTTGAGCTACTAAGGTGGTTTGAATAGAAAATGTCCCTTGTATCACGTGTTTGTGATTAAGCTTCATATTTCGTGCCCAGCGGATGGAGGCTTTGGAAGGTGGAGTCTTGCTGGAAGAGGTGTGTTGCTGGGGGTGGGCTTTGGGGTGTTATAGCCCAGCCCCACTTGCCACATCCAGCAAGCTCACTCTCTGCTTCCTCGCTGCTGCTGTGGAGATGTGATGGCCACTTGTCTGCTCGTGCCATGCTTTCCCTGCCATGATGAAACTTCCCCTCAACACTGTCAGCTGGAAATAAATGCTTTTCTCCCATAAGATGCTTCTGGTTGGGTGTTTTGTCCCAGCAATGAGAAGGGCACTGCTTTACCTGCTATGACAACCTATCTTGGACTAGGTAGTTTAGAAATCATGAGAATTTACTGCTTCCAGTTCTAGAGGCTGGGAAGTCCAAGATCAAGGTGCCAGTAGACTTGATGTCTGCTGAGGACCTGCTTTCTGGCTCACAGATAATACCTGGTTGTTGTATCTTCACATGTTGGAAGGGGCAAAGGGTCTCTATTGGGGCTTGTTTATGAGGCCACTATACCCACTCATGGGAGCTCCACCCTTATTAACTAATCAACTCCAAGAGATGCAACCCCTTTGGCCTGTCATCTTAAGTATGGGGTAAATTTTCAATGAATGAATTTTGAAGAAACACTAACATTTAGTCCATTGCATGACTAAATGTTGTCACGAGTCCTGTCTTTCTTCCCATCACCATTTATAAGAGGCCTCCACAGTAGAAGTAATAGGCCACCCTGAAGATTGACCCTGGGAAAGTAAGAGTAGGAGCAAGGGGAGCCCCCACCTATCACAGGACCTTCTAGTCTGAGCTATACTTGAGACAGATTCTGTGTTTTCACACCTGTGGGGTCCATATTCCTTCTTTTTGTAAAAAAAAAAAAAAATATATATATATATATATATATATATATATATATATATATATATATAATATAATTATTTGAAAGAGAGAAAATGGGCATCCCAGGGCTTCCAGCCACTGCAAACGAACTCCATATGCATATGCCACCTTGTGCATCTGGATTACATGGATACTGAAGAATCAAACCAGGGTCCTTAGGCTTTGCAGGCAAGCATCTTAACTGCTAAGCTCTCGATCTCTCCAGTCCACATTCCTTCTTTCCTTCAGCCATGGCGGATGTTTTGCCTCTTATATCAGAAAGAATCCTGATTTATACATGATAAGTCATTCATAAATTGGAGGTATCCACTTATGAATATTCATTGATATGTGTGAATATCTTAGTTCTCCAAAGTGATTTGAAATGTATCATGGACAGGACACTTAGGCTTAACTTATGAGCCATCAGCTCTGAACACACTGAATTAAACTGAGCTGAATTAATGACCTCTGTACATCATTTCTTCATCCCCTTTCAATTTTTTCAAGAACGTAAAGTATAAAAAGTAATATATAATAGATGCTAGTATGAATGAACCAATGCATATGCTTACTTTTGTCTCTAGAACAATTCTACTTGCTGCAAAGGCTCAAAAGACAAGGTTTGGAATAATTTGGGGAAGAAATAAGGAAAATTGAGGCTTTTTTTTTCCCTATCCTGGGTTTTCTTTTTGAATATTGCTTAAATAACCAGGTCTAATCCATCCAGATATTGGTAGCCGTTTTTGGCAGGAGAGAGATCTGCCAAGACATGATGGGAATTGTTGATTGGACCAGTCCACTATAGAGTCCGAGCATGCTGAGAGGCAGTACAGAGAGATGTAAGGTTTTTGTGTGGGATGGGGGCACCAGCCGGTAGGCAGCTTAGCCTATGTCATTTTGTGAAAAAATCCCAATGAAATACTACTACGACCCCACCCCCAACAATAGCATATCATGATCTTTAGAAAGAAAGTAGATCAAGAAGCTGAAAGAAAAGCAGATTAAGCAATTCAGGAGTGAGAATGACACCTGGTAACTTCAGGTCGCCTCACTCTACTATCAAAGATTAAATAAATCCACTTTATCTATAACCATGTCTGCTTCTGTTGAAGGTAAATAAATGACTAGTACAATCAGCATGTGGGAAGGAGTCCCACATCACAGAGGTCCTTCTGCCCTGGTCTGGCTTCCCACCTCTTTCCAAGTCTGAGTAAGAGCACAGGGTTGTAGCAGTGGTCCTGGTGCTGGCTGCGACACCCACCAGTCCTTGATCTTGTTCTTCCTGTTCCCATCTATACAAACTCCAGACATGTGCCTCTTTGTGCATCTGGCTTCACATGAGTACTGGGGAATTGAATCCTGGTTGACGAGCTTTGTAAGCAAGCACTTTTAAGTGCTGAGTCATCTCCCCAGTCTGAGAATAAAGGACTTTTGAATATCAATATTGAAGCTTCTTTTTTTTTTTTTTTTCCAAGGCAGGATCTTACTCTAGCCCAGGCTGACCTTGAATTCACAGCTATCCTCTTACCTGTGCCTCCCGAGTGAGTGCTGGGATTAAAGGTGTATGCCATGTTAACTTGCATGAGAGATGCAGCCTCTCTCTGTCTCAGTTCCCTTATGTGTGACCCACTCCAGGAGATCTGTGAGGAGTAACATGAATCCACTTATGCAAAGTTCTTGGAACAATGTCTGGCCCATAATAAGAGTTGGTTAACAAGCCATCATTATTTTACCCTCTGAAGTGTCGGTCCTGGCTAGCTAAGACTACCTGTGATCTTAGGCAGGCAGATGTCTCAGCTTTTATATAACACGATGGCGCACTGTGCTAGATGCAGAGTCCTCAACGTCGGCGCTACGGGCATTATGTTCCAATGACACTTTGCTGTGAGCTCCGTCCCAGGTACTAAAGCCTGCCTGCTTGGAGCAGACCCTCCTTCCACTCTGTGGGGAAAATCAAAGCTATTCCCAAACATGGGTGTGCGTGTGTTGTGTCTCCCATTTGCAATTCTAGCAGTTAGGGTGCCAAATCAGGAGTATTACCATGTGTTCAAGGCCAACCTAACCTACATAGTGAGTCCCAGTCCAGCCTGAGCTTAGGTGGGTGGCTGGGAGATGGACGTTGCTAGAGCAGAAGCAGAGTTCCTTGGCAGAGGAGTTGTGGAACGTGAGCTTCCCAAGGACGAGCTCCTAGAAGTCCGCGGACTCCTGAGCAGTGTGCGTGTGTTGGTCACGAAAGTGTGCATGCCCCGCTTTTATTGGTCTCAGAATTCTTCTGGTGCTGGAGAGATGGCTTAGTGGATAAGGTGCTTGCCTTCAAAACCAAAGAACCCAGGTTTGATTCCCCAGCACCCATGTAAGCCAGATGCACAAGGTGGCACATGCATCTGGAGTTCCTTTGCAGCAGCTAGAGGCCCTGGAGTGCCCATTCTCTCTATCTGCCTTCCCCCCCCTCCTCAAATAAATAAATAAGAATAAAATATTTTAAAATATTATTCTGTGACAGAAAAACTCTATACCCTGGTTCTGAGTCCCTTTGAGCCCTGATGGGTGATATCAGTGAACTGAAGGAGAAGGGTATTCGATGAACCCTGAGTCTTTCCGAGCCTTCAGATAAACCCTTGGACCTCTTCCACCTCCTCCTGCACAAAGACTCTCCCTTCTGTCCTGTGGCTGGAACTTCAGGGACTTTTCCTCTTTCCCTGGGAAGACAGGATGTTGTCCAAGCTGCCAGCGGGTCCAGCCCAGCTCTCCCTGCTCCACTGTGAGACGGAGGCAGTGGGTGGAAGACTGGAGAAGGAATGTTGTGTGGCCCACATGGGCTAGAACTGTGCCTCAGGACACCTTTCTGGGCTAGTTTGTGGCTTTGTTCATGTCCTTTCCTTGCTTCTGGTGTCATCAAGTTGTTTTGGGCAGAGCCAAGGAAGCCAGCAGCTCCTTGCCCAAGGTCACTCTGAGGGACGGCTAATGTTTATACCACGGCAGGGGGTGGGTGTGTGAACCTATTGTATCTTGTGGTCCAAGCTGTGCTCAGGCCTAGCTCCTAAGCAAATGTGAACACACTGAAGACGCCAAGCTTCTCATTAAGAAGCTGGCTCATAAACACAGATGTCTCATCTTTTAGGCTGAGTTAAGAGATAGGAGATGGCCAAGTAGATGAATAAAGAGATAATTCAATCTTTGCTGGTCATCAGTGAACCTCTAAAAGGTTTGAAGAGGAAATTCCCTAGGTGAGTGTTGAAAAGGATTTGGTTTAGCCGGGCGTGGTGGCGCATGCCTTTAATCCCAGCACTCGGGAGGCAGAGGTAGGATGATCACCGTGAGTTTGAGGCCACCCTGAGAAATCAGAGTGAATGCCAGGCCAGCCTAGACTAGAGTGAAACCCTACCTCGAAAAAAAGAAAAAAAAGAAAAGGATTTGGTTTACATCTACCTTTCCCAAGTCATCGCCTTCTTTATTATTTGGAGGGTCACAAATGCACTTAGGGTCCCAACACGCTGCTGTCTGTGACAAGCATTGGTGAAATTCACATGGGACTTGGAATCTGGATTTTCTTCCAGTATTCTTCTTAAGCAATCTTGGGAAGTCACTTAGATTCCATGCTCCTGTTTCCTCAGCTGCAGATTGTAGATAACACCATCTCTTTCACAGTGTTGTTTGGGTGATTAAGTGGCAAAGGAAATGAATAGCATTTTAATATGATGAGGTGCATTCTGATATTAACTGTGAGAGTAGATCGGTGTCCTTCATTCTAGGTAAGACCATGTCTCCCTGTGACAGCCTATCCAGGCAATGGTCCCAGCATTACATACTTTCTAGCAGTAAATATGAATGAATTAACAAATGTCTCCCTAAGATAGGGAAGTCCAAATTCAAATGGCATTCTAGAAAATGCTGAACAAAAGTGAAAGGCTCGCAGGGCATGGTGGGACATGTCTTTAATCCCAGCACTTGGGAGGCAGAGGTAAGAGGATCATTGTGAGTTCAAGGCCACCCTGAGACTACAGAGTGAATTGCAGGTCAGACCCTACCTCATTAGGGGAGTGGGGGCGGGGAGTGAAAGGTTCTTAGCTTTGCTTTATCAACCTTAACATATGAATTTCATTTGGTTAAATTAGAAAATCTTGTCTTACCAAGCAGCTCTATAAAGACGTAATAACTGCATACATGGATAGCTGAAGCCAGCAGGACTATGAATGCCCTAGAGGAAAGGCTCAAGTTTCTAGTACCAGAAACGCAGGAGCCATTGGAGGGCAGAACTTGATGGAGCCTTGCTGTAGACTGATGTAATCCCCAATGTGACGGGATATAGAAGTAGGGCTCCTGGGAGATGATGATTAGATCAAAAAGATGGAGACCTCAGGACTGAGATTAGAGCCCTTATGAAGTAGAGTTCTGTGTCCTCCATCATGTGAGGACACAGCAAGAAGATGGTAGCTGTCTATGAGGCAGTAAGGGAGGCCTCATGCAATTCCTTGCCAATAGCACCTTGATCTCAGACTTCCCACCTCAGAATTTTTAGACATAAATTTCTGTTGTTTATAAGTAGCTTGGCATCTAACACTTTTAAAACGTATTTATTTTATTTCATTTATTTACTTGTTTTGTGTGAGAGAGAGGCAGATAGAGAGAGCGAGAAAGTGGGTGCACCAGGGCCTCTAGCCACTGCAAATGAACTCCAGGCACGTGTGCCACCTTGTGCATCTGGCTTACATGGGTACTAGGGAATCGAACCTGGGTTTTAGGCTTCCCAGGCAAGTGCCTTAACTGCTAAGCCATCTCTCCTGTCTCTGTAAAATATTTGTGTTCCAAACAGACTAAGACAGGCCTAAAGATTGTTTAGGTGACCACGTAACGGTATAACCAGAAAAGTCTCTCCCTTGAGACTGAGGAAGGACAAGGACTTTCTCAAGGTCACAGACCCACTGACTGATGGACCAGAGAGCAGACCCAGTCCTGTTCAGTGCTCCTCCTACACTATTTCTGGCCATTAGTTCTGAAACAAAGGCAAGTTTTTCTAGACCAAAGTGAGTTATAACCAAATAATGTAGTCGACTGGTATCCAATGACCAGGATCAAAATGGGTGCATATTTCAGAGGAAATACACATGTCTTTAAGATGGAGCATTCTGTCCCAGAAGCCTGTGATAGTAACTGTGTCTTTTTATTCTCTGTTTCTGATGCTTTGACAACCCATTTGAGTACTTAAGGCCCCCAGAACAACTGCTTCCTGGAAAGAGCCGTTTCCTAGATACAGCAAGCAGCTGGGCTGCAGGCATGACCTTCAAATGCAGACATGAACCAATGAGAGGGCTCACCCCAGCCCCCTCCTTTACTGGGTTCTCATGCTCCAGACCATGGCCTGCTGGCTGTGATTGTCCCAAGACTCGGTAGTAGTGGACGAAGAACAGTCCCTGTGCCCCAGAGCCTGCCAAAATTATCCACTAGCCATTCCTAAGCCTTCATACCCTCACCCTCTCCTCATGGGAAGCACAGCCAAGGTTCTTGCTCTCTGTCCCGTGACCTCTCTGCCTATGCTTCCGTGTCCCCATGTGGTGCAGTGCGCCCCCTCCACTTGGGATCTGTAATAGTCTATCTTGCAACAGTGATTGTTTTTTGGATGGATTGGCCTTGTTGTAGCTCACACTTCCCATTGAGTAGACTCTATTTTACTTTATTATTATTTTCGTGTGTGTGATGTGCGGCACATGCACGTGTGTGTAGATGAGCACGTGCTCCGTGCACACTCAGGTACCCTGGGAAGCTAAATCGTGAGCTCCTTCCTGCTGTTGTCACCACAAAGTTCCATGTGCAGCCATGGGACCTCGCTCATGGTGTTTTGAGGACAGTTCAATAATCAGTACTTTGGGCTTGGGTTTGTACATGGCACCCCAAGTTATGCTTTCTTCCTGTCTTAAATCACTCAGGCTGCTGTAACAAATATCATCAATTAGGTAGCTTAGACACGTCTACTTCTCACAGTTCTGGATGCTGGGAAGTCCAGAGTCAGAGTGCTGGCAAATTCAGGGTCTGATGAGGTCCAGCCTTCCAGGAATGGTCAACAGACAACAAAGTTATCATGTCCCATGGCAGGAGGGGCAAGGGACTCTCTACCAAGGCACCAATCTCAGTCATGAGGGTGCCACCTTCATGACCTAATCACCTAATAAAAGTCCCACTTCCTAATACCATCACCTTGGGGGTTAGCATTTCAACATGCTACCTCCATGAATTTCAGGGGACATAAGCATGTAGTCCATTGCATTCAATCTTCTGCAATCTCGCTGTCTAAGTTGAGGTCCATGCCCAGGGAGGCCCCCAGGACCACTCCAGATCTGCCATTTGTGGGCTACTTCATGCTCATCTTGTAGGATTCTGGAGACTAAATGAAGGGACGCATGCACAAGCCTTAATAAAATGTCTGCTGCATAATTTGTACCAAAAAAAAGGAGCCATATCATTTCCCTAGGAGCTGGAGAATGTATCTCTTAAGACTATACTAAGCATGGGCTGGAGTGATGGCTCAGTAGTTAAAGTCACTTGCTTACAAAGTCTGATGGCCCTGGTTCAATACCCCAGTAGCCACGTAAAGCCAGATGTACAAAATGGCTCGTGTATCTGGACTTCGTTTGCAGTGACAAGAGGCCTTGGTGTGCCCATACTCTCCCTTTCTCTCTCTCTTTGTCTGCTTCTTTTTCTCTCTCAAGTAAATAAAAAAAATATGAAAAAAGTCTATGCTAAGCAGATATTGCCAATGTGATTGAAGAAATTGGTAAGAAATTGGGTAAGTAGGAGAGATGTGATAATAAATTGACTATATTCTGAAATCAGACTTAGGGAGGCTAGGGTTGGCATTGTTTGATGTTAATGACCAGAAACCAAAGATGATGTTTTTATATAGGCTACCCTGAAGATTAACCTTGAATGAATCAGTTGAGTCCTCCTAATCTGGAATCAGAATAGTACCCATGCACTTCCTCGGATGGAGTTAGAACATAGATATTATGGTTTGAACCTGAAATGTCTCCCATAGACTAATATATTCTTTGAAGCATGGTCTCACTCTAATCCAGAGTGACCTGAAACTTATTCTGTAGCCCAGATTGGTCTCAAACTCATGGCTGTCCTATCTTAGCCTCCTAAGTGCGGGGATTACTGGTGTAAGCCATCACAAGTGGTGAGGCTTGTGTTGCAGTCAGGTTCGCATTGCTGGCAGAAAACACCCAACAAAGAGCAGCTTGTGGGGAAAAAGGTTTATTTTGGCTTACAAACCCGAGGGGAAGCTCCATGATGGCAGGGGGAAATGGAGGCATGAGCAGAGGATGGACATCACCTTCTCACCAATATCAGGTGGACAACAGGAACAGGAGAGAGTGCCAAACACTGGCCAGGGGAAACTGGCTATAACACCCATAAGCCCGCCCCCAACAATACACCGCCTCCAGGAGGCAGTAATTCCCTAATCTCCATCAGCTGGGAACCTAGCATTCAGAACACCTAAGTTTATGGGGGGACAACCTGACTCAAACCACCACAGCTTGTGACTCAGTTTTGAAGGCTGTGGAGCCTTTAGGAAGTAAGGCATAGCTGGCAGAAGAAGTTCGCTGGGAGAGGGCCCTTGAAGGTTATGGCCTGGTGCTCTGCCTTGTGTCCACAGGCATGTGAATAAGCCAGCACCACATTCATGCTCCTGCTGCCAGAGACCAAGTTGATCCATTTTGCCTTCTCACCATGATAGACTGTGACCTACTAAAAATTGTGAGCCAAGATCAGCCCTTCCTCTCCTGTTTCTGTCAGGCATTTTAGTCACGAGGATGAGAAGGTAAGTCACACACTGTGAGCCCATGACTTGAAGATGCAGGTATAGATTTGTAAGAATGTGTCCCTTTGGTTGTGTGGAGAGCTAGTCTAGACTTGGCTTGAGACCCAAGAATGAAGGGGACAAGAATGAAGGGGACTTTCTGCTAGCAACAGAGGCCTGAGGACCGCCCAAGAGGATATGGGATACGGTTATTTGGGATGAGTGAGTCTCTATATGGGACAAGAGCAACGCTTTTGAATTACAGTCATCAATCAGAGGACTCCGAGGAAAACATGAATATTGTGGGGCTTAATGGGTTCAGTTGACACATTGGGAAAACCACCTTCACAATAAAAGTCTGAGAGCTCCCCCCAGGAGTTAATTATATATTATTTGAGATTCTGTATCTGTATCTATTATCTGTCTTGTATATTGGTCTATTTATAGAGATTTTTTTTTTTGAGGTAGGGTCTCGCTCTAGCCCAGGCTGACCTGGAATTCACTATGTAGTCTCAGGCAGGCCTTAAACTCACAGTGATCCTCTTACCTCTGCCTCCTGAGTGTTAGAATTAAAGACATGTACTATCACACCCAGCTTAGAGATTTATTTTTAAATATTTTTACTGATTTGCATGGAGGAAGAGAAATGGTGGAGAGAAAGAGAATGGGTGTACCAGGGCCTTTGCTGCTACAAACCAACTCCAGATGCATGCACCATTTTGTGCATCCAGCTTTACGTGGGTTACAATGGAACCTGAGCTGGTAGGTTTTGCAAGCAAGTGCTTTTAACCACTGAGCCATCTCCTTAGCCTGAGATTTATTTTTAAATGCTTACTTTTATGAGAGGGAGAGTGTGTGTGAGAGCAGGAGAGTGCGAGAGAGAGAGTTGGTGCATTAGGGCCTTAGCCACTGCAAGTGAACTCCAGATACATGTGCCACCTGCGAGCATGCGTCACTTTGTGTATTGGCTTACATTGGTTCTGGGGAGTTGAACCTGGGTCCTTAGGCTTCACAGACAAGTGCCTTGACCACTAACCTATCTCTCCAGCCCTAAATGTTTACTTTTAGATTTAATTTTTTGAGACAGAGAGAGATGGAGAGGAAGAGAGAGAATGGGCATGGCAGGGCTTCCTGCCACTGCAAAGAAACTCCACATACATGTGCCCTTTTGTGCATTTGGTTTTACATGGGCATCAGGAATCAAACCTGATCATCAGGCTTTGGAATTAATGCCTTTAACCACTGAGCTATCTCTTCAGCCCTTTTCAATTTTTTAATATTCATTTATTTGTGTGTGTGTGTGTGTGTGAGAGAGAGAGAGTGAGTGAGTGAGAGAGAGAGAGAGAGAGAGAGAGAGAGAGAATGAGTATGCCAGGGTCTCTTGCCATTAAATGAACTCCAGATGTATGCACTACTTTGTGTGCCTGGCTTTACATGGGTACTGGGAAATTCAACCCAGGTCAGCAGTTTTGTAAGCAAACACCCTTAACTGCTGAGTCATCTTTACCAGCCATTTGATTTAATTTATTAGACTTTAACTGAAAACCTCCATACATATACACTATGTAGCCTAGGTGTAACTCTCTCCCACCACCCTAATTTGATTTTTGAAACACTATCTCATGAAGCCCAAGGAGGCCTTAAACTTGTCATAGAGCCAAGGATGACCTTGAACTTCTGATCCTCCTGTCTCTACCTCCCCAGAGCTGGGATTACAGATGTGTACCACCACACCTGGTTTTATGCAGTACCGGGGTTTGAACCTAGGGCTTTGTGTATGCTGGGTGTGCACTCAACTAACTGAGCTACACCCCCAGTCTGAGGCTGATATTTATTTTGGGAAGGTGGATCACATATTTGAGCTAATTGGTAGGTCTGAAATCTACAGGGTAGGTTGGCAGGCAGCTCGAGGCAAAGTTGCAGTCCAAGTCTGACAGTTGTCTACTGGCAGGATTCCTGCTTGCTCAAGGGAAGTCAGTCTTGGTCTTCTAAGATCTGCTGGTGGTTCCCACCTACATTACATGATTTAATCACGTCCTACCACATTAACTGACAATCTCATCCAAAAGTGCCCTTACAGAAACATCCAGAAGAATGTTTGAGCAAACATCTGGGTACTGACCCAACTAAATTGAGACTCAGATTTAATTAGTACACTCCACAAACGGATGGATGCTGTAGCCACATAGCACGTGGAGTCCTGAGGCCTCTGATGGACTTGGTCATGAGTGCTCACAGCCCTCACTGTGGGATCCAGGAGCATGTTTGCCTGGGGTCAACTTTACTCCATGCCTCTTGCATAGCCAAGTTCACGTTCTTTTCTCTTCTTCGCAGTTGGTAAAAGAAACCAGCCAGGCTTGGTGGCGCATGCCTTTAATCCCAGCACTTGGGAGGCAGAGGTAGGAGGATCGCCATGAGTTCAAGGCCACCCTAAGAATACATAGTGAATTCCAGGTCAGCCTAGGACAGAGTGCAACCCTACCTCAAAAAACCAAAAAAAAAGGAAAAAGAAAAAGAAAAAGAAAAAAAGAAAAAAGAAAAAGAAACCAGTAACTCAGTAAGTTAAAAAACAAAACAAAACAAAACAAAAAAACAGTAAATTCAGTAAGCTGTCTATACAGTTTCTGTCCTTTCTAGAGTTTAGAAGTTCCAGTCATGATGAGGCAAATTGGCCACTTGACATCAAGGTGTTTGGAACAGATTCACTCTGCCAATGTAACAACTGGCCCTCACACGACATGTTACGCTTATGCTCAGTGCAACTATGAACAATGTGGTCAGTGTTGTGAATTCATGAATAGCCTTGGCACTGTAGCTGCACACCGCCCAGATCCCAAGCATGGGAAAGGAGCCTTTCTCTGGGACAGACATAGCAGAGCAGTCTCAACACTTCTGCTCACAGGACCAAGGGTGGAGAATTGTTAATAAGTGGCAACCCGTGCAAACTCCTCACAAGCTTCTCATGACCTTGGAACTCCTGAAACTGATTTGGGTGACTCTTCAGTGTCGCATGGGAGCCTTTGGGAGTAAGGCTGGCAAGTTCAGAGTGGGCAGGTTTCTGGCTAATAGTAAGTCCCTTGAATATTATGAAAGCTTCATGTGAGAAGCACTAAAGTCCAGACCACGATCAGCCCAGGAGCCAGGCAGGTGCTGGGGGAGAAGATCTAAGCTGATGTTTACCAACCATTCTAGTGAACACAGAGGCCCAGCTGAGAGCTGCCTCCTTCAGTTTAAAGTTTGCCAGGCAGTGGGAGGGACGACCACCTTTCTATCAACCCCTGTACCAAAGCACACCAAACAGACTTGGCCTAGCCATTGGTGTGGGTGGCAGGCCTGCCCCTTTTATCCACGTGTAGTCCCTATTAGGCCTGGCATATACAAGGCAGGTAATATCCCAAGAACCACGAGTGGTGTAAGGATAAGAGGATTGTTGTAACAATATCCCGTGTGCAATTGAGAGACGTACAGCGCACTCCACACACCATCTTCTGTTGCTCCCCTCTTTAAACAAGCATCTGCGATACTGTGAAGGCTGTTTCCTGCATGGAACACCAGGGAGGCAATTCTTTCTACACCTAGTCCTAAGACAGAGGTCCTGATATACATGTTCAAAATCAGAGCAAGTAGAAATTAGCTAAGTACTTGATTGTGAATATGTTGGCCAAACAAATTGACTAATTAAATATGCACAAGAGAAGGATTAGGTATTTGTATTTCCTGAATTAAGAACGGACTTAGCATTTGGTCCAGTCTTTAACAGTGCTGTGCTTGATTATAAGAAAAATACATGTTGGTCATAAAATAAAATTGTTCTTTTTTCCCTGGGAAACAGTTTGTCTTAAAGAATATAAACAGGGACTGGAGGGATGGCTTAGCAGTTAAGGCACTTGCCTGCAAAGCCAAAGGACCCAGGTTTGACTCCCCAGGACCCATGTAAATGAGATGCACAGGGTGGTACATGTATCTGGAGTTCATTTGCAGCAGCTGGAGGCTCTGGTGGGCCCATTCTCTCTTCTCTTTCTCTGTTAGCCTCTCAAATATATTTTTAAAAATTTTTAAAAATTTCAAAAAGAATATAATCAGGATTTGTTCTCATCTCTGTGAATTTGACCTTCTGATTCTGTTCCAGTTAATGAATTGTAAACCTGCTCTTTCTTATTTCTCTCCTCTATGCCTCCCCCTGACCACAACCACCTTTTCTTGTGGTTTTTCAAGATGGGGTCTCACTGTAGCTCAGGCTGACCTGGAATTTACTACATAGTCTCAGGGTGGCCTCGAACTCACAGTGATCCTCCTACCTCTGCCTCCCAGGTGCTAGGATTAAAGGCGTGTGTGTGCTACCACACCTGGCCACCACCACCATTTTTGAGACAGGGTCTTACTGAATAGTCCAGGCTGATGTCAAACCCTCCTGCTCCAGTCTCCTGAGTGCTGGGATTACAGGTATGTACCACCATACTCAGACCCCTCTCTCTTTTGTCTTGAGGAGTTGGTAGAATTACTAGAGGTGGTCAGGTGAGACAGCCCCTCTCTGAGGCATCAGTTGGTGCTTTAGAATGTATGAAAAGGAAGGAGGAAGCTTGTAATGAGAATGCTCCATTGAGAGGCAAATCTTAAATTGGTCATTGAAAAAAAAAAGGCAGGACTTAAGTGGAGGAAGGAGGCTCTGCGCTGACCAAATAGTACAGTGTGGGGAGGGACGAGAACCAGTCACAGGTTGGCAACAGTGAGAAGAAGATCTGAACGAGGCCAGTGCAGTCTGAGCTGTTCTATGAGCTCGGGCTCTCTGGAGAGGCAGCAGAACTGCAGATTTAAAGTGACAGTTATCCGTGTGTCCACTGTAATATGCAGCAGCTTTCCCCATTCTGCATTTTTAACTCATATGTGGCTCGAGAATAAATCATCTATGTTTTGCATCAACAATGTTCAGATGGTCAATTTGATGTCATGTATTTTACCAAATTAAAAAGAAAAAAAAAACTAAAACATGAAAACATATATGTAAGACTGGCTGTATTTTCATTCTGTAGCAGTCTAGGCCAAGGATTTAGTTTTTTCATTTTTCAGCAGTATAGGCTAAAGAGATTGTTGTAGTCAGCTCCACGTTGCTGGGATGAACATCCAACCAGACATAGTTTATGGCAGGAACGGTTTATTTCAGCTTACAAATCCAGGGAAAGTTCCACCAATGGCAGAAGAAGCTGGCTCCCTTTCACAGATCCAAGGAGAGAGAGCCCAACAGCTAGCAAACACCAAAACACAAACAAGCAAGAACCACCAGAGCCCTGAGAATACAGAGTGAATTCCAGGTCAGTCTGAGCTAGAGTGAAAACCCTGCCTTGAAAAACAAAAACAAAAACAAAAAGAATAATAAAAAAACCCTACATGGAAGGTTCTATTAGTTCCAATGTCAAAGGATGAAATAGAGGCACAGAGAACTTGGGTAACTTGCCCAGCAGCACATAGGTAATGATGGAGTCAAGATTGTTCTTAGGCCTCCATAGCTTGAGTTATCACCCAAGTCACACACACAAAAATGAAGTGTTTAAGTCTTTGATGCAGACTTTAAAGGTAAATCAATAGGGCTCGGAGTTGGGGCAGTGGCCTGTGTTTCTACAGGTGCAAAGCTGTGTTCTTTTCTGAGAGAGAGCCTCTCAGTATGTATGGGCTGGCCTGGAATTCATGATCTTCCTGCCTCTGCCTTCTGAGTGCTGGGATTACAGAGATGCACCACCATGCCCAGCTCTGCCATCTTTTTAAAGAGAAGTTCTTGGTGGGCACTGGCTCATTTCATGGTGTGATTATACCATTATAGTTCATGTGAACATTTATTTCTTCTCTCATGAGAGAGGAAGGAAAGGAGAAGGGTCGCGGTCCCTTCCCCCAGGCAAAGTACACACCATCTCCAGCTCTTGGGGTGTGTTACCTGTCAGCCCCCAAGGCTTCAGGGAGAGAGCTTCGTCTTCTCTGGAGTATAGTAACCCTCTTCTTCCCCCCTGCTTGAGTGTGGCAGGCTGGGGATCTGATAATAAAGATTCTCTGGGTTTTGAAAGATGAGTTCAAGTTGGCAAGAGGGGTGCTAAGGTGCATGGTGTTTGCATAGAAGTTACAGGATACTTCTCCCACCCCCAAGCTCCTAGGAGTGGTCCCTCTACCCATTCTTTATGTTTATTTTATCTTAGTAGTTTTTGAGATAGGGTCTGTGGTGGCTTGAATGTAAAATGTCCCCCATAGACTCATGTGTTTGAGACTTAATCCTCAGTCGGTGGTGCTGTTTGGGAAGGTTGTGGAACCTTTAAGAGGTGGAGCCTTGCTAGAGGAACTGTAACACTGAGGGCCAACCTTGAGGTGTTATAGCCCAAACCCACCGGTTGTCTCTATTTCCTCCATGCTGATGTGAAGCTGTGACACCTGTGTGCTCCTGCCATGCTGTCCCTTGCCTGATAGGCTTTCCTCCTCCAGACTGTAAGCCAAAATAAACTGTTTGTGATCCCTTTTAAGAAAGCTAATAGGGGAAATATATATATATATATATATATATATATATATATATATATATATATATATATTACAAGAATGAATTCATACATACATATGAATTGGCTCATATGATTATGGAGGTGGAGAAGTCCCTGATCCACTGTCTATAAGCTAGAGTCCCGGGAAGACCAGTGGTGTGCCTCAGCATGTCTTAAAGGCTGGAGAGTCCTGGGGCATTAGAATGTAACTTTCAGTTGAAGCGCAGGAGAAGATGAGGTGGGATGACCCAGCCAAGTGGTGAAGCAGGAAAGGGGGGAGGTTCTCCTCTTCTATTCTGCTGCTTGGACCCTCCATGGATTTGTTGATGCCCACCCACATTAGGAGGGCAGTTACTCTACTGTTTCCAGAGTTGTTAGGATGAGAGTCTGGGTTCTGGCAGCCCTAAAGCCAGGATTGGCCAACTGCTCTCCATAAACCAATTGAAGACATAATTCGGCCTGAGGAGATGGCTCAGGGATTAAAGGCTTGCAAGCATCCCGACTCTAGTTAGATCCTCCTCAGTTCCCACATAAAGCCAAATGCAGAGTGGCGCATGGCACGGGAGTTCCAATGCGCCTGGGGCAATGCAGGCAGAGCAGGAGGCTCTGGAAGCCTACAGGCAGCAGCAGCAGAGAGATCCTGCCTCAGAGGAAGGTGGACAGAGAGAAACACCCCAAAGTTGTCCTCTGGCCTCCATACTTGCACTCATACCCACAATTAATAGGAAAATCACTAAAAGATCTAGTCAATATGGCCACATTGGAAAGAGGTCCAGTAACCTCCCTCCCACCCCAAGTCCATCCTTGGGGTCCCGACATGAGGTTCAGGTTTAAACAGAGGACAAGAGGTCTGCACAGCTACACGGTCCTGGCGAGGTGTGGTCTTGCCCATCTGCATTTGCTCTGCTCCAGTCTCTCCTGCAACGGCCTCCCACAAGCTGTCAGCGCTCAGTGAAATCACTTTCCTACCTGGCTGGCGGCTCCAGCTGTTTTCTTCTCCCAGCATCACAGATTCCTGGGGAAATTCCTATTCCTTGGAAAGTGTCTTTCTATGTGCCGGCCTGCAGCACAAGTCGAAACAAACCTCGAAGGAGGGAGTGGGAATGAACCTGAGACAAGAACACAAGGAATGGAGCCAAGACAAGTTCTGATCAAGGCTCACGTTTATTCAGGCAGGCACAAGCTTATATACAGAAGACAAAACTTTTTGGATAATGCCTACGTGCCTAAAGTCAGCTTCACCAGGGTCGTATAATAATTTATGCCTCTTCCTGTTGCTCACCCCATCTAGGCTATATGTTAAATAATGCCATTGTGACTGGCGCCATCTCACCTGGGCTGCCTTCTCACCTAGGCTTGTAGGATAAGGCCTTTGTGTTAAGAGATTAGAGACCACCTGCAGCTCCCAAAGTCAAAGAGCAGCTGCAGCTCCCGACATCTCCCCCTTCTTTATTTATTAAGCGACTGTGCCTGTCTTAGGTTGTCAGAGGCAGAAGAACATCCTTACCCGTCATTGGACAAACATATTATCCTTGAATATGTGCCCTGTCTTAGGTTGGATGCCTCCTCCCCCGATCTTACCCGTCTCTGGCTACCAGCCGGACAAAATTCAGGGAGAATTAGGATAAAGTCTGAGGGAGCCAAGGACATGTTCTATAGTGCATACCTCGGACCTCTGCACAAACATTTACAATAGCCCTCATTAAACACTTGAAGAAAATAGGCAATAGGCATAAGAGAAGCAGAAGGCAAACTCCCACAGCTGCAAAGCTGCCTATCCAGGAACTCAGAGAGTCCCAACCAGGCAACACAGACTTAATTGCAACAATTAAATCATTAGCAGCCTCAGTGGCATCAAAATCAAGATGACTCTTCTGTATAGCTAGAATTTCTGAATGTAAACTAACCAAATCTAACGAAATGTTATCATGGTGCCAAATTCCTTCCAAATGCATTTTGACCTTTACCCAATTTTCATAACTAGCATTGTAAGTTTTAGAGGTGATGCAGATCCATTGGTAATATGCATGGCATTCCAATCGAGCTCTAATCTTCAATCCTTGAATTTGCTCTCCTAAATAAGTCACTACATCAAACAAAGCATCTATTTTTTCTTCTAACTTCTTGTCTATAGTTACTTGAGTTCCCAAAGCAACAGAAACATTTTTAGCTAGATTATTAACAAAGTGTGCAGTATGAACTTCTTGTGCAAGAGCAACAGCAGCAGTAGTAATAGAAGCTAATAATGTAATAAATGCAGCAATCCCAGCAATAATTAAACCTACAACTCTCTTTTGTCTACTTAAACTATTTTTAACCTCCTCTAGAATTTGAATACCCTTGTCAGAATACCAAGGCTTTGAAAGATTTACAGGAATCATAACAAATGCAGGTTGTTTGACAATCATTACAGTTTTAGAATCATGAGAAATACAATTGGACAGACTACAATTATCACAGGTAACATTAAACATTCCTTCAGACCCATTATGCCAAGTAATATTTATATTTCCTAACATCAGGGCATAAGGTGGTGTAACACAGGCCATAACAGTTCCCTTTGGAAGACTATTTGAATTATTGCTGTCAGATGTAACCTTGACACCTCCCATAGCAGCAGCAATTTTCCACACGTAAGTTTGCTGATGTCCATTGTCTGACCACCACAGTCCTGAGGACAGTCCAGTAGCCCAATCATTAACCCATTCAGCTGTCACTGTAAGCAAGATGTAGATGACACCATATCAGCAGTGTCCTCTTGTTTGATCTCGTGGCGTGCATACCGGACCAAACATTCTGGCAACCATCTGGCACCATTTTCTTTCTGTGAAAAAATACAAACAGATCCTCGTCCCCATATTAATACACGGTCGGGTCCACTCCATTTGTTAGTCAATGGATCTTTCCACATTACTTTAGTGTAATTAGTCTTGGTTTGTGCATGCCAAAAACGGTCAGCAGCAGAAAACCCTTTTGCATCCAAAAGTAAAAAATTTAAAATAAATAAAGTATGATTTAGCCATTTTGTTACTGACCCCTGTGTCAGTTCCCCCTTTTTAGTTTTTTGTAACCAGATTTTTAATGTTCCATTTGCTCGTTCAATGATACCTTGCCCTTGGGGGTTATAAGGAATTCCAGTAACATGCTCAATATTAAAAGAAGAACAAAAGTGCTTAAATCCTGCACTTGTACATCCTGAACCATTATCTGTTTTCAGTTGTTTAGGTACTCCTAAAATATTAAAAGAATGAAGACAATGAGCAATAACATGTTTAGTAGCTTCTCCCATTTGAGCAGAAGCACAAATGAAACCAGAATAAGTGTCAATAGAAACATGTACAAATTTTATTTTTCCAAACTCAGGAACATGAGTTATATCCATTTTTCATAATGGCCAGGAGTCAAACCTCGAGGATTGACACCATGATGTGGCACAGGTAAAAATGTGAGACATTGTTGACAGTTTTTAACAATCTGTCTTTTTCTTTCCAGCTAATATAAAATATCATCCATATAATGAATAATATATATTTGAGTAAATTTGCTTCTTGTATAAGCTAAAGCTTTAGCCACAGATTTCTGACATAAAGTTGGACTATTAGCCATACCCTGAGGGAGAACTTTCCATTGATATCTTTTCATAGGCTCCTTAGAATTACTAGAAGGAACACTAAAAGCAAAACGACAACAATCTTGTGGATGTAAAGGTATAGTAAAAATGCAATCTTTCAAGTCAAAAAATCACTTTAGAAAAGTCAGCTGGAATAGCTACAGGACTAGGCAGACCAGGTTGCAATGCTCCCATTAAATGCATAGTAACATTCACAGCTCTCAGATCTTGTAGTAACTGCCATTTTCCTGATTTCTTTTTAATGACAAAAATTGGAGTATTCCAGGGTAAAGATGATTCCTCTATATGCCCTGCCTCTAATTGCTCTTGAACTAACGTTTGATCAGCTATCAGTTTTTCCTCTGTCAAAGGCCATTGATCCACCCATACAGGGTCATCAAATTTCCAACAAACAGGCTCTGAGTGGGGAGGCATGGCCTGACCAGTGGCCACTAGGGAAAATACCCCAGCCCTTGATGATTTGCATGAGAAGCTACTTGAATAGGTAATGAGCCACCTTGTCCCCATTTTCCTAATCCTTTACCAGGCAAGTAACCCTGTTTAAGCATTTGAGCAGTAACAATTTCATTAGGACTACACATTAACAATTTCATTTGACTCAAAACATCTCTTCCCCACAGGTTTAAAGGCAAACTGTCTATAATGTAAGGTTTATAATACCCAGTATTACCTTCCTCATCTTCCCAAAGCAATTCTGCAGCACTCTGCTCAGGACAAGAGGATTGTCCAATACCTCTCAATTCAGTCCCTGTAGGATGCTTAGGCCAAGAAGCAGGCCAATGATTACCAGACAAAATAGTAACATCAGCTCCAGTGTCTATTATTAACCCTTCAAAATGCTTCCCATTTAATTTTAAAGTTAATTTTGGACGTTCCTTACTGATAGGTTGAACCCAGTAAGCATCTGAGGAACCAAATCCTTGAGTCCCTCGACCCTGAACATTAGCAACCCTTCCAGTTCTTATCATTGGAAGGAGCAACAATTGAGCTATTCTCTGATTAGGCAATATTGTAAAGATTGTTTTTGGAGAAGACACCATAATTTTAAGTTCTCCTGTGAAATCTGCATCAATAACTCCAGGTGCTACTTGTAATCCCTGCATAGTACTGCTACTTCTCCCCAAGATTAAACCTACACTGTCCTTTGGCAGTGGGCCACATACTCTGGTAGGCAATGCTTGAAGTCCCATTTCTGGAGTCAATACTGTGTAGGTGGAGGAACTGAGGTCAAGTCCGGCACTCCCTGGGGTGGCTCGGAGAAGTTGGGAGACTGGCTGTAACTGGCTGTTTGAGGAACGAACTGAACTGCCCCATAAACTTGTCTTTGCGGGGCCTGGGGCTGGCCCCTCCTCCCATTTCCCTGCTGCTGGATAATAGGGTTGCCATCTTTATCTGTTTTAGATCTACATTCATTTGCCCAGTGTTTTCCTCTTTTGCATTTTGGGCAAAGACCAGGAGCTGGATTATTGGAATTTCCATTTTTTCTTTTAATTGGACAATCTTTTTTCATATGTCCTATTTTTCCACAAGAAAAGCACTTGCCAGATCTTGCTGCAGTGGCGGCCATTTGAAAAGGAATTCCTTGTAATGCTGCAGCCATGGCTATCCCCTGCGTATAGCTAGGGCCAATATCAGCACATAATCTAATATATCCTTGTAGATCAACTTTCTTTCTATAAGGCCGTATAGCTGCTTTGCAAGCACTATTTGCATTTTCATAAGCAAGCTGTTTTACAAAGTCCATACCAGCGCCAGCATCTCCAAATACTCTCCCTGCCGTTTTTATCAATCTATCAACAAAATCAGCATAATTCTCATCAGGACCCTGTATAACCTTAGTTAAATTCTCCCCCACAGCTTCTCCTTTTGAAGGAAGAGTAAACCACGCTTTATGAGCTGCTGTGGCTATTTGTTGATAAACAGCACGGGGATATGCAATTTGATTGTCATTTCCAGCATAATTTCCTTCCCCAGTAAGCATATCAACATTCCAATCACCATTTCCTGCCTGTTGATTCAACATTGCAGTCTTTTTGCACAAATCATAGAATTCTACTTTCCAAATTAAATATTCTCCTCCTGATAAGCAAGCTTTGCCTATAGATTTCCAATCATCTGTTAAAATTTTCCCTGCCATCGCTTCTATAATTGACATAGTATATGGTGATGTAGGTCCATATTGTGCACAAGCTATTTTTAATTCTTTTATGTCTTTAAAATTAAAGGAAGCATATTGCCTCATCATTTGATCACCTTGTTGAAATTCAATTACTGGATAAGCCAGTGGGAAGGCTCATGCTTCCTCATCACCTTCTTCTATGGCTTTTTGTATTGCCCTTTCTAAGGGAGAGCAATTAAAAACAGGCTGAGTAGGATGCAATGAAGATGTGTAGACAATTTCAGAAGGCTTCTTAATAATACTATCTAACTCATCTTTTAACTTTCTTTTTTCTTTCTCCAGGTTTACTCTCTCCTTTAAAGCTGCCACCTCATTTTTTAATTCTGCTACATATACTTGTGTGGGGGGCATAGGGGCAGAGGGACACGGTGGATCCCAATCTGCATGATAATTAGCAGCTTTTTCCTCTAATTCTGCTGCTTCTCCTGGCTCTAATTCTTCCTCTTCCTCATCACTATCTTCCTTAGCAACTTGTAAAGATTGCAATGTTTTATGCAATTCTTTGTGAGTTACAGGTGTCCCTTTTTCAGAACTTTGATTTCTAATTTCTTCAATGACATCTTGAGTGTGATCTAACATTTGCTTCACTAAACTATCTTTTGTGCCTGAATCCAAGGCATCCTTTATCAAGGACCATAAGGAAAAGGCAATTACCGGAACCTTATTAGGACCATGAGTTTGTAAAAAGACATTTAATTCTTTCCCTACTTTCTCCCAAGCATCTGAATCAACATTTCCCTGTTCTATAAACCAAGGGCTCCTTTTATTAACAAAATCAAAAAATTTGCTTAAAGAACTTGATGCAATCCCAATTCCTTGTGCCTTAAAATATCTCTTACTACAGCAATTAGCTCCTTTTTACTCTTTGCTTGTCCCATAATTGCGCCAACTTACCTTATTCCAGAAGACTGAGCGGGTGACTGCAGACTTCTTTTTAATTTTTTCTTTCTTCCGCGCGGATCCTGAGTTGATGTTGGCGTTCCTCACTGAGGTCCCTCGTATTCAAAGTCCATGTTCCGGGCGCCACTATGTGCCGGCCGGCAGCACAAGTCGAAACAGACCTCGAAGGAGGGAGTGGGAATGAACCTGAGACAAGAACACAAGGAATGGAGCCAAGACAAGTTCTGATCAAGGCTCAAGTTTATTCGGGCAGGCACAAACTTATATACAGAAGACAAAACTTTCTGGATAATGCCTACGTGCCTAAAGTCAGCTTCACCAGGGTCATATAATAATTTATGCCTCTTCCTGTTGTTCACCCCATCTAGGCTATATGTTAAATAATGCCATTGTGACTGGCGCCATCTCACCTGGGCTGCCTTCTCACCTAGGCTTGTAGGATAAGGCCTTTGTGTTAAGAGATTAGAGACCACCTGCAGCTCCCAAAGTCAAAGAGCAGCTGCAGCTCCCGACATTTCTAGAATATCCTCATTCTTTCCAGGATGCTTTAAGTCCACTAGTTCAGATGGTAAACACATCCAGAAGCACTCTCGCCAGCACTCCTTGAATAATGTTTAGTCTGAGCACCCCATGGCCCAAGCTGGCACCTAAGATTACCCGTGACATTGGGCTATGTCTAGTATTTCCCTGCCACACACACTATTCAGCCAGTGAGGGCACATGAAGAGGACCAGGTCAGCTACACAACATTCAGGACTGAACTGCGTCCTTCCAGAATCCATATGTGGAAGTCCAAACCCCTAGCGGTTCACAATATGACATGATTTGGAGGTAAAATCATTGTTGAAAGTGGCATGAAGTCATATTGGAAAAGGGTAGGTCCTCCAATATTACTTGTGTCCTTATGAAAAGAGGATGTGTGTGGGTGTGGGGGGGGCGTATGGCTGGGATTGGAATACAAGGCCTTGCACATGCTAGACAAGCTACTCATCTATCTATCCATCCATCCATATCTATCTATCTATCTATCTATCTATCTATCTATCATCTTTCTATCTACTTGAGAGAGAGAGAGAGAGAGAGAACTCCAGGCACCTGAGCCCCCTTTGTGTGTCTGGCTTTGTGTGGGTCCTGGGGAATCAAACTTGGGCTGACTGGCTTTGTAAGCAAATGCCTTTAACCACTGAGCCATCACCCCGGCCCCATTTTTGCTTTTTGGACCCCGACTTTGTAATTTTTTGTTACGGCGGCCCTAATATAAAAGCAGGAAGATTGCATTTGCATGTTGTAGGTAACTTGCCTAATTCACAGGCCCACAGTGAAGTCACCAGAGAGCTGGGTTGTAGTTGACGAGGTGTCCCAGAGTCCTTTGCTCCTTTGTCCTGTGGGACCAGCTCTGCCTGGAGCCTCAGACTTCAATTCCCTTACTATCTCAGCAGGCACTGAGAAAGAGAATGAAGTTGGGTGAGTCAGTGAAGATCTGGCAACAATGACCTCAGGCCATTTGCAGCATACATACATACATACAGGAATTAGGTCTGACTGTGTTAGGCCAACTGCTGTAGGAGCGTCTAGGGACACCCCTGCTGTGGTTCTCAGTCTGTAAACCCCATGAACGTCCATCACTTCTTTCCCCTGGATCTCCCAGGCACAGTACCGGTACTGTTAGCATCAGCGCCTCCTAGAAAAAGTAAGCAAGCAACCGAGTACAGGAAGAGGGGCCATTGAGGCCAGGGCGGGTTGTCAGCAGAGAGCAACGGGACACGCTGGGGAAGGTTAGCAAGGTCACGAAAGACCAGCTTTTTCTTGCAAAAGCTAAGGGGCAAAGGAGGGTAAACATTAGGAGAGAGGAGAAGGCGAGGCAAGGCTGGGGACAGTGAGGACGAGAGCAGCTGGTCATCAGCAGGCAGTCACAGCAAGCAGCAGGCTCAGGGTCAAGCGGATGGTACCAAGTGCCGGCGAGATGGAAAGTTAGAGACTGTGTATGGGCTCAGAGAGTTGGGGGCACAAAGAAGGTTAACGTCCATGAGACGTCAGAGCTGCCCAGGGATATGGTGGGGGGGGGGCACACCCTTGGGTGGCATAGACCCATTATCTGGAACCCCTTTCCATACTGTTCTCAGCTGCCATGGCTGCTGCATACTTAGTGGTGAGCGTTCCAGTGCAAGACGTCTCCCCGTGGAGCAGAGGCCTCTGTGAAGTCCGAGGTGTGTCCTGTGCGTTCTGACGTTCCGTGAGCACAGACGCCCACTGTCCTGAGCATAGCAGATCGCTAGGCCTCTACAGCCTTCTTCACATGGATACCTATGACCCATGAGTATGAAGGGAATTTAAGTTGGGAATCTATATTATATTATATATATATGTATATATAATATTTCATTTTATTCATTTATTTATTTGACAGAGAAAGAGGGGGGGAGAGAGAGAGAGAATGGGTGCGCCAGGGCCTCCAGCCACTGATAATGAACTCCAGACACGTGTGCCCCCTTGTGCATCTGGCTAACATAGGTCCTGGGGAATTGAACCTGAGTCCTTTGGCTTTGCAGGCAAACGCCTTAACCGCTAAGCCATCCCTCCAGCCCTTTTTTGTTTTGTTTTGTTTTTTGAGGCAGGATCTTATGTAGCCCTGGCTGGCCTCAAGCTTGTTATGCAGCTGGGGATGACCACCTGCCTCCCCCTCCCAAGTGCTAGGATTACAAGTGTACACCACTACATTCAATTTACAATGGGAATTTCTTTCACACTGGAATTTGCTTAGCCTGGGGAAGGCCTGTTTACTTCCAACTTCTCAAGGCCCTTAGGGAATTCTAGGGAGTCTTTCCAGTGAGGGTTTCTTATGATGGTGTTCGTGTTTGAATTTCAGGATGGGGAGTGTCAGAATCAGGAAGGGAGACAGCGGGCCAGTGGGTAAGCTCCCAGCTTCTCTTATCTGCACTGCAGGGTGGGCCACTGGGTCCAGGGGCACTGCAGGGTGTTGAGGTCACTAGGTTATAGTACAACCACACGTCCAGGAAGAAATTTACTTGTTATCAACTCCAGTTTATTATTTCCTTGTTGGAAAACTTCAGCCTGAAGGGGAAAAGGACCTTCATAAGGTCTCATTCAAGGCTTTGAGATGTCACTAGGACCAAAATTTGGATCTTTTCAAGGCTAGGCTGTTTCCACTGGGATCTACCATCTCTCTGCCCCTCTTACTTGCTTAAACTTTCATGGGGTGAAAATACTGTTACCAGGAGCCCCTGGCGAAGAAGAGAGACGGGACAGCGGAGCTGCAATTACATCAAGCTTCATCAGCCCTGTCCTAAGACCAGCCTCAGACTTCATCTGACTCACTATAGAGATCTCTTTGGGGCCAAAGAAAAATAACCACTTGAAGTTCAAAGTCATGCATGCGTAACACAGATTCGTCTTTTCAACAGTGCACGTCTGAGATGTGTAAGCTTGTGTAGATGCTCACAAGTCCCAGGCTGAGGTGACCTTCAAGAATCTGCCGGATAAATTCTTAGGCTGCTGACTTCTTCAGAATGTTCCAGATGCATGCATCTCTTGTTTAGCATTGTCCCACAGATCAGACATCTGCCAAGTAGATAGCCTGAGGTTGACTCAGACTCCCTGCCAGAGTCCATGGTGACTGGCGGCTGGGTTGTGTGACCAAGGTTAGTCATGTGACCACTCTGGACAATAGTATCCTTCTCTGGACACTAAGGCTGATAACGATCATCATATGGACTATTAGGAGGACAGAGTAAGGAACTGATGGAGAAAAGAGTTCATGCCAACAGGCTGGGTGGGCTGGTAGGCCTCTGCTCATTTCACCATTTTGTCTGTCAAAAAATGACTTAGCTGTGGGCAGAGATAAAGCCTGTCACCTCTAGCCAAAAGCCAACCTGCGAGTCAAAGGTTTGTTGTTATTTTCAAAAACTTAACAATGTGGACAGGGACGGTCCCACTGGAGTCTGGATCACCTGGCCACTGGGGAAAGTAGATTAAAGGTTCTGGCCAGGGAGGGCAAGACTCTGGGACAAGCTCCACCTTAGGAACTGGCTAGTGTTACTTTTGCTGGGTGACTGGTGACCACCGGTTTTGGGAATATGGTTCATGTTGGGTGTGGTAATGTACCCCTGTAATCTCAGCACTCAGGAAGCAGAGGCAGGAGGATTATTGCATTTGAGGCAGCCTGGGCTACATAGATCATATTTTTTAAAAAACCCAAAGATATAAAAAAAGAAAAGGAAAAAAGGATGGATGAATGGAAGGAAAGAAGGAAGAAAGTCTTGACTCCTGTTATGGCTTACATACATTCCTTTGGACGTGATAACACAGATGCTAGTGAGAACATATATTTCCACATTACTAAGTTTTTTTTTTTTTTTTAATCCTACCAGCTCAAGAGTTTTATTCAGGCTGAACAGTGTGAAAGGAAAGAGCAGGGAAGGGAAAGGAAGAGAGGAGAGTATATTATTTAGACTAAGGATAACATTCTAAGGTTACCCAAGGTAGTAAGTTTCTGACTTAAAATAAAACCTGGGAACTCCTTATGATTCAAAAAATGACCAAGCTTGTCTGTCTCCTTTGGATTCAATTGTTTTGAGCTGACTGAGTCAACTTTGATATTTTGTTTTGCATCAACTAATAAGGTAATTTCTAAGGTATGTTTCGAGTATCCGTTTTGAGTAAAGATCAAATTCATTTCCTTCTACTTACGTGATGTATTCATTCGGTGCACGAGTGGTATTTTAGGAAGTGTGATTGTCATCAGTCCATGTCATAACACATCCCCAAATGCTTTCTCTCCTGCCACCCTTGCCAAGTCGTTGCTGTTCTTGTTCTGCTGCCTGGAAGGATGTGTCACAACTAATCCGCGCACCATGGTTTCTCAAGATGATTCTCATGATAGTGACCGTGGCCGTGCTTTAATTAGCCGGCTTCTTAGTTCATTTCCCTTCAACATGTTTGAGACCTCAGTTTCCTTAACCTCCTATGACAGTTAACGATTATCAGGAGAAAAGAGTCAGTGTTCAATGTTCTGGGCACTAGGGGATCTGGGTTCTCTGTCCCTAGCCAACAACTCAAATTCAGCCCAATGCCTTCCCTTCTTGGGTGTCAGTTCTCTCCAGTGCACAAGGAGGGGTGAACTGTGAAGCAGTGGGCACCATCTCAGATGCCTGCCGAGGTCAAGGCACAGTGGGTGAGTGGAACAGGACTGCTGGGGACTCGGACAAACTGCAGACTGTGCCTGTCTCAGAAGAGAGATTCTGGTTCCCTTCCTAGCCCACAGTTAAAGGTTCAGAAGCTGTAAGGTCAGGGTGCATGGTGGGGGCTCTATTCCTGATTAGCCATCCAGCCAGCTTTGATACTAACAAAACTGAAATACAAGTGACATTTCAAAATAGTAAAACCAGGGAGGTTCAGAATAGTTGCATTCTGGCCCTTAGGTTATCTCCAGGAAAAGAGGCCTATGCCAACAACAAGGTAGAACCAATGACCAGTTGTCAGGAGGAAGCTTTGCTTATGATGGGTGGAAGAAAGCCGTCTGCAACTGGAGACTGACTGCCTGGAAATGACGCAACAGGGGTAAGACTTTGCAAAGGCAAATAAGAAATACCCTTTCCTGGACTGGAGAGATGGCTTAGTGGTTAAGACGCTTGCCTGTGAAGCCTAAGGACCAAGTTTCAATTCCCCAGTACCCACATAAGCCAGATGCACAAAATAGCACATGTGTCTGGAGTTCGTTTGCAGTGGCTAGAGGCCCTGGTGTGCCTATTCACTCTTTCTCTCTCATAAGTAAATAAATAAAAAATATATGCATATATATATATATATATATATATATATAGAGAGAGAGAGAGAGAGAGAGAGAGAGAGAGAGAGAGAGAAATAGCTTTTCCTTTCTCAGTATTCCTGTGATGTGTAAGACGCCAGGCCACACTTGGAAGCTTCCTATTGTTTTATCAGCTAGTCACACAGGCCCATCATGCTCATGATCTCTGATAAGCAAACCAGGGGACATGAGAGAAGAGAAATATAAATTCAGTTCATACTCTTTATTTTAAAATTTTTATTTATTTGCACATATTGCAGGGGAGGACTCTAGAGCAAATGAATGCCAGATGCTTGTGGCTCTTTTTGCTGAATTCAACCAAGGCTAGCAGGCTTTGCAAGCAAACACCTCTAACCACTGAGCAATCTTCCCAGCCCTTCAGTTTCTACTTATGAGACATGAAGGTCTTACGGAGGCACCACATTCTTATTAAGTCAAAACGGCACATCTGTGAGTGCAGTGTAGAGCAGATATCAAGTGCAAGCAGTGACTAGAAGTCTTTGGACTTTCCTGAGTTGGGGAGACTATCTGATATAATTGTTGCTGCTTCTTTTTGTCATCAGGAGATCCTGTGCTGGGGTGATGCCTGGATGCCATCTGCCATTCTCCCTTCTGCCTCTGGTTGTTTTTTTTTTTTCTCCCCCATGTGGGTCCATAGTTCCTAGCATCCATCTTGAAGTCAGAGAGCTCTGTGAGCTTGGTGAAGGGAGCTAATGGCTCCAAGCCTCGTGTGTGGATATAGATGATCATACCAACTTTATAGCATCAGAATACAGATGAAATAAAACAGTATAAGTTCAAGGGACTACAGTATCTTGGCACTCAGTAGGTGGAGTTTCACTTTTTCATGGAGAAGTTGTAACCCTCATTCTCCTAAAACTACAGTCACTAAGACAGTAAGCCACCCATAGCTACTGTGCACTTGAAATGGGCTGGTATGCATTGAGACCTGCAGCAGGTATAAAATATTCACCAGAGGAGCTGGGGAGATAAGCCAGACATTAAAAGTGCTTGCTTGCAGAAAGTGGATGGATCTGGAAAGGATTATACTAAGTGAGGTAACTCAGGCCCAGAAAGCCAAGCGCTCATGTTCTCTCTCATATGTGGATCCTAGCTACAGATGATTTGGCTTCTGTGTGAGAAGGAAAAAACTCAGTAGCAGAGGCCAGTAAGCTAAAAAAGAGATATAAAGGGAAGAGAAAGGAAGGGAGGAGGGTACTTAATAGGTTGGTATTGTATATATATAAGTAGAAGAATAGATTAATGGGGGTGAAAAGGCCCAAAGTGAGGTCAGGGGAAGAGATTGAGTAAAGGAAAGGTGGAGGGAGGGCTAATCAAAATCTAAGAGGATGCAAATAAATCATATGGAATCCTCTGGTTTTGGACAATGGAACACTCAGGAGCCATAGATTGTTGCTAGAAAATTTTCAGTGCCAGGGATGGGATACCTTCCAGTGAGTTGTTGGCCAGGGAGGTCCCTGATGCCCCCAAACATTATAGGCCATTGCCTGAGGCCCTTGGTTTCCCACCAGGAATAGATGGCAAGACCCTATTGCTGAAGACTCCACATACTTGGGCTGCAAGGCCACTGAGAAATCCTGCTGGAACTGAGCTGATAACCTCCTCCATGTAGACCAGCTGACAGAAAGCTGGAAGAAGCCATTCTGCATGCAGTTCAATGGAAGAAAGAGATACCACCAGTGAAGATACTCAACAGTGGACACTGCAAGCCTTATAATTGGCCAGCCAGGCCAAATGAACCAATGGGTGCAATAGTGGCACGTCTATCATGGTGGAAACCAACTGCCCTCCAATTGGACTAGAGGCCTGCTCCATGGGAGGGAATACATCCCTGATACTGAAAACTTAAAACAGGGGTAGTCATGAGCCCTAGGAGTGTAACATCTGCTGATGTCTGGATAAATGTATATACTGTGCTTATCAAACTGCCCAGTAAGCACTTTTCTTAATATTCATACCCTTATATTAATGCTACTTTTAAAGAGAATCTTCTCTTTTCAGATGGCAGTGACCTTGGGACGACTCAGAAGGTATCATAGTGCTAGAAAGAAGTGACTGGAGTACTGAGTAACATCTCGATCACACCTTCCAAGGCTCAGGGTCTAACGCGGAAGAGGTGGCAGAAAGAACATATGAGCCAAAGGAAGGGTAGGACTCCTTACAATATGCTCACTCCAGACATAAAATGGCCTGGATATCCATGACCTCACAGTGCCTGACACTACCTACACAAGACCATCACAAGAGGAGGAAAATATTACGGCATCAAAATAAAAGAGAGACTGATTGAGATGGGGAGGGGATATGATGGAGAATGGAAATTCAAAGGGGAAAGTGGGGGGGGAGGGAGGGTATTACCATGGAATATTTTTTATAATCATGGAAAATGTTAATAAAAAATTGAGAAAAAAATAAATAAAATAAAGTGCTTGCTTGCAAAGCCTGCTATCCCAGTACCCACATAAAGCCAGACCCACAAAGCTGCACAGTGTGTCTAAGGTTGGTTTGTAGTTGGCAGAAGGCCCTGGCACACTCCCATACTCCTTGTTTCCCTCCCAAATAAATAAATAAAATAAAAATACTCATTAGGGTCTGAAGGTTTCATATTAAGAAAAGAATATCAAATATTGATTATATGTTGGATACATTAGGTTATATTAAATGTATAACTAAATTAATCTATTTCCTTTTAACATTTTGAGGTGGATTTTTTTTTTTAAATTATGCGTGGTACATGTTGAATTTTTTTGAACTGTGGTATAAAACTTTCCCAGAGTGTGTGGTCTGGCATCCCCAGGGATTTTGCCTCATGGCAAATATTAAAGCTTGTCTAAAGAGAAAATAAACTAAGACATTTGATGACAGGGCACAAGACAACCTGGCTGGGTGTAAAGTGACTGTATTAATCAGTCTAGTGAAGTCTAGTACTATGAGTCAGGAAGCTGGATGTGTAGGTGCTTTTCTCTGATTTGGGATGAGCGGAGTGAGAGGTTTTTCTGGAATGGTCTGTGAAGAACCAGAAGTAAAGTAAAAATGCCCAGTAAGCATTAGATGCCACACGCTCTAATTATGCTTATTCCTCTAGCTTTGTGTCACTAAGAATAGCCCCTGCCAAGCGTCAGAGGCCTAGCCTGTGAGAGGACAGACCAGGGATTACTCTCACTGCCTTCAGCATTGCATGAGTGTCCCCGTGGAACTGGTTGAGAGAAATGAATTAGAAGCCTAATAATGGCCTTAGGATGAAGCAAGTGAGCTGTACCAGCTGGCACAGAGCATGCTGGTGTATTTGTTGATTAAGGTCCCCATAACAGAGCGCCATGGGCTCAGTAGCTTAAACCATAGAACCTAACGTTCTCACAGCTTTGGAGGTGACAAGTCAAAACTGAGGTGTTGACAGGTGTGATTTCTCCGAGGTCTCTCTGTTCGCTTTGCTTTCTCAGCCACATGCTGTTTCCTCTGTAAAGGCAAATTCTTCTACCCTTTCTTCTTCCTTCCCCAAGTTCATTCTCCATCTCCTTATTCTTTGCATGTCATGTGTGTGTGCTCGTATGCATGCGTGTGCATGCATGTGAAGGCCGGAAGTCAAGGTTGGGTGTCTTCTTAATTGTTCTCCACCTCGTTCATTGAGACAGGGAACCCAGAATTCACCTATCCAACTAGTCGTACTAGCCAGTTAATCTCAGGGATCTATTCCCTGAGTGCAGGGGTCCCAGGAGGGCTGTCAGGCCCAGCATTGACATGGGTGCCGGGGATAAGAACCCAGGCCTGTAAGCTTACATGACAAGCACTTTGCTCACTACGCTGTTTCCCCAGGCCTTGTCTAGGCAAATTCTTGATGCCGGTTCTGTACTTCCAAATTTTCTGTTCTTATAAGGACACCAGTCAGGTTGGATTGGGGCCTATATTAATAGTCTTCTTTTATATAATATAATCACTTTGGTACTGATCCTCTCTCTAAAACATAGTCTCCTTCTGAGATATTGGGACTTACGGGACTTAGTATAAATTTGTATGGAGTGGGGTTCCCAGTTCAGACTGTAAAAGCTTGGCAAATCTTAGAAATCAGTGATGAAACTAACACAAATAAGTGAAAAAAAAGTCAGTAAGAAAGCAGGATATAAAAATATCTAATAAAATCCAGTTGCTATCATGTACACCAACAAAAAAAAATACAAGAAAGAAAACCCCACTACCAACAGCAATAGAATTTTAAGACCTTTATATAAGCTCTGTTATGCTTATTCTTATCAGAAGCATGCAAAATTCCTACAAAGAAATACAAAAATATTCTTGAGAGACACAGAGGTGGAGAAGACCTTTTTAAAAAAATATATATATATATATATTAGGGGCTGGAGGGATGGCTTAGCAGTTAAGGTACTTGCCTGTGAAGCCTAAGGACCCAGGTTCGATTCTCCAGTACCTGCATAAGCCAGATGCACAAGGGGGCACAAGTGTCTGGAGTGTGTTTGCAGTAGCTAGAGGCCCTGGCATGTCCATTCTCTCTTTCTGTATCTGACCTCTTTCTCTCTCTCTCTCTCCCTTTCTCTGTGTGTGTGTCAAATAAATAATAAAACATTTTAAAAATATTTTATTTATTTATTTGCAAGCAGAGAGAGAGACAGACAGAGAGAGAGAGAGAGAGAGAGAGCATGGGCTCATCAAGGCCTCTAGCCCAGATGCATGCTTCACTTTGTACATCTGGCTTTGCACAGGGTACTGGGCAATTGAACCTGAGTCATTAGGCTTTGCAGGCAAACACATTAACCACTGAGCAATCTCTCCAGCCCAGAAAGACATTTCTTATTGGATAAAATGACTCAGCATTATAAAGATTTCAGTTCTCTGTGGGTTAATTTATAAATATGATATATTTCCAGAGTACCAATAAAAGTACCAACAAGCTTTTTTCTTTAGTTCTGAAGTTAATAAAGTTGATACTAAATCTCACAGAGAAACAAGAGTGGGCAGGAAAACACAGAGACACAAATACAAGGGGGTACCAGCTGCACACTGAAAGCGTACCGTTAGGAGGCTGAGGATGTAGCTCAGTGGTAGAGTACTTACCTAGCATGTGTAAGACCCTGAGTTGGATCCCCAGAACCACACCTACAAAAACGAACCCCAAAGAACAACAACAATAAAAATATACTAAAGGCATCTTTAATTTAAAAACCATAGTTACAGGTCCATGCAAATATGGGCTAGAAGAAAAGAACAGAAAATCCTCCAATAGACCCAGGTTCACATGGGAACTCAGTGCATGATAGACGTAGCATTGCAGAGCATTGCACAGATGGCATTTTATTTTTTTAAGTCACCATTTTTTTAAAAGAGAAGGTTCATTTTAAATTTTCTATATTTATTTAGTTAGTTAGAGAATGGGCACACCATGGCTTCTATCCACTACAAAGGAACTCCACCATGTGCATCTGGCTTATGTGGATCCTGGGAAATCGAATCTGGATCCTTAGGCTTCACAGGAAAGCACCTTAACCATTCAGCCATCTCTCCAACCCACAGATGGTATTTTAAATAGATGATGACGGAAAAATGGATATCCACTTGGAAAATGTAAAATTTAGCTCCATACAAAGCACTGTAAAAAGAAGAAATTTCAACTTGGAGCTGACAGGCACAGGCTATAACCCTAGCACTCTGGAGGCTAAGGCAGCAGGCTGGCAGTTTGAAGCCAGCCTTGGCTACACAAATGAGACTCTGCTTCAAAACCAACATAAATCTGGTCATTGTGGCGCACGCCTTTAATCCCAGCACTTGGGAGGCAGAGGTAGAAGGATCACTGTGAGTTCAAGGCCACCCTGAGACTACATAGTGAATTCCAGGTCAGCCTCAGCCAGAGTGAGACCCTACCTTGAAAAACCAAAAAAAAAATAAGTAAATAAATAAATAAGGAAGTCTAGGAAGATGGTTCAGCAATAGCAGGTGCTTGCTTGTAAAGCCTGCTGGCCCTGGGTTCAAATCCCAAGCCACCCACAAAAGCTGGATGCAAAAAGCGGTGTCTAGGTATTCACTGGCAGCAACAAGAGTCCCTAACAGGCCCTTCCCCACATGTGCAAATTTGTCTGTAAAGAGGAATAAATTGTAAATGCACTAGAGATCTAACTATGAGATGAGACCATAAAAACACTAGAGGAACACATGGATGAATTTCTCCAATCTCAGTTAAGACTTTAACTCAGTTAACTCTGACTCAAACTCAGGAACGATAAAGGACAGACTAATTAATGTCATTACATTTAAAATAATCTTCAGGCCAGGCATAGGGGATCATGCCTTTAATCCCAGCACTCAGAAGGCTCAGGTAGGGTTGGTGTGAATTCAAAGCCAGCCTGGACTACAGAATAAGTTCCAGGCCAGCGTGGATTAGAGTGAGACTCTACCCATAAAAAAAAAAAAAACACAAAATCTTCTTGGCAAAAAGGTCATCCTTGAGCTGGAGTGGTGGCTCAGCAGTTAAGGTGCTTGCCTGCAAAGCCTAACGACCCAAGTTCAATTCCCCAGTACCCATATAAAGCCAGATGCACAAAGGGGCACATACATCTGGAGTCTGTTTGCTGGAGACCCTGGCATGCCCATTCTTTCCTTCTCTCTCTACTTTCAAATAAATAAATAATTTTAAGTCATCCTAAACAAACTCAAAGACAACGGGGAGAAAAAAAGTTCTAATGTAAGGCATCCCAAATGGCCTAATTTTCCCAATACATAACTCTTCAAAAGTGCAGGACAACGCATTAAAAACCCAATGAAGAATCAGGGAAAGTCACACACAATCTATTGGCAAAAGTCCTGTGAACATTAAAGTTATCAGTTCTTCAGCTGGCATACGTCTACAGTATGATTGGACAGATACACAAACAGTGTGCCACAGACAGATGGAACACAGAAATAAACACAGAGCTGTATGTGTGAGTGTGTTCTATGTCTGCTGAGAGGACAAAAGCAGATCACCCACCGCCCGCCTTAGAATGAGCACCCCAGTGTCCCAATCTTGGGTTCTGAGTAACATCCTGTAGTAAAAGGAACCAGGGCTCACAGGAAAAATGGTCATTTCAGGGGTGGATCAGGGGTAACACAAGAGAAAGTAAGGATAGACTCAGACAAGATGGGGGAAGAGCCAAGAACTCAAGACTTAACTTGGAGGAACTCTCAATGCCAAGGAAACTGGGCCAAAATATTAAAAAAATGAAAATATTAGATTAGGTAATTGTATTATATAGACAGAATAAAAGGAGTATTTATTAATTCATTCCAGAGTGTGTGCATGGATGCACGGTTGGTGCTTAGGTGGTGCTGCAGGCAGTTTTGCATTGCTGACAGAAAACACTAGACCAAGAGCAGCTTGTGGGAGGAAAGGGTTTATTTTGGCTTACAGACTTGAGGGGAAGCTCCATGATGGCAGGGGGAAATGATGGCATGAGCAGAGGGTGGACATCACTTCCTGGTCAACATCAGGTGGACAACAGCAGCAGGGGAGTGTGCCAAACTGGCAAGGGGAAGCTGACTATAACACCCATGAGCCCGCCCCTAAGAATGCACTGCCTCCAGGAAGATTCAATTCCCATACTGCCACCAGCTGGGGACCCAGCATTCAGAACACATGAGTTTATGGAGGACACCTGAATCAAACCACCACAGGTTGCTAAGTCATCTTCTCCTTAACATGTCAGTTAAGGAGACAGGAGAATAAATAGGTTGTCAAGTCCTAGAACAGGTTGGGCAGGGGACCAGGGTAGGAGTCAGCAAACTAACCTATGACCTGATTTGCAAATAAAGTTTTACTGAAACACAGCCATGAACATCCTTGCACATGCATGGCTGCCTTCATGCTATGATGACAGAGGCAAGTAGTTGTGATGAGACCACATGTGGCCTGGAAAAGTTACAATATTGAGTATCTGGCCATGGATAGAGAAAGTGCGCTGGCTTACGGTCGGGGACATATTTGGTTCTGTTTATGGAGTCTATAAAGACAAACTTTCTCTTAAAAGAATAAACTCCTTTGGGAGGCTCACCAAATCTTACTTTGACTATTCTACAAAACATTTGAGGGCCTGAGATGCCACAACCCCTTCAGCAGGAAAGGAAATCACATCACTTCTGTGAGCATAAATGCCTTCCTTTGACATACAGGGACCCTGAACCATCATCTAGCAGACCCAACAAAGGCGTGAGTCTCGAGGACTGGTGGGAATCTGCTTTCATGGGGAGAATCAGTGAGGTTGCCAGCACATGCTTGCTATCTCCGGTCATGGCATAAATGCTCTTCCTCCTGCTTTTGCATTAAGAGCACATGGTATACAGGTCCTCAGTGCAAGCCAAGCTGTTCTTTCTAGGGGTTCTTGGGGTCCCAGGTAGGATGCAGAAGGGTTAACAAGAGAATATGTGAGTTAGGGTGGGGAATACAGACTTGTGAAGTTTCTGACAGCACTGAGATATGTCCAAAAGTAATTAGGCTTCCAAACATTGCCAGCTTGTTCCAAACTTAAGGCCTGCATTCTGTGATTGACAGAGGAGAGTTGGGGCCTGTGGCAGCCATTGTGGATTTAGAACACAGATACTTAAGTCTTTCCAATGTTTACAAAGCCGATGTGTGAGATACACTTCCCAGGCCTGGCTTCCGGTCTGTGCCGTTATGAAAGCCGAGAGCAAAGCCAGATGTTAAGTGGGACACCGAAAAAGCTCTAATAGATCTTTCCTCCCCAAGGATCGTATAATTCAGCAAAGGACATAGATACGTCCACATAAAAAGATAAAAGGGTGTCAGTAGCTGCCATGGGATTAGAGTCAGCTGGGAGTAACTAGAAACCCCAAGAAAGACGGGAGGTTCAGAGACATGCCTCCTAGGGCTGTGGGACAACTCTGTTCATGGAATGCTCTGGGACTCCGCCTCCTTCTCCTCGGCCTTCCATCATTTATAGGAACTGGCGTTCATCCTCTTGATCCAGGGCATAGCTATACTGGAGGCAGCATGAGAGGAAGAAAGCAAGAAGAGGCCACAGATCCCCACTCCCGGTCTCCCAGGGACTATCACTGCACTCCTTCACATGCTCGTGTTTACGGCCCCTTGACCCAAACTTAGAGCACATCTGGCTACCGGAGAGGCTGGACCATACAGTATTTACTCTGGACAGCATGTGTCTTGCTGAAGGCATTACTAATGTAGGAAAAAGCAGCAGACTTCTTATTTGTCATGAAAGCGCCTCATTTTTGGCTGTGAGTTCCGTTTTGTTTTGATATTAGTATTGCTATGCTGGCTGCCTTTTGGTCGGTGTTTGCATGACATACTCACTTCTATTCCTTTTTTCTTCTTCCAATTCATCTGTAAAGTTTTGTTTCAGCCAAATGTCTTGTCTATAGCACATAGAAGAATTTGGTTTCATTAAAAAAAAAAAAATCTGAGCCGGGCGTGGGGGCGCACGCCTTTAATTCCAGCACTCGGGAGGCAGAGGTAGGAGGATCGCCGTGAGTTCGAGGCCACCCTGAGACTACATAGTGAATTCCAGGTCAGCCTGGGCCAGAGTGAGTGAGACCCTACCTCGAAAAACCAAAAAAAAAAAAAAAAACAAAAACAAATCTGGCAATTCTGGTTTTTGATTTTTTTTTTTTTTTAATGTTCTTGTTTTCAAGGCAGGGTCTCACTCTAGCCCAGGTTGACCTGGAACTCATTTTATAGCCTCAGGATGGCCTAGAACTCATGACAATCCTCCTCTCTCAGCCTCCCACATGCTGGGATCAAAGTTGTGCATCCCCACACCTGGCCATAATTCTGTTTTTAAGTGGACAACGTCAATGTGTTAGACTTATTGTGAACATTTCATCTGGGTTTCTTTTTCTACTTACCTATGCCGTGTGTGTGTGTGTGTGTGTATGTGTGTGTGTGTGTGTGCCTGTGGCGGTCAGAGGACAACCTCAGGTGTCATTGACATTTTCTATGACAGGATTTGTCCTTGGCTTAGGACTCTTGGGATGACAAATGTGCACCACGACACCTGACATTTTCATATAGGTCCTGGGGATCGAACTCAGATTCTCATGCTTGCAAGGCAAGCTCTTTACCAACTGAGCTATCTCCACAGATCTTCCATTTTCCTCATCTGTCTCTGCTGTGTAGTGAGTTGGATAAAGTCATACAGCTCTCACCAGCCCCTTCTATCACCTTACTATTTTGATAGCTATGGTTTCTATCTTTTTCTTTAAATCTTCGTTTTATTTATTTATTTAGTTAGTTACTTAGTTAGTTATTTTTGATTTTTCGAGGTAGGGTTTCACTCTAGCTCAGGCTGACCTGGAATTCACTATGTAGTCTCAGGGTGACCTTGAATTTACGGCGATCCTCCTACCTCTGCCTCCTGAGTGCTGGGATTAAAGGCGTGCGCCACCACGCCCGGCTTATTTTTTGTTCTTTAGTAATACACATACTTAGGTTTGGTTGTACTCCCCCCCGCCCCTCCTCTGCCCCATCTCCCTACCCTCCTACCCTGCTTTCACCCTCCCGTTCCCAAGTAGTCCACCTCCAACTTTCATATCCCTTAAGATCTACATAACTTCTTTTTCTATTCATTTAGTGGTTTCCATTTAGCTTTTAATATATCCAGTTTAGAGTTTCCCAACAAAGTCTATTACTGCAACTTCCATCCTTTTACCCAACATTTTGAGAATGGAAACATACTGGGCTACATATGCAATTCAGTGGTTAGAGCACTTGCCTGGCATGTGCAGGGCCCTGGGCATACAGTCCCCAGCAAGGCACACACACAGGGAAACACACTTCATGGTTCCAGGGATTGAACCCAGATTTTGTATATGAGGCAGACTCTCTACCATGAGCTACACTCCCAGATCTCAAACATACTTGAATGACCCTTGAGCACACAACTATAATGTTGTTTGCCAGCGTTGCAGTTTGCATTTCTTAGCACTAATAATTGCTTATATCAGTATTCAAGCTTACTTTATGTTTTTCAGATTCTATGTTTGCAATTTTTGAAATCTATTTCTTGTCTCCGAGTCTACTTCATATTGAAGTGTATCCTTTGATACTGCCTGTGATGAAGATCTTTGTCAGATTAATTTCTTGGTCCTTTTTTTTTTTTTTCAAGGTAGGGTTTCACTCTAGCCCAGGCTGGCCTGGAATTCACTATGGAGTCTCAGGGTGGCCTTGAACTCACAGCGATCCTCCTACCTCTGCCTCCCAAGTGCTGGGATTAAAGGCGTGTGCCACCACGCCCGGCTGGTCTTTTAATTTTAAAAAGTATTCTACGGGTTGGAGAGATGGCTTAGCCATTAACGCACTTGCCTTGAAAACTTAATGACCTGAGTTCCGTTCCTCAGTACCCACATAAAGTCAGATGCACAAAGCGGCACATGCATCTGGAGTTTGTTTGCAGCAGCTAGAGACCCTGGTTTTCCCATTCTCTCTCTGTGTCTCTGTCTATCTGTCTTTCTATCTTTCCTTGCAAATAAATAAAAAATTAAAAAAGCACTTTACTTAAAAAAATTGTTGTTGCCTGTGTGTGTATGTGTATAATGTGATGTATTGGGATATGTGTGGGTGTATGCACCCATGGGAGGCCCCATGCACTTGCCTGTGGCATGGTGTTCTAGCGTGCAGTGAGCGGAGTGGAATGTTGGGTGTCCCACCCCATCGCTTTTCCTCCTGTTCCTATTTGAGCTGGAGTCTCTTACTGATCTGGAGTTTATCTTTATTTTCTGTGCTCTGGTGAGTCTCTGGTCTCCACAAAACTGGGTTTACAGACATCTGTGGCCACTCTCAACTGTTTATGTTGGTCCTGGGGATTGAACTCAAGGGTTCTCTCAGTTCATGCTTGCACAGGAAGTGCTCTTTACTGCCGAGGCATATCTCCAGTCTTCTCGTTTTCGATTTGTCACAACTTCCATAAACACAGACAATATATCATGATCATTAGCCCCTCCCACCACCCTCTTCTCCCCCCTCCCAAATCTCTCTCCACTGAATCTCTTCTTTCCAACAAATCTGTCTTCTATTTTGATGTCACTCACTCTCACTTTCCAAGTCAAATTTTTAAATAAATTTTTATTTATTTATTTGATAGAGCAAGTGACAGAATGAGAGAGAAAGAGAAAATGGGTGTGCCAGGGTCTCCTGCCTCTGCAAATGAACTCCAGATGCATGTGCCACTTTGTGTATATGGCTTTACATGGGTACTGGGAATTGAACCTAGGCTTGAAGGCTTTACAAGCAAGCACCTTTAACTGTTGAGCCATCCTGCCAAGCCTCCATTAATTTTTTTTTGTTTGTTTGTTTTTCGAGGTAGGGTCTCACTCTGGCCCAGGCTGACCTGGAATTCACTATGGAGTCTCAGGGCGGCCTCGAACTCATGGCAATCCTCCTACCTCTGCCTCCCGAGTGCTGGGATTAAAGGTGTGTGCCACCACGCGCTGCTAATTAGTGTTTTTTTTTTTTTTTAGGTAGGGTCTCACTCTAGCCCAGGCTCACCTGGAATTCCTTATGTAGTCTCCAGGTGGGTGGCCTTGAACTCACAGTAATCCTCCTACTTCTGCCTCCTGAGTGCTAGGATGAAAGGCATGCACCACCATGCCCAACTCATTAATTATTTTTGTTTGGTGTGTTTCTGAGGCAAGGTCTTACTCTAGGCCAGGCTGACCTGGAACGTACTCTGTAGTAAACTCATGGTGATCCCCCTCAGCCTTCTGGGTGCTGGGACTTCCTGGGTGCTGGGATTATAGGTGTGAGCTACCATACCCAGTTACCCTCCATTAGTTCTTAATGTTCCCTCACACTCTTATTCTCTGTGTGCACATGCATACATACATGTATACATACATACATATATATTGTTTATGAACTATTTAAGAATAGATTGTTTTCAAGGCAGGGTCTCACTCTAGCCCAGGTTGACCTGGAACTTATTCTATAGCCTTAGGATGGCCTAGAACTCATGAAAATCCTCCTCTCTCAGCCTCCCAAGTGCTGGGATTAAAGTTGTGCACCACCACACCTGGCCATAATTCTGTTTTTAAGTGGACAACTTCAATGTGTTATACTTATTGTAAACATTTCATCTGGGTTTTTTTCTACTCAACTGTGCCGTGTGTGTGTGCGTGTGTGTGTGTGTGTGTGTGTGTACCTGTGGTGATCAGAGGACAACCTCAGGTGCCATTGACATTTTCTAAGACAGGAGGCTTTAATTTCCAGTTGCCATCAGTTGGGAACCTAGCATTCAGAACACCTAAGTTTATGGGAGATACCTGAATCAAACCACCACACTAAATATCCATGTATCTATCTATCTATCATCTATCTATCTATCTATCTATCTATCTATCTATCTATCTATCTCTTTGCTTGCAAATAAATAATCAATAAAAATATTTGTTGAAAAAAGTTACTGAGTCAATATTATTTTCTAATAATGTCTTTCTCTAGCACAAGGCTAATGATGACTTCCAAAATCAATTGGGAAGAGTTCTTGTCTTTGCTATTTTCTAGACAAGATTGTATAGTATACATCTCTAATTAAAATATATCTTTAAGGGGCTGGAGAGATGGATTAGTAGTTAAGGTTCTTGCCTGCAAAGCCAAAGGACCCAGGTTCAATTCCCCAGGACCCACATAAACCAGATGCACAAGGTGGCACGTGTCTGGCATTTGTTTGCTGTGGCTGAAGGTCCTGGTGTGCCATTCTCTCTCTCTCTCTCTCTCTCTCATCATATGTGTATATATATTTCCCTCCCTCAATTAAATAAATTAATTAAATATATTTTTAAGCCAAGTGTGGTGGTACATGACTTTAATCCCAACACTTGGGAGGCAGAGGTAGGAGGATTTCTGAAAGTTCAAGGCCACCCTGAGAATACAGAGTGAATTCCAGGTCAGCCAGAGCTAAAGCAAAGCCCTACCTCAAAAAATAAATAAATAAATAAAAATAAAAATTCATATGTAGTGTAAGGACTTCATTACAGTATATTCCCCTCCCCCTTTGTGCTATTGCTCTTACACATTTTATTTATACATATACTATGAGCAATCATATTGACATTGGTTTCACTTTGGCACTTTATACTTTAGAGCAATTGAGTGGTTTTTAAAAGAATTTTATATTGCTATCATTAATTTCATTTCCACTGCTCTACATCTCTTTGAGTAACTCAGAATTTGAGAATGTTCCTGTGCCTACAGAAGTTCTTTTCATGAAGAACAGCTAACAATGAAGTCTGTCCACGTTTGTTCATCTGAGGAAATCTTTATTTCTCCTTCATTGTTGGAAAATAGTTTTTTTGGGCATAACTTTCTTGACTAATAGATTTTTTTCCTTTCAGATATTTTAAAATTTTTACTTATTGATTTGTGAGCAGATAGAGAGAAGAATGGGCATGCCAGGGCCTCTAGCTATTGCAAATGAACCACAGGTGCATGTGCCACTTTGTGCACCTGGCTTTACATGAGTACTGAGGAATCGAACCTGAGTAGTTAGGCTTTGCAGGCAAGCGCCATATCCACCAATCCATCTCTCCAGCCCCCTTTTAATTAAACCTTTAAATTAAAACATTCTAGCCGGGCATGTTGGCACACACCTTTAATCCCAGCACTTGGAAGACAGAGGTAGGAGGATTGCTGTGAATTCAAGGCCACACTGAGAATGCATAGTGAATTCAAGGTCAGCCTGGGCTAGAGCGAGACTCTACGTCAAAAATAAAAAATTTGTACATGTTCATAATGTACCCATGGTACCCCTTCATTACCTTCATTTGTCCCCCATCTCTTATCCCTCTTCCACTGACTCCCTTCTACTTGATATATATTGTCTTAAATTTTATTTTGGCTCATCCTATCCATGGTGGAATGTTGATGGGCCCAATATGTGCAGGTCATGTGCCATTAACGACAGCCATTGTGAGGTCATGAATGCAATGGTCACTTCATGTCTGGAAGACAGTGTTCCAAAACATTCCTCCCCATCCTTTGGCTCTTATACTCTTTCTGCTACCTCTTCTGCACTGTTCCCTAAGCCTTGGAGGGCATGATAGAGATGTCTCATTTAGTGCTGAGTGCTCAGCACTCACTTGCTCTCCATATTTTGACCAGCTATAAATCTCCCCAGTGGTCACCACTATCAGCAAAAAGAAGTTTCTCTGGCAGGAGAGATGGCTCAGTGGTTAAAAGCACTTGCTTGCAAAGCCTGATGGCCCAGGTTTGAGTCCCCAGTACCCACAAAATATCATATGTGCAAACTGGCATATGTCTGGAATTCATTTGCAGTGTCTAGAGGCCCTGGTGCACCCATTCTCTCTCTGTATCTGCTTCCCTCTCTCTCTCTGTGTATATGCCTCTTTCCGTCTCATAAATAAACAAATAAATAAATAGTTTTTACAAAAGAAGCTTCTTTGGCCCAAGGTGAGAGCAACACTAATCCATGGGCATGTGCATAAATAGTGGGGAATTTTGTGGGTATAACAAATCTGTTCAGCCAAACAACAGTAGTAGCTCCCGCCCCTCACTAGGCCTTATCACCTTCCCAGCCATAGGTGTTTGACTAGATTTTCAGTACTTGGTATGAATTTCCCCCTGTAGAACCCACCTCAAATCCAATCAGAGAGCAGTTGGCTACCCCATAACAGTCATGCCACTATTGCATCAGTGGGCACATGCTGCCTGGCTGGTCAGTTGTATAGTTTGTGGGGCTCCCTGCTGGTTAAGGGTGTTGATGACTTCTCTCCCACGGCAGTCTGCATAATACTTTCCAGCTCTATGACAGCTAGCCAGCAGGGAGAAGGCTTCCATGTAAAAAAAAAAAAAAAAAAAAAAAAAAAGAGTTGCTTTTGTTTGTTTTCAAGGTAGGGTCTCACTCTAGTCCAAGCTGACATGGAATTCTCTATGTAGTCTCCAGGTGGCCTTGAACTCACGGCGATCCTCCTACTTCTGCCTCCTAAGTGCTGGGATTAAAGACATGTGCCACCATGCCTGGCTGCCCATGTAAAAACTTTATAATCAAATATTTTAGTTTTAAATATGGTTTTATTTAAGAGAAGGAGAAAGAGAGAGAGACAGACAGACAGACTACCGGTACGGCAGGGCTCCAGATGCACGAGCCATTCTGTACGTCTGGCTTTACATGGAAACTGGGAATTCCAACACAAAGTCATATAGAGAAGATATAGTGAAATACCTGGGAAACTTTCACAGATATGGCATAACATGCCTTTGAACATTTCCAGTTTTTAACAATCTGCTTTTCTGTCCACTACATGGAGTGGCTCTGGACAGCTGCCGTGCTAGCCTCTGACACTGTGACCCTCTGCGCAGGCTTCGGGGCAGCGGTGCTCCTGTGCTGGTGGTCAAGGAGGAGGCGTAGGGGTCGGAGATGTGAGGAAGCGGAGGAGAGGCGAGGAGAAGGGGAGTCAGAGAAAGAGGTTACTGGCCTCTGAGCAACCCCACCTAGTTCCCTTGTGCGGGGTCTAGCGTCCTGGCCCTCAGCTCCAGTCAGCTGACTTGCTGGAAGACAGGCCCCTGCCCGAGTGAAAAGCAATGGGCAGGTAGCGACAGCAGCTCTGGTCCTTCCATGGGACAATCTCTGGAATTGACCCCAAAGAGTTGCTGACTGATTTCTGCAGGCCACAGGCTTTCTGAAGAAAGACAAGGGGGCGGCCCGCCTCTGCAGGCCCGAGCTTCCCATTTGCCAAGCGAGCTCGGTGGTTTCTCCTCCACTCACCTCCCACTTCCTGTCACCCCTGGCAGCTGTTTCGGATCCAGGGAGGACTGATGTGAGCTGCAGCCACATTCTAAGCATTGAAACTTTTTTTTTTATATGAGTCACTTTTTTCCCCTTTCTCCCTCTTTTACTGAGAACTTTACTGGGTGAACATACTGTGTATTGGCCACAGTCCTATTGGTCATACTTCTATGTTACTGCTCCTCAGTGGGGTCATCGGTATTCACTATGGGGTCATGAACGCACCAGTCAGTCTCTGGTGAGGGGACAATGCCTCAGAACACACCTCCCCACCCTGTGGCTCTTACGCTCTCTCTGCCCCCTCTTCCACAATGTTCCCTGAGCCTTGGAGGGTGTTAGAAGTCTCTGTTAGTGTGGAGCTCTCCGCAGCCTCTGATTTTCTGCTTTTTTTTTTTTTTTTTTTTTTTGGTTTTCGAGGTAGGGTCTCACTCTAGCCCAGGCTCACCTGGAATTCACTATGGAGTCTCAGGGTGGCCTCGAACTCACAGCTATCCACCTACCTCTGCCTCCCGAGTGCTGGGATTAAAGGCGTGAGCCACCACACCTGGCTTGATTTTCTGCTTTGATCGGTTGTGAGTTCCCTCGGTGTCCATTGCCATCTCCCTGGAGGAGGTACTCCGGTTAGCAGTGAGAACAGTGCTCATTTAAAATTTTTTTAATTAATTAATTTATTTGCAAGCAGAGAGAAGAGAGACAAAGAGGATGGGCACACCAGGGCCTCTAACAAATGAACTCTGGCTGCCTGTGCTACTTTATGCATCTGGTTTTATGTGAGTACTGGGGAATTGAACCTGCGTCGTCAGGCTTTGCAGGCAAGCGCCTTAACCGCTAGCAGAATACCTGGGAACCCTTCACACATATAACTTTTCTCATTGAAGAGTTCCCGTACCCTCACTCTTTCCTGCCTTGTGAAAACCTAACTCAGCCTTTGGAGCAGCACTCTTCATTAGTTCAAAAATGAATGAAATGCCTTTGAAGTTCCCCCAAAGGAACATGTCCCTGTATTGGGAGATTTCTAGCTGGGCACGGTGGGCTTGGAGTGTGACTTACTCAAAACATCACTGTAGGCGAAGCAGCTTGAAGAGACCACGGTGAGGGTCCTGCTTTACCATTTGGTCCCTGTGGATTGTCCTTACCTACCTGGAAAATGATTACTCTGCCCATCAGGACCCTGCTGAGCTCTGGCTCCTTTGTAAAACCTCTCTTGGTTCCTCAGACATTTGGAAATGCCCTCCTCTGGGCTCTCCCACCACCTTAAAGCCACTTAGAACATCCAAGTGAAGGCCCCACGTTGACAAAGTTGGCAAAATGTCTTTTAGGCAAATCTGGAAACCATTCTCACTTTATGTCATAGTATGTGACTAGGTCCAACCCTGGCGTCAGTTCTTTTAACCTTGGTTCTTTTTGGAGGATGGGATCCTGGAAAGAAGTCACCAGCCACTCCACCAGGGGACGCTGGGTGTTCCTGCTCCCAGTGCTCCTATGAGGCTGCCCTCACCACGTGCCCCTTTTCTTCTTGGACCCAGGAGAGGTAGTATGGGAGTTATGTTGAGAAAAGCCACAAGCCTAGAGCACTTTCCTAGAAACTTGAACCTGACCCCAGGACTGTGCCAAGCTCCTCTGGGATTTCCTGACTCTAGGCAAATGTGGGATCCCTGGTGCCAGAGCCAGAGATGGGCTGGAGATGCAAGGAGACTTCTGGGGACTGCCAAGGGGCTGCTGGGAGCAGTGGAAATGCAGGTTCCTTCTCCCTTCAGGTTGTGAACAATCATGGTGCCCCGTTGTGCCTGCCCAAGCTCCTCTCCAGGTTCCTGCGTCTTTGCCCACCAAAAGCCAAGGACAAGGCTTAACCTGGGAGATTCAGCAGCAACAGTAGCCTTGAACCCTTTTCAATTTTCATGGATCTGCTTGAATTTAAAGGACTTGACACCCACCCCCGTTTCTGGCTCCTCAACAGAGATTCATCAGAAGCAGAATCTTTTTTTTTTTTTTTTTTTTTTTTTTGGTTTTTCGAGGTAGGGTCTCACTCTAGCCCAGGCTGACCTGGAATTCACTATGGAGTCTCAGGGTGGCCTCGAACTCACGGTGATCCACCTACCTCTGCCTCCTGAGTGCTGGGATTAAAGACGTGCGCCACCACGCCTGGCTAGAAGCAGAATCTTAACAAAATCCAGTGGTGACTTCTAAGTTGTTTGCTGTTAACTATTATTATTCTTTAAGTATGTGATTAAGTTCTCTGTAACCCTTAAAAATTCACCAAATATAGCCGGGCGTGGTGGCGCATGCCTTTAATCCCAGCACTCGGGAGGCAGAGGTAGGAGGATCGTCATGAGTTCAAGGCCACCCTGAGAATACATAGTGAATTCCAGGTCAGCCTGGGCTAGAGTGAGACCCTACCTCAAAAAAAAAAAAAAATTCACCAAATATAGCTTAGTTGTATCACAGAAAAATGGAAAGCAGAGTGCCTATGCACTCACAACCCCATCATTGTGACACAGCCAGTGTGTTCTTAGGTTCACGTCTCTGTGGAGTCTGAGTGAATGTGAAATGCTGTGGGCTCTGTTTTTTGTTCTCTCTCTCTAACATTGCTCCATAGCATTGTTTCCCCATTGGAACTCTGTGGACTCCATAAATCATTTCAGTGCCTATAGAATATTAAAGGGTGGAATTTCTTTGAAATGATTCCTTATTTGCTTTTTAAAGACTTACTTCTGGCAGAACTACTTCATTTTAAGTGTTGGCTTTCTCCTCTCATGCTCAGCTCCAAGTCCCAGCTTAGCTGTACTTGTTCTGGAGTTTGTTATCTGTGTCCCTGGGGATCCCCGAGCTTCTTCAGTGCCCCTCCCTGAGGTACCTGCCATGCAAGATGCAGATATTACTTCCTGGGTGCCTTATCCACTTCCGGAAATTCAGACCCCACATCTGGACACTGTTTCTTTTGTGTCAACTATAGTAGATAGCAAGGGTGACAGGCAGGCCTATGGAATAATTGTGTGGGTCATTTGAACAGGTTCCTGAGCCAGATGTGGTGGTCCACACCTGGAATCCCAGTACTGGAGAGGCTAAGTTTGAGGTCTGACTCTGCTACAAAATGAGACCCTGTCTCAGGCAAAATAGAGCAAAACAAAACAGGTTCCTGACCCATGACAGAGAAAGTTCAGCCTATCTGTAAGCTTCCAGACAAGTAGGTGACAGTCTTTCCAAAACCCTTGAGCAAGAAATGAATCAACAAATGAGGAATCATGTAGGTGTCTTCAGTAATAATTATAGAAACAATGAACCATATCTTCAATACCAAGTATGGTGGTGTACACTTTGGAAAAGCTCCGGGGTAGTCAAAGGCAACCTTTCAAAAATTATTATCAGGGCTGCAGAGATGGCTCAGCAGTTAAGACACTTGCCTACAAAGCCTAAGGACCCAGGTTCAACTCCCCAGTACCCACATAAACTAGATGCACAAGGTGGCACATGCATCTGGAGTTTGAGTTTGTTTATGGTGACTGGAGGCCCTGGTGTGCCTATTCTCTCTCTCTCTCAAATGAATAAATAAAAAATTATTAGGGGGCTGGAGGGATGGCTTAGCAGCTAAGGCATTTTCCTGCAAAGCCAAAAGACCCAGGGTCTATTCCCCAGGACCCACGTTAGCCAGATGCATAAGGTGGCGCATGAATCTGGAGTTCATTTGCAGTGGCTTGAGGTGCTGGCATGCCCATTCTCTCTTCTCTCTCTCTCTCTCTCTCTCTCTCTCTCTCCCTCTTTCTCTCTGTCAAATAAATAAATGAAAATAAAAATATTAACAAAAAGTATCAGGGGCACTTGCCTGAAGCCTAAGGACCCAGGTTTGATTCTCCAGGTATCCAGGTACCACGTAAGCCAGATGCTCATGGTGGCACATGCATCTGGAATTCATTTGCAGTGGCTAGAGGCCCTGGAACACCCATTCTCTCTCTTTTCTCTCCCTCTCTCTGTCTCTAATAAATAAAATTAAATTAAAATTAAAAATTATTATATGAAGAATTGGGTTTGGGGGCTGAAGAGATGGCTTAGCAGTTAAGCACTTGCCTGTGAAGCCTAAGGACCCTGGTTCAAGGCTCAATTCCCCAGGACCCAGGTAAGCCAGATGCACAAGGTGGCACATGCGTCTGGAGTTTGTTTGCAGTGGCTAGAGGCTCTGGTGTGCCAATTCTCTCTCTCTCTCTCTCTCTCTCTTTCTCTCTCTCTCTCTCTTTCTCTGTCTGTCTGTTGCTCTCAAATAAATAAATAAAAATAAACAAACAAAAAGAAAGAATTAGGTTTTATTTTGTTGTTTTCAAACCATTGTTTTTTGTCTGTCTTTAGCAAACCTAGCATAAATGTATGGAAGTTTACCGGTTTTCTTGGGTTGTCATTTTTGCATTTAGTTATTTCTGAGGGGACCCCCTGATATGTTCAACTTCTATTAACTATTGTTAATCTGTCTTTTGTTATAGGATCCTCAGTGATGAATTTAGAGACAGGTGAGAAAAGGTCTGTTTTAATCCCCTACACAAGTTTTAGAACCAACTTTACCAAGAGTAAGCCTACCTAAGACAGGCCATGTGACCTGCTCTTGTGAAGAGCTCACCCACAGGCATGCATCAAGCCTCTCTTTATTTTTTTAAATTTTTGCTTGCTTCTGTGTGTGTGTGTGTGTGTGTGTGTGTGTAGTGTATGCATGTGTATGTGCCCTTTCCATGGCTGGAGTAGAACATCCATTGTCTCACTCCCTCACTCGTAGTTTTTTTATTATTTATTTTGGTTTTTTGAGGTAGGGTCTCGCTCTAGTCCAGGCTGACCTGGAATTTACTATGTAGTCTCAGGGTGGCCTCGAACTCACCCCGCTCCTCCTCCCTCTGCCTCCCAAGGGCTGGGATTAAAGGCGTGCGCCACCACGCCCGGCTCCTCACTCTTCGTTTTGAGCCAGTCTCTCTTTTCATTATTTCTGGAGCTTGCAGGGCTCTGAAGATGCTCAAGTCTCTGCTCCCCTGAGGGACTGGGGAGCCAGGCACACTTGGCCACACCCAGCTGGTTTTTACGTAGGATCTGAGAATTTGAACTTGGGCCTGTCTCAGGCCCCCTCAGGCCCTCATGCTTGTGCAGGAAGCGCACTTAACCTCTGAGCCATCTCTTTCGCCCAGGCCTCTGGCTGAGATGCGATTTCAGATGTGATGATCACAGGACTGTTGCAGGATTGGGGATCTGAGTGGGAGCTGCACCTCCAAGCCAGTGGCCCTCAAGCGTCAGATCTTTGTCGTGTAGCAAAGAATTTAAAAACACAGACACGGAGAAGAGGAAGTTATGGAGGATTCATTAAGGTGGAGTGGAACAGGAGAGAAGAAAAAGTCTGGAAGTTCCCATGCTGAGAGAGGCATTCCTTCCATGCAAGCCAGCGGGGAGTGGGAAAGACCACGAGGATCTCCCTCATACACTGGGGCTCTGGTCCATTTATATGAATTAGGGACCCAGTTAGAATGAGGCTCATTGCCAAGTTCGGGTGTGTCGGAAGGACCCTGATTGGTTGTTGGGCCCAGGAAGACTGCTGACTCAGGAGGGGTCCCTAGCTCTCCCTAGCTGACTACTTAAAAAAAAAGCTATCTTACTCTTAATTTGTATCAGGATCAAGTCAGCAAGAGAGCCCTTTGTGAAATGGCTACGCGGGACCTTGGCACCTCGGAGCAGGCTGTGCTCCAGAGAGGCTGGACCGCTAGGCCGCTGGGTTTGTAGACCTTGTCTTCCGGGATGGAGAATACTGGACCTCTTTCTAGCTAGCCACATCGATAATTCATTTCACCAATGAAAAACTTAAAAATATGTCTATCACCTCATGGTATTAATCTCTGACTTAACTTTTTTGTTGGCTTGTTTTTTTGCGGTAGGGTCTCACTCTAGCCCAAGCTGAACTGGAATTCACTGTGTCATCTCAGGGCGGCATCAAAGGCAAGGCGATCCTCCTACCTCTGCCTCCCAAGTGCTGGCATTAAAGGCGTGCGCCATCACACCCAGCTTGACTTAGCTTTTAAAAGCTTTAAAAATTTTTTATTTATTTTCAAGCAGAGAGAGAAAGAATGGGCACACCAGGGCCTCTTGCCACTGCGAACATCTGGCTTTATATATGAGTACTGGGGACTTGAACCAGAACTGTCAGGTTTTGCAAGCAAGCACCTTAACTGTCATCTCTCGGCCCCTCTGATATAACTTTTTTAAAAAATGTATTTAATTTTTTATTTATTTGACAGAGAAAGAGGGAGAGGAAGAGAGAGAGAGAGAGAGAAAATGGGCGTGCCAGGGCCTCCAGCCACTGCCAATGAACTCCAAATGTGCGTGCCCCCTTGTGCATCTGGCTAATGTGGGTCCTGGGGAATCGAACTTGGGTCCTTTGGCTTTGTGGCTAAACAGCTTAACCTGCTAAGCCATCCCTCCAGCCCTGACTTAACTTTTAAAATCAAGTAAGCAATTAGTATTTCAAAGGCTAACGAGCCACTCTGAGGATATGGATGAAAGGTAACTTGCAGCTGGAAACAACTAAAATGTCCTTTCACTCGGAACTGGTTAAATAAAATCTTGTGTTTGCATGAAAGCACTGTGCTGCGAGAATAAATAATGAGGGTAACTCTCTGGGAATGTGTGGACAGACTTCCAAAATACAGGATTTAGTGAAAAGCACGAGCTGTGGATGTGTGTGTGCTGCATTTTGCATATGTGGAGGTGGAAGGGAATATGGATCAGCATTTATAGTCGCTTATAATTTGCATAAAGGGTCATTGAAAGGATACACAAGAAACCACTAAGTTATCTATGGGAATAGGGCTAAGAAAAGGCATAGAAATAGGGCCAATAAGCTGGGAATGGAGCAAGACTTTTCATGTACAAGAAAATTTATAGTCCTGGGGAGATGGCTCAACAGTTCAAGGTGCATGCTTGAAAACCCTGCTGGCCAGGATTCGCGTCCCCAGTCCCCACGTAGAGCCAGACACACAAAGTGGAGTTCACTTGCAGTGGCAACAGGCCTTAGTGCACCAATATTACCTGTCTCTCAAATAAATAAGTGAAAATATTTTAAGGGGCTGGAGAGATGGCTCAGTGATTAAGGCCCTTGCCTGCAAAGCCTAAGAACCCAGGTTTGATTCCCTAGCACCCACATAGAACCAGATGCACAAGGTTGCACATGAATGTGTAGTTCGTTTGCAGTGGCTAGAGGCCCTGGTAGGCTCATTCTCTCACTCTCTATCTGCCCCTCTCTCTCAAATAAATAAATGAAAATATTTTTAAAAAGAAAACTTTTTTTTTTACTTTTTTTAAAAAGATTATTTTTATTTTATTTATTTATTTGACAGAGAAAGAGGGAGAGATAGTGAGAGAGAGAGAATGGGCACACCATGGCCTCCAGCCTCTGCATATGAACTCCAGGCACGTGGGGCCCCTTGTGCATCTGGCTAACGTGGGTCTTGGGGAATCGAACCTGGGTCCTTTGGCTTTGCAGGCAAATGCTTTAACTGCTAAGCCATCCCTCCAGCCCCTTTACTTCTTTTTCTTTAAAGTACTGACAACTGAGGTTCTGTTACCCTGTCATACATGCTGGGCAAATATTCTACCACTGACCCATCACCTCCTATTATTATTATTTTTTTTTTTCAAAGTAGGGTCTTGCTCTAGCTCAGGCTGACCTGGAATTCACTATGTAGTCTCAGGGTGGCCTCGAACTCACGGCGATCCTCCTACCTCTGCCTCCCACGTGCTGGGATCAAAGGCGTGCGGCATCACATCTGGCTCTCCCCCACTATTTTTTTTTTTTTTCTGTTTGTCTATTTGGAGAAATTAACCTTTTTCTTTCTTTTTCAATTTTATTGGTGCTGAGATCAAACCCAGGGTCTTAGGCACACTAGGTAAATGGCTCTAAACACTCAGACACATCCTCAGCCTATTTACTTATTTGGCATGAGTGTGGTGTATGCACATGTGTGAACCCTGTGTGTATGTGTGAGGAGGCCAGGTGAGGATGTCAGGTGCTTTCCTCTATTTCCCCCATGTTATTTCCTTGAGACAGGGGTCTCTCACCAAACCTGGAGCTCATGTTATTTTATTTATTTATTTATTTTGGCTACACTGGTTGGGCCAGCAAGCCCTAGTGAGTCACCTATCTCTGCCCTGTCTCCATCCCCTCAGCGCTGGGGTCGCAGATATGTGCAGCTTTTTTTTTTTTAATGGAAATCTTTTTTTAAAAAAATATTATTTATTTATTTCTTTGAGAGAGTGAGAGAGAAAGAGGCAGACAGAGACAGAGAGAGAGAGGGAAGGGGCACGCTAGGGCCTCCAGCCACTGCAAAAGAACTCCAGACACATGCACCACCTTCTGCATCTGGCTTATGTGGGTCCTGGGGAATTGAACCGAGGTCCTTTGGCTTTGCAGGCAAGTGCCTTAACCACTAAGCCATCTCTCCAGCCCCAGGAAATCTTTTTTTTTTATTGACAATTTTCATACATGTATTTTTATCATAATCCTTTTTTTGGTCCTGGTCCTCTGCCGTCCATGACGGAAAGTTGATGGGCTCAGTGTTAGGTGGGTCTTTTGCAGGCAGTCGCAGTGACTGTAAGGTAATGAATGCAACAACCACTTCAGGTCTGGAAGACCTTGTTCCAAAGCCCTCTTCGCTATCCTCTGGCCCTGGCAGAGGCCCCTTCCACAACGTTTCCTGAGCCTTGACAGTGATAGAGATGTCTCATCAGCGCTGAATAGTCACTAGTCACTTATTCTCAGCACTTTGGTGAATGCTGAGACTTCCCACCCACCAAACAAACTTTTTACGTAGGTGCTGAGGATGGATCTCAGTGATAGGAGACCGAAACCCAAGGAAGTGAGAGTAACAGAACCCCAAAAGTGAATGTTTTTTTTTTATTCCTTGACTAAAAGTAGGAAATGCCACTAAGCTTGCAGAAACCTGGATGTGACACCCTCCAGGAAAGATTTCTAGATTAAGCTTGCACCCTTGCTAGAGGACAGAGACTCTGATCCTTACCTAAGATTACTGACAAGGCTGTAAAATCTGGTCTTTTTCCACAGTAACCTGCTGACATGGTCTTCCGCACGTAGCCACTCCTCATAAAAAACCCAGATCTGAGTCTCAGGGTGGGCTTCTCAAACCCCCTCTTGTCTCTCTGGACAAGAGCTCTGTCTTCTTCTTTCTCTTATATTCTAGGCTTAAGGCTCCTTTCCTTCATCCTCCTAAAGCTTTGAAGATTTTTTTTTCGTTTATTTTTTAAATTTTTTATTTGAAAGTGACAGACAGATGGAGAGAGAAAGAGGCAGGCAGAGAGAGAGAAAGGGCACACCAGGACCTCCAGCCACTGCAAACGAACTCCAGACACGTGCACCCCCATGTGCATCTGGCTTACGTGGGTCCTGGGAAATCGAGCCTCGAACTGGGGTCCTTAGGCTTCACAGGCAAGCTCTTAACCATGAAGCCATTTCTCCAGCCCCTCCTAAACCTTTGAATTGTAATAAAACCTTTCTGAACCTTATCCCCTGGTCCATGGATTTCATTCTTTGAATTCATAAGACAAGGATCCAGAAACACCCCAACTTACTGGTGCACTGGTGTACAAGAAACCCACAATTCCTGTATCTTCAGGCTCTCATGCTTGTCCTGCACGTGCTCCTACCCACTAAACCATCTCCCAGCCCTGGTTTTGTCTTGTGATCATGTATAAAAGTTAGTGTTCACACATGTGCATCATGCTGTTGATACTCAAGTATTTTAAAGCACATTTCAACACAGACCATGTGACCTCAGTGCTCAGCACAGCCTCCCTTCGAGGGTAATGCTTCTCAGGCTGTGAGGCCAGGAGCTCAAAGCCCCAAGATGAACTTATCTTTCTGGAAGATCTGTCAGTATGACAAGCACACAGACATATTCTAGAGTTCGTGCCGCTTTGCTCAAAAGCCCTCATGGCTTGCTGTGGACCACCGACCACTGACTGGCGGCTCCGTGGTGTGGGTGAGTGGTCATCAGGACACCATTCAACACCTGACGTGATTTGGGGCTTGGTCCTGTGTGCGTCAACTGAGGGGCTTGGAGACCATCTAAGGCACGTTTCCTTTGGTCTCCACCACTCCTCTAGAAAGAAGCAGTATGATCCCCAATTGACACATGAGGAAATGAGGGTTCAGAGGCCTCGTGATTTGATTAAACTAATTTGACTGAGTGAGGTGGTGTTCAGATTGCTTGTTTTTACAGTGACTCACTGCCAGGAGCTGTTACTTAAGGAACTTATGGGTTTCTGGATTCACTTATTGAATACAAGAGCTGTCATGGTCTTGATCTTGCCTTTTTTCTTTCCTTTTTTTTTTTGTTTTTAATTTAAGGAGGATTTTTTTTTTTTTTTTTTTTTTTTTTTTTTGGTTTTTCGAGGTAGGGTCTCACTCTAGCCCAGGCTGACCTGGAATTCACTATGGAGTCTCAGGGTGGCCTCGAACTCACGGCAATCCTCCTACCTCTGCCTCCCGAGTGCTGGGATTAAAGGCGTGCGCCACCACGCCCGGCTTAAGGAGGATTTTTAAAAAGCCTTCCTACAGTAAGGGTCTGGGGAAACAAGAGGGAAAATATGGGAGCTCACAGTGCCGCGCGGCTCGCACGAGGTCCCCGGAGGGCCCAGAGGCTCTGAGGCTCCAGGGAAAATGGCAGGCTGGCGGCACAGCAGTGGGAGCCAGGGCAGCGGCTCTGTCTCGCTCCCTCCGTGACCTGTGAGGAGCCGCCAGGCCCTCCGCAGAGGTGAAGGGCTATCAGCAGGGAGGCCTCACTGCAGGCCCGGCACTGGCTGCTCCTTATCAGCGGCTTCCACCTCCGACTCACCTGCTTCCAGACAGTCACTGTCCGCTGTAGGCGTCTCCCCAAAAGGGCGGTGGCACCGCAGGGCCTCCCTGATCTCAGCGGCACCCGTTGACATCACCTGATGCTCTTCTGGGAACTATGACACTGCGTTTTCTGCAGGGATTTTTCTCTGATCCTCACTCTCAGCCAGAGAGGACGTAGATAAGTGAGAGTGAATGAAGGCTGACTGGGGGGAAAAAACAGGACTCAGAGCGGCTGGAACCAAGCCTAGAGCCTGAGTCAGAAAACCCCAGTCCACAGCCACCACCTGCACGTGGTCAGGGGAGGTTTTTGGGCCTTGGACTGCCTACTACTACTCCTTGTGGAAGAGGCAAATTGTGACTTGCTGCTGTCTTCAGTGTCAGGGACACTCAGAATGGCTTCATGGCATGTGACCAGAAAGACCCGTGCTTGGGTTACTGCTGTGTTATGATCACCTGAATACTAAATTACTTCATCTGTGTTTAAAAGTGGATCAGTGGACCTCCTTATCTGTCAAGAATACATCCAAGCTCCTTCGACACTCCCAGACACCATATATAACATTTTCCTTATACATACATGTACACTTAGGATAATATTTAATTTAGAAATTAATCACAGCAAGTGTTTAACAATAACTGATAAAATACTGTAGTAAGTTCTTAACATTCATGAATTGATCATTTCTAACATTTTAACAATATATTCTATTTATTTGAGAGAGATAGAGGCAGGGGGGGTTTGTAGAGAATGGGCGTACCAGGGCCTCTAGCCACTGCAAATGAACTCCAGGCACATGAGCCCCTTGTGCATCTGGTTTATGTGGGTCTTGGAGAGTCGAACCGGGATCCTTTGGCTTTGCAGGCAAATGCCTTTAACCACTAAACCATCTCTCCAGCCCCATTTCTGACATTTTTGTTTAGTATTTTCAGACCACAATTCACAAGAAGTAGATTGAACTATAGAACATGACACTGTGGATAAGAAGGGCTGCTATAGGGTGATGGAGACAGACCCTGAGGACACCCAAAATGCACCAAAGCAGAAATCCAGAAGCTGCTGAGAGCTTTAAGTAGACTTAAAGCACACCCACCATGGCTCAGGGAAGTTTGTAGAAGATGGGGTGGACAGATTGTAAGAGCCACAGAGTGGGAGGGCATATCCAGAAGCATTGCCCTGCCCCCTCCAATGACAGACTGCTGCTCTCACAACTCATAACCCATGGTGAATACCAGCAGTCCTACTAAGGAGGGCCTCAGTGGAGTGGGGGCAGGGAGGAGAGAAATGATGGTACCAACACTTGATGTAGCCATACAAAGTTTCAACTTAATAAAAATAAGTTTAATAAAAATATGAAAGGACTACTATAAAAATGTAACATAAAATTTACCATTTAAAACCATTTCAGGTGTACCCAGCATCATGACGTACATTTACAACATTGTACACACACTACCATCATCCTTCTCTGGAGCTTTGTCATCCTAAACAAAGATGCTGTGGTTATTAAACAATAATTCCCCATCTTCCTGATCCCTAGAGGTAATACCTATTCTGTCTCCATGAATTTGACTATGCTAGGTACTTTATATAAAAGAAGTGTATAGGGGGCTTTAAGGTGCATGCCTGCGAAGCCAAAGGACCCATGTTCGATTCCCCAGGACCCATGTAAGCCAAATGCACAAGGTGGCGCATGCTGCTGGAGTTCGTTTACAGTGGCTGGATGTCCTGGTACACCCATTCTCTCTCTCTCTCTCTCTCTCTCATAAATAAAAGTTAAAAAAGAAGTATATAGTAACCATCTGGTTTATTTTACTTAGCATAAGATCTTCAAGTTCCATCTGTTTTAGCAGGTCAGAACTTATCGCACTTTGAAAACTCCCTCAGGTGGCTCTATCTCAGTCTCCATTCCATTCATTCCTTGATGACTACTTACTTGGGTTGTGTTTCTACCTTTGAGCTCTTGTGAGCAGCACTGCTGTGAATATGGTTCTACAAGTGGCTATTCATTTTCAGTTAATTAAAAAGTGGGGAAACACTAATGAATGGAATTTGATAGATTAAAAACACCCGGGGGGGGGGGCGGAATAAAACACACCCAGGGCCAGTGGGTGGGGGGATAAAAACAGCAAAAAGTTTTGTAGGTGATGAAAGGCAGGGAACATCTGCCCAAGAGCACAGTCACTTCCTGTGTGATTGTCTTTCTTGCTCATTTGCAGAAGCCTGTTCGTCCATAACCAGCTATCAATCACCTTACTGACTTAATCACAGTTTGGGAAATGGGGAAAGAAGCAGTGACATGACAGTAAGTATGCTCAATATGAGATGAACCCCCGTGTTCCTTAATGTGGGTAATTATTATGATCATTATCATTATTATTATTATTTGTTTTTTCGAGGTAGGGTCTTGCTCTAGCCCAGGCTGACCTGGAATTCACTATGCAGTCTCAGGGTGGCCTTGAACTCACAGCGATCCTCCTATCTCTGCCTCCCTCCCGAGTGCTGGGATTAAAGGCGTGCGCCACCACGCCCAGCTGTGGGTAATTATTGAAGCTGGGTGAAAGGTATGCGGAGACTTGAGTGTGCTAGTCGCTTTCATTCTGCAATGTTTTCAGTTTTCCTAAGAAAATAAGAACTAATTCGAAGAACTTTTTAAAAATTGTTCATTTATTTATTCACTTTAGTGTGTGTGTGGTGAATGCAGGTGGACACACCCTGTAGACAAAGCTGGTTGATCCCCAGGAATCCGCCTGCGCCTGGCCCCCTCAGTGCTGAGGTTACAAGCATGCAGGCATACCTGGCTTTCTACCTGGGATCTGGGGATTGAACTCGGGGCCTCAAGGTTGTTCAGCAAATGCTCTAGCCACGGAGCCATCTCCCCAGCTCCCTGAAAAACTTCTAGAACTCTATGTTGGAATGAAGGATAAAGGGAGTTGCAAGTCTGAGACTTGGAACCAGTTTGGATGACTAAGAGCAAAGCCCCCAGTCTGTGCACCCTATGACTCTACACACTGGTCCTGAAATGAATTCCAGTAAAGTGAACTTCCTCAATGGGAGACTAGATAAGAGGTGGGAGGAGCCCCTACACTTGTTCCCCAGCAACACGGGTATCTTCTGTCACCCCCAGAGGGCCAGCTATAGGAGGGGCGTGAGGACCTGTTAAATGATGCTGTCTTCAACCCGCAGCCCCCACCTCTTGTAGTAGGACTTTCAACCAAAGCAGGAACATTAGACCAGCCAGTGATGCTTCCAAGTGGTCCTGGAACATCTGCTAAGAAACCACGCTGGGCACTGAGTCACCGGGGTCCTGGCCTCTCATTGGCCGGGAGAGTCTCCTGATCGCGCGGGGGTGTGGGGAGGAAAACCGGTTTGGCTGCCCTGGAAGGAAGCCCTTATGGACTGCCTGGCTTGGCCTCGCTGGAGCACACTACCGCCTCTGGGGCCTCCCAGCCGCCCCTAGCCCTGTGCCAGGGAAGTTCGGAAGACCATCCAGGCTAGGTTAGACAGATGAGTGGGACAGTCCAGGGCCCAGCCGACAAGATCTGTGTGAGCCACTGCCTCGTAAAGAACCCGCCACGAGAGCTGCAGCTGGTTTCCCTGAACACAAGCCAGCCCCGGGACAGGCTTCTGATGTGATTGAAAGCCCGGGAAGGCTTCTGGATCCTGCAGGAAAGTCAGACTTTCCATGGCAGCTCACTCCCGTTTGATGTTTAGATGTGGGCCTGGCAGGCGGCTCCTAAAGCCGTCTCACCAAGGGCAAAGTCCTGTTTTCTGAATTCGAGAAGGGAGCGTGAGCTGGTTCTCCAGTGACACGTGTCTGGAAGGGGTTGGCGACAGTTACTGTGCGCTTCTGAGAGTCCTCAGAGTCAGTTCCTAGCCCACTCTTCTCTCCCTTCCATTTCAATTGGCCAGTTCCTTCTGTGTACCATGAACACACCTTTCCCATTTCCTGGCAACGCAGTGGAAAAAATGGGTAAAGACCTCAGCGTACAGTGCACTGGAGCAGTAAGGGATGGCTTTTTTTTTTTTTTTTTTTTTGAGACAGGGTCTTGCTATGTAGTCTAGGCTGGCCTCTAACTCTGCTATCCTCTTGCCTCTACTTCCTGAGTGCTAGGATTATGGGCGTGTGCTACCATGCCCAGCTCAGGCTGGAGAGATGGCTCAGAGGTTAAAGATGCTTGCTTGCAAAGCTTTGACAGCTTGGGTTCAATTCCCCAGTACCCATGTAGAGCCAGATGCACGAAGTGATGCCTGAGTTCATTTGCAGTGGCAAGACGCCCTAGTGTACCCATTCTCTCTCTCTCTCCCTTTGCAAATAAATAAAAATATTTTTTTAAAAATTTTTGTTCATTTTTATTTATTTATTTGAGAGCGACAGACAGGGAGAGAAAGAGACAGATAGAGAGAGAGAATGGGCATGCAGGGCCTCCAGCCACTGCAAACGAACTCCAGATGCGTGCGCCCCCTTGTGCATCTGGCTAACGTGGGTCCTGGGGAATCGAGCCTGGAACTGGGGTCCTTAGGCTTCACAGGCAAGCGCTTAACTGCTAAGCCACTCTCCAGCCCAAATAAAAATATTTTTAATGTAAATACATAAATAGCTTAATGTTCACTTACCTTGGTGTTAAACTTCTATGCCTTGTTTCCTTCAGTTCTTACTAAAAGCTCCCTGAGGTGGTATCCTGATCTCAGTGGTGTGAAGGCAGGTGAAATAGCTCGTCTCAGATCATGTGTGTTAAGTGGCTGACTTGCCATTCACACTCAGCCGGGTTGGAGCTGTAGGCCGGGCTTGATCATTGAGCTGTACCCCTGCAGGCCTTTCAAGGGCCCTTGGGTAGAATCGTTACTCAGTGAAGCTCTGGGGTTCTGCAGGACTTGGAAAAGCTGGCCCAGAAACCACCTATTCTCAGAGGTGCTGGGATCATGTGGTTGAAAGAGCTTGTGCTGACGGGGTAACCTTAGGAAGTCGGTTGATCTTCATCTGGAGAATCCGTACAGGAACTGATCACCTACCTCAGGGCTGTGGTGAGGCTCCATGCAAGTGCTAGTACAAAGCTCCCAGCATTGAACATGGTGCTTCTTAGCAATTTAGTAAGGATGCTATGACTGTTTGATCTGGCCAATGGTGTGATTCTATTCCACTGACGAAGGTCCCCCTTGTGTTCTAGTAACAAGTGAGCTGTCCCTTGACTGGGCAGAGGGCAGAGCTGGGCCCAGAGAAGCCCTTACTGGTCCTTATTGGTGGGCAGATGGAGCCCCTCGCTTGGACTGTTGGTTGATGGAATAACCAAAGCCTGAGCTCGAGAACTGTGCTGAGAGTTGGACGAGAGTCGACTCAGTAGAACAGGACGGTGAGAAAAGTCCTGGTGTGTCTGGGACTGAGGGGTTTCCTGAGATGTGCAACTTTCAGGGTTTCTTTTTTTTAACTAGAGTAGTTTGGGGACTAGTTGGCCATCAAGATGGCAGCAAGTTTGGACCAGGGTGAATATCTTCAGGGAATGTGAGGGTGGCCCTGACCTGTTGGCACCATGGGGTACTCAGGGTGGAGGTGGCTGAGAACTTGATGTGACTGAGGCCTTTTCACTCAGGTTAAGGGAAGCACCCTCTTGGGGAAGCGAAAACCTAACAGTCCTGACAGGAAAGAAGATAATTTATGAGGCTGACATGCTACCTACTGCACTGATAAGGCACCTTGGAATGAAGATATTGGGGAGACACTTAGGGCCCCTCCTTTTGACTATCAGGCTATTGAAACAATGGAATTCAAGAAATTGGAATTTCTCTAGAAATCTTATGCTAGAAGAAGGAAAAGTCTGGGACTCTGGTGCCAGTCAGAGATGGGAGCTTGTCTCTTGAAGAAAGATTTCACACAGCTATGACAATTTGTGGGGCCACTTCACAGGAGAGACTGAAGCCAAGGCAACAGTGATAGGTAGACCATACCTTGACAGAGAACCTTGTGTTAGGACCCTGAAAATGGATGGAGGTAGGGATGTAGGGGCAGTCACTGAACCTGTTCTTCTCCCAATGTGGCTGCATTGAATATATCTCCTGTTTGTTTACTACAAGTCTCCTGATAGTCTGGCTCTGACCCTAACTCTGGTAACACCAGGACTTAACTATAAACTATAGCAGCAGCCGTGGAGGGAGGAGATAAAGGATTCCTGCCTCACTAGTGCCCTGGGGCACTTCAGCAAGCCACCCCAGAGTGAGGCTACTCTGGAGACCCCCAGGGATCCCACCTAGCAGCTTGGGTGTAACTTTATATTATTTTTAATATTTATATTTTATTTTTATTTATTTGTGAGAGAGAGAGAGTGGGGTAGGGGGAGAATGGGCACACCAGGGTTTCCAGCCACTGCAAACAAACTCCAGACACACGCACCACCTTGTGCATCTTGCTTACATGGTTTCTGGGGAATGGAACCTGAGTCATTAAGCTTTGTAGGTAAGCACTTTCACTGCTAAGCCATCTTTCTAGACCTTTATATTTTTTTTTCTGAAGAAACCTTTCATTTCATAATATAGAGAGTTCCTCAATTCAGCCAGTGGTTTCTCAGGGCTCCTGAGCCTCCAAAAAGCCAAGAAACTACTTCCAAAAGAGAGCTAAGGATATGCCCAGCCCATTCGTGTTCCTGAGGGAGGACTGTGATCTTCAAACTCTGGGCAGGGGAGTCAGGCTTCATGAGTATTAGCACACTGGTGTGTGTGTGTGTGTGTTAGTATGTATGTTTTCTTGAGCTATCCCTGGCTGGTCTAGAACTTACTACATAAACCAGGAAGGCCTCAACTTTGCAGTGATCCCCCTGCCTCTGCCTCACAAGTGCTAGGATTACAGGAATGCACTACCGTGCCCTACAAGTACTAGGTTCTAATATTGAGGGGGCCCAGAACCCAGGGGGTAAAGACAATCAGAAGATAATGCTCTACAAAGGAGGCTGATAGGCCTGCACTCACTGGAGGCTCTTGGAGACAGCTTCCCCTTCAGGATTCGCGCTCAACTCTGAAGTCTGGGAAGAGTGAGGTTATCTGGCGCCCCCTAGGGCTCAAAGGCTGGAATACAGCTGGGGTGGAAAAGGCCTTGTGAGGTCCTGAGCTCTGTGGTCTTGGCAACAGTTCCTCTCTTGAGCCTGAGTAGTCCCAACTGTAAAGTGTATAAATGATTGATCTAGCTGAGATAGTGGGGAGACAAAGCAAAGGCACTGACATTATTTCAGCCTCTACAAGAACTGGCCAGTTCCAGTAAAAAAGAATAATAGTAAGATCAAAGGGCCTCTGGCTGAGATGAAATCTTTATCAGCCTGTGAAGCAACATCCCGAGGCAGAGAACAGTCTGGAACTGCCTCTCACAACCCCAGTGAACACAGCTTCCATCAGCTTCCTCAGCAATTTGAACAGAACAGGCAGGAGTTTAGAGGGGCAGGAATCTTGGTGGCAGGCCTATCTGTCACTGTCCCCAGAGACTCCCAGTCCCTTTCCAATAGGTCTGAGCCCAAGGTGACTTCCACACAATACTAGTGGGGGGGGGGGGGGTGAGTAGGAGAGAGGGAAGATATTTCTATATCAGTTCTGTAAGAACCTTCTGTAAGAATCAAGTTTGACTATGAAGTCACAGATTTTATTAAGTCCTTGAAAGAAATCACAGTGAGAAAGCTCTTGACCCAAGGCAGTCTATTTTCTGGGAATGACTTCCACTTGATCCACTTGAACTGTTGCCAGAGTTGTTGCACTTAGAGCCTGAGACCGGGCAGCTCTAACAACCTAGGATTGATCATCTGTATTCAATAGGCCAATTAGAAAGACAAGTAGAGGCTGGAGAGATGGCTCAGCCGTTAAGGCGCTTGCCTGCAAAGCCTAATGACCTAGGTTTGATTCCCCAGTACCCATGTAACCCAGCTGCACAAAGTGGTGCATGCATCTGGAGTTTGTTTGCAGTGGTTAGAGGTTCTCATGCACCCATACTCTCTCTGGCTGTATCTCTCTGCTTGCAGGTAAATAAATTAAATATTTTAAAAAAAAAAAAAAAGACAAGTAAGGGCTGGAGAGATTGCTTAGTGGTTAAGGTGCTTGCTTGCAAAGCCAAAGGACCTAGGTTTGATTCCCCAGGACTTATGTACGCCAGATGCACAAGGTGGCACATGCATCAGGAGTTCATTTGCAGTGGCTGGGGGCCCTGGTGCATCCATTCTCTCTCTCAAATAAATAAATAAAAATAAAATATTTATTTTTAAGCCCGGGCGTGGTGGCGCACGCCTTTAATCCCAGCACTTGGGAGGCAGAGGTAAGAGGATTGCCATGAGTTCGAGGCCACCCTGAGACGACATAGTGAATTCCAGGTCAGCCTGAACTAGAGTGAGACCCTACCTCGAAAAAACAAAAACAAAAACAAAACAAAAAAAATTATTTTTTAAAAAAGGACAAGTAATAGTGAAAAGCAGAGAAAGGAAATTGATTCATTGTGGTCACATTTGGAAGAGAAGCAGAGAAAAAGGCCCAGTGACTACCTCCCTCAACCCCGCCAAATCCATGTTCAGGATCATAACACGAGGTTTAAGGTTTATTTTATTTTATTTATTTATCTATTTTGAGAGATAGAGAGAGAGGCAGATTGAGAGAATGGGCACACCAGGGTATCCAGCCAGTGCAAACAAACTCCAGACACATGCTCCCCCTTGTGCATCTGGCTTCTGTGGGTACTGGGGAATCAAACCTAGGTCCTTAGGTTTTGCAGGCAAACGCCTAAGCTTGCTAAGCTATCCCTCCAGCTCAAGGTTTAAGTTTAAATAGAGGGCACGCGATATGCATAACTAAGAGGTCCTGGTCCAGGTGTGGTCCTGCCCATCACTGCCCATCCTGTGTCAGCTCCAGGTGGTCTTGCAAGGTGTCTGACAAGTTCTCAGGACTGTGTGAAATCTCTTCCTGGGAGACCATGTCCTCCTCTTATTGGCTTTGGGATTCAGCCTTTTTTTCCCCCCCTGCTTTAGTCTTTCCCTTCTCCCAACAATGGACTCCAATTTCTTGAAAGTACAAGTGTCTTTCCTTACCATATCTTCACTCCTGCTAGGACCATGACAATTCCTCATTCTTTGTTAATCTTGAGGGATTTGGTGTGAAAATTCCTGAAATATGCCTGTACCTTGAAAAAAAAGAAAAAGTCACAGAATGCAAGCAGGAGTCAAGTTTAAAAAGCATCTAGGTAGGGTCAGGTAACCATGCATAAGAATCATTCCTCTGCAGCCTCCTGCCTTTAGTTACTTTTGGAAGGGCTCACACAAGTGACTCCATTTTGTTGTTGCCTTTAAGACACGGTCTCATTATGAAGCTCAGCATGGACTTAAATTCACTAGCTCCCAAGGGCTGGGATTACAGGAAAACACTACCATGCCCTGAATGATCTGATGATTACCCCTCCTGTCTCTAACCAATCTTCTCTGAAGACATCACGATTAACCATCAGGCGGTTTCATCTTGACTATCCCTCATTGCCAGGATGAGATCTGTCCTAGTTGCTCTGATCTGATTCCATGATGGGAAAACGCCTTATGGCTATTTATAAGCGACCAAGAGGGACAAAAGGGCTGCAGGTGTTTTTTTTTTTTTTATAGACAACAAACCATGGTATTTCCCTCCCCTCCCCCACTTTCTCCTTTATAGCTCTGCTCTCCCTCATATCCCCTCCCTCTGTCCATTAGTCTCTCTTTTAGCTTGATGTCATCATCTTTTTCTCCTATTATGAAGGTCTTGTGTGGGTATTGCTAGGCACTGGGAGGTCTTGGATATCGAGGCCAAGTTCTGTCTGGACAGTTGTATGTAAGGAGTGGTACCCTTCCTTTGGCTCTTACATTCTTTCTGCCACCTCTTCCACAATGGACCCTGAGCCTTGGAGGGTGTGAGATGTTTCAGTGCTGGACACTCCTCCATCCCTTCTTCTCAGCACTATGTTGTCTTTTGGGTCATCCCAGTGGTCATCGCCATCTGAAAAGAGAAGCTTCTCTAAGCAGAAGTGAGAGTAGCATTAATATATGAGTATGAACATTAAGTGTAGTGATTTCAGGGCAATTTGGTGAGAGTAATATATGCATTCATCCAGACAAGAGCAGGCTTTATACCCCTAAGGCTCATGATCTCCCCTGCCATAGGCTTTTGATTAGGTTTCCAGTACCAGGCACGTATTCCCTACCATAAAGTGGGCCTTCAGTCCAATTAGAGAGCAGTTGGTTTCCCCCAGAGCAGACATCACTATTGTACTCATTCAGTCATTTGGCCTGTCTGGCCAAACTTGAGGTTTCCAGTGTCCACTGTTTTCACCACTGATGACTTTTGTCTCCCTTAAGACTGCATACAGTGCAGCTTTTTCCAGCTTTCAGTTGGCTGGGCTGCAGGGAGAAGGTTTTCTGCTCAGCACCACCTTGATTTCTCAGTGACTTTGCTGCTCAGGCATGTGACGTCTTCAGCAATAGGGTCTTACCATCTCTTTCTCATGGGGAATCAAGGGCCTTGGCAATAGCCTATAATGCTTTGGAGGCAACATAGACCTCCCTGGCAATGACTCACTGATGTCCCATCCTAGGCACTGAAAATTTTCTCGCAACAGTCTATGGCTTCTGGATGTGCCATTATTTTAAAAAGTAGATTTTCATATGTCTTATTCAGAATATCTTGAATTTTGATTGACCCCCCCCCCCATCTTTCTTTTATATGATCTTTTCCCCTGACCTTGCTTAGGCCTTTCCCCTCCAGGCTGAAGATTTTATTACTGTTGAGTCCTTTGTTTCACAACCAAGAAAAATAAGGCACATGGACAACGAACAGTGAAGCAAAGGAGATTTACTGAGGTAGATGATATGATAATTTTTCTTGAGAGAGAGAAAGAGGGAGGGAGAGAGAGAGAGAGAATGGGTTCACCAGGGCCTTCAGCTGCTGTGAACTGCAGACATGTGCACCCCTTTGTGGCACATGTGCGACATTGTGTGCTTGCGTCACTGTGCACCTGGCTACATGGGACCTGGAGATTTGAACATGAGTTCTTAAGCTTCACAGGCAAGTGCCTTAACCATTAAGCCATCTCTCCAGCCCAGATATGATATTTTTGATCGGTTCTTGGATTTGGTTTGCAAGAATTTTATTCAGAGTTTTTGCATCTAAATTCATCAGGGATGTCAGTCTATAATTTTCTTTTACTGTTGTGTCTTTGTCTGATTTTGGTGTTGGTGTAATGCTGGCTTCAAAGAAGGAGTCAAGAATTCCCTCCTTTTCAATTGTGTAGAATAACTTGAGAAAAAGTGGTTTTAGTTCTTCAGTGAAATTTTGGTAGAATTCAGCAGTGGATCTGTCTGGGCCTGGACTTTTTTGGGGGGAGGATTTCAATTACATTTGCAATCTTGTTTGATGTTATATTGCTATTGAGGTAATTTATCTCTTCTAGGTTTAGTTTTGGTAGGTGCTATGAGTCAAGAAATTTATCCATTTCTTGCCGATTTTCCAATTTTGTGGAATATAGGTTTTTGTTATTTTTGGTTTTTCTTTTCTTTTTTTAAATATTTTTTTGTTTACTTTCATTTATTTATTTGAGAGTGACAGGCATAGAGAGAAAGAGGCAGATAGAGAGAGAATGGGTGTGCCAGGGCCTCCAGCCACTGAAAACAAACTCCAGACGCGTGCCCCCCCTTGTGCATCTGGCTAACGTGGATCCTAGGGAATCGAGCCTCGAGCCGGGGTCCTTAGGCTTCACAGGCAAGCACTTAACCGGCTAAGCCATCGCTCTAGCCCTATTTTTGGTTTTTCAAGGTAGGATCTCACTGTAGCCCAGGCTGACATGGAATTTACTATGTCATCTCAGGATGGCTCCAAACTCATGGTGATCCTCCTATCTCTGCCTCCCAAGTGCTGGGATTAAAGGCCTGTACCACCATGCCCAGCCAAATACAGGTTTTAGAAATATGTCCTATTAATTCTCCCAGTTTCATTGGTATCAGTTGTAATGTCTTCTTTTTCATTTCTAATCTTGTTGATTTGAGTCTTATCTTTTTTCTGATTTTGATCAATTTGGCCGGGTGGTCAATCTTGTTTATTTTTTCAAAGAACCAGCTCTTTGTCTCATCAACTTTTAAAATTGTTTTCTTCATTCCCAATTCATTGATTTCTGCTCTGATCTTGATTATTTCTTTCCATCTGGTACTTTTGGGTTTAGATTGTTCTTGTTTTGCCAAAACTTTCCCATGGATGTATTAACTTGAGATCTCTCTATTTTTTGTAATGTGGGATTTATTGCTATAAATTTCCTCTTAGGACTACCTTCATTGTGTCCCTTAAATTTTGGTATGCATGTTCCATTTCACTCAGTTATAGAAATTTTTTTATTTCCTGCTTTATTTCTTCAACAACACATTGATTATTTTATAGTGAATTATTCAGTCTCCAGGAGTTGGCATAATTTTTTAATTGTTTCTCTTGTTGATCTCTAGATTTATTGCATTGTGGTCAAATATAATGCAGGAAGTTATGTCACTTTGCCTGAATTTGTGGAGACAAGCTTTATGCACTAATATATAATCTGTTTTAGAGAAGGCTCCATGAGCTACTGAGAAGAATGTATATTCTGTAAAGTTAGGGTAAGATCTTTTGTTGATGTCTGTTAAATCCATTTGGTCTATGGAGTTGTTTAGTTCCATTATTTCTCTATTTATTTTCTGTTTAAATGATCTATCTATTGGTAATAATGGAGTATTAAAGTCTCCTATTATTATGGCATTGGGATTTATTTCTTATTTAATGTCTTATAGACTTTATAAAATTGGGTGCACCTTGTTTGGTGCATCTCTTGTTGAATGTTCCATTCATGAGCATGAATAGGTTTTCTTTATTCATTTTGATGACTTTTGGCTTAAAGTCTATTTTGCCCAATATTAGTATAGCTATACTTGCTTATTTCTTATTTTTATTTGCTTAGATTATCCTTTCCCATCCTTTCACCCCAAAGCAGTATCTATCTTTAATGGTGAGGTGAGTTTCTTGTAGACAGCAAATAGATGGATTGAGTTTTGTGATCCAACCTGTGTCTTCCTTTTTTAATTTTTTTTTTGTTATTTTTATTTATTTATTTGTGAGTGACAGACAGAGAGAGAAAGAGGCAGATAGAAAGAGAGAATGGGAACACCAAGGTTTCCAGCCACTGCAAACAAACTCCAGACTCATGCGCCTCCTTGTGCATCTGGCTAACATGGGTCCTGGGGAATCGACCCTCAAAGCAGGGTCCTTAGGCTTCACAGGCAAGCACTTAACCAATAAGCCATCTCTCCAGCTCCCAACCTGTGTCTTCTGATTGGGGAGTTAAGTCCATTAATGCTCAGAATTATAATTGTGATGTGGGAGTTAATCCCTGTCAAATTGAAGACTTTGTAGAGTTTAGTGTTTTCTTGATCTTCATTTGCTTTTATGTCTGCTCTGCTTTTGATTATTGCTTTTTCCCTCCTGTATCCTCTTTTTTTAATAAATTATTCTTTTTTGCAACTATTTTTTAATTCAATTTATTTATTTGCAAGCAGAGAGAGAGAGAGAAGAGACACAGGTAGAGAGAGATGGGCACACCAGGGCCTCCAGCCACTGCAAACAAACTCCAGACACATGTGCCCCTTGTGCACCTGGCTTACATGGCTCCTGGGGAATCAAACTTGAGTCCTTTGGCTTAACCACTAAGCCATCTCTCTGTAGGGCTGGCTTAATGTTCATATATTCATAAAACTAACTTTTATCATGGAAAGTTTTTCTTCCACCTTCTATTATGAGGGATAACAATATGGGGTATAGTAGTTTGGGTTGACAGCCATGGTCTTTTATAATTTGAAATACTTCGTGTCAAGCCCTTCTGGATTTTAGTGCTCCCATTGAAAAATCTGAGGTAATTCTGATGGGCTTACCTTTGTATGTAATGAGCTGTTTTTCTCTTGTAGCTTTTAGTACTCTCTTTTTTGCTTTTCTGTGTTTAGGGTTTTAACTATATTATGACATGGGGAATTTATTGTCTGGTCCTGTTTGGTATTCTGTATATGTCCTATAGCTAGATGGGCCTCTCTTTTGTAATATTAGGAAAATTTTCTTCAATAATTTTGTTGAAGATATTCTCTATGCCCCTACTCTATATTTCTTCCTCTTCTTGTATGCCCATGCTCTGAATATTTAATCTTTTTATTTTTCAAGGTAGGGTCTAGCCCAGGCTGACCTGGAATTCACTATATAGTCCCAGGGTGGCCTCAAACTCATGGCAATCCTCCTACCTCTGCCTCCCAAATGCTGGGATTAAAGGCATGTGCCACCACACCTGGCAATATTTGGTCTTTTTAAGATGACCCACATTTCTTTTTTATTTTATTTTATTTTTTTCTTTTTTTAGGGGCACACAGTTAAGAAATTGTTTCTGGCCTCAAAAGAGACTTTGGATTTTGGGCTTTTTATGAGAGAGAGAGAGAGAGAGAGAGAGAGAGAGAGAGAGAATTGGCATGCCAGAGCCTCCAGCCATTGCAATTGATCTCCAGATGTGTGTACCACTTTGTGTGTATGTGTGACTTTTCATGCTTGCATCACCTTGTGCATCTGGCTTGTGTGGGATCTGGAGACTCACACATGGTCCTTAGACTTTGCAGGCAAGTGCCTTAACTACTTAGCCATCTCTCTAGCCTATGTTGTTGTTTTTTTTTTTTAATTTTTTTTAACTTGTCATTGTTTTTGGTCTCCTGGTCTATTTCCTCTGTCTTGTCCTCAAATTCTGTTAGTCTGTCCTCCTTATGGTCTGTTCTGTTGATGAGGCTTTCTTGGGAGACTGTTAAATGAGTTGTTCCATTGTTGTTTTCTATTATGTTTTTCTTCAGTGTCTCCATCTCTTTATCAAATTCCATTTTCATTTCTTGGTTTGACTTTCTTATTGTGCATTGGAATTCATTCTTGCATTTGATCATGTCTTCACTGGGTTTATTCCATTGACCTTTGAGTTCATTCATTTTGTAGATTCTCATCCATTTATTCTAGCCATCTATTGGGTCCGTTTTGATTCTCTTCATTTTTTTAATATTTTATTTTTATTTACTTGTCACAGAAAGAGAGGAAGAGAGAGAGAGAGAGAGAGAGAGAGAGAGAATGGGTGCACAAGGGCCTCCAGCCACTGCAAACGAACTCGAGACGTGTGCACCCCCCTTGTGCATCTGGCTAACATGAGTTCTGGGGAATTGAACCTGGGGTCCTTTGGCTTTGCAGGCAAATGCTTTAACCGCTAAGCCATCCCTCCAGCCCTCTCTTCATTTTTATTGAACTGTCTATGGAGTTTTTTTTTGTTGGTTCTCTTCCATTTTATTAATCCATCTATTGAGTTCTTTTTATTGATTCTCCTACATTTCATTAGGCCATTTTTTTGTGGTCTCATTAAGTGTGTTTAATGTGCACATTATCATTTCATTTTGGGATCCTATGTCTGGAGTTTCTTCTAAGTTTTTTTTATTTAAAATTTTTTAATATTTTATTTATTTATTCATTTGACAGAGAAAGAGGAAGAGAGAGAGAGAGAGAGGAAGAGAGAGAGAGAGAGAATGGGCACTCCAGCGCCTCCAGCCACTGCAAAAAAACTCCAGATGCGTGCACCCCCTTGTGCATCTGGCTTGCATGGGTTCTGGGGAATCGAACCTGGGTCCTTTGGCTTTGCAGGCAAATGCCTTAACCGCTAAGCCATCCCTGCAGCCCTTTTCTAAGTTTTACTGGAAGCTTCCACTGTGGGACTAGGCGTTCTTGGTGGAAGTCTCTTGGCTTAGTGTCTTGTGTTATTTGTTTTGTGCTGGGCTTTGCCCACCTTTAGCTGGTCCTCTTATCTTGCTAAGAATGCAGCAATAGCAGCTCTCATGGTGCCTGTGTTGAATAGACTGGTTAGCTTAGATCAGGATGGGGGTAGAATGGCAGTCTATCAGCAGGTTTGGGCTGGGTGCACTTAAATTTGAGCAGGATCCTCCTTGTGTGTGCAGTCTCAAGGCAGGTCTAGGTAAGACCATGGGAGTCCTTACCTCCTCACTGTGTAAGCTGGGACCTCCTCGCCCAGCACTACTCACTGCCTGGGACTTTGGAGGTGTACAGAAGGAAGGGAGATCCATAGCTGGTTCCTAGTCCTAACAAATGGGGCACTGGGCACCTGCATGGGGGAGGAAGCTCACCTGGGCTTGATTGCTCAGCGCTACTCACTACCTGTAACTTTGATATAAGCTGAGCTCCCAGGTCCCTCCTGGAGGCTATAACAGGAGCAGTTGTTCTCCGCTTCTGCCTTACTACAGCTTTTTTCCCTCAAGGCCGGTGTGAGTGGGAGAATCACTTCCCAGTGGTTCTGCTGCTACTGACTAAGGCAGGACCTGCCAGGCAAGAAGTGCTTTCCAAACAGGGCCTAGGGAGTCGAAGCATTTCCCAGTGGCTGCCAGCTAGAGCCTGATCCTCACTGGTTGTGAGGTTGCTAGAAGCTCCTAGCTCCCTCCTGCTTCTCCACCAGGGCCTCACCTGGATTAATAATTCCTTATTTGGCAGAAGAGTGTGTTGTTTCCCCCAGGTTTCTCTGGTGTGACTCCTATTCTACCATCTTAGCTAGAACTCCTGAAAACCTTTTATATAGTAGACTACCTTCTGTTTTTCTCCATCTTTATTATTATTTGAATGCTCCTTTACCTTAGGAAAAAAATCCTTTCTCATCCCAAAGCATGTCCTTTTAAATATAATTTAAAAAAATAGTTATTTATTGGAGAGAGAGAGAGAGGCAGAGAGAGAGAAATAGGTAAGCCAGGGCCTCTAGCCACTGCAAACGAACTCCAGACTTATGCACCACCCTGTGCATCTGGCTTACATGGGTCCTGGATCTCTAGGCTTTGCAGGCAAGCACATTAACCACTAAGCCGTCTCTCCAGCCTAGCATGTCCTTTTTTAAAAAATAGTTTTTTAAAATAAAATATATATATACTTTTGGAGCTGGATAGATGGCTCAGCAGTAAAGGCACTTGCTTTCAAAGCCTGATGGCCTGCATTTGATGTCCATACCCATGTAAAGCTAGATGCACTAAGTAGTGCATGGGCCTGGGGTTTATTTGCAGTGGCAGGAGGCCCTGGTGTGCTTGTGCACTCTCTCTCCAATAAATAAATATTTTTTTAAATATATACTTTACATTTATAACTCATATCTCTTTTTTAACTTGCTGGTCCCTTTCTGTATTATTATTACTACTATTATTGTTAAAGAATTTAGAAAACACTTTTTTGTGTGATTTTTTTGAGGTCAGGTCTCACTCTAGCTCAGGCTGACATGGAATTCTCTATACAGTCTTAGGGTGGCCTCGAACTTATAGCGATCCTCCTACCTCTGCCTCCCAAGTGGTGGGATAAGGCATGCGTCACCACGCCCGGCTAAGAAAACAATTTAAAATGAAAACCCAGGAGCTATATCTGAAAGACAGAAAGCATGTATATTGTATCTTAATGGTTATCAACCCAGGCAAAATATATCAAGAATCCTACTTTTTTAAAACATTTTTTAGGTCCAGAGAGATGACTTAGCGGTTAAGGTGCTTGCCTGCAAAGCCTAAGGACCTAGGTTTAATTCCCTAGTATCCACATAAGCCAGATGCACAGGGTGACACAGGCATCTGGGGTTTGTTTGCGGTGGCTGGAGGTCCTGGTACACCCATTCTATCTGCTTCTTCCTCTCTTTCTCTTTCAAATAAATGAATAAAATATTAAAAATATGTTTTTATTTATTTATTTGAGAGACCGACAGACTGACTATGGGCTCAGGTCAGAGTCTCTTGCTGCTGCAAATGAATTCCAGACACATGTACTACTTTGTGTGTCTGATTTTATGTGATTACTGGGGACTCAAACCTAGGCTGGTGGACTTTGTAAGCAAGAGCCTTAAGCCACTGAGTTATCTTCCCAGCCCAGTCCTGTTCTTTTTTCTAAATAAACCCAAATATATTATTTATTGATGATTTAAATCATTATAAGTATTTAGAAGCCATCTTTAAAATATTTTTATTAATTTATTTATTTAAGAGAGAGAGGGAGCAAGAGACAGAGAATGGGTGCACCAGGGCCACTGCAAATGTGCCACCATGTGCATCTGGCTTACGTGGACACTGGGGAATTGAACTTGGGTCCATAGGCTCAGCAGGCAACCCCCTTAACCTCTAAGCCATCTCTCCAGCCCCTAGAAACAATCTTTAACAAATACCAATTTGTCATTTGAGTCTGCAAGGCAGTTTAAAAGGTAAGATTAAACTTTGGCATGTTTATTCACTCTTGAAACACCTACCTACCATTGTAGTAAGCATGAACAAGCATTCTTCTCATTAAAGCTAAAAGCATAGAAATGAGTCATTATTTTAAATACATTGCAAAAGTTTTCCCAGTACCTCAGCATCATCTTGCAACATATCCATTTTCACGTACACATTCCAAAGGCTGAGTTCTTGATGGCCACATATGATAGTAGCTAGCCAGCCTCAGACACTGACACATGACAGAGAACATGGAACCAAAGGGAAAAAGAGACATCTTTTAAAAATTTTTTATTTGTTTATTTGCAAGCAGAGAAAGAGATAGAAGAGAGACAGACAGAAAGAATGGGTGTGCCAGGGCCTCCAGCCACTGCAAACAGATTCCAGATGAATGTGCCACTTTGTGCATCTGGCTTTACACAGGCACTGGGACATCAAACTTGGGTCATTAGGCTTTGCAGATAAGCACCTTAACCGCTGAGCAAATCTCTTCAGCCTCCCTCCCCCCTTTAAAACTCTGTTTCTTTTCTTTTTCTTTCATTCCTTTTTTTTTTTTTTTTTTTACAAAATAGCATATCACCATAGCTCAGGCTGACATGGAACTTACTCTGTAGTCCCAAGCTGTCCTGGAACTCACAGTAGTAGTCCTCCCTTACCTCTGCCTCCTGATTGCTGGGATTAAAGGCATGCACTACTATGCCTAGCTTTTTGAAAACTTTTTTATTGACAACTTCCATACATATACACAATATAATGTGATCATAATATCCTCCTACCACCCTCCCTTTTCCCCTCCACTGAATCCCTTCTTCTTTGAAACTAGTCTCTCTTGTATTTTGCTGTCATCAGTATTTTTTCCTTCTGTTATGTAGGACTTGTATAGGTAGTGAAGAGGGGTAGAGTTAGGGTGACTGGACCCCTGACTGCCCCTAAAAAGGGCAGGAAAGTTTGTCTTATCTCTTGCCTAGTTCCAAAGAACTGCTTTTCCACAAACAGTCAGGACCCTTCTGGGAGGGAGGTCTTTCATAGGATTTAAACACTGTGGTTGGTCAAGTTCAGCCTCTGGAGCTAATCTCTTCCTGAGACAGTTCCTAGCCATAACCAACACTCTAAGGTTATAAATACCTTGGCAAGGGGAGAACAGGCTCTTTGATCACTTAGGAACTTCAGCTGTGGGTGAGTTTTTCCCTCAGCTGGGCCTGGGCTGGCTCAGAGAGAAAAAGAGGCAGAGAGGGAGAAAGAGAGAGAGAGAGAATGGGCCCACTAGGGCCTCCAGCCACTGCAAACGAACTCCAGATGCATGTTCCCCTTTGTACATCTGGCTAATGTGGGTCCTGGGGAATTGAGCCTTGAACCGGGGTCCTTAGGCTTCACAGGCAAGAGCTTAACCACTAAGCCATCTCTCCAGCCCTAAAATGTGATATTTTAAAAGTCATTCTCTTGAAAGCCGGGTGTGGTGGTGCATGCCTTTGATCCCAGGAGGCAGACGAGGTAGGAGGACCACCATACCTTTGAGGCCACCCTGAGACTACATAGTGAATTCCAGGTCAGGCTGAGCTACCTCAAAAAGAAAAAAGAAAAAAAAATCATTCTCTTGAATCTGGATTTGCCAATTCTTTGGTTAGTTCACAGATATGTTTTCCCTACTACATAATGGAGGTCCCACTGAGAGATCTTGAGAATGAGTTTTATACAAATACCCACATTTTTTTTTTTTTTTTTTTGCTAGGTAGGGTCTCACTCTAGCTCAGGCTGACCTGGAATTCACTATGTATTCTCACGGTGGCCTCCAATTTATGGTGATCCTCCTACCTCTGCCTCCTGAGTGCTGGGAGTAAAGGCGTGTGCCACCACGCCCAAGTAACCACATTTTTATTGCTTTCCCCACTTTACTTCTATGAGCTGCTGGGACACTCCAGCTGCCGCTCCCAGAGGTTCCACAGGCACTCCAGATGCTTTATACTTTAACAGCTTCTGGTAGTAACAAAAATCCGATTTATGGTTTACATTTTGCTCCCCCCTCTCCCCTCTCTCAACTAACTCTGCCATGACTTCTTGGCCTGGCCAGCTCCACCCTGCTGGGATTGGAGCCCTATTGAAATGCTCTGTTGCCTGAGGCCAAAATGGTATAAAGCCAGGCAGGGCTCTTTTGTAAAGGTGACTGCTTTCCTTGAGAGATGCACTGGGTTGAGTTCAAACCCCAAGGCCAGACTCTTCCAGAGTTTGTGAACTGATTTTGCTGAACTAAGGGGGTGAGGACTCATGACCACATGGAGGCCTGGAACCAAAGACCCCTGACCTGAATGTATTCTAGTTTTTTTTCTTTTTTTCTTTTTCCATTACAAGCCACTGTGCCACAAGACACATGGCTACCTGTGGGGGTGGGAGGATGGAGCTCCACCTCCTACTCTGGGCTCTGCCCATCCTGCCATTTCCTTAGAAGTACATGCTCAACCATGTTTATTGCCACTCAATTCATAATAGCTGGGAAATGGAACCAGCCTAGATGTTCCTCAACTGATGAGTGGATAATAAAGATATGGCACAGTTATACAATGGAGTTCTACTCAGCGGTAAAGAAAAATGAAGTTATGAAATTTGCAGGAAAATGGATGGATCTGGAAAGGATTATACTAAGTGAGGTAACCCAGGCTCAGAAAGCCAAGCGCCGCATGTTCTCCCTCATATGTGGATCCTAGCCACAGATTATTGGACTTCTGTGTGAGAAGGAAAAAACTCAGTAGCAGAGGCCAGTAAGTTAAAAAGGAGATATAAAGGGAAGAGAAAGGAAGGGAGGAGGGCATTTAATAGGTTGATATTGTATATATGTAAGTAGAAGAATAGATTAGCGGGGGTGAAAAGACCCAAAGTGAGGTCAGGGGAAGAGATTGAGTAAAGGAAAGGTGGAGGGAGGGCTAATCAAACAGGCCTAACCCTCACTGCCAGCCAGAGACTGGCTGCCTAAATGAAGGGAAACTGAAAATGCTTCAGCCAAGCCCAGAGCCTAAGCGCTTGGCTGGAAAGGGTTTTTCAACAGGTCTGGGCCCCAACCACATGCCTCCTTCCCACTATGAAGCTGAGGACCTGTGGCTATGTCAACTGGGTGTGCTTACTGTAAGGTTCAGGAGTGACCAAGGACCACGGAGAGCACTCTGAGGCAAAGACGGAAGTTTTATCCGGGGCAGGGCAGGGGGGGGGGGAGACATGAGCTGCCAGGACTGACTCAAGAGTGGAGCAGTCAATTTGAGATTACAGATAGTGTGCTTTAATAGAGCTCTTCAGTTGTGGGAAGGCAAGGAAGGGGGAAGCAAAAGAAAGGTTTCTTTAGGGGTGATCTAAGATACCCAGGGTGTGACACTAGACCTGTAACCAGGTTACCTGGGAGATAAGGGGAGGAGGCAACCTAGACCTGGAGGCATTGCTAGGCAAGGAAGGGATAATGGCTGGGTGGTTCCTTGAAGAATGTGAATGATACACTCCCTGGTATGTCTTTGGTGACTCCATTTTGGGGAAGCCCATCTTGACCTAACACTTACTACCTGCTGTGACTTTCTGCCAAATTGCTCTATGACAAATCTATCTTTTCTAAAAAAAAATCATTTTAATTTTTTACTTTTTATTTATTTATTTATTTATTTTCATTTTTTGAGGTAGGGTCTCACTCTGGCCCAGGCTGACCTGGAATTCACTATGTAGGCTCAGGGGTGGCCTCGAACTCACGGCAATCCTCCTACCTCTGCCTCCCGAGTGCTGGGATTAAAGGCATGCACCACCACGTCCCGGCTCTTACTTTTTATTTTTTTATTGACAACTTCCATAATTGTAGACAATGGTAATTCCCTTCCTTCCTCCACTTTCCCCTTTGAAACTCCACTCTCCATCATATCCCCTCCCCCTCTCAATCAGTCTCTCTTTTATTCTAATGTCCTCATCTTTTCCTCCTCTTATGATAGCCTTGTGTAGGTAGTGTCAGGCACTATGAGGTCATGGATATCCAGGCCATTTTGTCTCTGGAGGAGCACATTGTAAGGAGTCCTACCCTTCCTTTGGCTCTTACATTCTTTCCGCCACCTCTTCCACTATGGACCCTGAGCCTTGGAAGGTGTGATAGAGATGTTTCAGTGCTGAGCACTCCTGTCACTTCTCAGCACCATGATGCCTTCTGAGTCATCTCAAGGTCACTTCCATCTGAAAAGAGAAGGTTCTCTAACCAAAAGTGAGAGTAGCATTAATATATGGGTATGAACATTAAGAGAAGTGCTTACTGGGCATTTGGTGAGCATAGTGTACACATTTAGACACCAGCAGATGTTACACCCCTAGGGCTCATGACTACCCCTGTTGTAGGTTTTCAGTATCAGTATCCTATGGAGTGGGCCAATTAGAGTCCAGTCCAATTAGAGTGGCTGGCCAAATATAAGGCTTGCTGTGTCCACGGTTGAGTATCTTCACTGGTGATTTCTCTCTCTCCCACTGAACTGCATGTAGCATGGCTTTTTCCAGCTTTCTGTTAGCTGGTTTACATGGAGGAGGTTTTCAGCTCAGTTCCAGCAGGATTTCTCAGTGACCTTGTAACCCAAGCATGTGGAGTCTTCAGCAATAGGGTCTTACCATCTATTCCTGGTGGGAAACCAAGGGCCTTGGCAATGGCCTGTAATGTTTTGGGGGCATCAGTGACCTCCCTGACCAACAACTCACAGGAAGGTATCCCTATCCCTGGCACTGAAAATTTTCTAGTAACAATCTATGGCTTCTGAGTGTTTTGTCCAAAAAAGTAGGTTTCCATATGACTTATTTATATCCTCTTAGATTTTGATTAGCCCTCCCTCTACATTTCCCTTATTCAATCTCTTCCCCTGACCTCACTTAGGCCTTTCCACCCCCATTAATCTGTTCTTCTACTTACATATACACAATACCATTCTATTAAGTCCCCCCTCCCTCCCCTTATATCTCCTTTCTAGCTTATTGGCCTCTGCTACTGAGTTTTATTCCTACTTAAATAGAAGTCCAATCATTTGTAGCTAGGATCCACATATGAGAGAGAACATGTGATGTTTGGCTTTCTGGGCCTCAGTTACCTTACTAAGTATAATCCTTTCCAGATCTATCCATCTTCCTGCAAATTTCATAACTTCATTTTTCTTTACTACTGAGTAGAACTCCATTGTATAAATTTTCACCTCTTCATTATCCACTCATCAGTTGAGGTACATCTAGGCTGGTTCCATTTCCTACCTATTATGAATAGAGTAGCAATAAACATGGTTGAACAAGTATCTCTAAGGTAGTGAGATGAGTCCTTAGGATATATACTTGGAGTGCTGTAGCTGGGTCATATGGTAGATCTGTTTTTAACTGTCTTAGGAACCTCCACGCTGATTTCCACAATGACTGTACCATATTGCATTCCCACCAACAGTGTGGAAGGGTTCCTCTTTTTCTGCATCTTCACCAGCATTTGTGGTCATTTCTTTTCATGATGGTAGCCAATCTGAGTGAGATGGAATCTCAATGTAGTTTTAATCTGCATTTCCCTGATGACCAGGGATGTAGAACATTCTTTTAGATGTTTATATGCCATCTGTATTTCTTCTTTTGAGAACTCTCTACTTAGTTCCACAGCCCACTTTTTAATTGGGTTGTTTGATTTCTTATTATTTAATTTTTTTGAGTTATTTGTATATCTTAGATATTAATCCTCTATCAGATGCATAGCTGGCAAAGATTTTCTTGCATACTGTAGGTTGCCTCTTTGCTCTATTTACAGTGTCCTTTGCTGTACAAAAGCTTTGTAATTTCATGAGGTCCCAGAGGTTGATCTGTGATTTTATTTCCTAAGGAATTGGGGTTGTATTCAGAAAGTCTTTGCCAATATCAATATGTTGAAGGGTTTCCCCTACTTTTTCCTCTAGCAATTTCAGAGTTTCAGGTCTGATATTAAGGTCTTTGACCGACTTGGACTTAATTCTTGTGCATGGAGAGCGATAAGGATCTATTTTCATCCTTTCTACAGATATATATCCAGTTTTCCCAGCACCATTTGCTGAAGAGGCTGCCTTTTCCTTGACAAATGTTATTCATGCAGGTATTATAAAGAGTAAAATGAGCTAGGTCTATTATCCCAGCTACTTGGGAAGCTAAGACAAGAGGATCTCCAATTCAAGGTTCCAATGTGATAGCCTATCTCCACATTTTAAACCACAGGGCTTTTAAATTGCTTGATAAAAATAAGTACATAACTTTAACTTGAACTGTGCCTGATGTTTTCTCTTTTGTTTGGGCTTTAAACAAATAAGATGTTTATAGACACCTTTTGAGTTTCTTTATTAATCCAAATAATTCAATAGGTCTCTCCTAAAGTTTTTGTTGGCATTTGATTTATTTCAATTTTTTTTTTTTTTGGTTTTTTTAAAAAGTCAGATTTAACCAAAGCCTATAGTGAACTGATAAATGTAATTACTGAATTTATGTTCTAGGTCAACTTCAACTTCAACTTGCATAGAGGATTATTGAAAACAACAAAATTTTCTCTGAGGTGGTGACTCATAATTTGCCAGGTATTTTTAAATATTGTAGTGTCCTGTTACTTAAAAGGAGGAGGCAACTGGCCTGAGTTCCAAGTCAGCCTGTCTCAAGACAAAAGTAAAAATTTGCCTTAGTCACTCTTAATAAAAGCATTTCCAAGTGTGTTAGAGGTATTGATAAAGATTATCCCTAAAATGGTTGTCATGTTTTGCCTGTATTCATAGACTTAAAACTTTAAAAAGTGTATTTCATGGGGTTCATTAATAGGAGATATCTCAAATCTAGGGATTATATAAAATCTGTAGGTAAGTTTTTCTGCTAAGGCTGTTCCTCTACCAATCTGCAACAGTGAGATGGTTAACTCTTTGAAGCTAGACTACTGCTTCTTTGTCAGTGGATGTAAGATTAATCAATTTGGTGTAGTTTCTCTTAATAACCTTAATAAGAAAGATGGTTAATTATGGGTTAAGATGAGATGATTGAGGAACTGGGAAGGAATTTTTCAATGTTGGACATAGAATGCTTGTCAAAAATGCTTTTTGAATGGCATTTAGACCAGAATGTTAACATATGTGGATGAAGGGGTGCATATGTAGGAAAGATATAGGAGATCTAAAAGGACCAAATTTTACCTAAAATTAATCTTCTTTCATAAGGAACAGAAAGCTAATTTTCAGGCTAAACATAAATGCCATGCCTAAAATTGAAGATTTTTCAGCTGTTTACAGACAAGGATATGCTAAAAGTTTTAAATAGGGACATAGACTTGCATTAGACACAGGTTATGTACTATGCTAGGTAGGTCACAAAGTCATAAGCACAGATATAACTCATATTCTTTGGAGGTCTAACCAGGTTAGACATAGACAAGACCCTATTACCTTATGTATTGCAAATGGGTAAAATAAATTTCCTAGGTAAAAGCAAACAACTTCAGAGTGAGACAAGGGATGCCAGGATGCTTAGCTCTCTGCTCTGTCTGTTTCCTTTTGCTCTTGCTTACTGTTATATGCTATTTAAAGCCATGGCAAGCTGGACTCCAGAGAAAGGGATGGTGCCCTTTTTATCTCAGAACCCATGCAAGCTTAAGCCATGTGACCCCAGGCCCTGTCCTAGAGACAAAATGGTCAATTGTCTATGACAAGGAAAGGCAATGACAAACAGCACATAACTTTATTTTTCTTTATAGCTCCCCTCTTTTGAACACCTAAAGTCACCTCTATCAAATGAGATTTCTCACTTAAGGGTCAAATAGGCAAACTGAGTCAAGGTACTTGATCAGGTTGTAAACTCCTTCCATAAAGCAAATATCAGACTTACCTAAAATGTATATCAGGGTATAAACAGATATGATAAAAAAGACATCAAGTAAATGATGACTTACCGGTTAAGGTGCTTTCTTGGGAAGCTTAAGGACCTAGGTTCAGTACCCTAGCAAGCATATAAACCAGATGCGCATGATGGCACATGTGTCTTAAGTTTGTTTGCAGTGGCTAGAAACCCTGGCATGCTCTCTCTCATCTGTATCTCTTTCTCTACTATCAACAAAGGGTAGGGTTCCTATATTTAAGGTAATAAAACCAAAGATTACCTTTAAAACAATCTTTAGTCCCTAGACCATTCTAAAACATTTGCAAATGGGGTGGGACCCATATCCTAGGAATCCCCTCTCTCAGAAGGGTATATAGGCTGTCAAGACAGGAGTAGATGCGGGAGTCTTCACACTTGGGCCTATCTTGCCAATGGTACTGCTCATGTGCTGTGATGTAAGACACATGCAGGGCTGGGGGAAAGCTGGAGGCACCAGGGCTTCGGAGCTGGCCAAGAGGATGAGCACAGATATCCTGTCCTGGACCTTCATTGCTCCTGGAGGCACATAGAGCCACACTATGTCTCCACATTATGTGTATGGTTGGGGAGAAAACAGGGAAATTTGGGTGAGGACTCCTGTAGGAAGGAGACAAAAGAGCCCTAATTTCTTCTCCCAAATGTGCTTGGAAGGATGTCCCCCCTTCTAGGAGAAGATGTGAGCCAGGATTGGGCATAACCTGGCTCTAGACTCTTCTTTTCACTTTCCTCCACTTTATTTCAGGTGGGACAATGGCTTTCCAAGATACCCAAAAAGTCTCTGCTACCCTGTCTTCTTAGAAACTGGGCTCATTTAGATAATACAGGGAGAACAGGAATTGTCCATTACTTCTCTCCAGAGACTTAAAGAGTCAATTAGAAAACATACTAATGTAACTCCAGACACTATAGAGAAGGAAATTCTTCCTATAAATTCTTAATTCATTCAACATCTGATATTTGTAAAAAATAATTACAAAAACTGGTAACCAAACCAAGTAAGAACTTTAAAACAGTTGCTCCAGGTGGCAACTTCTGTTTTATTATAATCGAGAAGTCAAGAAAAAATGAAAAGGGACTATGGACTGGGGAGATTGCTTAGTGGTTAAGGCCCTTGCCTACAAAGCCAAAGGACCCTGGTTCAATTCCCCAGGACCCACGTAAGCTAAGCTAGATGTACAAGGTGGTGCATGCATCTGGAGTTCACTTGCAGCAGCTGGAGGCTCTGGTGTGCCCATTCTATCTTTCTCTCCTCTCTCTCTCGCTCTCAAATAAATAAATAAAAATATTTTTCTAAAATGGGACTAGAAAGGGAGGGGGGAAAAAGGGTAGATGTCACCAGGACAACATGATAGTAATGAAAGTTGCTCAGGGAAGAACATTTAATTAAATAAAATCCAAAATATGTTTACCTGATGCCAAGGTTTGAATCAGAAAAATTGAGTCTTATAGTTAAGGCCTTACTCATTAACAGCTCACTGTTGCTAATTTGTTATGGTTTGAGGGCCTCGAACTCACAGCGATCCTCCTACCTCTGCCTCCCGAGTGCTGGGATTAAAGGTGTGCGCCACCACACCCGGCTTAAGGTTTTACCTATTTAAAAACAGAGTCTTAAGATAAAGGTTCATGTATAAATGTTTAATTTCCAAGGATGAGGTACTTATACCTAAAGATATTGTGACTTTAAAGATAGGTTCTCAGCCAGGCATGGTGGTACATACCTTTAATCCCAGCACTCAGGAGGCAGAGGTAGGAGGATTGCCATGAGTTTGAGGCCACCCTGAGACTCCATAATGAATTCCAGGTCAGCCTGGGCTAGAGTGAGACCCTACCTCAAAAAAAAAAAAAAAAAAGGATAGGTTCTGTTTTATTTATGGTAATTCTATTAAATGGTCATCACTAGGTTTAATCACTTAGGTTTAAGTGATTAAACATCAGTAATGATAACTATCACATTCCTGTTAAGTAAAATATGTTGGGATAGCTTGCCTAAGCTTTATCAATTTTAAGTCATGGGTAAAACATAAAATTGTTTTATGTTAATAAAACTTTCTATGGTACCTAAGATCAATTGCTATCAAGATTAAGCTAAACACATTGGTTTTCAAATAGGGTTTTCTCTTTCAAAACAGATTTGTCAAGGGTTATATTAGAGCTTAGCTGTTTTGGCTCAAAAAAGACCAGATTCTGCTCTATTATATGTAAAGTAATAGTCTCATTCTGGCATCTCAAGTCCAGTGCTTATAACAAAATTAACTCTTTAGACATATTCCCTACTTTAGGGTACAGCCTCATGCTCAAACAATGGTCCTCATCTGAGAGATAATTTCAAGCTCTGTGGTTCAGTTTCCAATGTTCCCTTTGTAATTGGTACATATACAGGTATCTGGACTAATCAAAGATGTTTGCAAACACAGCTGCTAAGACTTTATACTGTCTTACTTGTCCTTTTCTGACAATTTCTAGGTTAAATTAATTGGTTTAGATTTGTATTGTTTTCAAGACTGATATCAGGTTCTGCCTGTATTTATAAGTATTAGATACTTAAAGGATATGTGCCTACTTTCTATGCCTCAGATGTGGCCTATACAGCCACAGGACAACCACAGGACAAAATGACTTTAAGCTCTTGTGCCATTCTGTAACTAAATATTTCAAAAATCAAATGTGCTCTATATGTTCATACATCCTGGTTGGTGTAACTTACTTTCTAAGTGTGTTAATAAGCTATGTAGAAGCCAAAGCCAATTGAAATCATTGGAGCTAAAATAGCCAATATTTTGGCCTGTGCTCACAGATCATGAGGCTGCTGAAAATGATGGGACACTTCCACACTGGTCCCCTGGACAGTCACCTGTATTCCTGGTCAGGGAGGATACAGAAACCCAGAAACACAATTGAGGAGCAATCAGTCCTCCTGGCTTCCCAAAGAAGGAAAAACTACTTGGCCAGTATGGCCCTGACTCATTCTAACAGACAGAAAACATCAGTATCAGAAAGCTATAGGGCTACTCCTGAGTCTCTAAAGTCTTCTTTGGCAAGTGATTAATGACATCCAAAATCCTTGATTAAATTTTGGCTATCTGCTTGGTCTTAAACACTCAGAGAGAAATGTATAACCAAAGATACAGGGATACTTCAAATATATGAAAGGCCTATTAAGTAATACCACAAGAGCTTTCCAAGAGGGGAAAACAAACAAGGCCTTAAGATGTGTCATCCTCAGCTCTAATAGTTCTAATTCTATAGTAAGGAAAAACAAGCATAGATGTCAAAGGATAATTTCAAATCTGTAATATATATGTAGATGACTCTGACAGTCACTTAATTCAAAAGACTTCCTTATACTGAGAAGAGTAGTAAATCTCTACTAACTTGTGCCAGGACATCTTTAAATAAGTCCTAAGACCAAAAATATATTTGTACGCCTTTAGTGGCTCCCAATGGCTCTATGGTACCAACCTTTTGGCCCTGGTTAACCCCAGGACAAATTTAAAAAGGTACACTCTAGAAGGCTATTATTAAGGCCAGATGTTCTGTATATGTTTCTGATAACTCTGCTAATATCTCATCTGTTTACCAGCCATGAGAAAACAGATTCATGCCATGTCAAATACTTCTGTGCCATTCGATAAACAGTTCTGGAAAATAATCTCAGCCAGCTCATGCTCAGATGGTCTTGAGATAACAATCCAATTCTGTCTACCTGGGTTCTCTTGAATACTCCCCAAGGCCTGAAAGTCCCCCAAAAGGATAACCCTAAAGGTGACCAGATTGCTATGTGCTCACTTAGCATTAACTCCTTATTTTTATTCTTTCTCCCCAACATTCTCTTCCAAGACTATCTTCCTGCATTCCGTCAGTACACTTCGAAGGTCCCTAAGAATAGTGCCCCTCTCTGGGAAAGACTAACTTCCACAACTTCATGCCCCATTAAATGATCTGACATCATATCCCCCTTGTCCTCTAACAGCAGTTAGAGTGTCTTCTCATGAGAAGGGGAAACAAAAGTGGGTAAAGTTTGGGTGACTGGATCCCTGAAGGTCAAAAGAACAGGAAAGTTTTTCTTATCTCTTGCCTACTTCCAAAGAACTGCTTTTCCACAAACAGTCAGGACCCCTCCTGGGAGGGAGGTTTTCCATAGGATTTAAACACTGTGGTTGGTCAAGTTCAGCCCCTGGAGCTAATCTCTTCCTGAGATAGTTCCTATCCCTAACCAAAAGACAGCCTGCCACCCTAAGGTTATAAATACCTTTGTAAGGGGAGGGTAGGTTCTCTGATCACTTAAGAACTTCAGCTGTGGGTAAGATTTTCCCTTGGCTGGGCCTGGGTTGGCTCTGCTGGTAGGTGATCTGCCTAGACCCTAGCCCAGGCCCAGCCAGGAGGGCCCCCTAGCCCTTATTTTCTGGGTTCTTTATCCCTTCCAGGTCCCCATATGGCAGAAGCTCCTTGAACTTTTTCTCTTTTCTTTCCATGCTTTTTCTCCCAGATCCCCATCTGGTTACATGGACTCCTGAGTTACACGTGGCCCACATGGGCTTTTGGGCTCCACCTGGTATACTTCTCTTCTCCCCACTTTGTTTCCCCCTACCTCTCAGCCTTCTCCTTTCCACACTCCTTTGTAAAATCTAAATAAAATGTGGTATTTTAAAAATCATTCTCTTAGCCGGCATGGTGGTGCATGCCTTTAATCCCAGCACTCTGGAGACAGAGGTCGGAGGATCGCCTTGAGTTCGAGGCCACCCTGAGACTACATAGTGAATTCCAGGTCAGCCTGGACCAGAGTGGGACCCTACCTTGAAAAATAAAAACAAAAGAAAAATCATTGTCTTAAATCTGGAATTGCCAAGTCTTTGGTTAGTTTACAGATATGAACTCAGGGCTTTGGGTTCCAGGAAGCACCCCAGAACCCCAATTTCCCCGTTACAATAGCATCAGCCAGTGTGAGGCTATGACTACCACATCCACTTTCTGTCTGGAAGACAGCATTGTAAGCACTCCTCCCTTTACATTCTTACTCCCATCTCTTCCACAATGGTCCTTGAGCCTTGTAGGGTGTGATAGAGAGGAAAAGAGACATCTTTTCATTAGGGTTTGTTAGGTACAATAATTAAAAGTAAAAATGAGATGTTAGAAGCAAGAGAAGAAAAATGGGAACTGCTAGAAGCAATAATTACAAATAGAACTGGGGTACTCAGCAGTGACAAGGTCGTCATGGCAACCTGGGGCCAAGACCAGAGACTGGCCAGAGACCCTCTGATATGCAAATGAGCTAACCCTAAGGTGGTTACAGCAGCCAGAATGACTAAGGAAAAAATGGGTATAAGAATTCTAGCAAAGGCTCAGGAAATTGTCACTCAACTCGGAGAGGCATTCTCCACGTCTCTCAGTGTTGACTGCCACCAGAGGACCAAGTGAGGTCGCTTGTGAGTGCCCCAGGGGGTGAGGGCCAGGAGGCTAGGGTTGAGAGGATAAGGAAAAAGGAATTGGCTTAATTAACATGTGTGAAGAGTGAATAAAGTGTGTAAACTGAATCTACATAATCTGCCTCTTGACTAATGAGTTTAGTGCAGGGTTTGAATCGTTCTGTAGTGGAGAGGAGTGGGAAGGAGGAAGCTCAGGTGTGATCAATTTCTGGTCTACAAAGAAGGCCACCTGGATTCCAATTCTGGATTTTTTTTTAAATAGTTATGCACCCAAAAGAAGTCAGGTGGGGGGAAGCAGTAGAATTGCCAAACTCCAGGGACTGCAGGGAGCGGGAAGAGGAGGGCGAGAGGCAGTGTGGCTGAGGACACTTGGAGCAGCCTTTTGGGACTTTACAGGTTGAATGTAGATTTGCTTTTTAAATTGTGTCCCAGGGGTCAGCCAAGGGGCAAGGGGAGAGGCTCTAAGGAATGAAACAACTCATGGAGGTGAAACCTGGTTTTCATCCCCGAATCAATCCATTTGGTATGTCAGCCCAGGCTGATATCAAAGGGATTTTTTTTTTCTTTTCTTTTCTTTTCTTTTCTTTTTTTTTTTTTTTTTGCGAGGTAGGGTCTTGCTCTAGTCCAGGCTGACCTGGAATTCACTATGTAGTCCCAGTCTGGCCTCGAACTCACAGCCATCCTCCAACCTCTACCTCCAGAGTGCTGGGATTAAAGGTGTGCGCCACCACACCCGGCTTCAAAGGGAATTTTCACAGACTGGGTTTGGCCACAGCTCAGTCGCAGGGTGGTGGGAAACTGCGACTGGAAAAGGGGAACACGTTCCCCGTCTGGTCTCAGGGCAAATAGCAGGCAGAAGCGGGGCGTCGCACCTTCTGCTCATCCCCGCTGCACAGCTGGAAATCTTGTTACCTCCTCAAAGCCAGAGGAATGCTGCACCAGACAGCTGTCCCGCTGTCTCCTGCTGAGACAAAGCACGGTGGAGGAGAAAAACAGATGCAGACAGCCCAGCTGGTATGGAAAGGGACGGTTTAGAAGGGGAATGCGCCCTTTAGGTGCTGCAGGCAACCAAGTGGTAGAGGGACCTGGGGCTCAAGACGCAGATAGATGGAGAAGATTGCCACTGCACTACTCAAAGTTGTCTAAGTTTGTAAGGATTTTGAGAACAAAGATATCATTTTCCGGGGCCAATTGACTCTCATTCAATTTATATTGCAGCCAGATGGGGCTACAAAAGAAAACCGGTTGGTTTAGTCTGACTTCCCCAAGGACTTTAAGGGACAAGAAATCCGTTGCCAGTCCTATTTCACTTTGGGCTTGACCAGAGATTTAGTGCCTGGAGGGCAAGGCCCTGGTAGAGAGGATATGAGGGGAGAGCCTGAAGAGAAGGACACTCATGGAAAGCTCTGGCAAGTCAGTCAGGTAGCGAGAAACAAGGTGTACAAGTACCCCACACCTCTTTTAGATCTCCCCATCATATGATTTGAAATCACATGGGAAAAAATAAACCCTAGAAGAAAATAAGCATCCTTGTGTCCCCAATGGGTTTGGGGGATATGGGTTGTGGAGGTCACCTTCACATTGCTGGCACAAGGCAGACCAAGAACAGCTTGGGGGAGGAAAGGGTTTGTTTTGGCTTACAGACCCAAGGGGAAGCTCCATGATGGCAGGGGAAACGATGGCATGAGCAGAGGGTGGACATCACCTCCTGGCCAACATCAGGAGGACAACAGTGGCAGGACAGTGAGCTCAAGTAACACTAGCAAGCTAAGGCTAAGCAACATCAAGGGCCACCCCCAGCAAACACCTCCTCCAGTAAGGCTCACCTCCCAAACGGCCATACCTGGGGACCCAGCATTCAGCACACATGAGTTTATGAAGGATACCTACTTCAAACCACCACCGGGGTCCTGGCCTCCCACCTGGCTGAGTGTTTTCAGGTGTACTGATGACCTAATGGGCTCATCAGAGGAGAAGGAGCCTGTGTTGGGCATGGAGAGCCAGTGGCAAAGGAGAAGGCATCAAGGGGGGGGACGCTCCAAGAAGACAGCTCATCCCCATGGTGCCTCTAGCTGAGCCACAGCACCATTTATGGGAGATGGTTTGAGAGAGAAGACTGAGACAAACTTTCTTGGGTCCCAGATTTTGCTTAATGCCACGTGAGAGAATGGTGGGATCCACAACAAAAGCAAAGAGGCTTTGGATCCCCAAGTAATTGGGGGGGGGGAGCTTTTAAGGTGAGGGAAGGGGAAGCTTACACTGCAAGGGAGGGGTCTTATTAGGGATGTATGACATGTGACTTGAGAGGGAATTGAACTGGGTGACCAGTGAGCCCTAGCAATTCTTTGTCTTTACTTTTCTCAGTACTAGGATTACAGGCATGTATGGCCATGTCCAGTTTTTTATGTAAGTGCTAGGGATTGAACTCATGGCCTTATGCTTGTGCAGGCAAGTACTTTTACCCACTGGGCCATGTCCCCACCCCCTTAAATATATTTTTTGAGTTATCTGGGAGAGAGCGAGAGAATGGGTCTGCCAGGGCTTTCAGCTGCTGCAAACGAACTCAAGACTCATGTGCACCTGGGCGACATTGCGTGCTTGTGTCACTGTGTCTGACTTATGTGGGACCTGGAGATTCAAACATATGTTCTTAGGTTTCACAGGCAAGTGCCTTAACTGCTAAGCTGTCTCTCCAGCCCTTAAATACATTTTTTTAATAACATGGGTTAATTTTGTTTATTTATTTGAGAGATAGAGGCACAGAGAGAGGTAGTAGAGAGAAAGAATGGTGTTGCAGTCCGCTTCACATTGCTGGTAGAAATCACCCAACCAAGAGCAGCTTCTGGGAAAAAGATTTATTTTGGCCTACAGGCTAGAGAGGAAGCTCCACGATGGCAGGGGAAATGATGGCATGAGCAGAGGGTGGACATCACCCCCTGGCCAACATAAGGTGGACCATAGCAACAGGAGAGTGTGCCAAACACTGGCATGGGGAAACTGGCTATAACACTCATAAGCCCGCCCCCAACAATACACTGCCTCCAGGAGGCATTAATTCCCGAATCTCCATCAGCTGGAAACCTAGCATTTAGGACACCTATGTTTATGGGGACACCTGAATCAAACCACCACATTCCGCCCCTGGCCCCCATAAACTGATATCCATACACGATATAAAATACAATGCATTCAATCCAACTTTGAATGTCCCCATAGTTTGTATCAATTCCAATGATATTCATATATCCCCATAGTCCAAGATCTTTTAACTGAGCCATAATAGCAAAATATAACCTCAAAAAACCCATAATGGCACAGAATAAACACTCACACTGCAAAAGGTAGCATTGGGCATAGCAAAGAAACATTCAGCCAATACAAGATTTAAAACAACCAGGACAAACATCAAACTCTGTAACTCCAAGTCCAACAGCACTAGCCAGTGACAAATCTCAAAATTCAATAATTCTAACCAGCAACAAGTCTCTGGAGTTCTAATTCCGCCCCTCCAGCTAGGCTACTCACAGTCCTGGAAAACATCATTGGGGCTGGCAGCTCTCCTTAGCAGCCATCTTGTGGTCCCAGGCATCTCCACTGGGTCTCCACTGCAATCCACAGTTCATCCTCATGGCCCCATGGGGTCTCCATGCAGGCATCCAGCAAACCTGCTTCACACTGCCCATGGCCATTTCCAAAACACAAGACCGTGTTGCAAACTCAATGACCCTCTTTCCAGCATTTCTTATACTCCATAATACTAGGTAGGGTGCCAATTTGTTAATCCAGGGGGAAATAAAGCAGACTTTGAGCACTCAGGCCCCTTCAAAAGAGTCTACATTCTCCCTGTTGCCACAGTGCAGGTCAGCTGGCCCAATCTCAAAGGTTGTTATCTCCAAATTGCAGCTGAATGGGCAGAAGTTTTGGCCTAAAGATTTCTCTCTGTGCCATATACCCCTGCTCACACCTGTTCATTTCTACGCGAAGCAACCCTGCACAACTTCTCAGGACATGGGCACTAAGAGCAAGCTTCTCACACAAGCTGCTAGCCCAGTCCAAGCAAAGCTCTTTCTCACCCTCATAAGCCAAACCTCACAGTCCATAGTTCTTACTGCATTCAGGTCTTGCAGCTTAGACCAGAATAATCCATCAAGCTGTACTTACAGCACTGCAAGGCATCTCCTAGGCCAATGTTTCAAATCCTTCCACATTCCTCTTGAAAATCAGCTCCAAAAGGCCAAAGCCACACAGTCAGGTGTCTAACAGCAACCCCACTCCTCAGTACCATTTTACTGTTGCAGTCAGGTCTGCATTGCTGGTAGAAATCACCCAACCAAGAGCAGCTTCTGGGAAAAAGATTTATTTTGGCTTACAGGCTCGAGAGGAAGCTCCACAATGAAAAATGATGGCATGAGCAGAGGGTGGACATCACCCCCTGGCCAACATAAGGTGGACCATAGCAACAGGAGAGTGTGCCAAACACTGGCATGGGGAAACTGGCTATAACACCCATAAGCCCGCCCCCAACAATACACTGCCTCCAGGAGGCATTAATTCCCAAATCTCCATCATCTGGAAACCTAGCCATTCAGGACACCTAAGTTTATGGGGGACACCTGAATCAAACCACCACAGATGGGTTGCCAGGGCCTCCAGCCACTGCAAATGAAATCCAGAAGCATGAGCCCCCTTGTGCATCTGGCTTATGTGGGTCTTGGGGAACTGAACCTGGGTCCTTTGGCTTTGCAGGCAAGTGCTTTAACCACTAATCCATCTCTCCAGCCCCTTAAATACACTTTTAAAAAATTTTTAATTTTTATTTATTTATTTGACATCAACCAATAGAGAAAGAGGCAGATAGAGAGAAATAGAGAGAATTAGCCTGCCAGGGCCTCCAGCCACTGCAAACGAGCTCCAGACACGTACGCCCCCTTGTGCATCTAGCTAACGTGGGTCCTGGGGAAACGAGCCTCGAGCTGGGGTCCTTAAGCTTCACAGGCAAGCGCTTAACCGCTAAGCCATCTCTCCAGCCCTTAATACACTTTTTAAAAGTACTTTATTTATTCATTTGAAGAGTCAGATAGGAAGAGAATGGGTTCACCAGGGCCTCTAGCCACTGCAAGTGAATTCCAGATGCATGCGCCACCCTGTTCATCTGGCTTACCTGGGTCCTGTGGAACCAAACCTGAGTCCTTTGGCATTGCAGGCAAGCACGCTGACCATTAAGTCATCACTCACTCCAGCCCAAATACAATTTTTACTTTATTTTTTGCATTATTGGGGAAGTACCCAGGGCTTGCACATGCTAGGCAAGCACTGTGACACTGAGCCACACCCCAAGTCCTCTTTGTACTTTCAGTTTGAGGCAGGGTCTTATTCTACGGACCAGGCAAGCCATGAACTTGCTACTTTCCTGCCTCAACCTCCTGAGTGGCTGTACAGGCCTGTGCTACCAGGCCCAGTTTAAATACACTTTGGCATAATATGATTGCACTTTACAATGGGTCTATTGGAACAGCAGTGCTGAAGTGTGTCTCTGCAGTACAAATCCTCCTCTTTATAGCCATGGAGACTCATTTCCCAGACTCGTGGAGCTGTACCAATGTCCACTCTCTGAAGGAGAGATAGGAGAAAGCTAGCTTCTTTCAGTCAGGTTCAGTTAGTAATTGAGGCCCAGAAGAACCAGGAGATGCCACCCCACATGTCAACACTCCTTTGCATGAACGGAACTCTAGGCAGGAATGGAACTCATGTCTGATCAGCACTCGTCTACGAGACTCATCTACACCGGACTCCAGTGCCCTCTGCTGCCCACAGTCTAGCATACTACCCAGGCGGGCTGGCTCTGGGGTCTGCCTTCCAAATCTACAAACCAATTGGATCTTCCGCTTACATACTTGAATCTAATGAAGAAATACATTTTCTATACTACAAAGGCTGTGGTGTTCCTTCTGGCACCTTCTCTGACTGCCTCTCCTCGCTCTGGCCACAGGGCTACACAAGAGTCTGGCCTCTTCCTCCACCCAGCCTGGCCGGGAAGTCGGGTGGAGAGCATAACACTGTTTCTTGGTCTGGGGGAGTTCTTCTGCTTGCCTCTGCTTTATAGTTTGGGGTAACTTCTCATTCAAATTATATGTACGATCTTCCTCTGGTCTTTGAGTCTACCATGGGTGTATTTCCCTTACACTCCAGATCTACTGTACAGATGCTTTCTCTGACTCCAGGCCTGTTACCTTTACAGCTTCTCTAAAGTCGAGGTAGCCATGGGTACGACTCTCTTCACTACTCATTTCTCATCTGAATTTCTTGGTCTCTGCTTTGATATTTTCCCTCTGTCATTCTTTCCTAAGCCCCCACCGTTTGCCCTCTTCCTTCCACAGGGAAGCGCAAGGCAGATGTTAGGTGTGTTTCTTGTGAATCTCCCTGTATATACGCCTACGTTCTAGCTTCCATGTGTTTGGGGCTCCGCTCCAGTCTTTCCTTGAAAGGCTCAGTTTCTCTTAAATGAGCCTTACGAACTATGCAGTGTTTTCCACCTGAGTGTTTCCCATTTTCCACTTCCCTTCCTACCTCCCACTGCCCACGTGCTTCTGGCTCTGCTCTAGCCTTCTGCCTACATCCTAATTTCCCTTAAATAAACCCCACAACTTGTGACTTCTCCCTAAATAAACTTAATCATTCATAATTCATCCTCCTTGAGTGCGTTTTTATCAATTCTTTGTTAAAATAGAACACGATCCAAAATTGGGGTTCATAAACTTGGTGAAACTCTCCCGAACCCCCAAATCTTGCTTCATAACCACGGGTACAATAAAGCCTATAGCGGTGGCAGACCCCCACCTGGCTGCAAAGCCCCATCCCCTAGACACACAATTCCCTCAGCTCCCCAGGAGTTCCCTGTCCTCCCACTCTCTGGATGGCGACGCCCGTAGGTCCTGTCTGCTGGCTCTGGAAGACGCCCTGCTTCCTTATCACTCCACACTGTCCAAGTGCTACCCAGCAATGCCTGTGCTGTTACAGCCTCCAGTCAGAACGAGGTGGCTCTTTCCCCATCTGTCCTGAAATTCTCACACTTACCATGCACCCTCAGCCTGCCCCTGAGCCAGAGAGCCTGGGCATTTCCCAGTGGCTCAGCAGGGGTGCAGTGCAGGGAGAAACTCCACCAATGGGAGGTTCTCTGTCTTGAGGTTTGCTTCTCTGCACACGGGGCCTTTGGGATGGGTAACAGCTCCCAGGAAGCCAGACGGGCAGAAACCCAAAACCAAGACCAGCATTCCAGGCCCTCAGGCATAGGGATACCTGTGGTCAGACAGGAGTGGCTAGAGGTAGGAATGGCTGGAGGAGCTACGAATGACTTATCTAGGGTAGGGATCAGGACACAAAGGCCACCAGGGTTCTGTGACTGAAAGGGCAGAGTTCTGAGGATGGAAAGTTGGAGCTGGAGGGACGTATACACATCTGACGTACATATGCACACACGTGCTATGGCACACATGTGGATCTTAGAGGACAACTTCAGGTATTGGTCCTCACCTTGTTTAAGACAGGGTCTTTTTATTGTCTGTAAGCTTCTGGTGAATTCTCCTGTCTCTGCTTCCCTCACTGACGATGTGTTGGGATTTCAGACATATGCTACGGAGTCCAGCTTTACTGTGAGTACTGGGGACCCAAATTCTGGTCCTCACACTTACGTGGCGCGTACTTGACCCACTGCGCCAGCTCCCTAGGCCAAGACATTTTGGTCATGAGGACGCTGGGGCAGCTCTGTCTTTCTCTTTGATGTATGATGTGTATGTGTGTGTGTGTGTGTGTGTGTGTGTGTGTGTGTGTGTGTGTGAATGCAGGCTCACGTGTGCCACAGCACACATTTGGAGGTCAGAAAACAACCCTGGGTATTGGTTTCTGTTTACTGCTGCAAGTTCCAGGCTAGCTATCGTGTGAGCTTCTAGGAGATTCTCCTATTGCCACCTCCCATCTTGATATAGGTATGCTGGGATTACAGACAGGGATTACCCTGTCTGGCTTTACATGGGTTCTGGGAATCCAAGAACTCAGATTCTTACTCTTGTGTGACCCAATAGTTTATCCACTGAGCCATCTCCTACCCCCAAACCATGTCTTTCTTTCTTTCTTTTTTTTTTTTTTTTCGAGGTAGGGTCTCACTCTAGCCCAGGCTGACCTGAAATTCACTAGGTAATCTCAGGGTGGCCTAGAACTCACAGCGATCCTCCTACCTCTGCCTCCCAAGTGCTGGGATTAAAGGCGTGCGCCACCACGCCTGGCTCTTTCTTATATTACAAATTTGATTCAGCTCTTCACTTATTTGCATGTTATTTATACTGGACCCAGCCATGTTATTTCTACTGTCATAGTCTCTGGCTGCAGCTCTCTTCATTATCTTCATGCCCATGTCCCTCAGCCAGTACCTCTGATGAAGACCCCAGAACCCAGCCCAGCTTCTTGTGTTCTTGCTAAACAGAAATATTGCTGTATTTCAAGCCCCATGGTATGCTGTGGGGGAGAACAGAGATTAGCAGGACACAGTTCCTGCTTCCAAGGAATTTGTAGACTCAGGACATGTTGTTCAATGAACCACAACGTGCAGTGGTATGTGCAAGTCTGTGCAAGGCCCAGAAACATGCCCTCCAGGTGGAATTCCTCCTGGGGAGGGGAGGGCAGCCACCAAGGAAGGGCTAGTAATGCTGGGACAGGATCTAGGTGACAGGAGGAGAGAGAGGGTGGAGGCAGACACCGCACTAGTGGTAACAGCGCCTTGCCAGCCTTGCCAGCCTTGCCTTCAGTAACAGCGGTTCTTTGACATCCTTCCCTGTGGATTGGCTCTTCCTGATGACAGCTCCTACAGAGAGGCTGAACTCAGTCCCCTAGCAAATATGTATATTGTTGAGGCCTTCCTGGAAGGACCTAGTCTAAACCAAACAATCTACTTCATCATCTACTCAGAATCACACCGTCCAATGACAGCTATTATATTGGAGTGGCAGTGACTGCAGTGGGTGAATGAATGCAAAAATGCATGAATGAACCCTGACTGTACATGAAGATGAAACAAAATAACCCTGGGCTTTGGTCAGAACAACTATGGGTAAGTGACCTGCCCCTTGCAAGGGTCTTGTCTTTGTAAGATGGGAGGACAGTGGCTACCTGAGCCCAGGCTATACCACGCTGGCGCTAGAGCCTAGTTCTTCCCTGCAGAGTCAAGCATCCCCATGCAGCACAGGCTGCCTCTGGAAGCCTTTGCAGTCCCTTGACTTTCTGTTGGAATCCTGCACAGGAGACCAGGGCACACCTTTTTTTTTTTAATTTAAATTTTAATTTATTTATTTGACAGAGAAAGGGGTAGGGGAGAGAGGATGGGCACGCCAGAGCCTCCAGCCACTGCAAACAAAGTCCAGATGTGTGCACCCCCTTGTGCATCTGGCTAATGTGGGTCCTAGGGAATCGAACCAGGGTCCTTTGGCTTTGCAGGCAGAATGCCTTAACCGCTAAGCTGTCCCTCCAGCCCAGGGCACACCTTCTTAATGCAAAGCTTCTTTGCACTGCCTTGCCCAGGGTCACTCTTCTGTGAGGGTGGAGCTGGGCATTCCATCCAGGAGTCAATCTGTTTGTCCCTCCCTCTCTGTCTATCTTGCAGGCCCTTATATATGCTAGGCAAGTACTCTAGTACTAACGTACTTTCCTAGAACTTAGTTTTTTAATATATATTTTATTTATATTTATTTGCAGAGAGAGACAGAGAGAGAGAGACAGAGAGAAGGAATATGAATGGGCACACCAGGGCCTCTTAGCACTCAAACGAACTCCAGACACATACACTACTTTGTGTGTCTGGCTCTACATGGGTATTGGGAATCAAACCTAAGCAGGTAGGCTTTACAAGGAAGGGCTTTTAACTGCTGAGCCATCTCCCCAGCCCTAGAACTTGTTTTTTTGAATCAGGGTCTTACTGAGTAGCTCAGGATGGACAAACTCACTAGGAAGCCTAGGCTGGTCTTGAACCTCCTTTGTCTGCCTCTCACGTGTTGCAATTACAGGCATGTGCCATCATGCCTGCTGACTCAGCCAGGTCCTCTTTCCCCAAGCCCATGCTGTCCCATCATGCCTAGGGAGCTTCAGAGATTTGACATAAGCCAAGTTTATTCCTCAGAAACTGATGTCCTCATCAACCAAAATGCAAAGATATTACAAAAGAGGGCAAAAGGAAGTTGATCTGCCTGGAAATGTAAAACCAGGAAATAAATTAGTGAAGAAGAATTGAGAGAGAAAATGGGAAATGAAAATGAAAGAAAGGAAGAGTTGAGCAAAAGCTGTGATTGGCAAGTGGCTGGTTGAACCCCTTGGGCTTGTTTCCCGCCCAGTTGTTTCGGGCCGTTCCCAGTGACAGGGGGTGGCTCTGGCCCAGGGGCCTTTCTTCACTGTGGCAACAGAAGAGAGGGTGCTGAGCCTGCAACTTTGGGGTCGTTGTATTTCAAAGACAAGAGAGTGGGAGACTGTCTCAGTCAGGATGTGTGTTCCTAATTCCACCTGTTGATGGACAGATGGACAAAGAGGCTGCCCTGGACAGAAAAGGTTTTAGAATGTGGTCGTGTCATCTAGGGGGCCTGCCCTTCTTCACCCATGGTTGAAACCAGAATCCATCCTTGGTGACGGGGAGGACCAGAGAAGACATTAGTGCCAGAAAGTTAGGAGTTTCATTTTCTAGGGCTCTTTTCCATAAGAAATGTTTTTGGTCACTGTAATATTCCTAAAGGTATGTCTTGGGCTTACACATGAGAACAGCCAAGTGGCAGTCCAGCCCATTTTTTAGGAGTGCATCTAGTGGGCACTGTGGCTGCCCTTGGGCCATCTCCTAGCCCTCTTCCACTGTCTCTGCTTACTACAGAATTGTTAAATACACACTGTTGCAGTCTTCCTTATAGATAGGCATGGCCAGTATGACTCCTTTCAGCCCCCTTCCCACCCAAGAGATGAAGCAGAAGCCTAAGAGGAAGGAAACTGGGGAGGGGTTCTGAGAAAGTTATGAAACAGAGGTCCAGCCTGGGATTTTCCCTTCTTTCTCCTGTGTGCTGTAAATACAAACACGAGGGCCGAAAGTGCAGCAGATGTCCTGTGAGTCGGGGGGGGGAGGTCCGTACGTCATCTGCCCTGCCTGAGCCTCATTGAATGAGCCCGGCCTCCTCTGCCCAGGCTGTTCATTCCTGTTCAAACAACTGAAATGGTGAAGGAGCTAGAGGTCAGTGTGTGCTTTCTATAGCGGAATGTCATCACACCGGATGCCCAGGACTTCCCAGTGCCTCTAATATGTCAATGTGTATTTTGAATCTTCAAAAGAGGACGAAAACATGTAGCAATTCCAAACTTGCATGGCGTGGGCATCATTTTCTTAAAACATATTTTTTAATTAAAAAAAATTAGAGCAAGTGAGAAAGAGACAGAAAGGAGAGAGAGAGAATTGGCACGCCAGGGCCTCAGCCACTGAAATCGAACTCCAGATGTTTGTGCCACCTCATGGGCATGTGCCACCTTGTGTGTACCTCACCTTTGTGCATCTGGCTAATGTGGGGTCTGGAGAATAGAACATGGGTCCTTAGGCTTCTCAGGCAAGCACCTTAACCACTAAGTCATTGCTCTAGCCCTAAAAACACAATTTTTGTAGCCCTCGGGGAAACTGTGATGGGCCACACAATATGGCACGCGTGTTCATGCCCTGTCCACCACTTGCCTTTGAGAAGCAGGACTTGTCATCTACATGCCAGGCCAGGGTTCTGACTCTGAGCATCCCTATCCCCTGTTACATGCTTCTAACCTGTAGAGTACTGTAGAAGAAGGGTGATTGGGTAGGCTCTCATGATGATGTGGCTAGATAGATCATACAGTGGACACATGTGTATATGTGGCCTATGTTTTGCTAACACATTGTAGAGAGTGTTCTGCTAGCTCTGAATTAGGAGCTGTCTTGTGGCAGGCTACCTATGGAAGGGTCACTGGCCAATGAACTACCACCAGAAGCTTCCAGAAGTGAGGGCGTCAGTTATACAACTTCAAGGAAATGAATTCTGCAAATAACCACAGGCACTTGGAAAACAACTTTAGATGAACCCTCAGACCACAACTCCACAGTCACTTTGTGAGATGCTCAGCAGAAGAGCAACACTGTCTGCAGATAACTGACCCACGGAAACCATGAGGCAGTCAATGTGGGTGTTCAAACATTAAGTGGGAAGTAACTGTGTGGAGCCATAGAAAACCAGTGCATCCGGGAAAGTGCCCGCTCCCACAGCAGTGCTCACAACCTCCACGTGGGTCTGGGCTGACGGAATTAAGGCTTTCTTCATGGCCCACTGATATGTTTTCTAGCGCCCTTCGCCTCAAGCAAGATACCCTTATCTAGCAAACTCTTCTACATTGTGAAGGAGACTGCTCCAAACACAGGCTACGTGCCCTGTCTCACAGCAGTGGGCTGCGGCTCTCTGGAAGCCCTAGGCTGCTCCTTAGGAAGTTTCATTCCAATTTCCATACACAGCTTTATTCTCATTCTTTCCTGTTCGCATTTTACATTCAAAAGCAGCCTATGGGACTGGAGAGATGGCTTAGTGGTTAAGCGCTTGCCTATGAAGCTTAAGGACCCCAGTTCAAGGCTCGATTCCCCAGGACCCACATTAGCCAGATGCACAAGGGGACGCACGCGTCTGGAGTTCACTTGCAGTGGCTGGAGGCCCTGGCATGCCCAAATCTCTCTTTCTCTATGTGCCTCTTTCTCTCCCTGTCTGTGGCTCTCAAATAAATAAAAAGTAAAAATTACAAAAAGTAGCCTGTGAAATGTCTAGGTAATCCTAGGTAATCACTAGATGGATGAGAGTAGCAAACACTCAATCTTTTTAAAAGAAATATTTATGAGAGAGAGAGAGAGAACAGGCATGCCAGGGCCTCTTGCTGCTGCAAATGAACTCCAGACCCATGTGCTTCTTTTTTTTTTTTTGGTTTTTTGATGTAGGGTCTCACTCTAGTCCAGGCTGACCTGGAATTCACTCTGTAGTCTCAGGGTGGCCTCAAACTCTCAGCGATCCTCCTACCTCTGCCTCCCGAGTGCTGGGATTAAAGGCGTGCGCCACCACGCCCGGCTCCCATGTGCTTCTTTATGTGTCTGGCTTTACAAAGGCGTTGAGAAACTGAACCCAGGCCACAGGCTTTGCAAGCAAGTGCCTTCAACTGCTGAACCGTCTCCTCAGCCTCCACTCTTAATCTTTTGCCCAGCAATATGCCAGTTTTTTAAAGTAAAAAGGCAGTCTATTTACCTGAAGCTTTTAATTTTTTATAAAATTTTACTAATTTTTTCCATCTTTATGCATGTATATAATATATTTTGATCTTATTCTCCCCAGTTACCCTCTCTTATCTCCCTTCCCCTCCTATTAACACCCTTCTTCTTCCCTGCTAATCCCCATCGTGCTTTCATGCTTTTTGTGTTGTTTGGTTTTGGTTTTGCCCACTGAGTTAACTTGAAGTTGCTTGGGTGACCATGGGTAGAAAGCTATTTACTGTGGAATATGGGCAACTTACCACTGGCTACACCACTGATGAACCTGACCCCCCTCTTTCAGCAACCATTAGCTGCTGTTAGCTCCTCTTTGAGGTCTGGGGTCTCAGGTATCCTTCCTGCATTGATGGTGAAGTACTGACGGGCTCGATCCCCAGCTGCTTGGAGCTCATGAGTGTAACGGCCATGTCCTATGTTGACAGTATTCCCAGGCCTCCTCTCCATCCTCCTGCTCTTAATTCCCTTTGGCCCCTTTTCCAAGATGTTCCTGAGCCTTAGAAGGGGTGTTTTAGATGCCCTGCACACGGCTGTGCACATGGTGGTTAATGTCCAGATGCGTCACTGGAAAAACTGTCGAGAATAAGTGAAGCTTTCAATATATTTTGCTTATTTATTTGAGAGCGAGAAAGAGGGAGAGAGAGAATGGGCATGCCAGGGCCTCCAGACACTGCAAACGAACTCCAGCTGCGTGCGCCCCCTTGTGCATCTGGCTTACATGGGTCCTGGAGAGTCTAACTGGGATTCTTTGGCTTTGCAGGCGAATGCCTTAACTGCTAAGCCATCTCTCCAGCCCCAAATGAAGCTTTTAATATTTTGTCTTTTGCTCCCAACACTAAAGTCTGAGAAGAAAGGGTCTCAGACTTGCCTTTAGCAAGTGCCCATCTGTGCACTGAATTGGTTTTCTCTTTGTCCATTTTCCCCAGAGCCCCACTCACCCAAGTACAGATGCTAGCCATTGTTCCCTGTTGCCAATGGTTCACTGGACCAGGGCTCGGGTTTCCTGTCAGAAGCTCTAGTCCTACAAGGCACCTCTGCACGTCCTTCTGCTCAATCTGCCTCAGCTTCCCTTGATTGGCCAATGCACAGCTGCCCTCCTTTAATAGAGACAGGTTGAAGGTGTGTCTATATAGAGGTGAGTACTTCTGCATGGCGCGCGCGCACACACACACACACACACACACACACACACACACGTCCACATCGCCCATCATCAAGAATCTAGTGGAAAGACAAGCCATAAACTGAGACATATTTTGCAAGAAGAAAGAAAAAAAAAAAAAAACAGGAAAGGGCTACTATTTGTATTGTAAACTGATCACTTGCTTTCCACTAAGGGTTAAATGGGTGTCCTATTAGGAAAGTGGACAGAAGATGGGACTAGGTGATGAAAGAAGAAGTACAATCAACTGTGAATAGATCGTCCCAACTGTATTAATCAGAGAAATGCAAACCTCTTTAAATTTTAATTTTAAAGTTCATTTCAACAGTTTTCACTTGGCAAAGATAAAAAGGAGTGCCAAATCCTAACATAGGTGGGGTCTAGCACACAAAGGTTGTAGTGGGATTCAATGGGCCAGGAAGTAGTGATCCACACTAAGGCCTGCAGCTCCTCACTTCTTGCCACAGAGCCCTGTCCACCGCATGCCACTATGCAGAAGTCAGCTGAAATGGCATGAGTCTATTCACTGGCATTAGCATATAGTGTCTGGTTATATTTGCAGTGTACGTAAGGAAGGGCTTACAAAGATGGTCGCCACAGCCTCTGTGGACAGTGGAGTTTGAAGGTGTTTGGTTCTTGTTTATTAGATTTGAGAGACCAGCCTGTCTCTGCTCCATCTTTACACAGCTCCTAGAGGACAGTTTCTATGTTCCTCTTCCAGGAAACTTGCCTAACTGGATTCTCTGGGCATATCCACAGCAGGAAAGGAGGTTGGGGTGCTGCTCCCATTCAATGGAACACACAGGGCATGGTGGTGCTGGTTTATAAGCCCAGCACTCAGAAGGCCGAGGCAGGAGGATTACCAGTTGTTCAAGGGCAGCCTGGGCTATATAGGAGACCCTATCTCAAACCAAAAACAAAAACAAGAGAGGAACACTCATGTCTTATGTGTTATTGAAGAGCAGCACCGTAGGAACCTAGGGAAGCTTTCTGCGCTGTGCTGTGTAAGACAGCACACACATGGTGCTTTCGTGGGGTTTCAGCCTTCTCCCCTTCCCTACTCCATTAGCATTTATCCCTACTTCCCACCCCATTATGTTGTATGAGAATCTTTCTTCTTTGTTTGGGAATTAAAGTTTATGTTGGCAAGGCAGCCATACGACAGTGAGTTGTCTACCAGATACCATCTTCCCACCTGGCCACCCTGAAACGTGCCGAGGTCCAGACATATGAGTGCCTTGGGGCATATGACAAACATGTGAGGGTCTCCAAGTGACATTGTGGGAGACACAGATTTCCTCAGCTTTGCATTCCATTTTCTTGGACACAGTTGGGCTTATTCAAACTGTATCTGGATGGGAAGCTGTATAAAAGAACACGAGAATTTACTTCAGAAATCAGTTTTAAGTTTTGTTCTCAATGGACCCAGTATTCACTCTTGGAGGAAGACTAAACAAAAACAAGAAACCCAGTGAGCCCCGAGTCCCTCCCCACTCCACCCCCCACTCGCAAAGGTGGCAATGACCACCGTTTGGTCCTTTCTTCTGCTCAGGGATCCAATGACCCCTCATCTATTTGGGGGGGTTTAAATGGAGGAAGACTTGGGGGTGGGGTGGGGTTTGCATGATTAAGCAGTGTGGGTCAAAGCTTGATCTGTTGATTGTTAGCTCAGTTCTGGTTCTGAAGTCCTTAATGCTTGAGGGGACAAGGCAATTTCCTTGAGGCGGGCGCTCCTGCTAGGATGTGATCTCCTCATGAGGAGAGCTGTCTGCAAGGCTCTGATACTCCTGGAACCCAAATTGCTCCAAGTTTAGGACAATGAGTGGAGATGTTGGGGGTCTGGAAGAGAACATTGTAAAAGCTGACAGTATATTGAATTTTGGGGGCTAGGCAGATGGCTCAGTCGGTAAAAGCATCCCCAGAACCCACATAAAGCTGAATGCAGCAGTTAATGTCTGTAACCCCAGCCTGCCTATGGTGACATGGGAGGGGAAGCTTGTGGCTTAGTTACCCTGGCCATTCAAAGCAGTGAACGAGACCCTGTTTTAAACAAGGTGGAAGGCAGGGACCAGCACCTGAAATTGTCCCTGATCTCTATACACTCACTGTGGCACACACACATTGTTATTTTTATCTTTGTGCCTTTAGCCTTGAAGGGGGACGATATAGGTTGTATAGCCTAGGTTTTTAGATGGACGCTTCTTGAGTAAATAACATGTGGACAGAGATGGGTGTGGTGGCACGTACCTGTAATCCCAGCACTTAGGAGGCTGAGGCAGGTCATTCAAGTTCAAGGGCTGGAGAGATGGCCTAGTATTTAAGGCATTTCCCTGCAAAGCCAAAAGACCCAGGTTCAATTCTCCAGGACCCACATAAGCCAGATGCACAAGATGGTGCATGCATCTGGAGTTCGTTTGCAGTGGCTGAAGGCTATGGTATGCCTAATCTCTCTCTCCCTCCCTCTTTCTCTCAAGTAAATAAATTAAAAAAAAAAAAAAAACTAAAAAACAAAAAGCCTCTTCAATAAAGAGATGGTTCCAAGATTGCATCCTGTTTTTAGTTTCCCTGTGGGCCCAGGTGAGGAGTCAGGGCATTTCAGCTGCAGCAGTTTCTGAGTACCTGTATGTCTTCTCCCGCTTTCTCTTTTGAGTGTATCTGCTTGGTATTTCCTCATCCATCTTCTTATTTTTTTCTCATTAAATCATCATTTTAATATAAACTACACTCATTATAAAAATATACACAACAAAGCCAGGCGTGGTGGCGCATGCCTTTAATCCCAGCAGGCAGAGGTAGGAGGGTTGCCATGAATTCGAGGCCACCTACTACAGAGTGAATTCCAGGTCAGCCTGAGCTAGAGTGAGACCCTACCTTTAAAAACCACTATACACACACACACACACACACACACACACACACACACACACACGCAACAAAATGTAAAAAAGAAAGCAAAAACAGATCAAAGGTTCTATCTAAAAACATTTGGTGGCAACATGTAGTTGACATCATTGCAGACATCTCTATAATGCACAGGAAGAAAGATCTAACAGAGACAGAGAGAATGACAGAGGTATTGCTACAGATGGTACTTAGATAGCATTACCCACATAGGACACATTTGCACAAGTAAGTTCTACACTTAATTTTGAGTGAATTAATTTGAAAAAAAAGCTTAGGTTAAACTGTACTTCAAATCACTGTGAGGAACTACAAAGAAAATAAATTCCAAGACGATGCCACAATTTAAGGAAGCTTCAGAAGTTGGATTCAGTGTGTGTGTGTGTGTGTGTTTCTGTGGACAGGATGGATTGATTATATACCAGGAGAGATAAGGGGCTGATTTTGGATATGCCGCCATTTGCTTCCCAACTCAGATATTTGGGCTTGTCTAATTTTGCTATTGTGTGTTCTTAATCCATTATTCTCAGGTTTGCCAGTGCCCTATACCTGTGTAGACTAGAGCAGGACTTGTAGTTCTGATTTGTCCTTTAGTTAGCAAGACTTCACAGTCACGTAGATTTTTCAAACAGGCTCCTAAATGGATGTGTGAGTCCTTTGAGGCCTCAGAATGTGAGCTCTTGCCTTTCTATTCTTGCTCCAACTTGGCTGGTAGAGTCCACTTGGATCACACTCTTTTCCTTCTAGACATTTCTCCATTGTTATGGCACCACTTGCTGCTGGAAAGACATCTGAAACTTACCTGATTTTTCTACTTGTAAGTGAATATTTTTGTCTCGAATATGAAAAACCATATATGTTTTTTCTAAGTTTAATGACTTAGCCAGAATGTGTTTGAAGGTATGCTGCTATAGATGGTTTCTCATAAATGACATGTGTTTTCAATCTTTGTGCTCCCAGCTGGACCCACCAATAAGCTGAATGACTTTGAAGAGATCAATTTCCCTTGCTAGGCCTCTTTTATTTTCTTCCTAGCATTAGCAAATGATGGCAATATTTGTCTTAATCACCACACAGAGCAGTAGTAAAAATCAAGTAGAGAGCTAGTATGAAGGGATCCTGCAAGTCATGTCATGCACAGTGCTGCCTCATTATTCAGACACCAGGTAGCATTAGGTCAGTGTTTGCATAGCTCTTTCCCTTGTTACATTACTATCAACTCTAATTTTCCCAAGGGAGGATTTAACTTCTTTTTTATTATTTATTTTATTTTGAATTTTTAAAAATATTTATCTTTATTTATTTATTTGAGAAAGAGAGAGATAAAGAGAAAGAGAAAGAGGCAGATAGAGAAACAGAGAGAGAATGGGCACACCAGGGCCTCTAGCCACTGCAAATGAACTCCAAATGCATGGTACACCATGTGCATCTGGCTTATGTGGGTACTGGGGAATCAAACCTGGCTTAGCAGGCAAGTGCCTTAACCACAAAGCCATCTCTCCTGCCCCCTTAACTTCTTGATTATCCAAGGGAGAAGGTGCTGGGGGATTTGTTTGAGCAAACCTGAGCCTGAGATTCTGAGACCAAAAAGACTCAGGGGGATTGAGCCATCCTTGCATTACCTCCTTCCAGTACTACCTCATTCCAAAACTACACATGGGCAATGATTGATAGGAACTATGTTTGGCTGAGGTGAACTACATGGGTACTTGTGCTCTTTCAGTATTCCTAAAAGTGGGATCCTATACTAGTGACTTTTCTTATCGCCAGAACAGAATACCTGAAATAAACCACTTATGGGAGGAAAGGTTTGTTTTGGCTCACAGTTTAGAGGTTTTAGTGTATCATGGCTGGGAAGGCATGGGAGCTTGTGCAGCTTGGTCCTTTGTGGCAGGAGCCTGAGGCTTGTTTATACCATGGCTGACCAGGAAGCAGAGAGCTCAGGCTTAGCTAGAACCAGAAATAGATATCACCTTTAAGATCTGCCCCCAGTGACCCACTTCTACTAGCTAGATCACATGTCCCAAAGGTTCCACAACCTTCCAAACAGTGTCATCAGCTGGGGACCAAGTGTTCAAACTCATGAGCTTGTGGAGATAACATTTCACATCCAATGCATAACAGTTCCCTTGAAACACTCAATAACAAAGGATAGAGGTTGCCTCCCTTTGGGAAGTTGCTACATTTACATACTATCTCATCCTTTTACAGAGGACCAGGGGCATTTAGCCTTCTCAAAACCCTGAGTAGCCCTTTAACTTGATATTTCCAAAGTCTCTTTACCAGGCAACCTCAGGCCTCATTTCAGCCTGAATTTCAGCTTCCAGGTATCTGTTGAGGTATTCATTGAGGGAGCATGGGACCCAGACCCAGGCAGGGCTTCACTATGACAGCACAGCTTGCTTAGTCAGCCTGGAGCTGCAAACTCCAGGCATTCTGTCTCAGTGAGTGCTGGCTCCAGTGGTGGGAAGCTTAGTCTAGCCAGAGACTTGGAGCTGAGGCAGGAAGGGTTCACCAAATGTGTAGTGGCTCTGGCCATAGGAAGTCTCCTGGGGCAGCAGGGAGGGTTTGAGAGATACTAAGAGGTAGTCTGTCAAGGACAGGCTGAGGATGAAGAAGGCTCCAAGTGTCAGGTGCATGGCCTGGGGACAGTAGAAGCTTGGAGTCAGCCAGGCTGCCTGTTCAAATCCTGTTTTCACCATGAACAAGCTCTATGAGTATGAAGTCCCTTCCATGTACAGAGGAAGGTGCCAGCCTAGAAATGAGTGCACAGTGTAGTTGGCAAACAAGCACAGGGCCAGGCCTTACTCAAAACCACCAGCTGCCCTGGCTTGACCTTGTCTGTCTGAGTCAGGTCACCTGTGTTGTCTACGTATCACAGATCTCTTAACAAGAAACCCACCAGATAGACCCCCTACATGTGTGCACAAGTGTGAGTGTGCATATGCATGAGAACACACACACACACACACACACACACACACACACACCTGCCATCTTATGGCCTAGTGGCCCATGGAGAAGGAGATCAGTGAGAGGGTTGATTCTGTGGGGTCTGGCAGCCAGAGCCTCCCTGGGCTGAGGCAGGTCTGTAGGGGCCAGAGGCCCTGTTGACCAAAACATTTCCATCTGAGTACCCAGAGCTCTACTGCTAGGGAAAGCCTTTGGATTGAGGGTATCACAGCCCCCTCAGATCCTCATCACCCAGGGCAAGGAACAGTGTGGCAGCATTGGTGCGTGAACAACAGGATGCTGGGGGATAAGAGCTGAGAGATGGTGCTCGAGTCAGTAACGTGGAAGTCCAAGAGGACAGAACCAGGAAGTAGGAAAGGACCCCACACGAGGGGGAGGCCAGGCAGCACTCCAAAGCCTGGAAGGGTCTGGTGCAGCTGGTATCATGAGGTCCTCCTACCCTCCCCCCATTCTAGGTTCAGGGATGGGAGCCAGCATTTGACTACCTGCTGTGCAGTCACATCTCAGTGGAAGCTTCAGTGTATGGGTGAAGGGAGGAGCCACTCATGGGGAAACTGAGGCTGTAGACAAGACCCTGGCTAAGGCCCTTCAGGCTCTAGGCCTCAGGAGACACTGAATGGATCTGACTGGATCTTATTCCCAGATCTGTTGCTTTGCTGCTGGAAGCAGCTCCAGTGAAATTCCAAGAAGCCCCAGGAGCTGAGGAGGCAGGAAGAAGGGGCCCCGACAGAAGGATGGAAGTGGCAGCCATGATGCCTGACGCCCCTGCAGCAAAACGGGGAGGCCACATGTGGAGCGGCTCTGCGCCCTGGCCGCCAGCCCGGCCACCGTCTGCTGCCGCCCTCCACCCACCCAGGTGGGACAGCCTGGAAGAGGGTGGAGGAAAGTTCAGGCTTCTCATGGGAGTTGTGGCCTGAGCCTAGCTGCTAATCTCCACCTGCTCCTGCCTGTGCCTGTGTGTCTGGAACTAGGGACTTGAGAGGGCTGCACCAAAATCACCTGTATAAGAGGGGGTGATGGCAACAAGAAGACTGGAAACCTTCCCAATGCTAGCTACATGTAACAAAAGAGCACACAGGAAATGCAAAGGCAGGAGAGGTGGGTACTATGTAAATGACCTACAAGGGCCCATGAGGTTTATGGCCCAGCACTTTTTGGGTGTCTTTTCCAGCTCACCAGACCATCCCCATTCTCAGGAGTGCCCGTCCCTCCTTCTTCCCTCTTTCCCACTGTCCCTTTCTCCCTCCTTCTCTCCCTTTCTCCCTTCCTTCCTCTTTCTTTCTTTCTTTAAAAATTAATTTATTTTTTATTGACAACTTCCATGATTGTAAACAATATCCCATGGTAATTCCTTCCCTCCCCCCACTTTCCCCTTTGAAACTCCACTCTCCATCATATCCCCTCCCCCTCTCAATCAGTCTCTCTTTTATTTTGATGTCATGATCTTTTCCTCCTATTATGATAGCCTTGTGTAGGTAGTGTCAAGCACTGTGAGGTCATGGATATCCAGACCATTTTGTGGCTGAGGGGAACACGTTGAAAGGAGTCCTACCCTTCCTTTGGCTCTTACATTCTTTCCGCAATCTCTTCCGCAATGGACCCTGAGCCTTGGAAGCTGTGATAGAGATATTTCAGTACTGAGCACTTCTCTGTCACTTTTTCTCAGCACTATGATGCCTTCTGAGTCATCCCAAGGTCACTACCATCTGAAAAGAGAAGCTCTCTAACTCTGAAAAGAGAAGCTTCTCTAACCAAAAGTGAGAGTAGCATTAATATATGGGTATGTACATTAAGAGAAGTGCTTACTGGGCAGTTTGGTGAGCATAATATATATATTTAGCCAGACAGCAACAGACGTTATAGCCCTATGGCTCATGATTACCCCTGTTGTAGCTTTTCAGTATCAGGGATGTATTCTCTCCCATGGAGAAGGCCTCCAGTCAGATTACAGGGTAGTTGGTTTCCCCCATAACCGACATGCCACTATTGCACCAGTTGGCTCATTTGGCCTGGCTGGCCAAATCTAAGGCTTGCAGTGTCCATTTTTGAGTATCTTCACTGGTGATTTCTCTCTCTCCCATTGAACTGCATGCAGCGTGGCTTTCTCTAGCTTTCTGTCAGCTGGTTTACATGGAAGAGGTTTTCAGCTCAGTTTAGCAGGATTTCTCAGTGGCCTTGCAGCCCAAGTATGTGGAGTCTCTAGCAATAGGGTCTTACCATCTATTTCTGGTGGGAAACCAGGGGCCTCGACAATGGCCTGTAATGTTTTGGGGCTATCAGGGACCTCCCTGGCCAACAACTCACTGGAAGGTATCCCATCCCTGGTACTGAATGTTTTCTAGTAACAATCTATGGCTCCTGAGTGTTCCACTGTCCAAAAACGTAGGTTTCCATATGATTTATTTATATCCTCTTAGATTTTGATTAGCCTTCCCTCCACCTTTCCTTTACTCAATCTCTTCCCCTGACCTCACTTAGGCCTTTTCACCCCCATTAATCTGTTCTCCTACTTACATATATACAACATCTTATTAAGTCCCCATCTCCCTTCCTTTCTATCCCCTTTATATCTCCTTTCTAGCTTACTGGCTTCTGCTACTGAGTTTTCTTCCTACTCACACTGAAGTCCGATCATGTGTAGCTAGAATCTACATCTGGGCCTGGGTTACCTCACTTAAAGGAGGATTGGTCTTTGGTCAAGGGTATATGAGTAGTTGCGCTCCCTTGCTAGAACCTCCGAACAAGCTCTCTGTTAAAAATTATTTTATTTTATTTATTTATTTGAGAGAGAGAAAAATAGGCAGAGAGAGAGAGAGAGAGAATGGGCACGCCAGAGCCTCCAGCCACTGCAAGCAAACTCCGGATGTGTGCGCCCTCTTGTGCATCTGGCTTATAATGGGTCCTGGGGAATCAAACCTGTGGGGAACTATTGGGCACTAGGAAACCAAAAGTGCCTCCATCTTAAATAATGACTCCATTTTGTGATAAGTTGTCGTTCTGGAAAGTCACAAGGTCTGCAGTTGTTAACCCGTGCATGGCAAAAGAATAATGTAACCCATAAAGAATGAGAAAGTCGTTATCTTGTGGCTCTGGGGCTGGGGCCTTATCCTGTGAAACATCTTGTGCCTTTGGGGTCGGAACCTTATCCTATTGAAACGGAACTGTAGCAATACCTAAACTGCTGACAAACTTCCCTGTTCTGCTGTATAAGAGGCACCCTGAGAAAAATTAAAATTGGCAGCTTGATCAGACTCCTGTCTTGCTGTTGGTTCCTGTGTCTCTTGTCCCTTTCATTTCAGGTTTTCTGGGGTCCGTGCTCCTGTTGAAGCCCTGCTGGCCGGGGCACAAACCTGGGTCCTTTGGCTTTGCAGGCAAGTGTCTTAATCATTAAGCCATCTCTTCAGTCCTTCTTTCCTTCCTTTCTTCCTCCCTTTCTTTCTCTTTCTCTCTCTTCCCTCCCTTCCTTCCTTCCTTCCTTTCTTCTTTCTCTTTCTTTCTTTCTTTCTTTCTTTCTTTCTTTCTTTCTTTCTTTCTTTCTTTCTTTCTTTCTTTCTCAGGGTCTCATTCTGCAGCACAGGCTGACCTTGAATTTAGGGCAATCCTGCTCCTTCAGCATTTAAGTGCTGAGATTAAAGACATCAGCCACCACACCCACTTCCTGTCTCTTTCTTCATAACTGTCTATACTCCTATTACCTTACTATTTGTCTCTGGTACTATTCTTTGTCCTGGTGCAGAATTTTGGAGTTCAGGAGGACTTTCCAAACATATGAACCCCAATATTGAGTTCTTGTCCTACAAAGAATTGATAAAAATAGACCCAAGAAGGATAAACTATGGATTACTGAGCTCACTTAGGGAAAAATCACACATTGTGGGGTTTATTTAAGGGAATTTGGGATCTAGGGAAAGTCTGGGGCACAGTCACATGCACGTGCAAGACAGGAGGCACACACTAGCAGGAGACACAGGACAGTTCATGAGGGTCATTTGAGAGAAATGGAGGTCTGGGAAGAGGTGGACGCAGAGCCACTAGCATGTGGGAGATAGAACCTGGGAGCTTATGTTGGGAGATTTAGAAGGAACACACCCAGCATCTGCCCTGGGCCTCCCCGTGGAAGGAAGTTAAGAGAAGGTGGTGATGAGACTAGGAGAGAGAGTGAGTGGCCAGCAGGGAGAAATGGGTAGTAAAGAGTTACACCCACGGTTACCCCGAGTTGACGTGACAGAAGTTACACAGAGTTTAGAGGAAACACCCATGTGGTAGATCTAGAGTGTAAAGGAAATACACAAGTGGCAGATTCAGATCAGAGGAAAGTCATGCACGTAATTAAGGTGAGAAGTTACCCCACAGCATAAACAGAGGCAAGCAGACAACTACCTAGTCAAGAAACAATGCTTGGACTGGAGAGATGGCTTAGCGGTTAAGCGCTTGCCTGTGAAGCCTAAGGACCCCGATTCCCCAGGACCCACATAAACCAGATTCACAAGGGGGCGCATGTATCTGGAGTTCCTTTGCAGTGGCTGGAGGCCCTGGCATGCCCATTCTCTCTCTCTCTCTCTTTTTCTGCCTCTTTCTCTCTCTGTCTATCGCTCTTAAATAAATAAAAATAAACAAAAATATTTAAAAAAAAAAGAAAAAGAAAAGAAACAATGCTCTGCTCTCCCTGCCACCCAGCTAGGCTTGGGGCCGGGGAGAAGCCAGAGTGATGTGTGTCCAGGCGGAGATCACAGAGAGAGAAAAAGCAGCCTAGACAAGCCTTTATAGTTGATTGAAAACGTGTTCTTTTGTCAGGGTAAGGTATGTAGGGGGAAGACCTGATTGGTTTGTAGAGTCAGGGGCAGATTCCAAAGGCCAGCCCATCTAGGCAGTGTGCTAGACTGTGGGCAGCAGGGGGCGCTGCAGCTGCTGTGGGTGAATCAAGGCAGAGTGAAACCTTCTGGTTCTCTCTGTGGGCTCTTCTCCCTAACTGAAACTGCCTGAAAGAAGCTAGCTTTCTCCTGAGTCTCCTTCACTAGGGCGCAAGAACCTAGAAGCATCAGCAGGCAATGGGTGCCCTCCAAACCTGGTCCCTACCCTGATTTCACCCAGAGCTCTGCATAACAGCAAAAAGAAGTCTCAGGCCTGGACCACTGCCATCACTCAAAACCTTCACCTCATGCAGGACAAATGAGGCTTCTGCAGGCCCCAGGCTGGGGGTTCCTGTGTCCTATGGGCCCTGCTCCTCCCCCAGGGGACTCTGAGCCAGGTGTCTTCCTGGGACAGCAGAGGAAGGCCCAGGCGAGGGGCCAGGATGCTGGTGGTGGGGGGGGGGGGGGAGACGCTTGCTGGAAGCCACGCCTCTGCTCTACTCCACAGCTTCTGCTCCCTTGCTCTTCAGCCTCTCATCGCCTACCTTGGCTTTCTGTTTTTTCCTCCAGCTCGAGAAGGAAATCTGAGGCCCAGTTATTTCCCTTCCTTTTCCTCTCTCAGGATGACTTTCCACAGGCCTCCCACATTCCCTCCAGCCCCAGGGGACAGCCTTGCAATATGGAAGACTGCAGCCTCCGTTCTGGGCCCTGTGTGCTTGCTATCAGGAGCTCTTCACACAGATGTTCAGGGACCCCAAGGGAGAGTGACAAGCCCTAAGCCAAGGGCACAGGGAAGAGAAAAAGCTATGTCAGCTGGGGAAGAAGAGAAGCTGACTTCTGGGAAGAGCAAGGATCAGCGTGGAAGGGGCAGTGCTGGGATTCAGTGCGCTGGGAAAGGGGAGATGGGGTTGGACAGGTCCCTGAGCAGGGTTCAGGGAGGCTGTTGCAGGGCAGGACTGCAGGTATCTTTTAGGAACCTACAGGCTTCATTTCAGCTTATCTTGTTTAGCTGTAAAAGCATACTTGGAGAGATGGTTTAGCAGTTAAGGCATCTGCCTATGAAGCCAAAGGACCCAGGTTCGATTCCCCAGGACCCACATAAACCAGATGCACAAGGAGCACATGCCTCTGGAGTTCGTTTGCAGTGGCTGGAGGCCCTGGTGTGCCCATTCTCTCTATCGCTCTCACTCTATGCTTACAAATAAATAAATAAAAAGTTTAAAAATTTTTAGGAAAAGTATACTGAGAGAGAGAGAGAGAGAGTTAGTATGGGGGCATATAACTGTGGTTCCAACACTCCGAAGGCTGAGGCCGGAGGACTGCTGGGTGTTCCAGGCCAGCCAGAGCTACTGTTGTGGAACAGCCATTGCTGTCATGTGTGTGCATGTGTGTGCATGTTCATGTGTGCGTAGGCATGGGATCATGTCTGTATGGCGTTGAATGTGCACATGCATGCGCTTGCACATAAGGCCAGGATCTAATGTTGGGTGTCTTCCTCCAGCATCCGCCACCTTATTCTTTGAGACAGGCTCGGTCTCTTGCTAAACAGAGCTCGCTCACCCAACTGGCTGGGTTAGGTCGCCAGTGAGCCCTAGAGATTCCTCTAACGTCACTGGAACACACTTGGTTTTTAAGTTTTTATTTCTATTTTATTTTATTTATTAGAGAGAGAGAGAGAGAGAGAGAGAGAGAATGGGTGCGCTAGGGCCTCTAGCCACTGCAAATAACTTCAGATGCATGCGCCACCTTGTGCATCTGGCTTACATGGGACCTGGAGAATCAAACCTGGATCCAGACATAGGCTTTGCAGGCAAGGGCCTTAACTGCTAAGCCATCTCTCCAGCCCGGAACATACTTTTATGCCAGCATTTTTTTTTTTTTTTTGAGGTAGATTCTCACTCTAGCCCAGGCTGACCTGGAACTTACTCTTTAGTCCTAGGCTGGCCTTGAATTTACAGTGGCTCCTCCTACCTCTGCCTCCTGAGTGCTGGGATTAAAGGCATACATCACCATGCCTGGCTTTTATGCCAACATCTTTATGTGGGTGCTGGGGATCCAAACTCAGGCCCCTGTGTTTATGCTAGAAAGCACTTTAGGTCCCGTGTCATCTCTCCAGCCCAGTCCTTACTATCTTAATCCGAGCGAGTGTGATTACCTGTAAGAGATCTGTACTTGAGATTTCAGTCACTCGCCCCTGCATCCTTCCCACTGTAAATAACCCTGTCCCGGCTGTGAGTGGTCTCTGGAGGTGCTCTAGAGTATACACAGGGTAGAAGTTAACTGACGGGGAGACTCCAGCTACGCAGCTATGGGGAAGGCATTATGCTGGGATGAGACTTTTCAGTGATATAATTGTGTTGGGGGTCACCCGTAGTCTTGTAAGTAATCCTTCACTCATGCTTTCATAAGTAAGTTAAATAATCTCGTGGTTCACAAGCCTGGACTCAGGTGGATTTGTTTCTTTGGTCTGTTTTTTTTTTTTGTGATCTGTCTGGGAGTAAACACACGATTATTCACATCTCTCAAGGAAAAGCTGAGACCATGTCCCAAAAGTAAACACAAAACAAAACAAACAAAAACAACAACAACAAAAGAAACCATCCTGTGGAAACAGAGGCTGAGCTTTGAGACTTTACAAAGCAATGAGAAAGAGAAAAAGTGCCTCCCAGTGCCCAGCGCGGCTCTTCTCCCCTGGTGGCACACCCCGCTTTGTGGGTTGGGGAGACCATCCTCCTGCCTGCCTGCTGGCAAGGCACTTGCTTTCTCATCCCCTCAGTTGTTGATGGGTGTCACCCTGAACTTAGACAAGCCATGTCCCCCTCTGGGTCTCAGCTGTGAAGAGCTCCAGACACAGGGTGGACTTGGACATGGCCTTCCGCTGCCCAAGATCGGAAAATGTCTCCCTCCTGGTTGGGCTGCCCAGTGTCAGAGCTGCAGGCCGCTCCACCAGCTCCTCCTACTGGCACTCTCGAGGATGGGGCTCCTTGTGAAGGAAAGGAGGTCTCGCCCGCTCCTTGACAATCACAGCCTCCACACCCAAACCAGTTTACCCCTCCTTCCCAGTGAGCCAAGCACGTCGGAATGTGACCACGATTTCTCCTGTCTCCAGTCTCGGTACTCCAAGGTTCCGAAGGGAGCGAGGCCCATCAGGACGCTCCAAGCTGGAAGCCTCGGACCTGGTGTTGGAAAGGAGGACTGAGCAGGGCCAGCTTCTCCCTTAGGCTCCGGGCTTCCATCCTTAGCCTGTGTTCCCAGGGCAGTGCTCTGCCAACTGGAGGATGGGGGTCTGCCTCGGGGTGCTTTCCCTGGCCTGCACTGGAGCGGGAATGTTGGAGAGACCCGTTTTGTTCATGCCCTCTACAGATGGCACAACCCAGCTTTGGGAGGAGTTTGAGTATCCTAGGATTATCCCTAGATGGCATCAGGGGCGGTGGGAGAGGTTCCGAAGAGCCGCTCACCTGGAGGGCATCAGGGGGAGAAGCTGGCAGAGCAGCCCAACCAGGAGAGAAAAAGGTGTTTGTTTTGGTTTTTCAAGGTAGGGTTCACTCTAGCCCAAGCTGACCTGGAATTCACTATGGAGTTTCAGGGTAGCCTCAAACTCATGGTGATCCTCCTACTTCTGCCTCCCAAGTGCTGGGATTAAAGGCATGCGCCACCACACTCAGCTAAGAAACAGTTTTTTAAAAAAAAAAAAAATTGTGTTCATTTTTATTTATTTGAGAGTGACAGAGAAAGAGAGAAAGAGGCAGATACAGAGAGAGAGAGAGAGAGAGAGAGAGAGAATGGGTGCGCCAGTGTTTCCAGCCACTGCATGCATACGAACTCCAGATGTGTGCACCCCCTTGTGCATCTGGCAAACGTGGGGCCTGGGAAACTGAGGCTCAAACCGGGGTCCTTAGGCTTCACAGGCAAGCGCTTAACCGCTAAGCCATCTCTCCAGCCCAAGAAACAGTTTTGTGATTATGGCAGCAGAAGGCCATCTCAGAATCCACCTTGAGTACCAAGCTCTTCATAAGCACAAACAAGGAAGAAAATAACCCAAACAGAACCCTCTTACCTGGTTCCTCGGTTTGACCTGACCTCCATTCTCTGACCCACATAGCAGCTGACTGCCATCCTGTGTGTCATCTGTCACTGTGGCAAGCTTTTCCCAGAGGGCGTCCAGGGCAAGGGTGCTCATAGCCTTTGGGATACTGTGGGTGCACCTGAGGATTTGACGTGTGTCCCCGTCACACGGCACACACCCCTAGGCAGTTGACTTCTGCCTGCTCTGCGCTGAGGTCACGTCTGGGAAAGAAGTTCCTTTTCCTTATGCCCTTTGCTGTGCTTTTTCTCACTGATGCTGGCCCTTGGGTAGAAATTAAACAAAAAGCATTTTTGTGTGTGTGTGTGTCTAGATTCATGAAAGAAATAATTGCCTGTCAGAGCTCCTTTCTACACTGGGTCTGCTGCCTATGGTCAGGACTCTGGGGGCCCAGCGGACCCTGGGTCTTCTATGTCGCCATAGGCAGGCACACCTAAGCCATTTTGACCTTCAGCACATTTCATTGCCTTTTGCTTTCCTTCTTTACCATGCTGGGGGTGAAACCTAGGACCTTGTGTACGGAAGGCGAGTACTCTACCACTGAGCTATATCCTTAGCTCTTCATTGCCTTTTTTGTTTTTCTTGCTTTTAGGCAGAGGCCTCACTGTGTTGCCCAGCTGGAAGAGAAGTCTTGGGCTCTAGTAATCCTCCTGCTCCAACCTCCCTAGTAACTAGGACAGAAACTGCACCCAGCCCATTTCACTGTGCTCCAATGCTTCACAAGACCATAGTGCATTCATTCTCTCATACCCTTTTTGCTTGTATTTATTTATTTATTGACTTATTTTCAGACAGGGCCTCGCTATGTAATCTAGGCTGGCTTTGAACTTGCTTTGTAGATGTTATGGCGTGAATGCAAAATATCCCCCGCAGGCTCATGTCAGCCGGTAGCAGTGTTTGGGGAGGCGATGGTGTATTTGGGACATGAGGCTCACAGACGTAGGCCACTGGGTTTTGGAGGGTTTATTGCCAGCCCAGCGTTTGGTCCCACTCCCTCCTTCCCAGTATAACTGCAGGGTGAGAAGGCTCCTCCCACACGCTCCTGCTGCTAAGAGCTCACTTGAAGGACCTGGACCGTTATCCCGAGACAAGAAGACAAAATAAACTTCTCCCTTAAGTTGCTATTAGGTTTTTATTTTTTTAATTTTTTGCCATAGTGACAAGAAAAGTACAGGAGCCCAGACTTTCCTAGAAGTCTTGATCATCCTGCCTCAGCCTCCCAGGTGAATGTCACCATGGCAGGCTATCCGATGTGATGTGTGTGTGTGTGTGTGTTCCCAAATGGGAGGGGGGTGCATGTGTACACAAGAGAGCGCACATGTGTGTAGAGGTGAGAGGACACCTTTGAGTGTTGCCCTCAGGGATGCAGTCTGCCTCTTTTTGATGCTAAGTCTCCCACTGGTCGGCAGCTCACCGATTAGGCTACACTGGCTGCACAGCGAGCATCCGGGTTCTCTTGGCTCTGCTTCCCCAGCACTGGGAATGCAGGAGAGGGCCGACAAGCCCAGCACTTTACACGGGCGTTGAGGGTTGAACTCAGGTCCTCAGGCTTCAAGGCAAGCACTTTGCCGACTGAGCTATCTCCCCAGTCCCTGGTACTCCTTTTAACGTCTCTGAAATTGGGACCATTTCACTCAACGGAAATCAAGCTCTGTTAGAGAGGGCTGCAGCCACTTCTTTTGGGCAACTAGGGACACTTTAACTGTCAACTTTAGTAAGATATAATGTAAATACTTTGATGATACCTGACGTAAGCAAATTTCCCTGAAACCATCATATTCAAGATGGTAAATATATCCATCTAACACATATCATTTCAAAAAATTTCCTCAAACCACCTCTTTTCTTTCAAGTTAAAAAATATTTATTTTCAAGGAAAGAGAGAGAAAATGAATGAATAAATGAATACAGGTGTGCAAGAGCCTCTAGCCACTGCAAGCAAATTCCATATGCATGTACCACTTCCCACATCTTGTTTTATGTGGGTACTGGGGAATTAATTGAACTTGGGTCATTAGGCTTTATGGGCAAGCACTTTAACCGCTGAGCTATCTCTCCAGCCCCATATCTATGTATTTTTTAAGTAGTGTAATATAGCTTATAACACTTCCTGTTCTGAGAAAAGTACAAACATTTCTGATCCTAAGAACTGTTTTACCTACCAGGCATGGTGGTGCATGCCTACAGTACTCAGGGGGTGGAAGAGCTCAAGGCTATCCTTGGCTACAAAGCAAGTTTGAGGTCAGCCTAGGCCATATGAGACTCTCTCAAAAATGAAAAAAAAAAGGGCTGGGTAGATGGCTCAGTCAGTAAAGTGCCGGCTGTGCACGCAGGAGGACCTGAGTTCAGGCGCAGTGGTGCGCACATGCAGTTTCAGCTCTGGGGAGGCAGAGGCAGGGGCTCCCCAGGGCTCACTGACTAGCTAGTCTAGTCACATTGGTGAACTCTGGGTTCTGTAAGAGACCTTGTCCCAAACAATAATGTGAAGCGTGGTTGAGGAGACACTTAAGTCTGGCCCCCATGTGCACGCACACACCTGCGCACACAAATAAAGAACAAAAAATTAACAAAAGAGATTATTCATTCCCTATGCCTTGTTTGGTGAAAGCAAGTTGCTTTTTGCCCATTTAAGATGACTTCCTTCTATTGGCTCTACAGCTGATTTAGAATGTTCAACAGGGCTAAACACAGAGCTTTCATATTATATACATATTTTTAATGATTTTTTAAATTTTTATTTATTTATTTGAGAGTGACAGAGACAGAAAGAGACAGATAGATAGAGAGAGAGAATGGGCACGCCAGGACCTCCAGCCATTGCAAACGAACTCCAGACGCGTGTGCCCCCTTGTGCATCTGGCTAACGTGGGTCCTGGCGAATCGAGCTTCAAACCAGGGTCCTTCGGCTTCACAGGCAAGCGCTTAACTGCTAAGCCATCTCTCCAGCCCTCATATTATATTTTTACTATTATTTAGAGACGGGGGCCTTGCTATGTAGCCCAGGCTGGCCTTGAATTCACCATACTTCTGTCTCAGACTACTGAGAGCTAGGATTATAGATGCTTACCTTGACGGAGGCCCATTTTCTCCACTTACCCAGGGCAAGAGTAACAGCAGCCCGGTGGGCCCAGGCCCTGGTGGAGCTCACACCCATGCCACACAGGCAGAAGCCTGTGGCAGGGGGGTTCTTCCTGCTGGGAGGTTCTCTCCTCTGAGGGCCAAGCAGAGATGCATGGACTCAGGCCTCTGAGCGACATGTGGGGCCCAGAAAGCAGCCTGGGAAAGGACCCAGTGAGTGATCCAGAGACGGCGAGGCTGGGGTACTGCTTGTTCTTCCTGGAAAATGCACACCTGAGGCCCAGTCTGATGAGGGAGCGTGCACTAGGCATGTGGCCAGACTAGGCACGCACCTCAGGTCGGTGTGGCTTGAGTTCCATCTTTGTCTGCACTCTGGCTTCAGTTCCTGGGGAACTGTTTTGACTTTGCAATTTGGCAATGTCTGAGGTGATGATGTGTGTAGCCAGCAGAGCTTACTCCTAGTATCAGCATGCTCCCTTGCTGATTAGATCCAGGAAATTCATGTTTGAAGCACAAGTCCATGACTTAAAAAAATATTTTTTTAAATTTTATTTTAATGGCAACTTCCATAACCATAAACAATATCCATGGTAATGCCCTCCCTCCCCCCACTTTCCCCTTTGAAACTGCACTCTCCATCATATCTCCTCCCCCTTTCAATCAGTCTCTCTTTTATTTCCCACCAGGAATAGATGGTAAGACCCTGTTGCTGAAGACTTCTCACACTTGGGCTGCAAGGCCACTGAGAAATCCTGCTGGAACCGAGCTGATAACCTCCTCCATGTAGACCAGCTGACAGAAAGCTGGAAGAAGCCATTCTGCACGCAGTTCAATGGGAGAGAGAGAAATCACCAGTGAAGATACTCAACAGTGGACACTGCAAACCTTATATTTGGCCAGCCAGGCCACATGAGCCAATGTGTGCAATAGTGGAAAGTCTGTCATGGTGGAAACCAACTGCCCTCTAATTGGCCCACTCCATGGGAGGGAATACATCCCTGATACTGAAAACTTAAAACAGGGGTAGTCATGAGCCCTAAGGGTATAATGTCTGCTGCTGTCTGGTTAAATGTATATACTAAGCTCATCAAACTGCCCAGTAAGCACTTCTCTTAATATTTTTAAATATCTTATTTATTTGAGAAAGAGAGGGTGTAAGGGAGGGAGGGAGAAAGAGAGAGGAAGATAAGAGAATGGACATGCCAGGGCCTCTAGCCACTGCAAACAAACTCCAGATGCATGTGCCACCTTGTGCATTTGGCTTATGTGGGCACTGGGGGATCAAACCTGGGTCCTTAGAATTTGCAGGTGAGTGCCTTAACCGCCACGCCATCTCTCCAGCCCAAGTCCATGCTTTATTCCTGCTAGAGCCCCATGCGTCTCTAACTCTTCCAGGCTCCCAGATCGTGTCTGCATGTTGTCTGTGCACGGTTAGGGGCAAAGCTTGGCCCGGAGCGTCCCATCTCATGACTTGGCTCTGAATGGAGAACGGTGGCACTATGAGGAGACACGCTGCAGAGCAGACAGGTGGCGACTTGTCTTCCACACCGGCTGCATTCTGGAAGTCGTCCAGCTTTCTCGTGTTTGTTCCTCCACCGAGGCATCCGGACACCAGGCACCAGGGTAAGTGAATGGAGTCAATGGCACGCTGTCCATCCCTGGGGTCAGGTAGTTAACAGGGGCAGGCACAGGACCTGTGTCCACCCTCACTCGCCTATATTCTGTTGGTGTGACTTAGCTGCTCCCCATGTCCCTCAGGGCAGATGAGCTGTGCCCTGCACCTGACTGTTGGGCAGCTGTGGCCCCTACAGTAAATATGGGGGCCAGCACGAGGGAGAGGAGATTGAGGTCCACGAGGGCAGGAGTGCCAGGGCTGTTGGCCCAGCTTCTCTGCTGCCGTGGACGCCTGTGCTCTTAGCTGGTAGGGACAGGGGCAGGGGCTGATCTCCCTGGTGCTGGTGCTTGGTGGCTCTGAGCCTCAGTGAGGGCCGATGGTTTTCTCAGAACCCAGTATTTGAGGCTGAACCCAGGGCCTTTAGCATGCTAGGCTAGTGCTTTGTCACTAAGCTGCATCTCTAGCCCAGTGTTCTCGGAACTCAAAGGCTCTTTCACCCCAGCTCTGGGGGCTTTGCCTCTGCTCATCGTCACTCGGCAGAAACAAAGGGACAACGAGGTGCTGGCCTGGAGGTAGGACGTGTGTCCCCCGTTTCCGTGAATGTTCTTTCTACTGGCTCCTCTCTCCCTTCCTTGATGCCTAAGACCAGAGAAGGACCTTTGCTGGGAGGTGCCTCCCAGAGCAGCAGCTGAGAAAGGGACCAGGAGCAGAAGCCTGGAGCGCCACCTAGGGGAGGAGGTGGCCCTCTGCTCACTGCTGATCCAAGTGACTTCACTGTCACTGGGTTTCTGAAAAAGCCAGAGCTTACATTAAAAAAAACACAATAGGATGGAAAGAAAGGGAAAGAATTGCCATTTACTTCAAAGAATGATTTCTCATTTACAATTTAGTAATCTATAAAAGATGAAGGAATTTGCACTTACGTAAAATAGCGAAGTGGTCACCTCCATGCTACACTGAGAGCAATATAGATGGATAGGGGTTTCAGGAAGTTTTTTTTTTCCTCCTTTCCTTGAGGTAGGGTCTTGTTCTAGCCCAGGCTGACCTGGAATTAGTTTTAGGCTGGTCTCAAACTCACAGCCTCACAATGATCCATCCTCCTACCTCAGTCTTCTGAGTGTTAGGATTAAAGGCGTGCACCACTATGCCTGGCAGGAAGTCTTATTTTTGTCCTTATATTTTTCTTTCTTTCTTTCTCTCTCTCTCTCTCTCTCTCTTTTTTTTTTTTTTTTTTTTTTTTTTTTTTGGTTTTTTGAGGTAGGGTCTCTCTCTAGCCCAGGCTGACATAGAATTCACTATGTAGTCTCAGGATGGCCTCGAACTCATGGTGATCCTCCTATGTCTGCCTCCTGCGTGCTGGGATTAAAGGTGTGTGCCCCCACACCTGGCTTATACTTTTCTTTAAGTCATGAAAATGAACACCTAGGGGCTGCAGAGATGGCTCACCAGTTACAGCCACTCGCTCCAGCACCTGTATAAAGCCACTCACAGGACAGACTCATTTGTGGTGACAAGAGACCCCGTGAAGAAACAACTCCTCTGACCTCTCCATACAAATAAATAACTTAGAACACATAAGAATGTTCCTGGAAGGAAAAACTGAGCTACATTCCTTGTTGGGGGTCCATCTAGGATGCAGGCCAGTCTTTCTGATCAAGCCCTACTTACAGGTTAAAGACTCTCTCATCTAACTCTTCCCCAAGCCCCAGTGTCCTTCACTCCAGCGCCAGTTCAACAACTGCACACTCACTCCTCCCGTAGCTTGCTCTAGCTCAGTGGTTGCTTAGAGAAGCATCCTAGGAGTTGGCCTGGACTTTTCTCTGCTGAATCAAGCTAACTCATTCAACAGGAACCACCAAGGCTCTATCTCAAAATATTTCTAGAACCTGACCGCAGGCCCTGTACAGCTCCAGATCTGAGTCAGCACTGTCTCCTGGCCTGCGTTACTGCAGTAGCATCCTAACTGGCCTCCTGCCTCCACTATCAGATTTCAGCGGGCTACCTGTGACACACTTAGTCTCCGCTCTCAGTTCTTGTTTACTAAGTGCTGAGAGGGTGTTACTCATAATCACCCCACTGCTCTCTGCTGATCCTCAGCACCAGGAAGCACCTTTGGACTCTCCTCCAGATCGCTAACCTTTCTTTTTGAAAACACAAAGGCACATGTGGGCGCGCGCGCACACACACACACACACAACTTCTGTGACAAGCTGTGGAGATAGAAAGCACATTGTGAGAGAGCAGTTCCTTGCTCTAATTTGGTATCATGTGGAGCAGTTTACTTATTCTGTGCTTTTGGACAGGGTCTTATTAGCCCAAGCTGGCCTACAAGTCACTCTGCAGTTACACATGACCTTGAACTCCCGAGCCTCTTGCTTCCAGCTCCCAAGTTCTGCCACTGCAAGTATGTAACACTATGCTCAGCTGGAGGAATTTTCTTTTTCTTTTTTTGTGGCAAAGTCTTGTTCCACCTCAGGCAGACCTGGAATTCACTATGTAATCCCAGGCTGGCCTCGAACTCAGAAATTCTCCTACCTCTGCTTCCAGAGCTGGAGGCCCTAGCATGCCCATTTTCTCTCTCCCCCCTCTCATAAATAAATAAAAATATTTTTTAAAGAGACAAATACCATTTGATTTCACTTGAATGAGGTACCCAGAGCAGTGAAGCACAGTGACAGGGTAGACAGGTAGATGCCGGGGCCACGGGGAGAAGCGGGTGAGGAGCTCTTCACGGGGACAGAGATTTGGTTCTGAGATGTGGGCTGGGGCCACTTCACAGTGTGAACACTCTTCACGTCACTTAAAAGTGCTTAAATGAGATGTTTTGTGTATTTACAAACACAAATTAGGAAAAACTTAGTTGAAATGAAGGCAGCATTTATTCCATTTCCTTGTCATCACATGATTTAAGGCACGAGTGGTGATTGTTTGGCAAGGACAACACTTCTTTAGCCTGTTACAGCTGGGCTCAGTCCGGGAACACATCATGTTTGCCTGGCACAGCGAAGAAAATCGAACGCACTTGCCTCACCAGGGCCTGGTCACATTCCATCACAGCCTGAGTGGCAGGCCACGGCCACGGCCAGTGGGCCAGCGACTCTGAAGGTCGGTCTCCTGTGTGCCTGTGGCCTGGCCAGGGAAGAGGGGGCAGGGAGCTCCCCATCTCTTCAGGCTGTGTTCTGAATGATTAGGGCAATGCCTTGGCCACCTCCGATGCAAGCAGACCCCACGGCGTACTTTCCACCTCGACGCCTAAGAAAGAGAACAGTGGCTGAAATCCACTCCAGTAAGGAACTCCCTGTGATAACAAAGCCTCCCGTTTTATACACTGAGTTATGAAGAACTAGGCTAATTAAGTTAATAGTCCTCATCACATCTGCATGGCTCATCTCCCCGCCCTTTCCCCAGTTCTCAATTTTGGTTTATGTGCTCAACACATGCCAGAATTCAAAATCAGAATACTCTTCATTTTTTAGGTCCTCATGCTTGCTCAAATTTGCACAGCAAGCACTCTACCCACTAAGCCATCTCTCTAGCCCTGTTACTTGTTTATTAAAATTATCCTTGTTAAAAAATCAGTTATATGGGCTGGAGAGATGGCTTAGCAGTTAAAGTGCTTGCCTATGAACACATGTTCGAATCTCCAGGTCCCATGTAAGCCAGATGCACAGTGATGCAAATACACAATGTCGCACATGCGCACCTGGGGGCACACACCTCTGGAGTTTGTTTGCAGCGGCTGAAGGCCCTGGAGCGCCCATTCTCTCTCTCTCTCAAATAAATAAGTAAATAAATAAATAAATAAAATCATTTAGAGCCAGGTGTGGTGGTGCACACCTTCAATCCCAGGCAGAGGTAGGAGAATCACCTTGAGTTTGAGGCCATCCTGAGACTACATTGTGAATTGCAGGTCAGTCTAGGCTAGAGCAAAACCCTACCTCAAAAAAAAACAAAACAGAACAAAACAAAAAAATCATTTACTTGGGAGAGAGAATGTGAGTGAATATGGGCAGACCAGGGCCTTCCACCACTGCAAATGAATTCCAGATGCATGTGCTAACTTTGTGCTGCTGGCCTTATAGAGGTTGGGAAATTGAACCCTGGCCATCAGGCTTCCAAGCAAGTAAGCAAGCACCTTTAACTGCTGAGTCATCTCTCCAGCTCCTATTGTCCTTTTACATTGCAGTAGGAAAGTGAATATTCTTATTCAAAGAATAAACAATAAAAACAGAACACATGGCTGGACAGATGGCTGAGCGATTAAGGCTCTTGCCTGCAAAGTCAAAGGACCCAGGTTTGATTCCCCAGGACCCACATAAGCCAGATGCACAAGGTGGTGCATGTGTCTGGAGTTCCTTTGCAGTGGCTAGATGCCCTGGTGTGCCCATTCTCACTCTCTCTCTCTCTCTTTACCTCTTTCCCCTCTCAAATAAATAAATAAAAATAAAATATTAAAAAAAAAACCTGAACACAGAAGAGTGAGACAATCTAAGAAAAAGGTGGGTGTATTTTGGGCTCAAGAAATGAAAACAAATGTATCAGATTAGGTGTACTGTGGGAAAAGATTAAAAACAGGAGGTCATTTAGGTAAATGGGGAATGAGGAAGGGGGCAGGAACACCAGCCCCTTTGATGAATATGGTTTCAGAGTCTCATGCTTTAGAACGAATGTAATTAATGCAGTCTGTCCATATAGAACAAGTAATGTAGAAAGTGTTCATGTCCCATTCACAGAAAGTAAATCAGTTCTTATTCCTCAGCCTTGACCTGTGACCTTGGTGAGTTATTTTTGCATATGTCAATCACTCAGTGAATCCTAAGTGACACAAATCCTACTTCCTTCAACCTATCTGGACTGGTTTCAGCCTCATACAGTTGGTTTGGTTGCAATTTTACTACTAATAGAGTAAAATGGCCCCAAATACCCAGAGCCTGAGGAGATTTTCTATTAAAACCAGAGAGCACCGAACACTCTAGACATAGCTAGAGGAAAACTTAGCTTTCACCTAAACTGCTCTTCAACAGTGGCATCTAGATCAGTTCCTACGTGGCATTTTGTTTGCTTCTTAGATACTTTCCTGTTTTCATTGCAGTGTCATGAGGAGCAGGGCCTCGGGATCTGCTCACGGCCAGTGCCAGCGATGGCCAGATGCGCGGCCCCCAGGGAACACATGCTGAGCCCTTGCACAGCGCAGAGCACACAGGGGAACAGCGTGGGTCCCTAAGGCACAGCCTTGAATAAAATGAACAACTCAGTTGGAAGACCAGCTGTGAAGTGCTGCCTACGTAACTCGTTCCTGGTCAGAACCAGGGCAGGGGATACAGGGAAGAGCAAATATGGATTGTCCTGAGTTAACCTAAATTCACATAGTTCCATTAAAAACAGCGCATGTGAAATGCAGCAATTTCCAGCAAGTACCTGAGTTCATGAGCCAGGTGTGCAGTAATTCTTGATCCAGAGGCTCCCAGTGGGTGACCCAGAGCAATGGCTCCTCCGTTCACATTGGTTTTACTTGGGTCGAGATCCAGGGTCCTCTGAACAGCCAGGTACTGGGGAGCAAAGGCTTCATTCACCTGAGAAAAAATGTTAGCACTGATAAAAATCCTTGAAAGGAAATTTTTAACAAAAATGCCCAGGCCCATCAACAATTCTATTTCTTCCAATTATGCACACAATGCTAGGTGAGTTCATCTCCAATCACTGCATGTAAAGACTGTGCTGGAGAAGGGAAGTTTTCATTAATATTGGTCAACATAACCATGTTCAAGGTTATACAGAACTATCTTCCTTTACAAAAGATGTTAGTTTAAAAATGGGTACAGTATGGGGCTGGGGAGATGGCTCAGTGGTTAAACGTGCTTGTTTGCAGTCAGCTGGCCCTGGTTTGATTCCCCGGTGCCCACACAGAGTCAGGTACACAAAGTAGCACATGCATCTGGAGTTTGTTTGCAGGGGTGGGCGGCCCTGGTGTACCCCTTTATATTCTCCCTCTCTGTAAATATTTAAATAAATAAATAAAAATGGGTATGGAGCTAGGTGCAGTGGTACACATCTGTAATCCTAGTTACTTAGGAGCTCAGACAGGAGGATCACAAGTTTGAAGCAAATCTGAGCTACATAGCAAAATATATGTCTTTAAAAAAATGGTGATATATTTACTAAAGGATACTTTAAATACTTAAAACTAAATGTATGCCTTATAGGAAAAGCTATCCTCAAAACTTGTATAGGGCTGGAGAGAAGGTTTAGTGGTTAAGGTGCTTGCCTGAAAAACCAAAGGACCCTGGTTCAATTCCCAGGACCCACATAAGTCAGATGCAGAAGGTGGCACATGTGTCTAGAGTTCATATGCAGTGGTTGATGGCCCTAGCATGTCCATTCTCTCTCTCTCTCTCTGCTTCTCTCTCTCTAGTAAATAAATAAAACAAAACTTGTATAGACACACACTAGAGCCAGAGAGATGCTGTAGAAAACCCAGGGGTTTAGGACCAGACTGATGATCCAAATAGAGGCTGAAGCACTTACTAATGTGTGACCTTGCACATGCCCTTTAAACTCTCTTTATGTCCACATTTCCCCAACAGCAAACTTCACTTACACTATCATGCTTAGAGCTTCTGTCAAGGTTAAGTAAAGTCACAGGTGGCAAATGTCTAAGTTACTCCTTGACATATACAGCAAGCACTCTAAGTGGCTGCTGTTGTTAGCAGTCCTAAGGGCCACCCTTCCAAGAAGCCGACAGGCACCTTTACAGCGAAGGCTTGCAGGGAATGGCCCTGCACTGAAATGTGGCAGCACTGCAGGGTGTCATTAGAATCATCCCCAAGGCTGGCTATGAGAATTACCTTGCTTCATTTACTGCACTGTACTTCTATTTCATCTTAGCTAGAATTTTATAAAGAAAGCAGATTCTGACAAAAGCAATTTTTACAGAGTTGGCATCAAATTTCAATTTGTTTTCTGCATGTGTGCATGTGTGTGGAGGCCAGAGCTGACACAGGATGTCTTCCTAAATCATTCTCCACTTTTTTTTTTCAACAGCATCTCTCACTGAACTCAAAGCTCACTGATTCATTAGACTAGCTAGCCAACAATCCCCAGGGATCCTCCTGTCCCTGTCTCCTCAGCCCTGGGATTACAGACACATGCCTGGCTTTGACCTGGGTGCTGCAGATTTGAATTCAGGTCCTTAAGCTTCTGCAGTAGCACTTTACCAACTGAGCCATCTCTGTAGCCTCAACTTTTGATCTTGTTCTGAACTTTCCCGCTGTATTTTCTGTGCTCTCCCAAGATGGTATCTATTTGCCCGTAGATCAATACTACTCTTGTTTTACACAGTCATTCTCAAGTAGGCTTTTGAACCCAGGGGAATAGTGCTCACAGCAATGTCCTTGAGTTTATGATACAGTTTATGTATTTATACATCTATAAATGATTAAAAATAGCTTGGCTGTATTTTGAGAGTTAAGTGTAAAGTCAGAAATTTGGTGGTACCCTGCTGAAGCTCTGAACTGAATCTACTAAGGATGGAAGAAGAAATTTAAGGAGAAACCCTTTGTTTTTCTGGATCCTGGATTCCTGGGTGTGAGGAAACCACACAGGTGCTTACTCCTCTATTAACGTAAGTAGGCATTTCCTCTGTCATATTAGTTATTTCCCAATGCCAAGCAGCATAGGTCTAGTCACCTGAAACTCGCAAATATTCCCTGAAGTGATATGTATATAGTCCATCGTTATGGTATTTTCTCCTCTGTCTCTTCTTCATCATTTGAGACATGGTCTTGCTATGTAGCCTATGGCTGTGTTCTTTCTTTTGATTATGCTAAATGTTAAGGTCTTTTTATTCTAATATTAACATTTTAAAAAGTCACTCTTGGGGCTGTGGTGTAGATCAGCAGTGCAGCATGCACTTAGTATGCATTAATCCCCAGAACACACACACACACACACACACACACACACACACTCTCTCTCTCTCTCTCTCTCTTTCTCTCTCTCTCTCATTCTACTAACAAACCTAATTTTCAGTAGAAAAATTATGATAGGTGCATAATCTGCCATTATGGTAGAGAAGCCAAATATGTTTGAGTAGAGGCTAAATTTGAGGATGTGCAAGAAACTTCTAGACTTGGCATTAGATACTGCTACTGTATTGTCAATTATTTTACCTATATTTTTTTCACTTTAACCTTTAAAATAGGGTTAAGGTCACCATTTTACCACCTTCCAGAACATCAGTTTAGCAGGCATGTTATCAGTCTAATATGCAATAGCATTTCATAAAACCCTATGAAGTTTCCAGAAATTTATACTTTAGGAAGAGAAATCAGGATGTTTGAATTTTTAAAAAGAAAGCAAAACATTTCAGTCAGGTGGGGGAACAAGGCAGCACAAAGCATGCAATGAAGGCAACACCCACATTGATGGACTTCAAGTGGAAAAGTTGCCAGAACTCAAGCAAAAAGAGCCACTGTACACCAAGGCAAAGCACGTGTGTTCTAGCAGTTCACTAACCTCTACCAAATCCATGTCCTTAAGACTCAGTCCAGCTTTCTTCAATGCCCCATTGATAGCAGAGACAGGACCTACAGAGGAACAAAGGTCTTATATAGGAATGTATGCCATCTTACTATTTATATATCAAACTTCTCCTTTGAAGCCAGGTGTGGTGGTGGCTGAGGTAGAAGGATCATGAGTTCTAGATCAGCCTGGGCTACACAGTAAGTTTGAGACCAGCCAGAACTATTCAATTAAATCAATTCAAGATGAGCCTGTGCTATGTAGTGGCAACCTATATCAAACAAAATAAAATTAAATGAAACAAAACAACACAACTCCTCATTTACTGCACAAGTGAGGAAGAAATGGGACGAAGTTAGCAGCCACAAACTTTGTTACCTTGCCAGCATATACGAAATCATGTGCCAACAAAGAACCAGAAAACGAGAGTGTGCAAAGCTGACTGGTCAATCGTGGAGGAGAGACGTATGTGACGTGGTCTACTTGGTTTTAGGATTTCAAGCAGCTAAAGGCATCACATATAGGATTTACAGTCAGTACAGATCAAATCTGATCTCAAATGGCCAGGCAGACTGAGTGTCCTCCTGGGATCGCAAACTATACATGCACCCCGAATCTTCAGGCCATTTGATAAAAAGCAAGAAATAGCAGTAGCATCTCCACAACGCACACGAGACAGGGTGGCCCAGGGCACTTTCGGAATCATCTTAACCCCAACAGAAAGTGGACAGTCCAGAGCAAATGTGACCTGTAGCTTCACCTAACACTTCCGAAGGAAACCTAAACTCCCACATTTACAGTTTGGATTTTCTTATAGTTTTTAGCAAATATTTTCCCACAAAGTAAAACACCTGGCTGGAGCTATGCTGTTTCCTTCTCTGCTTAATCTTAAAGCATGGAACTAAGCGTCTATAGAGAAAAATATATGGTCTGTTTAGGATTCAAGTAGTCACATATCTGTAACAGCTTCCCAAATGGGCAATGGATCTTTACCAGAAAACATGATGCAATTTAAGTGTAACGGTACTTGACTTTGACACCTAGCTAAAAAGCTCCTTGGACAAGCCTGCTTATTTAGTGTGACCATCCAGCTAATGTTTGTTTGTTTGTTTTTTTTCCCCAGCTAATGTTTTTTAGTTTAAAGCAGCAGTTTTGAACCAGTACTGATGTAATATAGTCTAACTATGATCCTCTTTGTATATCTAAGGAATGAGTAGTAAACAGTAAAGCATTAGTTAACCATGTGGCCAAGGGATTATTAGTCAGTTTAATAAATTATTTAGTTAGTTTATTTATGAGAGAGAGAGGAAGACATAGAGAGAGAATGAGCATGCCAGGGCCTCTAGCCACTGCAAACGAACTCCAGGATGCATTGCCACCTTGTGCAGCTGGCTTACATGGGTACTAGGGAATTGAACCTGGGTTCTTAGGCTTCGCAGGCAAATGCTTTAACCGCTAAGCCATCTCTCCAGCCCTATTAGTTTTTACCACTGTGATGAAATATCTGAGATTATAAGCTTATACCCCAAAAGTGGGGCGCAGTATCCTTCAGTGATAATGCAAAACTGACAGTGTTAAGACATTGTACATATTTCTGTCTTTAAGAACGTCAGTGCCGGGCGTGGTGGCGCACGCCTTTAATCCCAGCACTTGGGAGGCAGAGGTAGGAGGATCGCCGTGAGTTCGAGGCCACCCTGAGACTCCATAGTGAATTCCAGGTCAGCCTGAGCTAGAGTGAGACCCTACCTCAAAAAACCAAAAAACAAAACAAAACAAAAAAAAAAAAACAAGAACGTCAGCAAGTCTGACTCCGTGTGCTCCTGTTAACGCAAAATCTTTGTAACACGTCACAATATGCTGTTGGCAAGCTGCCATGGTGCTGGAAAGTGCTCTGCACACTGCTGGGGGAGAAAAGCCACCAACACTCTTAACCAACAGAGGACCCTGTGAGCTACACAATGGCTAGCCAGGCAAGTTGTGTCCACTAGTGCAACAATGGCACGTCTATGACGGGAGTAACCAACTGTTCTCTGGATGTGAGGCCCATGCCACAGGAGGAAATTCATGCCTGGTACTGAAAACCTAGTCAGAAGTGTATGGCTGTGAAGATTATAGGCTATAGGGGCCTACTGTTGTTTGGCTAGATGAACATGTTGATCTAAGTATTTATGATTATGCCTATAGATTAGTGAGGCCCTCACTTTATGTCAGAGAAGCTTTCTGCATGTAGTGGTGACTCCTGGGGAGACTGAAAACTTGGCAAAGTGCTAAAAGTAAGTGATTGTTGAATGCTCAGAACTGAGACATATCTATCACACCCTCCAAGGCTCAGGGAACACTGCAGAAGAGGTGACAGAAAGAGTGCAAGAGTCGAAGGAAGGGAGGAGTGCTTTGGAATGCTGTCTTATGGACACGGGGTGGCTGTGTGACATTACAGTGCTGTTCTAGGCCCAACACCACATTATTATGGATGACAGAAGAAGGCAGAAAAAAGAAAAAATAACATTAAAGAAGATGGACTAGTTAGAAAAAAGCAGTTCAGTGGAAAGGGGATGGGAGAGGGGGACTAAAGAAAGTAATGAGAGGGGATTTTGATCAATATGTATCATGTGCATGTATGAAAATTGTCAATAAAGATAAAAATTGTTTATTCTAAAATATTTTCTATTTTTATTTGTTTGACAGAGAAAGTGAGAGAATGGGTGTGCCAGAGCTTCTAGCCACTGAAAACAAACTCCAGATGCATGTGCCATCAGGTGCATCTGGCTTATGTGGGTACTGGGGAATCAAACCTGGGTCCTTAGGCTTCGCAGGCAAGCACCTTAACTGCTAAACCATCTCTCCAGCCCCTGATTTATTTATTTGCAAACACAGAGAGAGATAGAGAAAAGAGATAGAAAAAATAGGAACATCAGGGACTCTAGCCACTATAAACAAACTTCAGATGCATGTGCCACTTTGTGCAACTAGATTTACATGGGTATGGGGAATCAAACCCAGGTTCGATTGCAGGCAAGTGTCTTAACTGCTGAGCTCTCTCTCCAGCCTCTCCGCCAATACTATTTAAAGAAACAAAAGCCACAATATGTTGGAGAATAAAGACCCCTGTGAAGCTTCTCTGGGAAAAAGTACTTATCTCAGACCACTCATGTTTATTTACTGGGACTCGGGAAGGTCAGTATTCTTATGGGGAAAAAAAGCTGGGGCTAGAGATGGCTTATCACTTACTTGCAAAAAAAGACGGGGAGGTGGAGAGATGGCTCAGTGGTTAAGGCTTTTGCCTGTGAAGCCTAAGGACCCATGTTCGACTCTCCAGATGCACAAAAAGTGATGCAAGCACACAACGTCACACATGCGCGCAAGGTGGTGCACGTGTCTGGTGCTCTAGTGGCTGGGACCCTGGAGCACCAATTCTCTCTCTCTGTTGTTCTCACTCTTTCGCATTAAAAAAAAAAAAAAAAAAAAAAAAAAGGAAACAGCCTTGTTTCTAGCTCTGGCTCTTCACATTAACAGCAGGCACTTCCCTGGGCTTCAGGGGTCAATTAAAAAATGCTTTGAACTGGTTGCTAACCTTCATCTTTTCAAGCACCTTGAACCCCTTTTAAAAATGAAGACAGATGAAGTTAAAACCGCTCCACTCAGCTGGAAGAGGGTCAAAGTCTCACCCCCACCTCCACCACTGCACTCCCCACGAGCAGCGCAGAACAGCGTCTTTCTAGAACGGTGTACTTCCCCACAGCCAGTCATTCTCCTCAAGCCTCAGCTCTCAGCTTTTCCTGGTCAGCAGCTATTCTACAGAGCTGTGGATGGCTACATGTAAGGAACCTGCAGAACTGACGTAAGAACCACGAGCAGAGCTTATAAGGACCGCTGTTTCTACAAGCTGGGCTGCCAGGCCTGTCCCTGTTCCCCCTGCTAATTCACCTTGCTTAATCCCACACTACAAGTGACAGATAAGTTTCTGGGGGGCTAAGGCATACGACGTCCTAAGACGCTTCACGTGTATGGCTGTGCTGATGACCAAGATAAAGACATTCCTTTTACAGTGCCACTCACTGTGACTTAGGACCAGCATCCCAGCCCAGAATGTGAAGGAAGAAAACCAGATTTTCTTTGTTCACCAGCGAATGCGGCCCTATCAGAACCTATCAGGTGAGGTTAAAATGAAAAACAACTCTAAAAGAACTACTGTTAGAAATCAGAGAAACTGGTGATCATCAAGTAGGCAGGTTCTTTAAAACAAAACAAAACATGCTCCTGGGCTCCACTCCAGACCTGCTGGAATCAGATCTTGGGAGGCGGGTTGCATGTGGGTCTTGTAGATCTGAAAATAATGAATGCCATTCCAACACACAGACGATTCATTTTTCAAGTCATCTTCCACGTCTACGGCAAAAGCTTTCCCTTGCTAATAGTAGGTGGCTGAATTCTAACAAGCTTTTGAGTAAAATTTTTTTTTTTGTTTGTTTGTTTATTTAGTTGAGAGCAACAGAGAGAAGGAGGCAGAGAGAGAGAGAGAGAGAATGGGCGCGCCAGAGCTTCCAGCCTCTGCAAATGAACTCCAGACGCGTGCGCCCCCTTGTGCATCTGGCTAACGTGGGTCCTGGGGAATCGAGCCTTGAACCGGGATCCTTAGGCTTCACAGGCAAGCGCTTAACCGCTAAGCCATCTCTCCAGCCCTTGAGTAAAAATTTTTAAAAAATGATTTTTAGCAGACGTCTGAATACCCCACAGTTCTTGTAAACATAAATTGGACACATACAGTGAAAACTAATGCACATGCCAGCTCTCTCCCCTAGGGATGCTACCCAGAGGTCGTTCTCGTCTGAAGAGTGTCGCAGCAAGTACAGCCGATCCCCACCACACTCCTGCATTATGTGAACTGGATTGGAAGGCTTTGCACAACAACCGTGCTGACACCCATCTTGAAACCAAATTAAGTTTGTCAAAAAAGTTTAAGGATGTAACAGTTTTTTTGGTCCTGTCAAGCATCTGGAATCCGTCCTCTCGAAGGCTTTTCCTTGGGCGTGAGGCCATGGGTAGGATGGCTCACAGCTCAGAGCACCAGTCTTTCCCGCGTGAGTGAGTCACCTCATTGGCTTCTTGTTTCCCCACTGGAAGAGGGCAGGAAACAGCAAAATCTGCATCACCTGCAGTGCCTAGACGTGCCAAAGGCTCCTTGTTACCCGGGTTTGTTGTGTGCGTACATGTGCTTGTTTTTGTGAGACCAAGTTATATCGTCTAGCCAAGGCTGGCCTGAAACCTGTGGTCCTCCTGCCTCGTAAGTGTTGCATCATGTATATAATATACCACCTAGTCTTTGTTCCACTGCTAATGCATACTTTTCAACTGGACCGTCAGATGGGAGAGGCCATGGGGTGGACAGAGAAGGCTGCTGGGGGAAGGAAGATGGCCCAGGCCACTGACCAGTCAAGAGCGCGTATGTGCTCAAGCTGCTCCACATTCCCTCCAGCGAGGATGCTGTCATCTGGACAGCTAGTTAGTTAGACTTCACTTTGCAAGTAAGCCTCAGCTGGGCCAGAGGAGTATTACTTTCACTTCTCGAGACAACATGCTTATCTTACAGTAAAAAATAAAATAAAATAAAAAGGAAAACAGAAAAGGGAACAGGAGGGAAAAAGAAAATAGCAAAGCACTTTAATTCCCTTCCCTTCCTTCTTCTCTCTCTCTCCCTCCTTTCATCTTTTTTCTTTTCCAATCCTCCCTCCCTTCTCTTTCTCTCTCTCCCCCTCCCTTCGTCTTTTTCTTTTCTCCCCTCCCTTTCTTTCTTTCATTTTTTTTCTTTTTCTTTGTTATTTGGTGGTGCCGGGGATCAAATCCTGGGCCTTACATGTCAGACAAGGGCTCTACCATTGAGCTACATCCCCAGCACCCCTGTTATTTTGTGTGTTTATTTTTGAAAACCTCAACAGACACGGAAGACATGACTACTATCCACAGAGAGTTTGCTTGGCCTTGGTTTTCCTTACTGTGTGTCTAAGACAGTTCTTCATAAAGATGTTCTCCATAGCGACCTTAATCTGGCTACTTTTTCAGGACTCTGAATGTAAAATAAGCTGATCTCCAGACATATTACATGAGTTGGTGTCATGATAAACTTACCAATACCCATGATGGTGGGATCACATCCGGACGCAAAGTAGCCCACAACTCTTGCCAGTGGGGTGAAGTTATGTTTTTTAACAGCATCTTCACTAGCTATGACCACAGCTCCAGCGCCATCAGACACCCCCTTAAAAACAGCAGCAGATTAAGTACTGATACAGGAACCCAGCCGGTCAAGGTTAGAGCTCATGGTGCTGAATTAGTAATGGAGTGGGATTAGGAAGAGGGTAATACACAGGAAATGCTGGCATAATTTGGGATACCAGTAAAATAACTGTGGAGCTCTTTTGCATTATGGGGATTGTTGAAGGCATGGGATATAACCTTGGCAAGGGACAACAGAAAAGAATGCCAAGGAAAAGCTTATAGTTAGATGTTGATAGCTATAACATGAAACCAGATGAACCATATACAGGAAAAAGAAAATTAGCATGATATGAGAACTAATATAATCAACCAGGAAGATTTACTTTCATCATTCTGAAAAAAAGTATAGAAATCAGATTATCAAGGATCCTAGCTGAAGCATATTGGTTGACTATAAAATTCTACAATAACAAAGTATGAACACTCCCAGGTAGAGCTAAGTAATGAAAGACTAGCACGAGAGCACTGGAAGCGACCTTAGGGTCATTTTGCAGGGAGCGCATCCGAGGAGGTCAGGAGGGAGCTGTGACACCCACCGAGGCGTTCCCTGCGGTGACAGTGCCATCCTTCTTGAACACTGGGGGGAGCTTCTGCAAAGACTCCAGGGTTGTTTGGGGCCGTGCGTGCTCGTCCATTTGCATCATCTGTTTTCCTTTCCTTGTCTTCACTTCAATTGGCGCCATTTCCTCATTAAAGTAGCCAGCATCATTAGCTGAAATAGCAGAAAGACTGTCAAAAGAATGAACAATGCAAAAAGGGAAACGAGAAACAAAATCAAACATATTCCTCAGTTTAACTTCTGATCGGCCCACTGCTCACAGGGGTCTTCAGTATGAGCCGTTTCTGCTTGCTTTCCACAACTTGCTTTAACAGCCAACAATTTAACGCAGTGCCCTGAGTGTATGCACATTAGTTTTTTACCTTTTTGAAATTGCTTTTTTTTTTTTTTCTTTCAAGGTAGAGTATCACTCTAGCCCAAGCTGATCTGGAATTCACTATGTAGTCTCAGGCTAGCCTCAAACTCACAGCAATCCTCCTACTTTGGCCTCCTGAGTGCTGGGCTTAAAGGCATGTGCCACCACGCCTGGCTGAAATTACTTTTTAAATGCTGTGTAATCCTTATAAGGAATGGTAGACAGCAGGGTTAGTTTCCATGAAACAGTACTAAATGGATTTAACTTTGGGGGGGAGATGAGATAAGTAATTTAAAAGTTATCAAAGTAGGGCAGGAGAGATAGCTTAGCAGTTAAGCTCTTGCCTGTGAAGCCTAAGGACCTCCGTTTGAGGCTCGATTCCCCAGGACCCATGTAAGCCAGATGCACAAGGTGGCTCGTGCATCTGGAGTTCGTTTGCAGTGGCTGGAGGCCCTGGCGTGCCCATTCTCTCTCTCTCTCTGCCTCTGTCTGTCTGTCGCTCTCAAATAAATAAATTAAAAAAATGAAAACAAAGTTATCAGAGTAGTCTATGCCACCAAACAATAGAAGACTAAAGTTTAATGTAGTGATAGACAACCTGAAGAGAGTTTAAGAGCTGTGGCCGATACAATCATATGTATAACATCATATCTACTTTGAACCTCTACGGACTTGAATGGATAGTAGCCTATCATTTTAGCAATAGTGCAAGTCAAGAAAAATGCCACTTTAACTTTCATATCACTGTATAGTTGGCAACAACTTCCCTTATCTGCCTTTATCAGGTTTGATAACAACCCTATTAGATAAAGAGGGCAAATATTATTTCTATTTTCACAGGTGCTCTGTGAATAAATGACTGAGATCAGGTAACTTTTACATGGTCCAAGTAGAAATCCAACTACCAATCTGGTACCTTCTGAACCAGCCTGCTAGAAACCCAGGACCAGAACGCACAGCTGAGTAGCACAGCGTCACCTCTGTCCCGCTCTTCCTTCTCATGTGCCAAGACGGGCTTTGTCCTCAGTACTTTAAGTACTTAACATCCCCAAATAAGAGTTTCCACTTGCTTTTAACAGTTTAATTTAAAAAAAAAAAAAAAACACCTTTTTCTAGGACTAACAAATCCCTCCACCTTGTCTTCCTGGTGCCTCACCTGCTGTCGGTGGCTCTGTGGGGACAGGCAGCACTGTGTGTCACAGGGCACTTCGGTGAGCGTCTTGGCTCGTGAACTGAGTCATGTGTAATGACTCTTAGTTGGGAACAGGAGGAGGCATAAAAAGATACCCAGTGGGTCTTTCCCAAATACATCACCCCTCTTTTGATTATCATATGGTCCATGGGAAAGAACAACTACATATAAAACATCCTGCCTACCTTGAACCTCCATGGACTAGAATGTTCTACAGTAATCTACTGCTTCAGCAATGGGGCAAATGAGGAGAAATACTTTAATTTTGGTATCACTTTGCAGATGCTTATGCAGTTCCCTCTGATGGAATGTATCATTTTGCACATATATATATAATTATAAGAAGTGCCTCACTGTGCACTTCTTATAATTCAACCAGTGCAGAACAACATCCAAGTGTTCACATAGGGCCAACTACCAATGCCACTTTTTAAAAAAATTATTTATCTTCAAAAAATTTTATTTATTTATTTATTTATTTGAGAGCAACAGACAGACAGAGAGAGAAAGAGGCAGACAGAATGGGCGCACCAGGACCTCCAGCCACTGCAAACGAACTCCAGATGCATGTGCCACCTTGTGCATCTGGCTTATGTGGGTCCTGGGGAATCGAGCCTCGAACCGGGGTCCTTAGGCTTCACAGGCAAGTGCTTAACCACTAAGCAATCTCTCCAGCCTCCAATGCCACTTTTTAAAGCAGTACTAACTCCTTTCAAAAGAAAAATCCCAAGTTAATTTTTGCAGTAACAGAATTATCTGATCACTTAAAAATGAAGGAAATAACCACAAAACGTGGTTTTCAAAGGTATTGTTTTAACTTGTGTATGTGTGTGGGTGTGTGCACAGGTGTGTGCACGCATGCCAGCAGAGACCAGAGACTGACCCCAGGTGTCTTCACGATCACTGTCTGTCTTATTCTTTTGAGACAGGCCTGAGCCCAGCTGAGTCAGCTAGGCGAGCCAGCACTGCGCCTCCTGTGTCTGCCTCCGCAGAGCTGGGCTGACAGGTGTGTGCTGCTCTACGTGGCATGCTATACTATGTGGGCACTGGGGATCCAGAGCCAGGTCCCCAGGATGTGTGTCACGCACTTCACCAGCTGAGCCATCTCGCCAGACCAAAGGAGTAAGTTTTAAACAAACACGGCTGCGTGCTCACTGGGATCTTTAGGACAAAACCTCCCGTGCAGACACTGTTCTGCAGACACTCACCGGCTTTCCACCTCTGCTGGGACTGCAGGGCGTACTTGTCGCAGTCTTCCCTGCTGATGTTATGCTGCACAGCAAGATTCTCTGCAGTCATCGCCATGGGGAGTTTGACATGCTGATCTGTCAATCCCGACCACAGAATGTCTTCTAGCTATAGAAAGACATTAAGAAGGTGATGTGTGAAAGCATTACCCTTGGAAATAGGTCATAGTTTCTTTGAATTTAAATAACAATGCCAGTTTATTATTACTATTCATATTTGATTCTTGGGAGATCTTTTAAAATCCACTGTCTCACGATAAAAATATATTTCATTTCCTTTGCAATGTGGAGCTCCAAAAAAAAAAAAAAAATACAACAGTTCTGAATGTGCAAGGGGTGATCACAGGAAGTTACCCTACAATCAAAAGTGAAATCCTTTGGTAAGAGACCTGGCACTAAATTATTATGCAATGTTTTCCTGTAGCTACTGAAGGGAAGCACACATTTATGCTGATTTTCATCTTGGGCCTTTAGTGATAGGTACAGCAGGCTGTCAGTTATTTCTAGGCTGAAAAGAACCTGGGACAGGGTCCTCATGTATCAGAAAAGACTGGTAATTATCACCTATCAGAACCTCTGATAATTATGTTCCACTTGCTGCCTTGTCCTCTTTTTGGGCCACTAACCTATCTTTGCAAAGAATTTCTCAGTGTCTAAAATACTCATACTGTCTAAGCCTCATTCTTTTTAGTTTCCAAAGAGGCCAAGTGAGAAACGGGGTGAGTAGTATAGGTCAGTCACACTATTAGGAGATGCTAACAAGTGCCATTAGCCCCTTTTCTATGGGAAGGACAGTAAACTTTAATTCATTACAACTGTCATTCTTATACATTCTCTTACAGCTAAATGGATCACTTGTTGTCTGACCAATGTGGACAATATGATACGCATTTAGACACAATAGTTTCAATGATGAGGAAGAAATCTATTCAATATATTCTGTCTCAGACATAATTTCAGTAAGTCATAACCAAGATTAAATTACTGAGTGTACTAACTCATCTATTTCTCCTCTCCTTCCAACTATGTAGGCCCAAATGTCAAAATAAGAGCTTTAAAACAGGCTGTAAACTTCAAATTATTCATAATTTTTTCAGTATTCTATTAGCAAAATTGGTTCCAATATTAGTTTCCTCTCTCCCAAAAATTAAGTTATAATTTCTCATATAGATAGCATAAAAATAACTTAAAAAAATTTCATAGTCCCAACCTTGGGATCTGATCCAAGTTTGGTTCCAAATCGTATGTTTCTGACACAGTAGGGAGCCTGGCTCATGCTTTCCGTCCCTCCACACAAGACGACTTCAGCATCTTTCACACAAATTTCCTGTTTAGGAACAGACAACAAAAACGCTTTTATTGCACCCAGCGTATGCATTCAGAAATACAAAATTAGTGGTAATTTTGATAAATACTGTATCACTTCATTCTTCAGCTCTTTTGACTGCAGCTCTCAGAAAAGGTGTAAACAAGAAGCCTCCAAGAGCTTGATGTTTACAACGAGCGTCAGGAAATCAGGACTACTCCTTAAAGTGCGCTGCTATAGAAGATCATGCAGAATTCACCTGCTTGGTATGTGTCTCTTCTTCATAATGAGAATGAATTTTACAGATACAACCAGTTATCATTGTATTCTCTTCCCCTGTGCTCAAGAGAGCAAAAATCCTTGCCTGACTATGCTTTAAAGAGATCATACTAAGTATACTCCTACTAACAGTATTATTCAGTACCTTTGTTTAAAAAAAAGACACTTCCTGGGATATTCTTACATTTTTCAACTCTGTCTTGCTTTGCAGTCTTTAGGTTGGTACATGAAATTACTTTGAATATGAATTTTTCAGGCCTGGATTTAAATTCAGCCTCTATGACTTGGTAACCTTTGACAATCTTTTGAAATCAGTTTCCTTGCCCCCTCCTGCAAATGGGAATACCCAGCACTTGGAAAGCTGAGGTAGGAGGATCACAATGAGTTTGAGGCCAGCCTGGGGCTACAGAGTGAATTCCAGGTCAGCCTGGGCTAAAGTGAGACCTTGCCTTGAAAGATAGTTTGAAAAAAATAGCTTTTAAAGAAAATCATGGCAAAATATGCATAACAAAAAGCTCACCATCTTAAGTGCTCAGTTCACTAGTATTAAATATATACACATTGCAATACTGCCATTACTATCATTCATATCCAGAACTTTTCAGTTTGCAAAATGAAATTCCATACCTAACACTGATCTCTTCTTCTCCTTCCCCCTCAGCCCCCGGACACCATCACTGTATGTTCTGTCTCTGTGGATTTGAGTATTCTAAGCTCCTCACAGAAGTGGAATCATACAGCATTTTTCCTTTTGTGATAAGCTTACTCTCCACTTGAAGGTTCTACTTAAAAGCTAGTGCTTTTAAGAAACTATTTTTTTCCTGTGACTATTTTTCAAGAAAAGTTATACTGGCTTCTAATAGGCACTGTAAAATCAAAAGCTAATGTGCTCTAGTGAAGTGAGCATTTCTTCCAGGAAGTATTGACATGAGCTCAGAGGATGAAGTCAAATGTTGTTCATACCTGACACCCACTCACAATGGACTGGAAACCAGAGCCACAGAGCCTGTTAAGAGTGAGAGCTGCAGTCTCCCTTGGGACTCCCACTCGCAAACCAACATGCCTCGCCAGGTAAATGGCATCCGCAGAGCTCTAGACCAGAGGTCGGGACAAGAAACAGAATTTCTTTATAAGTCAAGGCAGAAAGAACAAATGAAAAGCATGGAGATGTTGGCAACCTGTCAAAAATGATAAATGAGCCGGGTGTGGTGGCGCACGCCTTTAATCCCAGCACTCGGGAGGCAGAGGTAGGAGGATCGCTGTGAGTTCAAGGCCACCCTGAGACTACATAGTGAATTCCAGGTCAGTCTGAGCTAGAGTGAGACCCTACCTTGGAAAACCAAAAAAAAAAAAAAAAAAAAAAAAAAAAAGATAAATTATATGGCTGTGGAGAAGGGTACATGCACACATGAATACAGATTTTAAATATAATAAATAAAATATGCATTTATGTGTTTATGACTTGAATAAAAATAATTTGGTTACTCATGTTTTAATTTATCATCTTAATCTCTCTCTCTCTCTCTCTTTTTTGAGGTAGGGTCTCGCTCTAGCCCAGGCTGATCTGGAATTCACTACGTAGTTCAGTGATGTGATCTCCTACCTCTGCCTCCCAAGTGCTGGGATTAAAGGCACGTGCCACTACACCCAAATATCTCAATCTCTCTTAAGTGTACATTTCAATGGTATGAAAAGCACTTGTTATGTTTTTTAACTATGGCTAATGATTTTGGATTTTATCACATTTATTAATGATGACATTTATTGTTTGTAAAACAAATGGCCCAGTATAAATAAAAATTTTCTGATCATGGTAACTAAGAACAACTGCTCCTATGCCCCTTCATGTCCACAGCAATATTCAGTCTAGACTGGTTTAATCCTGAAGTGGAATCCAGTGAGCGTAAAGGCTAACATTTCAGATCTTGGACAAGATAACAAAATACTTCTAACCCTTTTGGATCCTTCGTTTATTAACATCAATAAGGAAACCAATTTTAATGTTGTGAAAGAAATGTGTTCATCTCTAATGATGCTTTCAAGCTCCTGCCGGCCTCCTCAGCCCAGAGGAGGCCACAAAACATCATCTTAGGCAAATTCACTGTCATCAATTATCGTCTTCAGCTCCTCCAGCACACTGTTATGTACATAAGCCTCGTTTCTGATCATGACATCATTTTTGTAATTGTAATTGTTGGCATTTCTCAATCTTCCATCAGGTTGGAACTCAAACTCCAGGAACTGGTGGCTGAATTTGCCCTTGTGACCCACATAGTAACACACATAGAAGTCACTCTTCATAGAGGGCTGGAGAGACGGCTTAGCGGTTAAGGCACTTGCCTGCCTTGCCTAAGGACCCAGGTTTGATTCCCCAGGACCCATGTAAGCCAGATGCATAAGGTGGCACATGCATCTGGAGTTCATTTGCAGTGATTAGAGGCCCTGGCACGCCCATTCTCTATCTGCCTCTTTCTCTCTCTCAAATAAATAAAAATATATTTTTTAATTTTTTAAATTTATTTATTTGAGAGCAACAGAGAGAAGGAGGCAGAGAGAGAGAGAATGGGCGTGCCAGAGCTTCCAGCCTCTGTAAACGAACTCCAGATGTGTGCGCCCCCTTGTGCATCTGGCTAACATGGGTCCTGGGGAATTGAGCCTTGAACTGGGGTCCTTAGGCTTCACAGGCAAGTGCTTAACCACTAAACCATCTCTCCAGCCCTAAAAATATTTTTTTTAAAGCTGAAAAGAAAAGACATGGAAAGATTACTCAGTTGTTAAAGGCACTTGCTGCAAAACCTGATGACCTGGGTTCAATTCCCCAGTACTCATATAAAGCCAGATGCACAAAATGCTGCTTCCATCTGGAGTTCATCTGCAGGGGTAAGAGACTCTGCTACGTCCATATATTCTCTGTGTCTGACTCTTGCTCTTTCTCGTAAATGAATAAATAAAATATTCTCAAAAACAGACATTCAGGGGCTGGAGAGATGGCTTAGTGGTTAAGGTGCTTGCCTGCAAAGCCAAAGGATCCAGGTTCCATTTCCCAGGACCCACATAAGCACAAGGTGGTACATGCATCTGGAGTTCGTTTGCAGCAGCTAGAGGCCTTGGCATGCCCATTCTCTCTCTCTCTTTCTATATGCCTCTTTCTCCTTCAAATAAATAAATAAAAATAAATATATTTTTTAAAAAGATGCTCAGGGGCTGGAGAGATGGCTTAGCGGTTAAGCGCTTGCCTGTGAAGCCTAAGGACCCCGGTTCAAGGCTCGATTTCCCCAGGACCCACATTAGCCAGATGCACAAGGGGGTGTAGACATCTGGAGTTCATTTGCAGTGGCTGGAGGCCCTGGCATGCCCATTCTTTCTTCTCTCTTTCTCTCTCTCTCTCTCTCTCTGCCTCTCTCTCTCTGTCACTGTCAAATAAATAAACAAACAAACAATTTTTTTAAAAAAAGATACTCAGGGCTGGAGAGATTGCTCAGTGGTTAAGGTGATTGCCTGCAAAGCCTAAAGACCTTGTTTTGATTCCCTAGCACCCATGTAAAGCCAGATGCACAATGTAGTACATGCATCTGGAGTTTGTTTACAGTGGCTAGAGGCCCTGGTGCACTCAAGTCTATCTCTATCTCTCTTCTCTCTTGTCTCCCTCTGCTTGCAAATAAATAAATAGAAGTATTTTTTAAAAATGAAAAACACTCAAAGGTAGACATGATGGCACATGCCTTTAATCCCAGTACTTGGGAGTTAGAGGTAATGCTTGTGAGTTTGAGGCCAGTCTGGTACTATAGAGTGAGTTCCAGGTCAGCCTGGGGCTAGAGTGAGACCTAACTTAAAAAACAAAAACAAAAACAAAAAACCACTCAAGACCTAATTTAGTAACAGACCATACTACCCAAATTTTTCAGACAGGATCTCAGTTGGATTTAAACATATTAAGTATGCTCACTACTTGGGAACTTGGTATGTTAGGTCTTCAATATAAGACAGAAATGTGTAACAGTTTGTAACAATTAGGGCTCTAATTTTGTCTTTTAATGATTTTGTTCATTGACTATTATAGTGTACAGTATATAACCACTATAGTGAGAATCACCTGTATAACAAGAAATTCTATAAATTAGATGTAGCAAACAAATTTCTAGAAAGAAACAACTGAAATTGGTTTAAGAAGGGGTAAGACAATCTAAGTAGATCCACACAAATAAACAGATTCATTTAATAATGTTTTTTTCAGGCAGGCCCAACAGAGTGGCCTTTTTTTTTTAATATGAGAGAGAGAGAGAAATAGTGGTGCGCCAGGGCCTCCAGCAACTGCAATCTAACTCCAGATGTGTTCGCCCCGTTGTGTGCATGTGTGACATTGCGTGTTCGCGTCACTGTGCTTCTGGTTCATGTGTGACCTGGAAAGTCAAACACAAGCCCTTAGGCTTTGCAGGCAAGCATCTTAACCACTGAGCCATCTCTCCAGCCTATCATTCAGTGATTTTTTTAAAAATTTATTTATTAGAGACAGAGAGGGAGAGAGAGCGAGAGAGCGAGAGAGAGAGAGAGAAAGTGAGAATGGGTGCACCAGGGCTTCCATCCACTGTAAACGAGCTCCAGACACAGGCACCACCATGTGCATCTGGCTCACGTGGGACCTGGAGAATCAAACCTGGATCCTTATCCTTCACAGGCAAGCGCCTTACCACTAAGTCATCTCTCCAGTTCTCAATAATTTTTTTTTTTTTTGGTTTTTCAAGGTAGGGTTTCACTCTAGCCCAGGCTGACCTGGAATTCACTATGGAGTCTCAGGGTGGCCTCGAACTCACGGCGATCCTCCTACCTCTGCCTCCTGAGTGCTGGGATTAAAGGCGTGCGCCACCATGCCCGGCTCCAGTTCTCAATAATTTTTTAAAAAGCTACTCATAGGGCTGGAGAAATGGTTCAGTAATTAAAGGCACTTACTTGTAAAGCCTGATGGCCTGAGTTCAATTCCCCAGTATCTATTAAAGCCAGATGCACAGAGTAGCCCGTGCATCTGGAGTTCATTTGCAGTGGCAGAAGGCCTGGTCCACCCATACTCAGTCACTGTGTGTCTTCCTCTTTCTCTCTCTCTCTCAAATAAATACTCTAAAAAAAACTACTCATAAAGAAAAGTGCAGAATAGATACACCAAAGAATTCTACCATGGGCTGGAGAGATGGCTTAGTGGTTAAGGTGCTTGCCTGCAAAGCCTGAAGACCCAGGTTCAATTACCCAGTACTCAGGTAAACCAGATGCCCAAGGAGGCACATGTGTCTGGAGTTCACTTGCAGTGACTAGAGGTCTCTCTCTGTCTGTCTGTCTCTCTCAAGTAATTAAAAAAAAAATTCTACCAAACATTTAAAGAAGGGTCACTACCATTTATTGACAAACTCTTCCTAGAAAGAGAGGACAGATCACTTTCCAACTTATTTTATGAAACCCAAACCAAGCATATCAGAAGAAAACTACAGTCCAAAATTTATTATAAAATGGATTCAAAAATCCATAACAAAATACCAGTAAACTGAACCTAGCAACCTATAGAAAGAATTACAATATGACCAATGTTATATGTTCATATAGTAAAATTTGTAATTAATTTAAAATAATGAGATGCAAAAAAGAACTACATGCAATGACTACATAGGATTTATCCTAGAAATGCAAAAAAATTGGTTCAATATCTGAAAATTACTATATCACAACATATCAACAGAATAAACAAAAATTATATGGTCATCTTAGTCAGTAACAGAAAAAGCATTTGATGAAATCTAGAGTTCTTTCATGACTTCAAAAAAAAAAGTCAAATACTTGTAACTATTGTGCTTGTCACGAAGACATGTTAAAGGAATTTAAGAAAATAACCCAAAAAACAACCGGAAGTGAGTGCCTCCCGTGCTACTAACCTGCATGACATTGCCCACGATGACACTGTCGATGGTTTCAGGTGGGATTTTGCCAGCAGACAGGGCAGCCCTGGCAGCAAATTCAGTCAAGTCAGTAGCAGTGAAGTCTTTCAGAAGACCCCCAAATGCTCCAAAGGGGGTTCGCTTTGCAGCAACGATAAACACACCTAATGCAATGAGGAAAGATTTGTAAGTAACCACAGATTAGTCAGTGTCTAACGTGTTTTAAGTGCTCTCACTGTAAAACCTCACGATGAAGTATAATTTTCAGTTAGGGAGCTTTAACAATGCACAGAGTGAGCCCTGCCCACAGAAGCAGAGCAGTGAAGACTGATAGGCCCTACATGCAGGTTCCAAGAACTGCACTGCATGCTACGGTGCAAATCCATTCCCCCAGACAACATTCTTGTTCCTCGTAGTTTACAATGCTGTTGAAAACTGGAATGCTTCTATGTGCTGATCAAAGAACCTTCAAACTAGAACCTCCCCTCCAGGAGGTTCCTGACATTAATGACCGGCCTCATATGAACTCCCTCTGGAACATTCCTGCCAAGAGGTTCTAACTTCTGCTGAGAAACTTTCAGTTCGAAGCAATACTCTACTTACATGTGAATGTACAACGAAGATGAAGGCTTTACATACCGAGCTGACCTGGCTCACCAAGTCTTCCACAAACCAGACCTGGTTCTAGTCAAACGCATGCATGACAGAGCTATGGTTTCTAGCAAGCACACCTACAGCTGAGGAATCTCTAGCCCTGAGCTACAGTTTCTAGAATGCAGGCTGCTTTGACTTTGAACCACACATGCCATCGCTTCTGAAGTCACAGAGTGAACAATTACAACTTTCAAAACACTTCAGCTATTAATTTTTTTTGTGATTTTGGCGTAAGTCTGGCAAGTCTTTTACTTTGTACATATAAAGCCCAGACCTAATGGTTCTTTTCCCAGGTCAGTAGAACACGCCGTTCCTGGGGCTCCGTGGTGTAGCGCTCACCCTCGGTCCCTCCCCAGTAAACTACTTCATCTGATGTTGGCTTTCCCCATGCTCTGCATTGCCTGTAGTCATAAAGTATGGAGGAATTACCCGCACATCTATTAATAAAGGAAGACATTACAAATCTGTTAATATTATTAAATAGGTGCTCCTGTACAAATAAATCATAGAACATTCTTTGCCTAGATACCTATTGCTACTTGCTAAAACCCCTTACCACTGTACCAATCTGTGATGTGCCCCTCCCCCACTAGTGTTGTGCAATAAAACCTGCACACCACTAAGTAGTGCTGGTTGTAGCAGTTTCATCATATTCCCTGACATTCACTGGTCACCTACTAAGTACTAGACATTCCATCACTGTGGGTCTGTACATGTGTTCATGTGTGCAGATGCACATGTGTGTGAGTATGCACGTGTGCGTGCCAGAGGACTACCTCAGATGTTTTGAGACAGGGTCTCTCACTGGCCTGGAGACTGCCGAGTAGGCTAGGCTGGCTAGCCGGCAAGCTCCAGGGGCCTGTGTGTCTCCATCACCCCGTGCTGGGATTACAGGAACACACCACCACACGTGGCACTTTAATGTGGACACCGGGGATCAAACCCAGGTCTTCCTGCTGCAAGGAATTATTTTACAGATGGAGCTGGAATAGAGCCCAGGCCCTCATGCTGTGAGGAACTGCTTTACTGATTGAGCTACTGCCTCAGCCCTGACATCTGATGACTTTCTGTAAGTATCTAATCCTCCTAAGTACTGCGATAAGTAATTATACAGCTAATACAGAGACAGATACTCTGTGATGCGTTTCATACTAGGAATTTTTGCATACACTGGGTTTATTTTCCAAAAACAATTTGAGGTGACATTTCCACATCTTATCAAGCAATCATAAGACAGGCATAGTGGCACATGCCTGTAATGCCAGGAACAGGGAGGCTGAAGTGAGAAGAGTGTGAGCTCGAGGCCCACATGGACTCCATAGCGAGAACCAGTTCCAAAAGAGGAGAGAGAGAGAAAGAAAGAAAAAGCAGGAAGGAGGGAAGAAACTATAAGACTTTGTACAATGAGTTTGTACTAAGATACTGATTTATAAGTGAGAGTACTCAAGCACACTATTGCTGTTATCTAAGCACCAACAGTTTTTACGCACGACTGCTTTCATGGACCAAACTAAATTTAGCTTAAAAATTTCAGTTTCTCTTTTCATTCCTGCTTTGAGAACCTTAGCATCTAAAAGCATGCAGAGAATAACATGTGTAACTATAATTGAAGACTGTTTCACTCAGTTCTTTACAGATGCAATATTCAGCTTGCAAAAGGCCATAAATGTTAGTTTGGTTATCAGCAGCACTTCCGGGAGCTGGGTTATTCCAAGCTGCTCTGCCTTCCTGAATATTTGCAAATGTCCTCAAATCTTCCTTTCCTAACAGTCCACCTGTTTTTCTATCATTGTTTTCCTGCTTTGTTTTATCTTTTGATATTATTTTCTTCGTAATTTCATTAGTTCTGATTTTGGTCATGGCCCAACCCTACCCCAGGTAACAATGAAGAGCTCCAGACTCTACGAAAGAACACCCGGAGGTCTGAGAAAATGAACAGATCTAGGCAGACATGGAGAAAAGCTGATATGCGGAAGAAGGGAACAAACAGTACAGAGTGAGTGTCCAATTTATTTATAGCATCTACCTTGAAGGCTAGCAGTCCATGCTGCATGGAGTGAGTAGGACTCAGAAACCCAGTCACACTGGCCTGAAGAATCAGACGACAAAGTTCATGGGCATCAAAGCCAATGGAAGGTGATGGAGAACTTAGGAATAAGGAGCCCCACCAAGGAGGAATCCAAATTTCACAACTAAACTCAGCCCAATATCCAGCCAGTCTTTAAATATTCAAGCAAGGGGCAAACCACAAGCATATCATCCAGGGTTAAACATTGACCTTGGATGTGGGCCACTGCTTAGTATAAAAAAGGACCAAGTTTGCAGTTTGAATTCAGCCAAAATAGCTACTTTCAGGAAAATCCAGTAATAGTCAACAGTAAGGTATTACCATGCAGCTATCAAGATGGCTAAAATCCAAAACACAGACACATCAGATGCTGGTGAGGCTGTGCAGCCACAGAAGCTCATTTATGGATGGCGGGAAGGCGAGGTAATACAGCCCCTTTGGGACAGTTTAGCAGTTTCATACAAAATAAACCCATCCTCACCACCATATTCCGCAATTGTGTGCCTCTGCATTTTCCCCAGTTATTTGAAAACCTACGCAAGAATGTTTTTTTTTTGTAATTGCTATGACTTGAAAACAACTAAAATGTCCTTCAATAGGTACATTGAGTGTAGTATGTACCATGAATATTATTCAGTGATAGAAATGAACCACGAAGCCATTAAAAAGAATCTAAGGTTTAGTGGCACACGCCTTTAATCCCAGCACTCAGGAGGCTGAGGTAAGAGGATCACCATGAATTCGAGGCCACCCTGAGACTACAGAGTGAATTCCAGGTCAGTGTGGGCTACAGCGTGCCTCTACCCTGAAAAAAACAAAAACAAAAACAAAAAAGAATAAAAGAATCTTTTATGCATATTGTTGTGAAGGCAGTCAGTTCTAAGAAGGCCATGTACTGTGTGAGTCTTACTACTTAATATCTGGAAAAGGCAAAGCTATGGAGACAGCAAAAAGACGAGTGCTTAAGGCAAGATGCAGAATTTTGGGGGGCAGAAAAATTACTCCGCCTGATGCTATAATGGTGATACATGTGAGTGGGAAGAAAAAAAAAACAAGGGTAGAACATTAAGGACTAAGAATGATTAAGGAATTATACATGAGGAGAGAGAATAGATACAAAAAAGATTCGAAGAAATAGTAAATGAAAATTTTCTAATTTGGTAAAACATTCGCTTGTAACTTCAAGCTTAGTGAGGCCCACACAGAATAAACATACCACACACCCCCTCCCTCCTATACCTCGGGACTTCATTGTGAAACTTATTCTGAACTCCAAAGACAACAATAATTTTAAAATGTCCATAAAAAGTACATTCTACATACATGGGATAGGATTGCAATGGCCACTGATGACCTCTAAGACACAATGGAGGTTGATTTCACATTTCTCCACCAAGCCCTTTTCGTGAGTATTTTCCTCACATTCAGTAATCCCAGACAGCATTTATAAAGGGCAGTGTTGGTAGTAAAAGTACAGTATCTACAAAAGAAAGTGCGTAGGAAAATAATAAAATCTAAAAGGCATTGACAGCGCAGATGCTGAAGATTTCTAAGAATTCAAGACAGGGAAAAGGTACTAATCCACTAATCTGAGGAGTGACTGAAAATCCCAGAACAATCCAGGCAAGTGGGTCAGGCAGAACAGGAAAAACAAAGGTACGAGAAAAACATGAACTTTGCCTGCCTCGCTATGAACGCTGCTGTGCAGTTATTCATTTTGTAAGAGACACCAACCAGGGCGAACTAAGACAACTGCTCTACATTCCGTTCTATCAGGAGTAACTTAGCAGTCCTGCTTGCTTGCCTTGAGGGGATACAGAGCTTTCTAGAAAGCTAAAGAGCAGTAGAACTAGTAGTTGTTAGGTAAGAAGAATCTGGGGATGGGCTGGGGAGATGGCCCAGTGGGTAAAGCCCTTGCAATGCCAGATTGAGTACCTGAGTTTAGATCATTAGAACCCACATTAAAAAAAAAAAAAAAAACAACTGGACGCTGTGGCGAACGTCTACGAGATGGAAGTCATAGATCGGAGAATCGCCCTGAAGCCTGTGTGGCACCGAACAAGAGACCCTGGTCTCACACAAGGTAGAAAGTGAGGACTGACACCCAAGGCTGTCCACTGACCTTTACATGCATGGGACATGCCCTCTCCCTGCCCTGCTCCCAAATCTGGCCCCTGGCCTCAAGACAAGGTAGGAAGTGAAGACCAATGAGCAAGGCTGTCCTCTGACCTCCACATGAGTGGAACACACACTGCCAGCACGTCTGGGAGACAGGTTCTTCTTGACTAAAATCTGATCAGCTAATGACAATCATTACCAATGTTACTTATGCTTCCATTCAAAATGTGTTCTTTGGGCTGGAGAAATGGCTTAGCAGTTAAGGCACTTGCCTGCGTAGCCTAAGGACTTATGCTCTACTCTCAAGGTTCCACGCAGGCCAGGAGCACAGTAACGCAAGCGCACAAGGTCGCACATACGCACAAGGGGGCACACACATCTGGAGTTCGATTGCAGTGGCTGGAGGCTCTACTGCACCAATTCTCTCTCTCTCTCTCTCTCTCTCTCGCATTGAAAAAAAACCAGTCTGTTGGGTTTGCCTCAAAAAAAAAAAAAATGTGTCCTTTGCCTAACAGTAATTAGTCACCACCATGCCCATAGGCACTTGGTAGACAATCTGAGAAGAACCTTATCTTTGATGTAGTCTAATGTCTCACAAGCTACTTTACATTTTTGGACATTAGTCTCAATCTGGAAGATGGAAAATGGGAGAAATATGATCACCACCTCTAACACACAGGGATTGAAAACCTTTATTTCCCTAACACAAGCATTGATGTACAATTTTGCTTTAATGGGTTTGTTATTCTCATCAAATTTCCACAGGACTCTGTAATAAAAATACTAACATGAAAAATCAAAATACTGGGTTTGGAGAGATGGCTCAGCAGTTAAGGTGCTTGCCTGTGAAGCCTAAGGACCTAGGTTTGATTCCCCAGTACTCACATAAAAGCCAGATGCACAAGGTGGCGCATGTGTCTGGAATTTGTTTGCAGTGGCTAAAGGCCCTGGCGTGCCCACTCTATCTGCCCCCCCTCTCTCTCTCTCTCTCTCTCTCTCTCTCTATATATATATATATATATATAATAAAATATTAAAAAATAAAAATATTTCTTATTTTGAAAGACAGCTCATTACAAGGCAGTTCCTAAATCAATTCTGTTTTCTGAATGTGTTCTGTCAAACCCACCTCTAAATCTATGCCAGGTCATTCCTCCCAAGTTCATTGTTCCCACCCAGTCAAAGCCATCATTTACTCCTTTCTGGCCCTCTACAGCAATAGGCCCTTAAATGGTTCAAGTGGCAGCCTCACAGCGATGAGGACATCAGGGCAGAGTAGAGGTCAGACACTGTTCAGTGTCCGTCCTTCCCTGCTTTAAATTCGTGTGTTGCCTTCCATTAAATTTACAATAAAAACCCACATTCTTCAGGGAGTCCACGTTCCTTGGGTCACCGAAATGATAGGTCCTTAGATCATGCCACCAAGCCTTTTTCTTGGCTCAGGGTTCTTTTCTTTGAATTCAAGAGAGACTTAGGTCTTTTGAGTTAAAATTCCACTTATGATCATTTGCTATGAAAAGGGAGTATACCATTTCTTAAAACTAGACGTTCTGAAGGCCTGCACTTGCCCGTAGCCGCTTATACTAAAGACAGAAACACCACCCGGCATTTTGGGGGGGCCCAGGCCATCAGGGGGACATCTCCCAGAGACCCGGGGCACGTCATTTACCCCCCAACAGCGACCAGATCTCCAGGCTTCCGTGTGCACCTGCTCTGCGTGGACCACCTCGCGCTTATGACACCGCCCCGTTTTCCCGCGAGAAGCGACAACTCCTGGGTCATGACTGCGCCGAGTGACCACCAAGGTCAGAAGCAAAGCCCGCGCAGGGCTCCAGCGGACCCACGAAAACTGCACCCGAGTGGTTCTGGCACGTCCCGAGTGCTTTCTGCTTCATGTAAACACTCTCCACCCCCATCCCGAGCCGGGGACACGGGGGCACCTTTCCCCCCGCGACTTGGGCTGCCCACGGAGCCCGACAGAGCCCCGGGGTCGAGGGGCGGCGGGCGGCGCTCACCTCGCAGCAGGGCCATGGCGGGAGCGGGGTCTGCGCGCGGCTCGGCTCTCCCGATCGGCGACGCCCCGCTGCGCCCGGCGCTGGGCCTTAAGGACGTGGGCGGTGCCCGGCGAGGCCACGCCCCCGACCTTTCGCCCACTTCTCGCCGGGGCGCGGCGGTCAAGGTTAGCTCGCGCCGGGGCGCGCCCTCCTCGCCCCGCCCCTGGGAACCGCCGGGGCCGCCGTACGCACGGGGACGCCCGGGCGAGGCCCGAAGGGCGCTGGGCTGACATGGAGCCTACTACTGCCTTTCCCGCGCTTTCCGCAGCGCACTTCCTCCCCTTGGCCTCTAGAAGACTCGGCACCCTTTGTTTCGGCGAGCGCGCGGACATTACAGAGCGCAAACAAGGCTGCAGAAGCTCGAGTTCCCCCAGCCGCGCAGGCGGGGGCGGGAGGAGGGGGCGGGTCCGGTGACGTCATTGGCCGGGTCTGCGGCTGCGCAGACTGTCGGCAGAGGTCTGGGCCTCGGGGTTCAGCTGTGGGCAGCTGGGGGGCTAGAGAGGGGTGTTCGGGAAGTAGTAGGGCAGGTGCTCCGGGGTCCCCGGTGCAGCCCCGAGTGAGCGCGCGCTGTTTTCCTTATATGATCAGGCCCCGCGCGGCCGGTGCGGAGCCTGAGAGGATTATGACAACGTGGCCGGTGACGTGGGACCAGGGGACCTGGAGCGGGGAGGGAAGGGGTGAGGGTCAGGTGAGGCAGAGACGCAGGGAGGTTTAGGGGTACCCTGGCCGACTCGCCGCGAGCCCTGCCGATGATGACGTGACCACTGCGCAATCTGAGATCTGGGACCCAGGTGATGGAGATTGCTGAGCTCCCGCTGAGGCCGGGCGAGCGGAGCGGCCTGGCCGGAGGAGAGGTGGAGAGATGCGCTGGGGCCGGCGCCCTGGAGGCCAAGCTGCCTGGGGCTGAGTTCCAGTGAGTGGGAACAGACGTGGGTGGCACTTTGCTCTGCACCGAAGTGGTCAGGGATTGCCCGCCTTAGCATCCAGGTTCTTAAGTGTTTTCGTAGCCCTTTGTAATGTTGACTTTTTTCCTCGAGGTAGGGTCTCACTAGCTCAGGCTGACCTGGAACTCACTCTGTAGTGCAAGGCTGGTCTCGAACTCATAGCGATCCTCCTACTTCTACCTGCCAAGTGTTGAGATTAAAGGCGTGCCCCACCACTCCTGGCGTCATTTTTGTTTGTTTGTTTGTTTGTTTTTCGAGGTAGGATCTCGCTCTAGCCCAGGCTGACCTGGAATTCACTATGTAGTCTCAGGGTGGTCTCGAACTCATGGCCTCATACCTCTGCCTCCCAAGTGCCGGGGTTAAAGGTGTGCGCTACCACGCCCGGCTTTCGTATCCTTTTGTATGCCTTCCTCTGTTCCATTTGTCCTCCACATATTTAAGAAAATTAGTTTTCCCTTGCATTCTACAAGCCACCATCAAGGGCACTTCCAAGTTTACTGTTTACTAAAACTAGAAATCTCATTGGTGGGTGGTTCCTAACACCAGTGAGTGAAAGGTTAACAAGGGTATCTACAGTTTCAGTATCAGAAAAGGAACTGGTGGGTATTGCCAACAAATGATCAAGCTTAACTACTAAGAATAGGACAAACTGACATACATGTCCCTTTCCGCAGTGAGACCTCACTTGGGAGGACTCCTCTCCAAACCACCTGAATCTGGTCACCTTAAGACAATCCAAAACTGAAGGTACTTAGATGACTATCTTTTGTTTCTCATAGGTGTACACAGAAGTATTTAGGGCGAAGAATCATGATGCTCTGCAACTAACTCAAGTGATTCAAGCATATAAGGGACTGGAGAGATAGTTCAGCGGTTAAGGCGCTTGCCTGCAAAGGCTAATGACCTGGGTTCAAATCCCCAGGACCTACGTAAAGCCAAAGCCAACTGCACAAAGTGGCAAATGCATCTGAAGTTCGTTTGCAGTGGCTTGAGACTCTAGCATGCTCATTTTCTCTCTCTCTCTCTCTGTTTATAAATAAAAATATTTTTAAATGTATACAAAAATGCTGAAGAAAGAGAAAACAAATGTGGCCAATTATTACCAATTAAATCTAAATAAAGAGCATATGATGGCTATTTTATTGTTATATTCTATAGGCTTTAACGTCTTTGAAAAACAGAAAGGTATGAGGAAAATTGTACTTTAAGCTGCCAAATTATTTGCAACAGTGTTCCCATCCAAGCACTAACCTGACACTGCTTAGCTTCTGAGATCAGACGTTATCTGCCACATTCAGGGTGGTATGGCTAGATACTGACTAGTACAGTATTCTTTAATATTTGCATAGCTCTTTAGGTCATTACACTGACAACACTATGTATATCAAAATTATAATTTGGGGCTACTAGACATTGGACTTTTTAAAAAATATTTTTTATTTATTTACTAGAGAGAAATAGAGAATGGGTGCATCAGGGCCTCCAGCTGCTGCAAATGAACTCCATATATATGCACCACCTTGTGCATCTGGCTAACGTGAGTCCTGGGGAATCAAACTTAGATTCTCTGACTTTGCAGGCAAGTGTCTTAACCACTAAGCCATCTCCCAGCCCCAGACATTGGACTTCTTATGACATGTGAAGTTAATGGTCTACTCAGACATTTAACCTTCAGTGTTTTTAAGAAATGCACTATGACCATTCCTTTCTGTACTTAATCTTGTGGAAGAAGTAGTGTTAGGAAATGATTGGAAATTAGCCTATTATAAATTCTAGTGTTAAGATTTTTTTAATCAGAATTTCAGGACTATCCAGCCTCCACCCTCTGAGTATCTCCCATGCTTTCTGGATAACTTTTCCATGTTTACACAATTTTCCCTACTTTCCCTGGTGTGCTAAAATGATGGAAGATACAGTGATGGCAGCTAGGGAAAGCTGATGTAGTCAATAGGGACTGGGACTTTTTTTTTTAAATGAGTATATAAAACTGCATATGGGGTGCACATCTATAATCCCAGTATTTGAGAGGCCGAGGAAGAAAGATCTCCAGTTTCATGCCAGTTTGAGTTACATAGTAAAACCCTGTCTCAAGTGAAGTCAGAGTTACGTGTTTATTCACTGTTAGTCTGCTTAGGTGAGAGTATCAATTTTAAGGAAAATACTAACTTGGCTGTGATTTCTCCTTTCAACAGAAGGTTCATGTTGCCAAACAAGGTTAGAAAAAAATGTAGACAGTAATATAGACACTAATTCGCTAAGTTTAGTGTACCCTTAGTTTCAGTAGTTGTCTTTGACTTGGGTGAGTTTGCTGTTTGCAAGGTATTTACCGTGTACACCTAAGAAGCCTTTGCCACTGACAGCATCATGGAAAATCCCTGATAACCTCCTTGCATTTGCTTTACCCTGTTGGTAGAAGACAACATTGTTTTGATGTTCTTCAGTCAAACCTCTCCAGAAACACAGCTGTAGTTAAATGATCACCCGTGCCATGGGAAGGTGCACACCGTGGGCATGCCTTAGAGAACTGTGGTGGGGGGGAGGGCACGGATCTCAGCAACAGGGTATCCTTTATATTTTATTTTATTTTAGGAAGAGAGAGAGAGAGAATCGGCATACCAGGGCCTCAGCCACTGCAATCGAATGCCAGACGCTTGTCCCACCTAGTGGGCATGTGCAAGCTTGCGCTTGCCTCACCTTTGTGCATCTGGCTTATTTGGGATCTGGAAAGTTGAACATGGGTACTTAGGCTTTGCAGGCAAGTGCCTTAACCGCTAAGCCATCTCTCCATTCTGAGGATCCTTTCGTTGGATGGTGACTAGTGGAACCAAAGAAGCAGGAGTTACTGTCAGGAAGTAAGTGAGGAAGAAGAGCCACAGAGAGAGTATGGGCACACCAGGGTCTCTTGCCACTGTACACGAACTCCAAATGAATGTGTCGCTTGTGTGTCTGGCTTTATGTGGGTACTGGAGAGTTAAAGCCAGGCTGGCAGGCTTTATAAGCAAGCACCTTAGCCAGAATCATCTCCACAGTCCCTCTTGGGGTTAAGCAACACTGTTGCTTAACAATAGGAACTTTGTATAAGACATGCATTATCATGTTGTGTGAATATCATAGTTTATTAAACCAAACAGACTGCCATAGGCAATAAGATTTTATGGGGCCACTTTGTATACACAGTCTGTGTGTGTGACAGAAATGTTCTTTAGGCCTGTACTGTAATCATATCTAAGAATTAGAGCAAGCTAGGCTAAACTCACAGCTTGTGAAGGAGCTGTAGTCTCTCACGGTAGCTGGCATGTTGGTATTGTATGATTTAGACCCTTGTTTTATTCTTTATTTATTTATGAGAGAGGGAGAGAGAATGGACACACTAGGAGCTCTAGCCACTGCAAACGAACTCTGGATGCATGAGGCACCATGTGCATCTGGCTTATATGGGTTCTGGGGAACTGACCCTGGGTTCTTAGGCTTCACAGGCAAGCCCCTTAACGAAGCTGTCTCTCCAGCCCTAGACATTTGTTTTTGTCTACACCTAGATAAAATTATGGAGTGGCCTTGTTTTCACCTCACTTTCTCATCTCAGAATGATGTTGGCATCTTGTAAGATTGTTTATGTTATGCAAAGAAGAGCAAAATGGTCACGGAGTTCCAAGCCAGCTTCCATACCACTCAGGCCTTAGCTCAAGTGTTGAACCATGTCGTGTTTTGAATGAGATGTCCCCATAGCCTCATGTGTTTTGAATACTTGGTTGGCAGCTGGTGGCACTTTGGGAGGTGGATCCTTGCTGGAGGAGGTGCGTCACCGGCAGTGACTTTGAGGTTCATTATCCAGATTGCCAGGGCTAGCTAGTTCACTCTTGCTGCTCCCACCCTCCTGCCGACGTGCTCCACCATGATCAAACTTCTTGAAACTGTAAGCCTGGAATAACCCTTTCCTCCTGTAAGCTGCTGCTTTCTGGTCAGGAGTTTTGTCCCAGCCATGAGAAGGTAACTGCAACAGAGGAGTTGCCAGATAGTGGGCCCTTTGTCAGCCATTGCCTGGTAAGTGTATCATGTATGGAAGTTGGCTCTTCAGAGTTTCCTGATATTACAGGTGGGCTTAGACCAGTCTAAGGATGAAGTGAAAGCCTCCTGGGTGTATTCTTTGGTTAGTCACTAGGAAGGAAAGGAATCTATCCTTGAGTTGGAAACTGGGTTCAAAGACCACTTTTCACCAAGCAGTCTATTGTGACCATTACTTTTTTTTTTTTTCTGTGCTGGGGACCAAACCCAGGACCTGGTGCATGCTAAGCATGTCATCTATCTCTGAGCTCTATCTCCAGCTACTGAGAATGTTCTTTCAAGAGTGGTTCCTATTGATGGGTGTTGTAGAGCACTATACCACGAAGAGATTTTGTTATGTGGTGCCTTTTCAGAATCCCAGTTGATTTTTATGTGTGCTCCTAGGTAGACAGGATTTCTGTTTCTATTACGTTCTATTCCATTGGTCAGGTTTTTCTAACTTCATACCAATCCTGATGTCTTAGTCATCCGCCATAGGCTTTTGCTGCTCCATGTAAATTTCAGAGTGAGTTTGTCAATTTTCTTAACCATGGCATTGAGATCTTGATCTTTCATCCATGGGGTGCGATTGGCAACATGGTAGCATGGAGTTTTTATCCTCACTAATGATCTTCCTTGTGTGTTTGTGTTTTTCATTTGCCACAGAGATCTTGAAAACATTTTTCCATTGTCTTAATGCAATCTCTACTGCATGTGAAATAAATAATCTGGTCTATTTCTGGGCTTTATTCTGTTCCATTGACCTGCTTATCTTCCTTACACTGAATACCTTGAATTTTGTAGCTTTGAAGTGATTTCTCAATAAACCCTGTTATCTTCAAGGAAAAAAAAATCCTCTCTCACCCACATCTTTTGGATGGTGAAGACCTCTGACTTAAACCTGCACTGAATCTGAACCTGGGCTTCAGAATGACATTTCTTGTTTTTTGGTTTTTCTAGGTAGGGTCTCACTGTGGCCCAGGCTGACCTGGAATTCACTATGGAGTCTCGGTGGCCTCGAACTCACCGCGATCCTCCTACCTCTGCCTCCCAAGTGCTGGGATTAAAGGCGTGTGCCACCACGCCCAGAATGACATTTCTGAAGAAACCATTAGAAACAAACTTTTAGCCAATGCTGCCTTTTGCCAAGCTGAAGTTTTGTTTAGATTTGGCACACCACTATTAATTCGAAAGTATTTATTTCCACAAATTTTTATCCACAGCTGGGTATTACAGTAGTAATGATTACAAGTGCTTTTCTCTATAAACAAACTATGTGTAGTTTACAGATTTGTCCAAAATGGAAAAATATTTTTTCAGTATTTCTTCTGTTAGATTTGCCCCTGAATATGCTGTGAGCTACTTCAGAGAAGCAGTCCTTTATCTAAATGTCAGTTGATTGCAAAATGCTATCCAAATCTCAGTGACTCTGTTGCAGTATTACTTTAGGAAATAGCTTTATTCATCTGGTTCCCTGTGTTAGAATTAATTTTTTTTGTAGGAAAAACAATTCTTAGTAGCCAATGGTATTTTACAATAAGAAAAACTCAGTCCTTTTTGTCAATGGCATTAACCTCTAATTTTCTGTAGCCCATAATTCTCTAATTATGGTACTAATGTGTACAAAAATGAAATTAGTTATTTGACTCATGCAGCAGATTAAGTTTAGAAACCAACCACAAATATCCCATGAGGAGAAACCAAAGAGTCCTGCTTTGTGCTTCCCACCCCGTCACGTCTTAGTAACGATTTCGTTATGGTGGCATTGTGCCGTCTTAAGAATTAGGTCCAGTGTTTGGATACATACAAAAGAAATAGATTCTGATTTGTTTCTGTAATCCTTAAAGCATTCATTAGGGCTCTAAGTAAATATTTGATGGGATATTTTTTCTAAATTCTCTAATCTAGTTTTCACAAAAGCCTTAAATGTTAGTCCTAAGAAAAGAGCTGGGAAGCGACTCCTACCTACAAGCTCAGTGGTGAGTGGGGGAAGTCTACCTTTGAGTCTAATGCGCTGCCCAGGTAAGCCTCTGTGTGACATCCATCCCTTCAACTGCAGCGAGGATGGCCCAGTGAGAACATGCAAAGGTACTATGCTTGTCAGCTTCAGTGACAACTAAGTTATGTGTAAATATACCCATTACTATAGGCAGGGCAGATAGGGCCCATGTAATACTTAAAACAAGTTGCTTATCAATGAATATTTTATGAAGTCATCTTTAAAATACTTGTTTTGAAAATTAAATCAAAAGTCCACTGGATGTTACACTGAATATTGAAATTCTTCTCATAGCACTGTAGTCCAAGAAACAATTGATAAGTTATTTTAGTAATTGCTAAAGGCACATAGTGAGAAGAATGTCAATTCAATTTTAAATATTTTATTTTATTTATCTGAAAGAGGGAGGGAGGGAGAGCGGGCGTGCCAGAGCCTCTAGCCACTGCAAATGAACTCAAGATGCGTGTGCCACCTTATGCATCTGGCTTATGTGGATCGTGGGGAATCACACCTGGGTCCTTAGGCTTTGCAGGCAAACACCTTAACCGCTAAGCCCTCTCTCCAGCCCTCAACTAAAATTTAAATACTAAAAAATAAAAATATCTAGTGAAAACATCAAACTTGTGTTACATTAAATTATTTAAACTGAAAGTCATTAGTTATTTCATCAAGATGGGAAGTGTTTAAAATTGGCCTTAAAAAGTGCAATGTGCTGATTGCTGAGGTTGTAGCTCAGTGGTAGAGTGCCCTCTTGGCATGCTCAAGGTCCCGGGCTCAATCCCCAGCACTGAAGAAAAGCGAAGTGAAAAGAATGAACATTTTATAGTTAACAAAAGATTAAAGTTTCCTGAAAGATGCTTTTCAGCTTCCAAGTATGAAGTTAAATCAGGAAGATCTAAACATGTAACCAAGTACTGTATTTGTTAATCATCTAAATTAAGTATAGTTCCAGGAAGATACTTGTCTTTTTAGAGAGGACTTAATCCATTTCTTAGACTAAGCAGAGGCTTCCTTACCACTCCCTCCCTATTTATTCTAATCACCAAGCTTTATTCAGTAAACCTTAGCACTACTGACCACCAGTGAGGGAGAGTAGTTACAGATAGGGAGTGCATGATGCTTTAAGATGCATGTAAGGACAAAAAGCCATTGTATTTGTGAAATCTTTGCTTATTACAAAAATGCTCATCACTGCTCGCAAGGCATTTTTGGTTTTCTTGAAGACTAGGTACAGCCTTTACATGAGTCCACTTCAAACACTAAAATGCATCAAAAAGCAAATCAAGTTCATAAACACCTTTGAAGAAAAGAGGTAGCCACAAACCCAGTTGTTTTAAAACTGGCTTTTAAACAAAGCTAGCATGTGGGGTTGAAAGGTCTGTCATGGACGGCAGGGACTGTTGAAGGATGATGAGAAGGCCCTGCTCTAGGAGATGCCCGAAAGAAGCCAGGATGTTTAATATGGACCCTGAGGGGATCATCCTGAGGACAGTTCATTGGACATGCCTGTCAGGAGAGGCTCGACCCAGGTGCAGGGCCTCGTTCTGGCCGCAGTGGTAAGAGTGACTGAAGATGCAGAGCTCTAACAGCCTAGGACAGGGGACTCTCTGGGGTTTGGGGTGTGCTATATTCCTGAGAGCCTTCTAAGCTGGGCGTTCAAATATATGAAGGTGGTAGTGGTAAGGGGGTGTTCTTCCAATGAATGGAGAAGTCTCTGTATAAGGAGGCTCTTGGATGATTCACAAACCATTATAATTGTCACAGAAATAACATACTAAGAAATAAAGGATAGTAAAAAATGGGTGGGAAGAATGTGTAGGATTTTCTAGGCAAGTGTTTTTCTTTTCAGTCAAGGTAATGAGTATTTCATTGCCCACAAAGCTTACTACATCCACTCTTTATTTTTTTCTTTTTTCAAATTAAGAAACTATTTTATTTATTTACTTCTTGGCTTTCGAGGTAGGGTTTCACTCTAGCTCAGGCTGACCTGAAATTCACTTTGTAGTCTCAGGGTGGCCTTGAATTCATGGTGATCCTCCTACCTCTGCCTTCTAAGTGCTGGGATTAAAGGCGTGCGCCACTACGACTGGCTTAGAAACTGTATTTTAAAAGGCCCCCAAAATTAAACAGAAATTCCAAGAGCAGGAAACACCTAAGCTGCAGTATTATTACTGAATATTCTTTTAAATCTTTATTTCACAGCAAAGGTGACTGATTTAAGTTTAAAGAATGATAAAAAATAACCTGAAAAGGGAAAATTGGCCTAAGCCATTTTATTCTTTGAAGAAAATGTAACAAAAATGAACAAAATAAAACCCCCAAATCTTCAGATAACTTAGTCATCATGGATTATCTTTTAAAGATTTTCCAAACAAGTAGATTCTCAAGCCGAAGTCTGTTCTGTCTTGGTGTTTAGAGTTAGTAACACATGTGACACTTTTGTTGAGGATCTAATGGTGTTAAGATATTAAAAGCTTTCACACTGGCTCATTTAGTTTTACAGGTGTAAGCGACAGTTATTCTCTTCTAATATTTAGCTTAGATAACTCATGGGAGGTTTGCTGGACTTGGTAAGAACATGGATGAACACTGGAGACAAAACACTTTTCCCTCTTTCTCACATTTCACATGTGGAACATCAGTGTCTGGGCATCACTATCAGGAGGGCTGAGCCCATTGGCATTTGGGTCTTCCCATTTTGACCTAGAAACCAATATTCAAGATGGCTGGTCTAGCGGTCGCTGTCTCCAGTGCACCAGTCCTCAGGAAATACTTTTGGAAAGCTTCTCAGAAAGCCCAGGCCCACACCTTTGTCCTTAAAACCTCTTACCCAAGCCCCTCACACCTGTGGTTTGTCAACTGGGGCAGCAGTCAGCATCTGTCATTTTCATGGTTATGAGTACTCTTACTTATTAAAAGACCTGTGAAGGCAACTTAATGTCACATCTTTAAATATCAGTTTAATATGGATATTCAGTTTTGTTCAAAGATCAAAACTAGGCAGCTTCCACTTGATAAAACCAGCACTTTTTACATGGCCATTGGAATTACTTGGTGACTATTGACTGATGTGGATTTTTTTTTAGAGTCTAAAATCAAACCTTAAAAAATCTTCCATATTTCAAGTGTTTTTATTTTGAGCAGCAAGTACAAAGTATAACGTTAGAGATGAGTGTTATTCTGTTTAGCGCCACACTCTCTTCAGGCTCTCCAACTCTGGTTTGGTCTGGAATTCACTTGACAGCAGCATGTGTTTGTTTCCTTCTTGCTCTCATTGGAAACACATCCTCAGACTTCGTTGAGAAACTCCAGATTGAGACTCGCGGGGATGTGGATGGAGTCCATGGTCAGAGAAGATGGGTTAAATGGAAACAGAACAGGAAACATGTGTTTGCAGTCCAACAGCAGTTGCTGAGGGTCATTCCGCTCTTGTAGCTGGGCCTGTGGGGAAGAGTAAAATGATGTCCATATTTAGCACACTTGAAAATGGCCAGCTTTAGAGAATTCACCATGTGAGCTGACATACAGCATGGGAAGATCTCTAAGATAACGAGGGTCAGGAGAATGTGGTCTCCTTACTCTTGAGATACAGAGTCGGGAGAGGACTTGGTTAGCATGCATGAAGCCCTAGGTTTATCCCCAAGTACTAATACAAGAAGAAAAAACCTTGTTTTTTAGGAAGAGGCAGTGACACAGTGACACAATAGTATTTACCAAGATTTTGAGGATTTTGTTTAGACCCTTGGAGGTCAGGTGGTGGTTTTCCTCATTCTAGCATTATTTTAATGTTTTTAAGGGAGAAGATGGAAATAGATTTCATGCGCAAATCACATGGAGAGGCACCATAGTGAAGTAGTTAAGGGAATAGTTTCTAGAATTCTTAGCTCTAATCTTGAACCTTAGCACTACTCTGAACATGTTCCTGAACTTTTTTTTTTTAAATTTTTTTGTTTATTTATTTGAGAGTGACAGAGTGAAGGAGGCAGAGAGAGAGAGAGAGAGAGAATGGGCACGCCAGAGCTTCCAGCCTCTGTAAATGAACTCCAGATGCGTGCGCCCCTCGTGCATCTGGCTAACGTGGGTCCTGGGGAATTGGGCCTTGAACTGGGGTCCTTAGGCTTCACTGGCAAGCGCTTAACCACTAAGCCATCTCTCCAGCCCTGTTCCCGAACTTTTTATGTACCACTTTCCTGATCTGCAGAATGGAGTACCACAGCAAGTGGCAGAGTAGGAAGTCTGGGGACCAGGGGCCCGTCTGAAGCAGTTCCTGAGTTGGAAAGAACGATTGTTACCAGTGACCTCAAACGCTGAAGACTTAACGACACCCAGAAGAGTGCTTGATGAAGGGGGAGGCTGGTCTCTGTGGCAGCAGCTGCCGTGCCCCATTCTTTAGCTGCAGTGCAGCTGTGGGGATAAAAGCCCACATTCCTGGGGCAGCTGGCCAGTGCCAGGGCAGTGGGATGGGCTGGAGAGACTGCTTAGCAGTTAAGACCCTTGCCTATGGAGCCTAAGGACCCAGGTTTGAGTCCCCAGAACCCATGTAAGCCGGTGGCACATGCATCTGGAGTTTGTTTTGCAATGGCTAGAGGCCCTGGCCTACCCATTCTCTATCTGCCTCTTTCACTTTCTCTCTCTCTCTCATAAATAAATTTTTTTTTTTTTTTTTTTGGTTTTTCGAGGTAGGGTCTCACTCTAGCCCAGGCTGACCTGGAATTCACTATGGAGTCTCAGGGTGGCCTCGAACTCATGGCGATCCTCCTACCTCTGCCTCCCGAGTGCTGGGATTAAAGGCGTGCGCCACCACGCCCGGCTAAATATTTTTTAAAAACCTTGAGTCTGTGTGCTTTTACTGCTCCAGTGGGATCAGCACAAATAATTGCCTTGGCTTAGTTTGGGACTCTCTTGGGATGCAATGGTTTTTCCCTGGTGGCATCAGTTGGAACATTTAAAAGGACAGATCCTCTTTCCCCTATTTGAAGCCAGATGTTTTAGGAAAAGTACAATAACCAAAATGAAAAAGTCATAGCAGCAGACTTGGCTAGGCAAAAGAAAGGATCAGCGAATTACACAGTTAGTTGAAATGATCCAGTTTAAGAGGAAAAAAAGTGGAAACAGGGCCAGGTGTAGTGGTATAATCCCAGCACTTAAAGGTAGAGGTAGGATGGTCAGTAGTTCACGATCATCTTTGGTTATATAACAAGTTCAAAGCCAACCTGGGCTACATAAAACCCTATCACAGAGGCTTGAGAGAAAGCTCAGTGCTGTCAAAGGCACTTGTTTGCAAGCTTGCCAGCCAGAGTTTGATTCCCTAGCACATAAGCAAAGCCAGACACAAAGTGGCACATGGCCCAGTAACCCCAATGCGCCTATGGCAAGGGGAGGCTGAGTGAAGAGAATCTAGAAGCCTGCAGGCCAGCGAGACTGGCAAGCAAGGGTGACCCTGTCTCAGGCAAGGTGGAAGGAGAGGACAGATACCCTGAGGTTGTCCTCAGATCTATACATGTACACTGTGGCACATGCACGCCCATACACTTATCTCTCACACACATGTGTATGTGCCTGAGGGACCAGGAAGTAATGTACCAACCTACACACTGTAAAAGCTCCAGAAGGAAAAGAGGGTAAGGGGCAGGAAAGCATTTGAGTAATTACTCAAATCATTCCAAATCCAATGAAAGAGATGCTTACGTCCATCCAAGAAGCTCAATAAATTCCATTTTCACATTGAGACATGGTCACACTGTCAAAATTCAAAGACAAGGACCCTTGACAGCAGAAAACGTGACTTGTCATAAGGTGACCTCAAATGAGATTTTTCATCAGAAGCAATGGAGGTGAGGAGGCAGGGGGATGGCCTAACTAAAATCCTGAAAGAAAACTAAGAGAATTCTATGTCTGGTAAGGCTGCCCTTCAAGAATGAAGAAGAAGGACTGAGAAGATGGCCCAGCAGTTAAAAGGGCTTGCTTGCAAAGGCTGCTGACCTGGGTTCAATTCCCAGGCTATCCATATAAGTCAGATGCAAAAAGTGGTAAAAGTGTCTGGTGTTAGTTTGCAATGGCAAGAGGCCCTGGTGCACACAAATAAAAATAAAAAGAATGAAGGAACTAAGTCATTTCTAGAGTTGAAGAAAAATTCTAGTCCATCAAGTTTATAAACATATGTCAAGACTGACAGAACTCTATTACCACTTGGGCACTTCCATATCCCACTTGTAATGTACAGAATAGGACAGATGATCAATAAAGAGGCCATGAGCACCACCTCAAACCAATCATACCTAACACACATACAGAACATTCTACTAACGGAGCAGAATACACTCAGTATACATGAAATATTCGCCAGGATAGCCAAGGGAATAAATTTATGATCGAAGTCAGGGCAGGAGAGATGGCTTAGTGGTTAAGGCGTTTGCCTGAAAACCTCTGTTCAATTCCCCAGGACCCACATAAGCCAGATGCACAAGGTGATGCATGTGTCTGGAGTACATCTGCAGTGGCTGGGAGCCTGGTGCATCCATTCTCTTTCTATGTGTGTCTGCCTCTTTCCCTCTCTCAAATAAATAAAATAAAATAATACAAAATTTTGCGTGCCTTTAATCCCAGCACTCAGGAGGCAGAGGTAGGAGGATTGTCATGAGTTTGAGTCCACCCTGAGACTACATAGTGAGTTCCAGGTCAGCCTGGGCCAGGGTGAGACCCTACCTTGGAAAACCCAAAAAAAAAAAAAAAAAAAAAAAGATTGAAGTCATACAAAACATTCTTTTTTGATAACAACAAAACACTAAAAACCAATAAATAAAAACGCGACAGCCGGGCATGGTGGCGCACACCTTTAATCCCAGCACTCGTGAGGCAGAGGTAGGAGGATCACTGTGAGTTCAACGCCACCCTCAGAATTCAGAATGAATTCCAGGTCAGCCTGTGCTAGAGTGAGACCCTACTTCAAAAAACCAAAACAAACAAGCAACGCCCCTCCCCCCCAAAAAAACCCTAGAAAATCCACAACAATGGTGAAGTTAACAGGTTCTTAAATAGTCTGTGGGCCAAAGAAATCACAGAGAGAAGTAGACAAGTGAAAATGAAAGTGCAAACTTATAGATATAGAGAGAGTAGCACTGAGATAAATTTATAACTTGTAAATAAATGCCCACATTAAAAAGTAACACCTTGGGCTGGCTCGGCGGTTAAGAATCTTGCCACACAAGCATGAGGGCCTGCGTTCCATCCCCAGCAGCCACGTAAAAAGCCAGAAGTGGCAATGCATGCCTGTAATCCCAGTCCTGGGTAAGCGGGGCAGCAAGAAGAATCACTGGGACCCACTGGTCTGCCAGTCTGACTGAAAATGGCAGCTCTGAGCTCTGTGAAAGACGTGGTCTCCAGGAAATAAAGTGCGCGGGTGATAAAGGAGGACACCGGCCTTCTCTGGCCCCACGTGCACGTGGAGCACATACATACAGAGAGACATCATGCCAAACATACCACACACATATACTCAAACCACATCCTCAAACGAACATAACAATTATACACTTTACACAACAACAACAACAACAACAACAACGGAAGCAAACCACCTAAAGCAAGAAGGCAGCAAAAAGTGAAATTTAGTGGGAGCAGCTGATACAGAGGATAAGACAAAAAGGAAATCAAGGTTCAATTAAACTTATAAATCGTTAGCTGGACTAAGAAAATAAAGACAATCCAGAAATGAAGTTATTCAAATCAGAAAGGGATGACATTACTATCAGTTTGACAGAAAAGGAGTTAAAAGAATGCTATGAACAATTTCATAGCCAATAAATTTGATGATCTAGATTAAATAGACAAAGCCCTAATAACATACAAAGCACCAAAACTCACTCAAGAAGATTCGTTGTTCTTACCTGACTTAAGGACGTTGATTTAGTAATGAAATACCTCCTGGGCTGCAGAGAGGACTCAGCAGGTAAAGGCACTTGTTTGCAAAGCCTGCTGGCTTGGGTTCAGTGCCCCAACAGCCACATAAAAGCAAGGTGCAAGCATTTGCAGCAAGAGATCTTTGCACACTCCACCCCTCCCCACACATACATGTGCAAATAAAATTTTAAAATGTTGAGTATTTGGGCTGGAGAGATGGCTTAGCACTTAAGCGCTTGCCTGTGAAGCCTAAGGACCCTGGTTCCAGGCTCGATTCCCCAGGACCCACGTTAGCCAGATGCACAAGGGGGCACATACATCTGGAGTTCGTTTGCAGTGGCTGGAAGCCCTGGCACGCCCATTCTCTCTCTCTCTCTCTCTCTCTCTCTGCCTCTCTCTCTCCCTCTTTCTCTCTGTCACTCTCAAAAAAATTAAAAAAAAAAAAAAGAATTCTTTAAAATGTTGAGTATTTAACAAAAAAAAAAAAAAAAAAAAAAAAAGAAATACCTCCTAACAAAAGAAAATCCCAGGACCTGATTGATAGCTTCTCTGGTGAATTTTAACAAATTGCAAAGACGGAGAGAGGGGAGTACTTCCCAACTCATCCTATGAAGCCAATCCTTGATACCAAAGCCAGACAAAGATATTACAAGAGTATATAAGTGAAATAAACCAGACCCAAAAGAACAAATATTGTATTATTTCTCTTGTATGAAATATATATTTTAGACAAATTCATAACTATACAGGCTAGAGAGGTTAGCAGGGGCTAGAGGAAGGGGGAGTAAGAAGTTATGCTCAGATGGATATAGTTTCTCTTCAACTCTAAATGAACAGTGGCAGTGGGTACACAGACTTGTGAATGTACTTAATGCCACACATCGCATACTTAAAAGGGGAGTGGAAATAGTTCTCTTCTCGAAAGGTCATGAGGATCAGATGTCAATATGTATAATACACAGGACAGTCGCTGGCACATGGTGAGTGCTGTATCGTTGTTGATATTGACTTTGCAATGTGCCCTTTTGTTCTGTCTGGCTATGTGTTGACCGTTAACTTCTGAACCATGACCTCCATGTATTGCCAAGAGAAAAAAAAAATCAATCAAATCGTGACCCTAATAGGTCATGCCATAGTAGCTTGAATGATAAAAACTGATTTTTTTTAAAACTTTAGGATAAGACAGCATTATTGCTTCAAAGAGTGACAATATTTTCATATGTTTTAACTTTCCAAGGGTTTCAACATTTCCCTACTTTAGAAGTAGAAAGCCCGCACGGTGTCACGGGCTGGCCCGCAGCAGTCGGCTTTTCGAGCAGCCTCTGGCATTTAAGGCACAAACATGGCAGTGCTTGGGAAATGCAGATGGGTTGTGAAATGGCTCCTCAGGGGCTCCAGAACCTCCCATTGCTCACACTCTCCTCAGTTATCTGGATAATGAACAGAACTATGTAACACTTGAGGGGTGGCATCTGAAGAGCCAGGCCAAAATGTTAAAGTCATTTTTGAGGTTTGAAAAAAACACTTGCTATAATAGGAGAAAAGTTTAGAAGAGAGAATGATCTTCAAGGGAGACTAAGCAACAAGGCTCACTAATTCAAATTCCCAAACAGTGGCTCTGGTGTGACGTGGCCGAGGCTCTCTGGGACTACTGAGCACCCACTCGGATGTGCTGCAGCTGTTAACACAACCCAGCACACAGCAGAGGACAGTGCCTATCATGAGAGCAGCAGGAGGCTCGCAGAAGAAGCTCCCTACAGCTCCCAGCGCCTTTTACTTCTCTATAACTTCTGAGTTCATAGGCTCTGCTATATAAGGCCTTGAAGAAATTATAAAAGATTTTGAGTAAAATAATGGAATAAATTAAATATTATTTGTGTTATTTCAATTTAATAGTATACAGATGCATTTATTTAAACTAACAAGGTAACCAGTTTCACAGCAAGTTTTGCAAACACTTTGGCGAATACAACAAATCTCAAATTTATGTTTTAGCAAGTTTAAATTATTTAATGAACATGTAAAACTTGTACATATTTATGGGATACCAGAAAATGTTTCAATGCATTCAGATTTGTGTGTTTAAAGCTCAGTACATGCTGTATATAGCACCTGAGATCCAACGTGGGAGCCTGGGACTGACAGATGGCCGTTTCCTCAGACCATCATATAAAGAGAAACAAAGCAGAACTATGGCTGATGAAAAGGATTTCTGTTTTTGAAAAGCGTCTTTTGATAGACCCTTAAGGATTACTGAGGAAACTCCAGATTTGATTGCACAGATTTTCAGATAGTATATCTAGTATGTTGTCTCTAGGTCCTTCATCCATTGCGCCCGCAGCCTGACTTGACATGCTTTGTCTTTGGCCCAGTTCTCTTCTTGAAAGCCATGCTGCTACCAATTATAACTAGTTATAGTCTCTGAAGTGTGTCTTAAATATTCAAAACCAAGGAAGACTTTTTAAACTTGTGCTTTTGCTTGGTCACTTTTCAGCCCTTGGTGAAGATCTGCAGTGGGTCAGGTATCATCTCTGCAGCTCTTCTGTTACCCAAGTCCTTGTCCTCTTTCACAAGACAGCTATATGTACATTCTAACCTACACCCTTAGTCAGCACTCCCTCACCTTTTGATGTATCTGTTGAGTTGGAAAACTGACTGGTTCTCCCTGTGGACTGTATCTTTAACAATGCCTAGCATTTTTCCATTGCCCTGACACAACAGCTCACCTTTACTCTGACTTGGCACCTGTCCTTTGACCTCTGGCTTCATCTCTAGTCAGATACCAGGCTGAAGTTCATTTCTTCTTTGTCATAGCTCATTTCAGAACCAGGCTCTTCTTTCTAAATCTATAGACCCCTCTTAAGTCTCTGGATAAAATCCCAAGCAGTTCAAAACAACAACATCTTATTAAAAAGCCCACTCTTTCCTCCACTTCCCTTGATCCCTGTTTCAAGCTGCCATCCCTTCGCTGATTAACATAATACATCTCCCCAAAGTATTCCCCAAACATGTAACTGGGAGAAGGATGCCCTTCTTTTTTAAGTCACACTTCCAATGCTGTCAGTTATCATCATATGAAGGCCACTCACTCAGCCAGAATCCCCCTGAGCTCAGCTTGAAGCAGCTCATATTTACATAAAAGTTCCCATTTTAAGATAGATCTATATATTTACTTTATCTATCAAACCTGGGCCATCATGTTTTGCAAGCAAGCACCTTTAATCCTTGAGCCATCTCTCCAGCCACTAAGACAAACTTAAATATTTGTTTGCCTAATATGTTTTCTTCTAAGCATATTCCTAGGGGTAAATACAATCTGACAAGCAAGATTAAAGAGTTAGAACTGCATCCTTAGAGAGTAGTTCTTCGTTCCATTTGTGGATAAAGTTAATATTTAGCTTCCTTATTAACTCTACCTGATGCCTTAATTCAGTGAGGATATAACTGGCAAATGAAACACTTAAGTAACAGGGCTGGAGGGATGGCTTAGTGGTTAAGGCATTTGCCTGCAAAGCCAAAAGACCCAGGTTTGATTCCCTAGGATCCATGATAGCCAGATGCACAAGGAGGGGCACGTGTCTGGAGGCCCTGGCACGCCCATATTCTCTCTCTATGTGTCCCCCTCTTTCTCTGTGAAATAAATAAATAAAAATAAAATATTAAAAAAAAAGAAATACTTAGGTCTAAAAGTTGAGAGGCAGACTGGAGAGACGGGTTAGTGGGTAAAGGGCTCGCTGCACAAGCATGAGGACCCGAGTTTGGATCCCAGACCCCATATAAAGCCAGACACAGTAGTGCACACCTGTAATTCCAATGCTCCTACTGGAATATGGGAATGGAGACAAGAGACTCTCCAAAAGTTTACAGGCCAGCTAACCTGGCATATGCAGTGGTAAACCACAAAACAAGCCCTATCTCAAACAAAGTGGGAGAGGAGAACTGGGACCTGAGGTCATCCTCTGACACACAAACACATGAATTTCAAAAAGCTGGAGAGACGGCTTAGCAGATAAGGTGCTTGCCTTCAAAGACTAAGGACCCAGGTTCACTTCTCCAGGGCCCACGTAAGCCAGATGCACATGGTGGCACATGCATCTGGAGTTCATTTGCAATGGCTAGAGGCCCTGGTGTGCCCATTTCTCACTCTTTCTTTTTCTCTCTCTCCTCCTCTCTCTGTCTCTAATAAGTAAAAACAAATCTTTAAAAAGATGGAAAGCAGAGATAATGAAAGTCCATTTCTCTCTTTTTGTTTAAGTTGATAAGTTATTACGGGTAAAAAGGTTCATGTTTATTTAAGTCAGAGTCTCCAACCTTTTGACATTGTTTTTTTTTTGTTTTTTTTTGAGGTAGGATTTCACTCTAGTCCACGCTGACCTGGAATTAACTATGTAGTCTCAGGGTGGCCTCAAACTCACAGTGATCCTCCTACCTCTGCCTCCCAAGTGCTGGGATTAAAGGCGTGCGCCACCACGCCCGGCTTCCTTTTGACATTGTGACATGGCATTGTCGTTTACAAATCCTGGGATGCATGTGGGCTGTGGGCTCCCAGCTGGACACTCTAGATTTAAGTAGATAGCCTAGGAATGTAAGGTCTTGCAGCACATGACATAACCAGTATTAATAAAAAGAAGGTTAAAATTATAAAATTTGAAAACTCACCTGGATTGTTCGTATAAAGGACACTGTCACTCGTTCTTCAAATTCATTCAAGGGTGTATAAAGGTTTAAAATTTTGACAATCTGCAGGAAGGAAAACAAACTTTAGCACAGAACTAAATGAAGACAATTTTGAACTTCAAAATAGTTCTACAGTTGTACAGAAAGATAATCCTCTTTAGGCAGGACCCATGCAGGGAGTTGGCCACTGTTTACACTGGCAAGTTTCCATCCACGGCTCCTGCTGGCTTTGAGCTCTCATACTGCACTCATGCTATGCACTCAAGCTAGCTCAGTTCCAGTAGTGGAGGAGGTACAGACAAGCATGTTCACTTTGCTATGCTGAGTTTGGAGTTGGCTGTCTCGGGTGTGGGTTAGGAGGAGATACATTTGAATGGGAGAGTATAGTTTCCTTGTGCTGGTTCCGGCCATGCATTTCCAAGTAGCCATGAATGAAGGCAAAGCCTGCCTGCCTCTGGATTTAACTCTATAGACTCAAAATGCCTGCATCCAAATTATACTATAAATACAAATTGTGGGGGGGGTAAGGAAAATAAGTACCTCTGGACTCTGGAGCTTGCAGGGCTCTGATGATTCTAGGTTCCCTGCTTCCCTGCAGGACTGGGGTTACAGGCATGCATAACCATGCCCAGCTATTTTATGTGGGATCTGGAGATTTGAACTCTGGCAGTTCCAGGACCCCTCAGATCCTCATGTTTGTGCAGGAAGTGTACCTAACTGCTGAGCCATTACTCCAGGCCTACAATGCATTAAATTTTTTTTAAAACTTTATTTATTTGAGAAATATAAAGAGGGAGGGAAGGAGAGAGAAAGAGTGAGAGAGAGAATGGGTGTGCCAGGGCCTCCAGCCACTGGAAATGAACTCCAGATGCATACACCTCCTTGTGCATCTAGCTTACATGGGTACTGGGGAATTGAACCTGGGTCCTTAAGCTTTGCAGGCAAATGCCTTAACCACTAAGCCATCTCTCCAGCCCTGCAATTGTTAATAAATATAAGTAGGCTGAAGAAGAGTGGCTGTGATTGCTAAGGGACAGAACCTTTCATTCTTCTTTGAAATGTAGATAATACAGGCTGAGTTATACTGTGGTTCAAGTCTTTTCCCTGAGAACATAAGCATGTTTTCAGGTCATGGAGTCCTTGTTCTTGCCCTGAATATGGTGGGGTGGGGTAGAGAGTGTAGAATGGACTAGAAGAGAATGGAATGGAATGGATGTGTAAAAGTAGTGAACCTTGATGAAACAACACTGAATGTTCTATGCATGAAGTAACAGCTTGTGTCTAATACTGTGGTTGGGTAACAGAAGGCATGTGGTTTGAAATGGTGGCCATTTCTTCCTCCTTTCCCTTTCCTAGTAAAATCAGGTGCCCAAGCAGAAGTTGTGACTCTTGGGAGGAAGGTGGGATCAGCCACTTTCCAAAGACAATGGACCGCAGTGGCAGATCTTTGTATTTCCTCAGGCAAGAGAGAGTCAAAATTTGTTCTGACACAGAAGATGGAATAAAGCTTTAAATATTGTTGTGCTATTTTCATTTATGTTGTATCTTGACTTTGGTCAGGGTAAAATTACAGCTGTGAGAGAAAGCATGTAAAGAAAGCAAATGCCCGATGCTGACAGTTTCAGAAAACATTCACATTTCTATTTGGAATTCATTGTTTAAAAAGTCGTGGGGCTGGAGAGATGGCTTAGCAGTTAAGGTGTTTGTCTGTAAAGCCAAAGGACCCAGGTTCAGTTCTCCAGGACCTATGTAAGCCAGTTGCACAAGTAGCATATGCGTCTGGAGTTCATTTGTGGTGGCTGGAGGCCCTGGCGTGCCCTCTCTCTCTCTCTCTCTCTCTCTCTCTCTCTCTCAAATAAATAAATATAAAAAATTAAAAAAGAAAAGATTCTGAGGGCTGGAGAGATTGCTTAGTGGTTAAGGCGCTTGCCTGTGAAGCCTAAGGACCCAGGTTTGATTCTCTAGGTCCCATGTAAGCCAGATGTATATGGTGGCGCATGTGCCTGGAGTTTGCAGTGGCTAGAGGCCCTGGCACACCCATTCTCTCTCTCTCTCTCTCTCTCTCACACACACACACACACTCTAATAAACAAATAAAAATAAATCTTAAAATATTTTTTAAAAAGTGACCTGAGCTTTGTGAGTTTGGCACCTTATTTGCTACACAAACCAGAAGGATTGGAGAGTTCTAGAAAAACAATGGCACCTGGTTTCATAGAACATAGTGGTCTCTGGTCCATCAGGACCGTCTCATTAGATGCAATTCCAGAAGTACACCTTTGGGACTGGGGGTACAGCACTAACAGACCACTGACAAGGACTGGGTGGGAGAGCTGGCAGGGGCCCCGGTGGTGGTACCTGCTGGGTGCTGAGGGAGGTACACAGAGAGCAGATGGCCTCGGCATCCTCGTGGGTTTTCTTCTTCAGCTGCAGGAGCTGGGCTGCCTGGATCAACGGCTCCATGGTCTGAGCTGCTCCGCTCTGATGCAGGTTTCTGCCCCGGAGCCACTCCTCAAGTTGACTTATGTTGTACCTTAGCCACAGGAGAAAAGCGAGCTATGGGACGAGGACACTTGCTGTGCTTTGCAGGCCAGATGCAACTAGTGTCCTGATCCCCCCCCCCCCCACACACACTTAACTATCTCATGTAGTTAACAGCCTGCACAGTGGCTGCCACTAACTGAATACTGAGTGAAGAATAACGGAATGGGTTCTCAAACTAAGCAAAGATGAAACACCTAATGTGCCTGTATAAATTAATGGGGCAAGGGAGACATTAAATATATTGAACTTAAACAATATATTTAGCATTCAGAGACATACTTCTTTGAAAGCCTTGATTACTCATAATTCATCGGTTTTTCTCATTGACCTAGCCACATCATATTTAGTCTTTACAGTATTCACACATCTTTACATTTGACACTTATTTGTTTACCAGGTCAAAAGTCAGGTCATCATTTCAGTGTTGGGTAAATTCTACCAATAACAAAAGGTGAAGGATTAAGTCACAGACTGACTGTGACAGGGACTACCAGTTAGATGTGGATTTCACCTTACGGACAACTGCGTCACGTTCTGACTTCAGCGGCACTGGGGCCCATTGTCTGCGCGTGCTGGAGTGAGGCACCTCTCACCTGAGCTGCATGCCTGTGCTCCAAGAGCAGACATCCTTCCGCAGGAGGAGGTTGTTAAGAGTCACGGCATTGATCATGTAGAAGAGTTGCTTGAACACCTGCAGGATGATCTCGGGGTCTAGACCCTGGTCGCACATGACTGTGTGGAAAGAGTTCATCTGGCGGATGATGCCTTCCAGGCAGTAGGAGTTTTCTCCATCCACCATGCTGGAGGAGCGCTTCCGGTAGCCAGTTGGCTTCACACCGCATAACCCCTGAATGCTCTCGTTTTCTAGCATGGCAGATACTGAAAGAAAGGCGTGGTGAGAGAAAGCGGCACGTTACCCAGGCTTTGTTGTTAGACCAGACGGTACTCAGGCTTTAACCCCGGCACCATCCAGAGCTGTACAGTGCTGGCATGTGCAGGAGCTTATGACATTTGGATAACGTTCATGTTGGTCTCCACAAGAAGTGAAATAGCTATTGAGCAAAATTTCTCTGAAATTTATTGATGATGGGACAAAGACAATGGGTGTGTGCCAGCCTGATTCTGTACTGCCTGCATTCAGTGCAAGGCTTAAGAACAGAGCCAGCTCAGGCAGAACCCTGACCCAGCCGCTGACTATACGCCTAATTGGGTTAGTTGGTCCCACATACTCACTGAGCAGTATTGAACTGTATGTCAGGTGCTTCATGCTCAGTACCTTTTAAAATCACCCTGCAACCCTACGAGATCCTAGTCATTTACCAATGGGTAACTTTGGCATAAAGAAGTTAAATAACTTGCCTACAAGAATGCTACTAAGAAGCAGCAACACCGGGATTTGAACCCAGGTCTGCCTGAGTTAAGAGCTTCTGCTATCAACCATCACATTATTCTACATTCCGAATTATCTTCAGTGTGATATGCCAGTTCTCCGTCTGTGTGGTGCCTTAGAAGACTTCTGGGTAGAGAGGTCTGGAATGAACTTTATCCCAAGGGACATCCTTCTCGATTGATCCGACTTGGAATTCACTCATAACCTACTTGTGTTGTAAGAACCTGGAGAAGGAATCACACACAGGTCCAGGTAAAATGTCCTCCCCAAGTCTGTGGAGCAGTGAGTGATGCACATGTGTGTCACTTTTCACTTAAAATACAGCTACTCTCACTTTTCAATTCTCCTTTCAAGTTCAGTACCCAAGTGTGCTCATGGCTTTATGCAAACTGTTATTGCCAGAATGATTCCTGCTATGTTCTTTCATAAGAACACAGATATCTCCTATCACCAAGTACATAATTGGCAAGAGGGTATTTTTCTTTGTATATGCATTTCTGCATTTTGAGTTGATGCTGCTTACTGAAATTAATGTTATAAAAAATACTATACTATAGAAAAAGAGATAAAGGAAAGGTCATCTCACTAAGGTAGCACCTTATATCTTTGTAAGATGGTGTTGAGAATTTTGCAGGTCTTGGGCATAATATGTGCACCTCCTTGTGCCTTCCCTAGGATGGCTCTTTCTGGTTGTCACAGATAATACTGGGTACCCTAAACACAACAAGAGCTTATACAACAGCCTCCTTCTAGACCCCAAGATGTCTGGGGGAGACCTCCAGTGCCAGCTTACCAATCATAGGCTGCAACAAGCCCTCGGCAATTTTAATTAGCTGCTGGTAGATCTGGATGGAAAGGTCACTTAGCACCTGACGGTATTCAGTAAGGTCAAAGTTCTTGAGACAGTGCTCATTCTGTTTCGCAGTGTTCTGTGTCATGAAGCCCTGAAGAGGAAAAACATGCGTTACTGAGGTTCTGGGTGCTGCTTAACTTCTGGGGGTTGGGTCATGTAGCAATCTCTTATTTGTGGGGGCCCCTACTCAGGCCTTCTCTGTGTTCCACAAGACATTCAGTTCTTGGAGCCTCTGGGATGGCCTTTGAGCTTGAAAGTAGTGGAAAAACTTCACAGGACAGGGAAATCAGAACTGTGTAATTAAGACCTAAATCATCTATTCTAGCTCCCTCAGATATGCCAATTTCCACAAATCACCACAACCCAGGTGGGTATAAGGTCCATGCTTTCTGACCATTCGTCCAGTGTTGTCCTCATTGAGTATACCCTATAATCTGAGGATACACATAGCCCCCAAAGGAGTATGGCTGTGGGCCAGCTTCTATTTGCACGAGAAATGTTATATGGGTACAGAATATACAGTGATAGACACTGGTTATCAGAATTAACAGGTGAGCTGAAAAGACCCCACAGCTACAGCACTGTCCTCTCCTTAGCATTCTGTATCAAGATGAACATTTGCTTAGGAGAATTACTGATTTCAAAAGGGCTCATATGCTGGCTGTGGTGACACATGCTGGTAGGATATGGCTGAAGAGGCAGAGACAGGAGGATCAGCAGTTCAAGGACAGCCTGGGATAAACATATTTTAAAAAAGGGTAGGGGCTCATGTGAACAATGTCCGTGTATTTATTTTTTTGAAAGGGTCTTGCTAACTAGTCCAGGTTGACCTCAAACTTGTGATCTTGCCACAGCCTCCGCAAGTGCTGGGTTTATAAGCATGTGCCACTGAGCCCTGTTCCAATGTCCTTTTTATTCAGGCCAAAGAAAAATCAATGTCAGCATAAAAGTTCAGTGCCTTCAAAAAGGTGGCCAGCCCAGCACAACTGCTCACTGTTTCAAAGTATACAACAGTTTTAGCCTGTTTGTTTATGTATGCTTGTGTGTGTGTGCGTGTGCGTGTGCAATGGGATGTGTGTGGTATATGCACGCATACGTGCTCTAGCAGCACCCCATAGGTTTGCCTGCGGAGGCCAGAGTGGAACACTGGGGGTCCAACTCCAGCACTCTTCTGTCGGGTCTTGTTTTGAGCCAGTGACTCCTGGAGACTGGAGCTCACAGGGCTCTTGGGTCTCTGCTTCCCTGCAGGACTGGGGTTACAGGCATGCATGACCATGCCCAACTATTTTATGTGGGATCTGGAGATTTGAACTCTGGCAGTTACAGGATCCCTCAGATCCTCATGTTTGTGCAGGAAGTGCACCTAACTGCTGAGCCATTACTCCAGGCCTATAATGCATTTAAAGAAATATTTTAAAATTTAATTATTTGAGAAAGGAGGAGGGAAGGAGAATGAGAGTGAGTGAGTGAGAGAGAGGGAGAGAGGATATCAATGGGTATGCCAGGGCGTCCAGCCACCGCAAACGAATTCCAGATGCATATACCACCTTGTGCATCTAGCTTACATGGATACTGGGGAATTGAACCTGGGTCCTTAGGCTTCACAGGCAAATGCCTTAACCACTAAGCCATCTCTCCAGCCCTGCAATTGTTAATAAATATAAGTAGGCTGAAGAAGAGTGACTGTGATTGCTAAGGGACAGAACCTTTCATTCTTCTTTGAAATGTAGACAACACAGGCCGAGTTATACTGTGGTTCAAGTCTTTTCCCTGAGAAAAGGTCATGGAGTCCTTGTCCTTGCCCTGAATACAGTGGGGTGGGGTAGAGAGTGTAGAATGGACTAGAAGAGAATGGAATGGATATGTGAAATAGTGAACCTTGATGAAACAACACTAAGTGTTCTATGCATGAAGTAACAGCTTGTGTCTAATACTGTGGTTGGGTAACAGAAGGCATGTGGTTTGAAATGATGGCCATTTCTTCCACCTTTGCCTTTCCTAGTAAAATCAGGTGCCCAAGCTGAAGTTGTGACTCTTGGGAGGAAGGTGGGGTCAAGCCACCTTCCAAAGACAATGGACCGCAGTGGCAGATCTTTGTATTTCCTCAGAGAAGAGAGTCTAATTTGTTCTGGCACATGAGATGTAGTAAAGCTTTAAATAGTGTTGTGCTATTTTCATTTGCATTGTATTTTGACTTTGGTCAGGCTGAGGTGTGTGAAGCAGGGGAGAAGGGAAAGTTGAGAAGTTGTGTGGATGTGGAAGTCGTCAGCTTGGAACCAGTGAGTTTCTCAGTGCGATGAAGCTTCCCCTGGAAACCGTGAGCCTGAAATCAAACCTTTCCTGCCACGAACTGCTTCTGGTCAGGTGTTTTGTCCCAGCAAAGAGAAGATAACTGTAACACAGGAGAAACTGGAGGAAAAGTGTGCCGTATGTTACTAGGTCACAGGCTGAAGGCAGAACACAGGAGAGGTTTATCAGGGACTAATGGAATGGTGAATTCTAGGTAAAACTGCACTCAGAGGTCCAGAGTGGAATCTGAAGTGAAGTGTCAGCTAGGTCTCAGGTTAAGGAATCAAATTAGGTTGGAAGCATGAAGTTGGGTCTCAAGTCTGTTGGTACTTGTGTGGTTCTGACTAGGGATGCCTCTTTTCTTGGGGCTATCTTTATCCTGACATGGACAGGCTAATCAAGTTTTCTTCCATTCTTTACTGAATGGGATCACTTAGGACAGCTTCAGAGATGTGAGGTTGTCACAAGGATCCCCTGGAGTATCCCAGGGGCTCTCTGACACTGGATGGGTTAAGCAGACTCATTTCCCTACCAATTTCACTCAAGGAATGCTTTTGGGCCAAATGAAGGAGCTGGAAGTAGGTGCTCTGCTGCTACCTGGTTCTGCTCCAGTTTCCAGGGATGGTAAAGCACTCCCACAGTTTGAGGTCCTGGCAGGTGCTCCATACACCTTACACGAGTCATATCTGGGGATCCAGATCATCTCAGAACTGCAAGTTTACAAAGCAGGGCCCTCCACTAAGCACTTCTCCTACCACTCACCTCATCCCCACTATACTGCTTCAAACAGTGAAGGAGACGGCAGGTGTTGGATAACCAGAATGACGTCATCTCAAAGTCATCAATGTGCTTCTGGAAAAGAAAAGGCCACCCAAAGCCGTTAGTAAACGTTTCCATCGTGTGGGATTCTTTCTTGGCACCTCTCTTTCCACCTTTCCTTTCTTACCCAGTGTTCCCCGGCACCGAGAGGACACTGCCGCTGAGAGGTTGTGTAGCTTGTTCCTTCCCTACCCAAGACAGTACACAGTACCCAGAGCCCCTCCCCTGGCCCCTCATCAGTGGCGCAGGCACAGGGACACAGGGGACGAACAGAACAGCTGCGTCCTGTGGCTAAAGAATGCGAAGCAGAGCGACAGATGCATCTTGGTCCCGGTTACCCCAGGATCGAGCGCAAAGCTCTGGATGGCTGACCCCAATCATGAGCTACGAGTCATCCCACGGAATGGATGCCAGTGAGCACAGAATCGAAAAGATTCTGGTGTCCTGTTGACCCAGAGGCCAGATGCTTAATGGTAATAAACCAAGTGACCAGGGCCACTTCGCAGCCCATACACAACTACAACCCGAGGTCAGAGACACAAGTTTGAGAGTGAGCTGGTAACGTGCATGGAGCCCACGGCAGGGAAGGCAGAACAACTACCGGGCGTGAGCAGCAGAAGCCTGGCAGGGAGCACAGGCTCACTGGAACCAGAACTGGGCTGGCTTCGGAGATCTTGAGGATGGCTTGCTACCTGGAAGTGGCAGCGTGGGAGGAGCCCCAGTGGTCTCAGAGGAGTGACACTTGGGACCATCTTCCTCTAAAAGCCCCCACCCAACTCTTGGCCCAGGCCCTCCGTGAGCAGGCAGGCTTCGTCTCTTGCAAGGGAATGACGTAGCTGCCGCTGATCCAAGGGGAGCCTGGCGCGGTAGGCGCTCTTAGTGGCTCCCCAGCCTGGCCCGGGCTGCCTCGACTTGTAAGCTGATGAGTGGCAGCAGCTCTTCTTCCTGTGCCACCATAGGCAGCATGTACCCTGCCCCTTGAGAGGGTGGCAGAGGGCCTGGGTGCCTGAACTCAGTTGAGAAGGAGGCTATGATAGTTAAGGTGTTGTCAACTTGATCTGTTTAGTAATCCAGTTGCTTCTAGGAAGGATCAACTAAAGGAGGAAGTCTTTCCCCAAGGTTGAGCCCTTCCCCCAGAATGGGCGGTCCTGCCCAGAGGGGGACTTGATACAAGGGAGCTCTGGGAAAAAAGAGTCCCTTCCTTCCTTCCTGCCTCCCTTCCATTTTGGCTGCCGGAGCTGCTTGCTACCTTCCAGCGTGGATTGAAGACCAGTGCGGACGAAAGACCAACATCAACTGAAGACCCCCATGGATTGAAGCCCAGCGGCTCCTCAGGAAGCCTCCAGGCTTTCCTGCACCATCTGCAGTGCCGGGTCGGGACGGCTGAAGCATCTGGCCACGAGGACTGAGCAACTACCAGGTTCGGTGATTCTCGGGCCTGCAACTGCTATTGGACTACTGTAAGCTGATCCGATAAATCCCCTTTTAAAATAATTCATTCTAGCAGTTCTGTTCCTCTAGAGAACCCTGACTAATACAGAATTTGGTACCAGGAGTGGGGTGAGATGAACCTTACTATGTGGATGTTGATCTTTTGGAACCTTTGTTTTGGAGGAATAGGCATGGACTTGGAGCTTGCAACTGAAGATGTCGTCTGGAGTGGTAAGCCAAGTTTTATGGACTATTATGATGAGAGTCTGAGAATGCTAAGTGCAGACAGCATTGAACTTCGAGGCTTGGCTTATGAGCTTTCTAAGGGGAAGGAAAGACTGCAGAGGACTTTGTTAGAACTGGGCAACTGGCATAAGGGCTGGCTGCGTCCTGCTGTCCAGGCCCAGAATGTTTGATCAAGGTTAAATTTGTAATGGACTGATGTGCTTGGCTAGAGATATTGGACTGAGAGATTTAAGATTTTAAGCTGGAAAACCTCAAGCAAGTTAAAATTACAGGCACTGAGACTGGTTTTAGGTTACTGAACCTGCTATTGTCAAACATATTAGCAATCTTAAGGAAGATGTTCCAACTGCTTTACATTAAAACAATGGAAAGGATGCCTGAGGAAAGACTATCATAGAAATGCAAACACTTTTGGGAAGAGTTGACTGGAGAAGGAACCTGCTTTTCAAGGCTATGATTTGTTTTGTCCCTGAATTAAGAATATGGCTGTGTCCTGCACACCTGGTATTGGTTTCAGAAGCATGAAAAATGCATGGAGTGGCCGTGAATTGCACATGCTTCCAGGAGCCGCTGCTGAGATGCAGCATGAGGTAGGGCCTGATGCCCTGATAGGCTGAAAGAGCCTTTGGAAAATGTGAAGAGTGGTCATGAATTGCACATGGTTCCAGGAGCTGCTGCTGAGATGCAGCATGAGGCAGGGCATGATGCACTGATAGGCTGAAAGAGCCTTTGGAAGATGGACCATGGTTTGCATGAAGACCTGAAGATGTTTTGTATATACTAGGACTGTGCAAGGGCTACCATAGAGCACACTGTTGGCCTGGGGTGGAAGTGTTCCCCGGGTACTCTGCCCAGCTGGAGGGGCGGAATTGGAAAGTCTGGAGACTGTTAGTCTCTGGGTATATTGAACTTGAACTGCAAAAGTTTGATGTTTGATGGTGGTTGAGTTTACATTGTTTCAGTCTCTCCTTGCTATGCCTTATACCAGTTGAAAATGTTTACTCTGTGCCTTTATATGTTAGAAGTGTTTAACTTGTTTGATTTTACAGGTCTTAAATTGGTCAAGACTGTGGGGACCTTTGAAATTGAACTGAGTACAATTTATAATGTGTGATGGTTATAAATCTATTGGGGGCCAGGGCGAAATGTGGTGGTTTGAATAGAATAGATGGCCCCCAATATATTCAGTTGTTTATTTGTTTGTAGTTTGCATCTCTAGCCATCTGGCTGGAGGCAGTGCCGTTGTGTGGATCTTAAGGTGTGGTGGTGGGTTTGAGATTTCAATCTAAAGATATACAAAGTGTGCCTAGCTGGAGTTCCTGAAGTGTGGTCTGGCTTTTGACCTTTAGGCTTGTGCTTCTCTGTCTCTGCTTGGGCCTGTGAAAGCAGGTCAGTTTCTTCTGCCATTATGGAACTTCCCCTGGATCTGTAAGCTTCAATAAATATCCCTTCCTCCATAACTGTGCCTGGTCTGGAAGTTCATCTCAACGAGCCTAAAGCTGTTTGATACAGAGGCCTACCTCCCTAGCACCTATGGAAGCCGTCAGGCCTTCCATAAACACAGGCTCAGTGCAGCGAGGTGGCCCTTGCTGGAGTTCTGGGTTTCCTGGAATTTCTAAGCCTGAGCATTCTCCAAGCATCCCAGGAGGTGTGACCTGGGTGAAACCAGACACAGAGACGTGACAGAGAGGGGCTGGCTTCACCCACGCTAGCCACTGCAGGGCTCCTTACCTTCAGGACTTTCTTGATGCCGTTGATGGTGGAGGTCAGCAAAGAGTGCACCTTGAGGTCGTCGTTGGTGTAGTCTGCGTGTCTGATGCACATGTAGAGGATGTAGGCAGGGAGGCAGGGCACCGTGCCTGACAGCGTCTGGGGCTTCAGGTCTAACGCAACCACAACGTAAGTTACATCTCTGGGGGCTGCTCTGGCTGTCAGTACCCTTGCCTCAGAGAGAAGCACTTCCATCGGGTCCCCATAGTTCATCTAGGGCCGACCTCGCATGGTGGTTAGAGGAGCAGGAGAGTCACTGCCCGAGATATGCACACTCCTGACCCAGTTACCAGTAGTTGTCGGCACGAGTTGAAAAACAAAAGGAAATTCATAGCTGCGTGTAGTACGACGCTGCCAGGCTCCTAATGTCTCACCCTACTTCACAGAGAAGGGCCCACAAGTTATAAACAGATGCCCTGGGCCTTAGCCAACAACGGGGCCTGTGGCTAGAGGCAAGCTGTAGACAGGACCTGGCTTGCCTACTGGGTTGTAAATATCACATTCCTTGGCACTCCCGCTCCCTCCTGGGCACAGTGGGTTCTTTGGCAGCCAGAATGTGAAGGTTGGCCCTAGGAGAATTTGGCAACTTAAGTGTTCCCGAAGATAGCCAACTGGCCAATGGCTGGAACAACTTCTGGCCCGTGGAGTTCTCAGTTTGGGAATGGAACTACCTGGCAGTGCCTGTCCTGACGTCTCACAGCTGAGCTGGTCCAGCAGCCCACTGCCACCCTATCCTCTCCTCAGCATCTATCACTTCCTCCGGCTGCTCTTGGCTGCCTCCTCCCAGCGGCCTTCAACTGTGAGGGTCTTGTGACCTACACGCTTACACGCAACCGCATGGCCCTTCCCTGCTGAGCCTTTGGGAAGCCAGAAGCAACTGTCAAATGACTTCTCTTCCAGAGCATACCAGAGGAGCCAAGAAACCAGGCTTACGGCAGTGAGTGAGGGCCAGAGACCAGAGCAGTGGGAATGAAGGCCTGGTGCAAAGGAGAGATGCAAGGCGAGTACAGTCGACTCACTCACGGCTGTCCTGGCTGGAAGCCAGCCCTCTGCCTTCACTTTGCCCTGACCAAGCCCCAAGTGCTCTCTGAGCTTGGAATGCATCAAGAGAGGACCACCTACCCTCCACCCATGGACAGGCACTATCTTCAAGTTGTTTTTGTTTGGGGTGGACTGTTGCTACTTAGGTTACATCATCCCCTCAAATACACCTTTGTAATTAAGTGCTAACTGCAGGCCATAATACTATGCATACTTAATGGTTAACATTTTGGCATTTTTCTAGGTTCAAAAATGGCTGTGGATTGGCCTTTGGCTCTAGTTAGAATGCCAATAACATTTATCTAGAAGAGTGTATATTTTGAAGGCCCACATTTCCAACCTTAACAACTTACTTCTTTAAAAAAAAAAAAAAAACAACATTTATTTATTTGAGAGTGAGAGAGACAGACAGAGAAAGAGTGAGTATGGGCATGCCAGGGTCTCTTGCCACTGCAAATGAATTCAAAACACAAGTGCCACTTCATGTACCTGGCTTTATATGGGTACTGGAGAAATCAAACCCAGGCCATCAGGCTTTGTAACAAGTGCCTTTAACCACTGAACAATCTCTCCAGCTGCAGCCTTAACTTCTTGCTTCAGGCTTAGTCCATGTGTGGAAGATAAACAGCTTGTCCTGCCTTGGAATGTTCTACTGTGAACGAACAGGCTCACCTCAGTTTCCTAGCTAGACGTTAGCATTTTGAGGGGTGAGGGGAACAGCTCTCCTCTTCTCTGAAGCAGCTAGCTGGTGCTAGGTCCCTAACAGGTGGCCCATTCATTTGGGAAGTTTGGAGTTGAGCCTGGTTCCGTATTTCTAACACTGCCCAAGAGATACTATTGCTGCTGGTTCAGGGCCATGCTGTGAGCAGCGAATTATGACCCTGACCCTCACAGCTTGATGCTTCTCCTGTCATCCCATTTCCCACATTATACCTGAGAACACTGGTTCTCAGCTACATGGCTAGGAGGGAAAGGGGTGCATTTGCCCATAGGCTACTTGACTCCAGAGACTATACAGTGCCTATAAACTGAAAAGTTCTCTACAAACAGAAGAAACTTGAATCTTTGATCCACTATTTGTCCCCTGTGTGACATAGGCGAGTGACTGGAATGATCAGGCATCTTTCGGTATGAAGTGAGGATGGTATAGTGCCTACTTATGGATGTTCTGAGAATTAAACAAGTTGGGCAGGGTAAGGCATTCGACACAGGCCCTGAGAACAGGGTGTTTCCCATAAGCCTGAGTTGCTAGCCTTGCCAAAGCACTGCTGCCAATGCCAAGCTGCTCTAGGGAAAGACGGTGCTGTGGCTCTGCTGGGGAGAAGTGCACTGTAGGTAAACGCCACGCTGGCGGCTCCCAGTCACCACCCACTGCTGGCAGAACAGAAGCTTCCTGTGGTAGTTTGAATGTACGACCCCCACAGACTCCAGTGTTTCATTAAAGCTTGTGGCTTGGATTTCTAGCTGCCTGCCTGGAAGAGGTGTCACTGTGGGCAGATCCTTGGGTCCAGACCTAAGTTATACTTGGGGGTGGATCTGATTTTCGGCCCAGAGGTATGCAGAGTGGTCTGAGCTCTGCCTGGATCCCTGCTGTTTGCTGCCAGTTTGTGTTGGCCTGTGGTGCTGGCTGTTTGGTGGTTTCTCTGTGCTTGGCTTTATGAATGGGAGCCAGCTTCTTCTGCCATTTGATGGAACTTCCCCTGGATCTGTAAGCTTGAAATAAACCCCTTCATCCCCCAGACTGTGCCTGGTTTGTATGTTCAGCCCAGCAACGTGGAGCTGTCACTACAGCTCCCTTCCCCAAGTTTATGTGCGGCTGCAACTGACTGGGTGAGTTTTTCATTTGGAAGAGCAGTGGGTGGATGTTAGACGCAGCTGGATGCGGTGTGTGAGGTGGAGGAGAGCAAGCAGGGCTGTTGGGCAGACAGCAAGGTTGGGGATGGAAACAGAAATAGGGCCAGTGAGGGCTGGCATGTGGGGTGCCAAGGCAGGTTCTGACCTGTCACCAGGTTCCGGATGAGGAGGGCCTCATCTTCCTTGTGGTACTCCAGCATGCCCTGGAAGTCCTTCTCTTTCCGCTGGACTGTGACCTGCCTCGTGAGCTCATGTTGTCCCCTGTGGCTCTGCGCCAGGGCCTGTGCGGCTGAGTGGAAAAGAGACGGCAGAAGCATGAATGAGGACGTGCAGCTGAAGGCCTGCAGGGGGCTGTGCTGCTCTGGGGAACAGAGTTCCGGGCACTGGAGAGCCCTTACTATGTGTAGTCTATTCCGGCAGCCTGAACCGCTCTCTCGAGCTATGGGCTCAGGGCTCTGGCTCTTGGTGCTGAGTTTCACTGTGGACAAGGGGAAGGGAGCCCCTGAAAGGGCAACTAGCATGTTTTGGACCAGAGAAAATCTGAGAAGGGTATGGCAGAAGTGCGTCCAGCCTACCCTGCTGGCAGCTGCCTCTTTCCTCCCAGGGTGATGTAGGGGAAGGGGTGCCATCTTTCTGGGAGAATAGCACAGCTCTGGCTAGCCCGGCTCTGTCCGGTTCCCTGTGTGTGCCACAGAATGGCCATTAGGATGTGATGGTGCAACTGCAGGCTGGGCAGGGGAGCACTGGTGCCAGTACACACAGACACTGCTCCTGGTGCCCACGTGGAGCGGAGCCTGCTCGGAGCGTCCACGGCTATATTAAGGTAAGTTATCTAGGGGGTCGGAATGGCCTCTGGGTGAATCGAGGCCTGGCCAAACCTCACTGCAGCCTTTTCTCAGCCTGACCTCATGAAGGAGTAAGGCAGAATCCAAAACCTTCCCATCTAGCACACTTGGAAGTATAGGGCACAGGTATGACAAAGTCCCTCATTGTGTCCCACCAGCTCAGGAGACATGTGTATGTGCATATAGAAACACACTCTACAATGCGGTTTGGCAAGTGCCCGGGTAGGAGGGTGCCCCATGGGTGCTGATGGCAGCTTGGAGCCTGAAGGACTCAAGGAAGCAGGACTGTCCACCAACCCGTGGAACCTGTTTTACAGAAGCCCCTCGATGAATGGGAGAGGAGCAGGGCAAGTGACCACGCAGCACGGATGGATGAGACTGGCTGGAGGAGGCTGGGTGTGTATATGCACACATGCGCACGCATACTGAGGAGCACCAGGCACGAGCGGGGTTTTCACTCTATAGAGATGTGTGTGTTGGGGGGCGGGTGCAGGGCCGACACAGAGAAGCACTGGAGGTGAGGAGACATGGCTCGGGAAGCTACGAAGTCACCTGGGAAAAGGAGATGAGGACTGGTCGTGTGGGGAGGGGGTAGCTGGTGGGGGCCTGGAGGGCAGCTGAGTCCCACAGGTGTGATCAGGGACACTTCTGCCTCATGAGAAGCAGGCACACACATACACTACCTTCTAGGTCCTGAACTTTCTTCATGTAAATCTTCAGCTGTTTTTTTAGCTTCCTCTCATTCTTTTCCAGCTTTTCCACCAGTTCTTTAAGGTCCTGAAAACAGAAGCAAGCAGTGCGAGAACAGAGGTGAGTCCTACTCTGGAGGGAAGGCAACATCCTTGCTGGGAACCTAGGGGCTCAACAAATCAAAGGGGCCAAGAGGGCTACCCCACATACGTTCAGCCCCTGCTCTGGAGCCCAGGAAGCCAGTGATGAGTCAGAGTTTGTGCTCTCAGCAACAAGAAGGCCAAATCCTCCCAGGGTGACTCCTGTTCCAGCGCTCTGGCGCCTTGTGGAATCCAGGCTCCCGTAGCCAAGCCTCAGGTTGCTAAGCCAGCCTTCAGTGGGCACCTAGCTTGGGTATTCTGGGAAGGATGGGGGGCACCCTGGGAAGGAACTGTCAGGTGGTGTGGGAATGCAGGCACAAGGCTGGAAGGGTTAGCTGAACTACATCTTATCTGCCAGTGCTTTAGGCTAATGGTCCTCCTCTCAAATACCAGAAGGCCTCTTTCTCAATGTGCTAACCAGGATGTAACGCTGTACTCCCCACACCTGCAGCACACTGGAGCCACTTGGGAATCTACGAAGCCTGAAATCTGTGAACTTAGGTTACATAAACTAAGGGAACATAAAGGTAAGAAACTTGTAGAGCTCCTGAAGCCCTAAGTCACAGAGGACCAGTTACCATGGCCTACAGGATAGAACCCACGAGGAATCTTGGCACTGCAAAAGGAGCATGCCTGGAGGCATCTCTAGTGAGATGCTCTGCGGAAGGACAATCACATTCTCCCCACACAGCTCTACGAGGACATCAGTGGCTTGTCTGACCACTCCAGCTAGAAGGCATTTCCCCTAAGTTCCTATGCATTCAGCCTCTAACGGTCTCCAGCATGCTGTTGTGGCTAACCGTGTCCATGTCCTCTTCCTGCCGAATGCCCACGTGTCATCAGCCAAGGGACCGTGGTCTGAGATCATAGGCTAAACACACCTTTCTTGCTTCCAAGCTGTATCAGGCATTTGTCAGTGCTGAAAAGCTGATGTTTCCTCCTCACTGCTAGTCTCCAAGGTTTCTATGCCTCTCCTCCTCCCCAAAGCCTTGCCTCCAGGTCCTTCGCACTTTGCAATATTTGTTGATCCCACTTAGAACCATGTTTCTACAAACACTACCTTCCTTGTCTTTCCATCCCTTCCTTCTCCTGACTTCACAGGGCACATACCATCTTGCTGGCATTTGCCACAGCTCCTTTGGTGACTGTCTGCAATGATGGTCACCAACAATGTTTCCTCCAATCAGAGGTGGGTCCATCCCTCACCACAGACACATAATTTGCGTTGGTGGAGAGTGTGTGTGACAGAAGTGAAGCTGTGCAGGTTCTGGCCTGGGTTTAAGAGGTGCTGTGGCCCCTGCTTTCATCCTCTTGGAAGCCAGCACCAGACAACAGCTCGGGCTCGACCAGTGAAGGAGAAGGGCACATAGGAGTCCTCAGGCAGAAAGACCAAAGCCCGAGACAATGGATCTTCCAGCCCTACCCAAGCCCCATGTGGAACAAAGACAAGCTGCTCCCATGAAGCTCTGCCAGAACTCCTGACCCCACACACAGCTGAGGTGCTACTTAAAGACACTACGTTCTCTACACAGACGCTGCAGTTACCTCTTAGTGAACAGGGGGTATGTTTACTGTCTCTGTTCCCACTGCAGAAGTAGACATGACCCTGATTCATGTGGCTAAAAGCAGGTCCTGATCCTGTTTCCTTCCAGGGCTGTGATCCAGGAGGCACGGTCACTTACCAGATTCTCATTGGTCAGCCGGGATATCTCCTGCTGCACACCGAATTCCACCTGGGCCTCTGGGGAAAGCAACAGTGTCTGGCAGAAGGTCTGCTGCTGTTTGTCCATCTCTTCCTTCAGGGCCTCCACCTGAGCCTTGAGACTCTCTACCACCTCCTCATGCTCCAGGCTCTGGGCCTGCAACTGGGCCTCCAACAACCTGCACCAAGAAAGCATGTCAGGGGACCAGGAGCAAGGCCAGTGATCTCAGCGGTGGACAGAGAAACACAGCGGGGGAGCGGCCAAGCACACAGCGGGGGCAACTGCACATCTCCAGTGGGGGCAAGCGCAACAGGGAGACAGGTGCCATGGAGGGCGTTAGGCAAGCAAGGAACCTGCCTCCTCTCGGATGACAGGAAACCAAGGCCAAAGTCACCCCTGTGCTTAGGCCTCTTTTTCCACCGTTAGTTCTTATTCTGTGATTTAGTCTGTTGGTTGGGGGTTGAGAGATTGTTTCCAAGTAAAAATGCCAAGCCGGGCGTGGTGGCGCACGCCTTTAATCCCAGCACTAGGGAGGCAGAGGTAGGAGGATAACCGTGAGTTCGAGGCCACCCTGAGACTACATAGTGAATTCCAGGTCAGCCTGGGCTAGAGTGAAACCCTACCTTGAAAAACAAAAACAAAGTCATCAGCACAAATGAATGTCTTATCACATATTTGTTTATTTGTCTATTTTTGGTTTTTCAAGGTAGGGTCTCACTCTAGCCTAGGTTGACCTAGAATTCACTATGTAGTGTCAAGGTGGCCTCGAATTCACGGTGATCCTCCTACCTCTGCCTTCTGAGTGCTGGGATTAAAAGCGTGCGCCACTACTCCTAGCTTATCACATTATAAAAATATTTTATTTATTTATTTGAGAGAGAGAGAGAGAGAGAGAATGGGCACAAAAGGGCCTCCAGCCACCGCAGACGAACTCCGATGCACGTGCCCCCTGTGCAGCTGGCTCACGTGGGTCCCGGGGAATCGAACTGGGATCTTTAGGCTTTGCAGGCAGATGCCTTAACCACTAAGACATCTCTCCAGCCCCTTATCACATTTATAAAATAAAAGCATCCACATCTGCTGCAAAGTTCACAAGAATCTTGTAATAATAAAAAAAACAAAAACAAAAACCACAACTCTGGAAAACTGACCTTAATATATTATTTGCTTACTTTTGCTTTAGTAGATTCCTCTAAAATCTTAGAAGGGGTGGGGCTGACATTCCCGCTTGCTATTCAGCTCCACTTTCACTGTCCTGTTTTATCTCATATGCAATTTTTAAAAGTTTTACTTTTAGTCCAAAACAACAATTAAGACTATTTACAAATCATCAACTAGTGTTATACCAAGAAGCAGAGAGACCTAGAGGAGGCTTGGAAAGGCTGGAGGGAAGGCTCAGAGACTGAAGTCTAAAAGGCCCAAAGCCAGGGCACCAGGTGCTTGTGGGAGAGCACCTGCCCCAGTGTGACAGAAGCCAGGACTCTGTGACAGAGTCAGCCTCACCTTGGGGACTGGACACTAAAATGGCTATAGGTGACAATGTTACCTTCTGAGACTTAATTACCAGTCCGCTGACTTACTGAGCCACTTTTGTTGGAAAGAAAGAGGCCCTAAGGCCGGGCGTGGTGGCACACGCCTTTAATCCCAGCACTCCAGAGACAGAGCTAGGAGGATCACCATGAGTTCGAGGCCACCCTGAGACTGCATAGTGAATTCCAGGTCAGCCTGAGCTAGAGTGAGACCCTACCTCAAAAAACAAACAAACAAACAAACAAACAAACAAAAGAGGCCTAATAGTCTATAGCACACACACTTGCCAGTCTTTGCCTGAGATGCAGTAACAATTCTGAGCAGGGCGAGGTGAAGTTAGGAACTGAGCTGTTCTCAAGGACAGCTTCTGGGGCCACTGTGAGATGGTTTATATGGATTGTCCACTTGATGGGACCTAGAATCATCTGCAAGGGATTATCTACATTAGGATAATTAAGAGGAGAAGTCCTTGGGATGTTGAGATAGTTCGGTGGTTAAAGGTGCTTGCTTGAAAAGTCTACTGGCCTGGGTGTGATTCCCCAGGACACAGGTAAAGGCAGATATACAAAGTGGTGCATGCTCTGGAGTTCGTGTGCAACAGCCAGAGGCCCTGGCATTCTCATTATCTGTCTCTGTGTCTCTCTGCTCTCAAATAAATATTTTTTTTCAACATTTTATTTTTATTTATTTTCAAGAGAGAAAGAGAGAGGGAGAAAGAGGGAAAGAATGGGTATACCAGGGCCTCCAGCCACTGCAAATGAACCCCAGACACATGTGCCACTTGTGCGTCTGGCTTATGTGGGTCCTGGGGAATTGAACCTGGTCCTTTAGCTTTGCAGGCAAATGCCTTCACCGCTAAGCTGTTCCTCCAGCCCCAAAATATATTTTAAAGATGGGAAGTCCCACCTTAGCTGTGGATGGCACCATGCCATGGGTCCCAGTCCCAGAACGTACAGAAAGGAGACAGCTGACTGAACAGCAGCATTCATTCCTCTGCTCTGCTTCCTGCCAGACTGATGCGACCAAGCCCTGCTGAGGCGGTTTAGGGTGACTGGGCCCCAAAAGTGAAAAGCAGAAATGCCCTTGGGTCTGCCTTGCAGTCTCTACTTTGCTACAGATCAGAGAAGCATCTCTCCTCTCCTTATCTCTTGACTAAAGGAGTTACCTAGATCTGTTTTACCACAAACCTGAGTCCCTCCATGGGAAGGAGTTGTTTTCCTAGAATTGAGGTTTAAATCTGATCCTGGCACTGTGATTGGTTAAACACAGCCCCAAAATGTGGCGTCATGGCTGGCCTCTTCCTGAGCCAACTCAAGAGTCTATACCAATCAACTCTTTCAGACTCACCTGAGTGTACAGCCTACCACAATAAATATAAATAGATCGCTTACCAGGTGGGCATGGCCTCTTTTTTGGCTGTTCACCTCTCCTGAACTTCCAGATCCCTGCTCTGGTAAGCCCCCTTGTCTCAGCAGGGCTAGGGCTGAGATGGGGGGAGGGAACCCTACCCTCTCTAGCCTTCCTTATGGTGGTAGCTCTCTGTACCTCCTCTTTCCTTCTCTTAATCTAATAAAGTCTCTTTAAGCCTTACCCTCTGGTGTATGAATTTTAATTCTTTCAATTTATAAGACAAGAATCTGGAGTACCCTACATTTATTGGTGTTTTGGTTGGTGAGTATTGGTATATATGGGCAAGGGACCCCGAAACTCCTGTTACACTGCTACCACGCCTCCCTGCCATGATGGACTGTAATGTGGAACAGTAGGCCGATATATGCCCTTCCTCCCTTAAGTTGATTTTTGTCAGTGATTTTGTCTCCACAAGAAGGTAACTGACACATCTTGGCTCCCCAGGCGGCAGCCACCATGTTTTTGCCGTTTTGCTGGTTTAGGAGGCCAAGGCTGTCAGAGAGAGGAATGAGCAAGAGAGGAGAAATTTACACTGCTGACAGAAGCAACCACATTTTCCAGGCTGAGCGGCAGCATCAAGTACTAGCACCTCCCAGGGGCTTCTCAGCAAGGTGACACAAATGAGTGAGGAATGGTGAGGAATTCAGCCCTTCTCCACAGGCCTATCACCAAAGGAAAACAACACATACTTGAGTGCTGTGGAGGAAACACAGCATGTAGACGAAATCCAGTACTGGCTACAACATATAAAAGCAATCAGCAATAGTGTATAAATTTAACAGGGGAGGTAGGGAACCCTTGGATCATTTCCCGACTCATGTTGACTACTCCTAGTTTGTATCTGCCTTGCTCTCCAAGTAGACTCTGCAGAAGTTTCTACACTAGATAAGCATCAGGAAGGGCTCCTCATCATGCAGGAGAGAAAACTGAGGCTGAGAGAGGGGTCTAGCCACAGACAGAGCAGGGCTGGCTCTACAAGCCAGGCCTCCTGAAGCAAGGCTTGTGTGTTGTTCTACTAATACATTCATTTGCTTATTCATTGCACCACATCAAATCTGCTGTCAGAGACACGACGAATGCCCTAGGCACATGGGTCCTTCTTGTCATAAACGGAGTGAACAGGAATCAGATCTTACTGAATCACCACACTGTAATAACCAAAGCAGCACTTAATGCTCCCTCGGGTGCTTTCTACAAGCCAGGCACGTGCAGACCTTTCCTTATGATGACCCTGTGCCGCAGGGCCTGCTCTGACCCACTGGGTGCCAATGAGGAACCTGGCAAAGATGTCCTTTGCTCAGGCTGAGGGCCAACTTTGTGGCCTTTCCCACACTGCCATGTTGTGACTCCTTACAATGTTATCAGAAGTAGCATGGGGAGGCCCACACGAAAGGTAAGCGTGAGCTGAGGGGGCCAGGCTCCTGGGTCAGCTGTCACCTCCCTGCTGAGGGATCCCGGCTTGGTACTCATGCTCCTCTCTGAGTCTGAGGAAACAGGCCTGATGATCATTGTCCCATTTCTGATTGGAGCGATCAGATGGACAAAGTTATGCTCCTTAAAAACTGCACACTGGTGGCATATATATGACAGACTTCTGTGCTGTCTTCTTTCTGCGTGTGCTGACCCTCCCTGGCTAACCTGCTTCCACTGTTAAAGGTCAGTGGGTACCAGTTCATGTCCTGGTATCAAATGCTTGGTTATCCACCTAGCTAGTGAGTTCCTGAGTCCTCCCAAGCTGCACCCACGAGGATGCTGTGAAGGTCAGGTAGCACGGTCCCTGTAGTACATGCTGTTGTCAGCTCCAGAGATTTCTAAAACCAGGACCAGCAGTGTGCGGGTAGCAGGTTCTGAGAAGCCTTGCATTTGAGTTTCTGGCTAATCCTACAATTAGGAAGGTTGGTCAATGTAGTGTGGAAGCAGCACAGGCCCAGGAGTGCCCAGAGGAAAGTTCCTTCTCTGCCTTGTTCGTAACAGCTGTGTGCTGCTGCTACGTGAACTCCCCCTCTTCTGGCTTGCCACTTGCAGAACAAACGGTTGGGTCGCATAGTTTCCAAGGTCCAAATGGGCTGCCCAGTGCTGTGCTGTGATCTTGACCCAAGACAAGCAGCTTTTTTGACCTCACCTACATAGCCCAAGCACAAAATAAAGGACAGAGGACCCCAGGGGTAGCCATGCAGCAGCCCAGGTGTTCTGTGTGCCACAGCCTCACACCCACTCTGGCCAAAACAAGGAGTGCAGACATGAGCAGACACACAGATGAAGCGGACACAAGACAGGAGCATGTTTGACCTGGCAACTTGCTTTAGGCCTTGGTAAGCCAATCCGAGTTCTCCATCTTCATTCAAATATCCCCAGTCCTCAGTCTGGCTAGAAGTGAGGGACAAGTGGAAAGGAAAGAGAGGCATGCAGAGAGGTCAGGAATGGAGTATGATTTCAGCCAAGGTTCAGAGACAAGAAAAAGTTAAGGACTGTGAGCACTGCTCCCCCATTCCTCTCTGGGCCCACAGTTTGGGTGCCTGTAGACTGTTCCCTCAGGTTCATGCAGTTTCACTAAGAATCAGAGATCAGTTATGTGTTGCCAAAAGAGCAAAGGGCTCTGACAACTCTATAAACAACAATGGCACAACAGTCCAGACTGGGCAGCTGCATTTCACACCCGTTATTTTCTTCTGTTGAAAGAGTTAAGGAACAGGAAGAAATACAAACAGGGTGGGAAGACAGAACATGTATGTGTTGGAAGCTGTAGGTGATGCCAGGGAACTGCACCACAGAGAGAGAAGCGGGGGAGACACCTGGGGGCTGCTCATTTTGCCTGCTTTTCCATGTTGCTTTTTAAAGGCTCAGAGGTAGTCACAAACATAAACCCCAGCTCTCCTTGCAGTCCTGTGTGAAGAAAGAGCTACAACAAATTTTCAGGATGAGAACTGGACAATCTCTCACTTTGACTTAGGACCTGAGTGCGTTTCCCTAGCCCCTCAACCTCAGAAAGCAGCGCACCTGGCATCTTCTACCTGCAAACTGTTGCTGTCTTGTTCAAGGCATGCAATCTGTCCAGTGCCAGCTAGGGTGGCTCCTGGAGGGCAGGTGTGCAAATGTTCCTTACCCAGGCCCTCCCTACTTAACACAGATTTGGGTACACAGAGATCCTCAAAGGCCAGTGGGACTCGTGGTGGAGGCCATGAATCATGAAGCAGGAGCTGCGCCTACACTGGCTGGCAAGATCTACATACCCCTTCCCAGCACCCCCCCACCCCCTGCGCTGGTGGCAAGCCAAACAGCCCCTGTTCCAGCTACTGTCTTTCCCTGTCAGGTTTTGGGTGAATCCAGGGGCTGAAGGTACCCACTGCGGACCCCTCCTCCCAGCTCAGCCTCTAGCAGAAGGTCCTCAGACCCTGCACTGCTCACACATGCTGCTTCCTGGGCCGAGCTGGCCACATCTATACCAGACCCACCCTGACAGTCTGGAGGAAAAGAGGGAAGATGGCGATGAAGGCACTTCTGGGACCTCTCTATGGCTGCTGTTTCTAGGCTGGGGTCACCCTTTACTATCAGGCAGATCCCTGCAGCTGGACACCATGGGGACTATCGCCAATAAGATTATTTTAGGAGTACTCCTATCGAGACCTCCTGCCCATCAAATGCCTAGAGCTTGCCCAGATACCACGATTAGTAGACTTTTTGCCTTCCCCTCCCATGGTTAGCTCTTAGTTGTTCTGGGAGCTCCACTGTCCCCGAAAATCTAGAAGGACCTGGGGTTCTGTTAAGGGAGGCTGATACCAGATGGAAAGGCTTGCACTGAACTAGGGCTTTGTCTCAAAGGAGTCTGAGAGAGAACCCAGAAGGGAGTGTGTCACGGCTGAAAGCGATGTGGGGGTCGGATGCTCTTCTGCAGCATGGGGAGAGCGCCTGACCTGGCTATGGCCCCAGGGGACCTCCTGACCTTCCTCTGAAGCTTTCCTGGCCTTAGGCTAGCTGTCCTCCAGATCCCGGGAGGTGCCGCTAGGTCTCAGAGAGTTACCTCCCTGCTACAGCCACTTTCCAGGACAGAGAAGACTCTCCTCTGGCCCCGTCACCTGCACCCTCAGCGGTGCTGGCCAGGGAGGAAATGAAGCTTGCTGGTGTGAGAAGGAAAACCCCAAACACTCAGCTCACATGAATTCATTTTAAGAAACTGTAAGTACTTAATGCCAGTTACTAAATCAACAAATACACGTGGAACCTCCCGTGCAGAGGCCACTGTGCCGAGCCTTGTTCCAGAAGAGGCCACACATGGATAAAGGGGTGAGCAGCAGGGCAGCAAGGCCCCTGCTTCGCACGGTCTCAATTGCCTTGCCTGGGCTCTTCAACTGCCCTCCATGGCCGGGTTCTCCACGTGACAGGTCACAGCGGTCAGCTTGATGATCGACACCTTTCATTACTAGCTGGGGAGGTCATGTGCCAGAAAAGGCCTCAGAGAAGCTTTACTTCCTGTGGCAGTCAGCTCTCTGTTGCTGGGACAAACATCCAACCAGACACAGCTCATGGGAGGAAGGCATTTATTTCAGGCTGACAGAATCCAGGGGAAATTCTGTCAACGGTGGCAGAAGTGGCTCACTTCCACAGATCCCAGCAGAGAGAAACAACTGCAGCAAGCAAACACCAACACCAGTGAGCGCAAACCACCTGAGCTCAGTTTCTCTGAGCACACCTAGCAGGGCTGGACTCAGATCCGCCCCGAAACACACCCTGGGGCTGGACTCCAAGATCTGCCCCCAGTGACAGGGCCCCGAAGCAGGGATCTGCCCTCTGGACTGAAGTAGGAAGTTCAGTCTTAATGAAACGCCTGCGTCTATGGGGCCACATGTTCAAACCCCCACACTTTCCTTCTGGAGCCTTTGGAAAACAGGACTTGACAACCATTCTTGGACGTAGCTTCCGCCAGCTCGGGAACGGTCAGCATTCTGTCTGGGAAGACTCCTGTGTGTTGGGTACTCATTTCTATGGCTGCACTTTCGAGTGAGCAGCCAAGGATGTTTGCTGTGTCCACTGAGAAGTGGAGCTAACACCACAAACACCAGGAACACAAACACAAACACAGAGAAAGGCCTGAGGCCACAGCCTGGCCACGGGAGGGGGGGGCCTGTCTGTGAGGAGCTACTGCTATGCACTGAGGACAGCGACTGCACCTGGGTGGGTGGTGGTGAGAACGACCCAGCTGAGCTAGCAACAACAACTCCTCTCTGCTGGGGGCCTTCTGTTGTTTCCTGGGGCCCAGGGTTGCTTTGGAGTCTACAACCTGAAGGGGCTTGGGCAGAAGTAGACAAGGGTCAAAGGAGCACTATTTTTGGCGTCAGGCCTGGACCACACTCAAAAAATCCTAACGTAGCTTTGGGACCTGGCATGCCTGTCTAGAGCGGGGGCTGGACTGCAGGTAGCAGCAACTTCTCTTCCTCATCCTTCTCCAAAAGCCAGCCTGGAGAAGACTACAGACTTCCAGCTCAGCTTCCACAAGGCCCTCTTTTCCTCAGCTTTCCCACACGTGAATGGTCATAATGATGCAGGTCGCCTCTGGTTCGCAAGAAGGCAGCATGAGAAAGCTTGCAGAAGCAGAAGAGCTGGCCAGAGTGGGCCTAAGAACGGCTTGCAGTTCAGGGGAAGATGCAATTGTGAAGACCAGAACGGACCTGTACGGGCTGAGAAACTCAGCAAGAGAAAAGAGTTCTGAAGTTGGGGACTATGAACATTTAGAGGGACTGTGACTAGAATCAAGGCACATGGCATCTCCCCAGCAATCTAACCAAAATCAGTGTGTCAACGTGTAACTTGTCCACAGATTTCATCAGCATTCTAAAAGGACCCACTCAACTATACATTCACAGACACAATTCTTATGTGAACTGTAACACACTCTATTCTAAGAAAACTGCAGAGAAGACCTAGCAAGTCTGTCTTCACGATGGGATGCCAGGGCCGGCTGGGCTCCCAGAATCACAGTCACATTCTCCTTCCTGCCAGGCTGCCCAGCTATTCTCCCCACTCAATGCTTGGATTCACTGTAATCATATAAATTTCTCAAAGATGATGCTGAAGCCAAACTGGAAGAGACAGACCCAGCAACCCACCAGTCACTTCCTATGGTACCTGGTACGTCAGGCAATGGGGAGCCTGGGTCCTCCAGCCTCTCTGTCTCAAGGCAGCGGTTTGTTTTTAAATGCAGTTTCACAGCTATTAGGAATGGAAATATTTTCGGATACAGAAAAAGCTACTTGGACCACCTCCACTTGTTGCTGTAGGAGGACGAAACCCAGGACATGAAGCCGCTTCTGGAGATAAACACCCTGATGGAGGACTGGAAACCTGGCAGCTGCGGATGGGCAGAAAGGGAGCGAGTAATAGTTTAGCTCTGGAGAGCAAAGCGACGAGGCCAGCTGTCACAGGAAACTTCCCCTGGGGAGATGCGGGCACACGTCTTCACCCCAAATAGGGCTCAGATGGCAGACCAAAGTATGATTCCACCAATGATAGTTTGGTGAACCAATGAATTTATTGGGGGGGGGGTCACTTACAGAGCATTCAGAGGGGTTACTTATAGGAACTTGAGGCCACAACGATGGAGATTCCTGTGTCAAAATCACTCCTTGGATGCTCCTCCCCCAGTCTCAGGATAAGGGCTAATTTATAGAGCATCAGAACCCCAGAGGCCATGGAGAAGTCTTATTCCACCCTGAATGACACCCCATGGCTGCCTTTAGAAGCTCTTGTCCCTGTCCAAGAGTTTAAGATCACAGAGCAGCCCTTCAGTGTGGCTCACTGTACCAGATTACCCCCGCGAAGCTCCTTCCTCAGCCTCGGGGGAAGGGCCTACTTACAGAGCGCATCGTTTCCTCTCTACATGCTCTAGCTCCCCCCTGAGGTCATGAGCTCTTGTGTGCTATTGTACACAACTGGCACGGGGGGGGGGGGGCGCACCTAAATCTCAGGTGGGGTCTGATGACCATCACCATACCTTATCTGGTGAATTGACCAGTTACTTTTGATAAGCTAGCAATAGTTGTTTACACCTTTCAACGCAGAGGAAATCTGACATAAAACCCAGCATTTGGCTGGCTTGCTTTCTACTTTAACATCGCCTGTGCCCCTTTCTCTCCTTCACCTCCTTCCTCATCTTCCACTCAGGATAACTTCTAAGGCGAAGTCTTGACCCGTATGAGCACAGAGCGCCCCTGTCACTCCTTTGCTCCCTGTTTCAGGAAGAAATGGGAGTGGAAGCAGCCTAGCCAGGGAGCCAGGCTTCCTGGACTCTACCCTGGCTCAGCCAGGGCCACCTGTGTGCCTGAGTGGCTTACTCCTGGGCCTCAGTTTCCTCATCTGCATACACTGAGAAGCTTTCTAAATCTAAGCACTGAGGCTTCAGGGCAAGAAAACTTCAGGCCGTGCTCACAGTGCCACCTACTGATGCTTTCTAGAACTGTTCAGCATTTGGGTATCTCAATAAGCAGTTAGTTGAGTTTACTGGAGCCCACCTGGACACAAGCAGGCAAAGATGTTGAGAGAGATAACATTTCTTACACGATTATCACGTGCTCAAGATCCTTTACTCAGACTACTTCGCCTTGTCTCAGTAATCACAGGATTAATTAATCAATCCCCAAGTCACAGTGAGGAGCCCAAGGCACTGAGCTGCTATGCGACAGTTGCTAGACAGCAAGTGAGTGGATTGCAGAGCTCATATTCTGGAGCGCTCAGCCATGCCACCCGGGGTGCCTTTCTTCTGTCCACCCACAACCTCTGACCTGGCTGCCTATGGCAGGCAATCACTTTGGTGCAGGGTTAGCTCTCCTTTAAGAGGAACCAGGGGTTGCTACTGGAAATCCAGCTAACATGGGTGTCCAGCTTGGGTTCCATTTCTTCTTACTGGACAAGTGAGAATGACACCATAGCATAAAACTGGAATTGGGCTCTCTAGGCCAGTTCTCTCTCATAAGGAAAGCCACTGTGGGCTGGAGAGATGATGGCTCAGAGGTTAAGGCGCTTGCCTGCAAAACCTAAGGACCTGGGTTCGATTCCGCAGTACCCACATAAGGCCAGATAAACAAGGTGGAGCGTGCATCTGGAGTTTGTTTACAGTGGCTGCAGGCCCTGGTGTGCCCATTCTCTTTCTCACTCTTAAATAAATACATTGTATTAAAATATTATAAATATATATATGAAGAAAAGCCATCCTCGGTGTCTCTCCCATCCTCGGCCTCCTGCCATCATCTCGCTTTTCACGGGGCATAGGTTAGCCGCTCCAGATGAGCTGCTCCAGCCTTACCAGATCTATGGCAGACGTCCCCAAAGCTCCGTCTTTTCTTTCTTGTGATAAATCACTCCCTGATGCTGAGTGCACAGCCGGTGCCCACGGAACAGATCCGGCTGGGAAGGGGCTTCTCCTGCAGCCTTCTGCAGGCACAGCCTAGGCAGATGTGGGGCCTACCTGTTTGTCTGGCAGACCCCGTGATAGGCCTCAATGGCATCCTCCTGGTCCACGTGCTTTTCGCTGTTTGGCCAACTTGTTCTGGCATTAATACTCGGCTCCTAGAAGACCCCAAATTAAAAAACAAATCTGGTTATATAAATCACCCCTAGGAAATGCCTTTGTATACAGAGAGACAAATACATGCTTTGGGGAAGAGAGGGAAGACTTAGAGAAACTCCTAACTGCTGTTAAAAGCAGACAGGAATGTGACTTCAAAAGGTCACCTTGGAGTGTGTGTGTGTGTAGGGGGGTACAGATGGCAGGGTCTGGCTGGGAGGCACTGAGGGCAAGCGGCGGGAAGATGACAAGGACAGGAGATTGCGCCTCATAACAGAAGACACGATGAAGAGCTGCCTCAGTGTTGGATCCTCCACTCTCGTTACTGCTTACGTACCGGGGCCCACACCTGGAGTGGTCCAGCCCACGGGATGACCCAGGTGGCTCCCTGTCACTTTACACTCTGTCCCAGAAGGTGAGAACATTAGGAGCAAACCTGATGTGGGACCCACCATCCTGTGAGAACTGACAGAGAATTCTCTCCATTCAGAAACAAAGTACACAGTGAGGAGCATGAAATGAAAACAGCCACTGCAAGTTACCTAGCTGTCTGGGCCTTGTTCCTGTTGAGCACTGTATTAACTTCCAAAAATTATAGAAAGTTCTAGCTCCTTCTCTCGGGAAGTCATGCTGAAAGGGCAGCAAGCCCCTGTGTTGTCTTCAGAGGAGACCTGGGAGTAAGAGACTCTCCGCTCTTTCAGGCTCAAGACCCTCATGGGTAAAGATACGTAAGATGCAAGCCCATTACCTAGTGTCACCCCAACAACCCAACCATGGCTGCCGTCTTGTTACCATGCTCTTGCCGGCAAGTCTGCGCTGGTCAGCATTCACGATCTGGGTCCTGAGGATTAGCACCTCTTCTTTGCGGACCTCCAGCTCCTCATTGGCCAGCTTGAGCTGGTTCAGCAGGAGGCTGTAGCTGTCTGGGGAGCTGTGGGTGGAGTTGTTTTGTATGGCTTGGTCAGCTACGGCTTTCCTCAGCTCATTCAGGTCATTCTTCAGTTTCTTGTTCTCCGACTCTAGCTCTTGCCTCTGGAAGACAATCAAGGGCCATACTTTGTTACTTCTTGGATTCACAGTATTCTTCCCAGGTAGGCTGCCTGCTTCCTTGTCTCAGTCAACTTTTCCTGCCCTCCGGACGAACAACTTTTCTATTTTAATGAGGAAACACATGGTCAAACTTCTGATGGCATCAGCAAGCAGTCAAAGCTGGGGCTTGGATCTGAACTCATGACTCAGGTTATCAGGGCAAAGCACCTGACACAACACCTCTGCAGTATTCTCCAGTGGTTTACTATATGCTTTGAGCTGACAACTATGTATGTACGTATGCATGCAGGCAAGCGTGTATGTCTGTGTTTGTATGAACATATGTATGTATGTACGCACACACGCACGTGGTGTTGGGGATCAAACCCAGGACCTAATGCATGCCAGACAAGCACTTGACCACCACTGAGCTATGTCCCACGCCTGGCTGGTTATGTTGAACAGTGACTTAACACAGAACTTCCTAGAGTCTTTGTGAACTCATCTACTTTGTGACTTTCCTGGAATGCATGGAATGAAGGGTTCCTAAACCTATTTATTTAGAGAGATCTTTGTTTTTCTAGGAACATTACATGGACCAGTGATCTGGAGAACATAGGAGGAACACTACTGATATGCTGGTTATACAAAGCCAGCAAAGGAAATTCTACTAGTCTCTATAGCTCACAACCCTGAAACTCAGCTTTGAAATATACTTCATATTTTCTGGGTAGTGCATTAAACTTTGTGTTTGAGACACAGTCTGTTAATTTAAAGTCTTGTAATCACAAGCCAATGGCTGGTAGGGCTCTAGCATAGACGGGATTCAAATTCCCCAAAGAAAACTACAAAGTGTGACAAGTAAGCATTGCTTGCATGTTTGCCAGAGTCAGAGGATGACAGAGCCAGGACCCCACTGGGCAGAATCTCTTGCTTATCCGAGCGAGGAAGCTGAATCCAGGCAGATGTAAGCTCACAGTGAGTCGAGAACCTGAGTAAGGAGAGGCTGGGTCTTCACCCTCCAATGTAGGTTTCAGGGGCAACTAGGGCCATGCAAGGGAGTGATCCTGCCAAGGGAATAGCACCCTTGGATAAGGTGATTAATCCCTAGGGACCATTGATGAGCTCCTCAACTGATGGTCATGCTATTAAGTCCTGGTGTTAAGAATCCACTCAGTGCTGCAGAGATCTTCTGACTGGAAGCTAGTCTCACCTTTAGGAAGGGCAGCATTACATTACACTGGGCTTGGACCCGAGTCCTTGCCAGGTCTGTATCCTGGCTGAAGGTATACCCTGCCTGGCCTTCACCCCTCTGATGCAACTTAAGGGAGTGACTATAGATGGTGGCTAGAGACTTTTTTCCAATTCTGAGCAGCCCCAATAGGCTCAATGACAATAGCTATAAGCTGGTGTCTGGTGCAGGCACTCTTAAGTCCCTGCTCTGCATGAGACCCTGCTCCAAGACAAAGAGGTCCAGGCTGGTCCTGGCTATTTGTCACAAAATGTCCATCCAAGGCACACCTGTAAAACAACTGTTTATTTCATTCTCATTGTCTTTTTTAAAAAATATTTTATTTATTTACTTTGAGAGAGAGAGACAGACAGATAGACACAGAGAGAGAATGAATGACTATGGGTGCGCTAGGACCTCCAGCCACTGCAAATGAACTCCAGACACATGTGCTACCTTGTGCATCTGGCTTACATGGGTACTGGGGAATTAAACCTGCGTTCTTTGGCTTTGTAGGCAAGCATCTTAACCACTAAGCCATCTCTCCAGACCAGACATTTTTCTTTTTTTTTTTTTTTAGAAAAATATTTTATATTTGAGAGAGAGAGAGAGAGAGAACACGTGACATCCAACCACTGTAAATGAATTCTAGACACATGTGCATCTGGCTCATGTGGGTTCTGGGGAATAAACCTGAGTCCTTAGGCTTAACAGGCAAGTACCTTAACTGCTGCTAAGCCATCTCTACAGTCGCATTCTCCAGACATTTCTTGAAAACCTCCTACCTGAACCACACCCCAATGGGCCTACCTCTGCCCTCTGGCCTATTTCCGTATCATTCTTCCTGGTCAAACAGTGCCATAAAAGGACACATACACTTTGTTGTGGTAAAAAAAATCCCACGACACATAAGATCTACCATCTCAACCATTTTAAAATATATAGTGCTATAGCAATTAGCCACAGCCACACTGTTGTGCAACCATCCCCACTACCATCTCCAGGACTGTCACCATCCTCAACTGATACTCCACCCATACTAAATATTAACTCCCACTCTACTTCCTGCCCTATCCCAAACAATCACCGTCTACTTTGCAATTCAGAGTTTGATTTGCCTCATGTAAGGAGAATCTGATAGTCTGTTTGAGAGGTATATTTTGGATGTAGCCAAATGCCATGCCGTCCCATGTGGAGGACACTGAAGTTCCATCCATCCCAACAACATCAATCGTCTGCCTACTTTACCTAAGACACCAAACTCAGTACTGTGGACACAGCACCCAGGTAGAACCTAAGAACTGCACTCAAGTGAACATCTTCGCACTGCAGTTTGAACCAGGGGACACCGAAGACCATCATCTACTGAGTCCTGGGGTAAGGGCTGGCTCCTTGGAAAAGATGGACACTGGACTGGGCGGCTAAGCCTTACTGTACAGGGTTCAGTTCTGTTTTGTTTTCATTTTAGAACATCCCTGTACAGGTGTCTACTGCCCAAGCAGGCTATATGGGCAGAGAGTCAGGGCCAGAAGCAGTGCGATTTCAAGGATGAAGGTACGTCTGCACGTGATCGCCATCACACTGCGGTCCTGTAACACTAACACTGTAAACCAGTGAAACTGACCTACGTTACCCAAGATAAGTAAAAGCTGTGTAAGCAGCTTCGTGTTAGGAATGCAGACATAACAAATGGGAATGAGGCAACCTTCTTCTTGAAGGTGAGGGGGTTTTCAGTTCCTTTAGCATACATTAATTACACACAACAATGGGTTGCATTATGACATTTTCATATATGCATATAATGCCTTGGTCATATTTACCCATTACCCCTATCTTAACCCATTGCTGCTGATGTCCTTCCTCTAACTAACCCCCTTCTACTTTCCTGTCTTTTTTTGGTGGGCTACTGAGGAAGTTGGGGTTGCTTACAGGGTGAGGGGTTATTTGCAGAAGTACAGATAACTACCAGGACTATACCACTGAAGAAAATGCAGCCATTAAATGCTTGCAGCTCCCTAGGGGGAGGCGGGACCTCACAAGCCTCTCTGTGCTAATGCTAAGAATTTTCGTGGAATAATTAGGGACGATCCAGGTCTCGTAAAAAAAAAAATCCCTAGTTGTATCACAGTATTACTTGTATTAAAACATGAAAATTAACAGGCTCAGCAATTTGATAATGGTTAAGGAAATTGTTAAAATAATTTTATAATATCATCTTTTCAAAGAGATTATGAAAAAAATGCCTGTCATATTAAGTGAAAAAACAACCCCAAATCTAAAAATTATATATATATATATATATATATATATATATATATATATAGGCTGTAGAAGTAATATACATAGAAAAAATACCAAAAAGTAACATGCAAATAGTATCAGAGGCAATCTATAGGAGGCAGACATATGCATTTCTAAAACTTGTTTACATTTTCTGAATTTAAATTTTTTTCTAAGACGAGCCCATTTAAGTAAATTTTCAAATAAAAGGAAAAGCTTTTAAATGGCAGAACCAGGCAGGGCCTTTTAAACTGAGCCTTCTCTGACTAATGGCCATCATTGGATAAACACAGCCTGCATGGTAGGGTAAGATGACAGTGCTTAACCTGGGCTCACAGCTGACCCCTTTTTCCCTTCCCAGGCTGAGTCAATGGGCCCTGTTTCCTGATCTCAATCCAGCCCCCCCCCCCCCCAGACAGCAGCATAACCCAAAACTGTTAGTAGCCATGAACAGGTCTACTTTCTGCCCACGAGGTAACTAGGTCAATGACAGGCATGACTTCTTCTGGCTACCTGGCCTGGTCCTCAGCTTATACCTGAACCCAGAGGATAGGGAGCTTTTCTCTCTGGCTTTGTGCCCACCCTGCTGACTCTGATCACCTCTACTGCCCACTCTCTCCGGCTTGGTCACCTTGGCCTAGGCTGATGTCCACTCAAAGGGCAACTCATCTCCCAGAGCAGCCATACTCCTTCAGGCCTCCTAGCCCATGTTCCATCAGATGTGATCAGCCCCCAAGGACTTTTAATCTGACTTACCCCTAAGGGACGACATGCCCAAGCTTTACATGTGGTACCTGAACACAGAGCTGGGGTTACTTTGAACATTATAGAAATGTGTTATATTCTTGTGAGAGTACCTACACTTTAAACAAAAAAACACTCCTTCCTCAGGGGTCCTCTCAGTGTAGCCTCATCTTATGCAAGCACTTGTGGGCAGATTTCTCAAGTCAAATTGGAAAAGACAGCTAGGTACGCAAATGTGTTGACTCACCATGTGCTCCTGAGTTTTGTCTTAGTGGTCTACACCACCTTATTAGTTCTAAAATGATGGTGGGATGCCCCAGGAAAGTAAGAAGTTCGCAGGAAAGGCGGCCGCAGAATGGCATGAAGACCCGAGCCACCCCCCCTCCCCCCGTCATACCCAGTTATCACACAGGTCCCCAGACTCCATGGAGGGCTTTAAGTTTCTCAAAAGGCACATGAGGAAAATAGGTCAAGTCAATAATTTAAGAAGAAAAACCTGATAAAAATACTTTCTTCACAATCATTTCTACAGCCCTAGTTGTTTCAAGTGCCCAGTGGTGCTGTTAAGGTGGATTTCCACATGCAAACAAAAATTAGACTCTTACCTCACACTATATAACTCAAAATGTACAATGGCCTAAAATTATGAAACATTTAAGAGGAAAACATAGAGGAACAGCTTCCCAACATGGCATTTTGCAATGACAATGGGTATAGCACCAAAGACACAGGCAATAAAAGGAAAAACAAACTGGACTTCATGAAAATTAAATAAAGAACACTGCATCAAGACATTATCGGGCCTGGGGAGATAGCACAGTCAGTCGGTAAAATCCTTGCTTTGCAAGCATGAGGACCTGAGTTCAATCACCAGTACACATATCAAAGCTGGGCATGGTGGTAGGTGCCTGTAATTCCGATGCTGGGAAGACAGAGACAGGCCGATTGCTAGAGTTTGCTGGCCAGCCAGTCTAGCCTCATCAGTGAACTACAGGCCAATGGGAAGCCTTGTCTCAAAAAGAGGTGGACAGCATACCTGAAGTTAACACCCAAGTCTGTCTTCTGGCCTCCACATGCATACGCAAATGTGTATGTACACTAGCACACAAACATGAGCACACATATATGCACATCACACACATACACATTAAAAATACATATCAATAGCATAAAAAGGCAACTCCCAAAATGGGAGAAAATATTTACAATTCATATACTTGGTAAGGGATTAATATACAGAAAATATTCAGTACTCTTAAGACTCAACAACAAAACAATTTTGATTCAAAAATGAACAAAGTAATTGAATAGACATTCTTCTAAAAAGATTATACAAATGGCCAATGAGCATGTAAAAAGGTGCTCAAAATTGCTAATCATTGGGGACTTGAAAATCAAAACTATAGTGAGAGACTACCTTACATTAATGAGGATAGTTCCTATCAAAAAGCAGAAACAGGGAGATGGACAGATGGTTCAGCAGTTAAAGGTGCTTGCTTGCAAAGCCTGATGGTCTGGGTTCGATGCCCCAGTACTTATGTAAAGCCACAAAGTGGTTCATGCCTCAAATTTTTCTGCAGTGGCAAGAAGCCCTGGCATGCCCACTCATCCATTCATATTCTCTCTCCCTCCACCCTCAACACTTGCAAATAACAACAAATATTAAAAGAAAAATTAACAGCAGGATCACCCCATGATCTAGCAGCTTTCTTTCTGGGTAGGGTAGACAAATGCTGTATGATTACATTAAATGAGGCATCTGGAATAGTGCAATTCATAGAGATAGGAAACATAACAATGCTTTTAGAGGGCTGAGGGGAGCAGGAAAGGAGCTGTTGTTTAGCAGGAACGGGGTGTTATATAGTGAATAGTTACTGAAAAGGATGGCGGTGAGCTTCTTGCCCATCATTATGAACATACAAATCATCGTATATGTGCACTTCAAGTATGCACAAAGTGGATAAGAAGGTACATTTTCAGAAGAAAAAGAGCTGAGGAAAAAGCCATGAGAATGACATAAGGCTGTTTTTCTGGGTCATGGCCACTCGCAGAGTAACTTGTAGTCCTGTTAGTGATTGGCAGATTGGTTCAATTGCCATAAGTCTTTGGGAAGGGAGGGCAGGGCTGGCCTGATGGCCCTATCCTGCCAGGAAGCCAGCTTCTCCTTGACCTGAAGCTCCGGAGTTCTTCTTTCCCATCTCCTACCAGGCCAGTATTCAGTACACAAGGAAATAACCATGTCTTACATTTTTGTTTGTCTCAAAGTGTTTTTATTCCTGCTGCCATGGCTTTTTTTTTGAGAGAGAGACTGGAGAGAGAATTTGTGTGTCAGAACCTCCAGCCACTGTAATCGAATCCCAGATGTGTGCACCACCTTGTGCACATGTGTGACCTTGCACGCTTGCATCACTTTGTGCACCTGGCTTATGTGGGATCTGGAGAGTTGAACATGGGTCCTTCAGCTGTGCAGGCAAGCACCTTAACTGCTAAACCATCTCTGCAGCCCTGCCATGGCTTATTTAACTGAAGCTGTATTATGTAGGAAGGGCATATGTTTTGGGGAAGGGGGAGGAAACCTTCATTTAGAAGATGAAGATGCAAATGTGTGAAAAGAAAGTTACTTGTCTATGGTTCTACTTGTTAGCAGATTGGAGATCAGGACCTGGTGTCTTGATGTCCAGATTTGTCATCTGTTTTCTACTGGAGGACAGACAGCCTTACCTTCAGACTATTATAGGCCAGATCTGCATCCTGGTCCACATCTGTGTCATTCTTTGATTGTTCTATCTGCACAGGCAAAGAAAGAAAGGCAAGCATGAAGCATTAGGACACATGTGCCAGAGAAATGTATCTAGTGACAGTCAAACCTTTTCATTCCACTTTGGCTGTGAATAGCTGGTCACCCCACCCTCCACACGTGCACCTCCTTTCCACCTTCAGAAAGCAGTTCTGTACCTCATAAATGACTCCTTCCTGCCTCCACTTTACCGTAGCCCCTACAAGCACTGGGAGGTTGATTATGTATATATCACAAACATTGATGGGCTTAATCATGCTCCCCACTACCTGTGAATATGACCTCATCTGGATGTAATAGAGTGAGGTCGTTAGGGCTGGTGCTGTCATATGAGAAAAAGACGCACAGGGAAAAAGGCCTTAAGAAATAGCAAAGACTGGGGTCATGTAGCTGCAAGTCAAGGAATACCAGGGACTGCCAGCAACACCTGAAGCCAGGAGAGAGGCACAGGACAAACTCTCCCTATAACTGTCAGAGGACACTGTATCAACACCTTCACTTCTGACTCCTGGCCTCTGGAATACTGAGAGAATAAGCTTGTTATTTTAAGTGGTATTTTTGTCCAGCAGCCCTAGGATGCTATCTGAGTATTGATGAGATTAATATGCTACACTGAAGTTTCGGAAGTGTGCACTCAAGCGTCCTCTGTTTCCCAGCTATACTCAAAGCACCTTGCTCTGGAGCTGCCTCCTTTGTGGCGCTGTACATGGCTAGTAAGGCAGCTGGCCCACAGGGGGTACTCGGTCTGTGGAGTCTGACTTCAGAATGCCAAAGGTGGTGGCTGTGGATGGTAACGGCTGGAATAGTAACCCATTAGGACTCAACTGAGCCAAGTACTCCCATGATTAGGCGACAGCTATTGGAGTTGAAGTGCCTGATGAGAAGGGGTGAAAACAGCTTCATAAAGGGTTAAGTGCTCAGGCTCAGGTCAAGTGCGGGGAAGACTTCCCGATGAACATGTCTTTAGCGTGCTTAGTGACTGTTAGCAACCGGCAATCCAGGTAAGGCCATGTCCAACTACAGGTGGGCCAGGGGCACCTAGGACTTTGAGAGGGTGTCTCTTGCAGCTCCTTCCACATGAAGAGCACATACATTCACTACATTGTTTCGAGCTCTGGAAACTGAGGAAAAATCCTGCCAAGGTATGAACTTCTGCCTTGCCTCTTTCAATCCCAAGTGGTACCGGGAATGTGACCGTCCAGTACTCTACCTGCTGCACTTGTGTTCTGTGTAGCACAGATCTGCTACACAGCCACCTCTAAATATTGAATACATGACTCTCAAAATATGAGGATTACACACTCATTCTCACAGGGCCAAGTAATTCAGTCATGTTTCCAAATACTTAGCCCATTGCCACTGCCCTAGTAGCCAAGGATGACTTTTGCCAGGCCTTGAAAAAGGGAGTGGGATAGATAGGAAGACCCAGTACACTGAAAGCTGATTGGCTGTTGTTGTAGTCAGGTTCACATTGCTGGTAGAAATCACCCAAACAAGGGCAGCTTGTGGGAAAAAAGAAGTTTATTTTGGCTTACAGGCTTGAGGGAGAAGCTCCATGATGTCAGGGGAAAATGACAACATGAGTAGAGGGTGGACATCACCCCCTGGCCAACATAAGGTGGACCATATCAACAGGAGAGTGTGCCAAACACTGGCATGGGGAAACTGGATATAACACCCATAAGCCCGCCCCAGCAATACACTGCCTCCAGGAAGCATTAATTTCCAATTGCTATCAGCTGGGGAACCTAGCATTCAGAACCCCTAGGTTTATGGGGCAACACCTGACTCAAACCACCATAGCTGTCACAGAGGTTCCACTTTCATAGCAGTTCAGTCACTCCACACTGATGGAACACCCAACTGACTACCCCATCAGTTCTCATTCAATGCCTGGCCTCTAAGTCTGGGACCTGGGGTTATAATCTCCAGGTGGCTCAGGATTCCTCTTGGGACCAAGGGAAAACTCAGAAACCTGATTTTTCGAATCTTGATCTCAGGGGATAGTGAGGAGGTAGTCTATATTTAAAACAAATTTTTTTTGTTCATTTTTATTTATTTAGTTGAGAGCAACAGAGAAAGAGGCAGAGAGAGAGAGAGAGAGAGAGAGAGAGAGAGAGAGAGAGAGAGATACAGAGACAGAGACAGAGAGAGAATGGGCATGCCAGGGCCTCCAGCCACTGCAAATGAACTTCAGACGCGTGCACCCCCTTGTGCATCTAGCTAATGTGGGTCATGGGCCGGGGACCTTAGGCTTCACAGGCAAGTGCTTAACTGCTCCTGCCCCACCCTTGAGATTCTCACTGAGCTGTCAGAAATGAGGCCGTTCTCCTTGAGGGACAGTATGACACACAGGACACAGCCTTTGGCTGTAATGCCTGCTTGGTGACGGTGTTTTAAGAAAAGACATACCCTCTTTCGCTTGGTATCTACATACATTCTGAAGTCAATTTTCTAAAATTATTTGGCATTTCTGCAATGAGGACTCCAGAGAGTGAATCTGTGGGTCCAGCCGAGTGTAGGCCAGGAGCTTGCTTCTGTGCCAGGCAGTGGCTCATGTCACCTGTGAAGCTTTTCACTATACATGGCATGGCTAAATCTTTCAACTTTAAATAGACAGCACAAAAGAAGTTAACGTTCCCTAGAAATTGTACTTCCTTTTCAACTTTGATTCTTTAGCAGGCTGGTGATAGATTGCGATCCTGTCTGGTGGTACAGAGGCAGTGGCAGCCAGCTAAGCTCCCACTCAGCCCCGTGATCACCAGGACAAGCAATTACAGCTCTATAGTGCACTGAGCTGCTAATCTAGGACACTTGGGGAGTTGGGTGGGCTAACGGCACTGTGACCTCCTCCAGTGTCTTCAACTTACAGTGGGCTTATTGGGACATGACCCCACGCACAAGTGTACAGTATTTGATTTGTGCTTGCCTGTTAGGGCAGCCTTCCCCTGCTAAGTGAATGAGTCATTTATAGACCTAAAGCTTTCACTTCCCATCTGAATCTAATCCATTTAAGAGATTTAAATCCACTAGAAAGATTTGTCTCTTAACTTACTCTTCAGTTACAAACACACATAAGGGATTTGACAGCAAGCTGGATCAGAGTGCGCACTGCACTGACCACAAATGAAAGACAGGTGTTGTGAAAGGAGACCAGGGACGGGGGTAGGGAGGGTGACTGAGGCGGCTGGGAGGGTGTCAAATCCCACAATTTGCCACTCAGGCCTGGGAACAGATCAAGGGCCTTTGCCCAATTTACTATGAGATTAGCTAGTGATATGAACCAGCTCAGAGCTGGACCTGAATTCCATGAGTAGTGATCCTTATAACATCAAAGCAAGAAAAAGTGGTTCTTATCTCACTGCTGCTACAGTCAAAGGGTTTCTACTGCTACTCAGTCTGTGTGTACTCAACCGCATTCACATGAGCACCACCAATGTTATTTTTTTTCATCTGCACTATGTTGGTTACTCTCAAAGCGCACCCTAATTACACTCCTCAGTGGTGAGCTTTTTTCCTGGCATTTCCATCTCTCATCTAATACACGTTTTGCATGCTTGCTATGAGCTTGTATCGGCACACTCTGAGGTGTAGCCCACTAGGTTTCACACAGCACCCTTTCAAGACTGCAGAGGCTGATGACAATCGGACTGTGGTGAGGGCACAGCCAGGTAAGAAGAGTGAGTAGAGTGAGTGGCTGCCTCCCTGGTTGACCCTGACCTGGTGGACTGAGCTCACGGTGCATTCCAGATCTGAAAGGATGACAGGGTTTCTCTGCTAGATTTGACTTCTGCTGTATTTATCTTCACTGTATCCCCAGCCCTCCTGGTCTGAAGTCCTAGCTTTGCAGACTGGAGGGATGATGCCACAGACTCTCTGTAGCTTCCCAGTGGAATTCCTTTACCCAAGGGCCCTGCGGGAGTGTCCTCTGCCCAGCAGTGCTGGTGAGGGGCACTCACAGAGAAAACTCACTGTGACTCCAACAGAGAAGGACCTCTGAAGTCCAGCACCAGTAAGATCCCATGAGGCCACACCTGTCACGTGAGCCTGGGTGAGAGTGGGGCTCTTCTTTCCTTGCGGCACAAGGACACCCAGAGTGCCACCCACCTGCGCTTTCTTGCTGTCTTGTTGCTCCCTCTTCTCCAGCTGCACCTGCAGCTTCTTCCGCTCCTGCTCAAGCTCGCGCACTCTCTTCTGCAGCTTCAGGAAGACCGTCATGTCCATGGCTGCCTTCTCCATGCCAATTTCCTTCGAAGGAAGAGAGGGGCAGAGAAGGTGGTCTGTGCAGCACAAATGCCTCGGGGAACGCACAATGCCTCCCTGCCCACCTCTGTACTGGCCATCTGTCTCCCTGCTCCTCCCCAGCATCAATATGCACTGCAAACACAAAGCTAGTGCCAAGCCGCTAGCATGTCTCGTGAAAGCTGGTACTCTAGGCTTATTCTGTCTAGATGGTATCTGTGTCTCAGCCATTTACATTCCTTAGTGAGCACCACTTAAATGACCAAGCACATATTCTAAAAGTAAATGGATACAAGCACGACCATTTTCTTTGGAAGCTAAAAGAATGCACGGCAGGAAAATGGATTTACACCGAGAAACTAAGTCTAAGGGTAGAGCGCTTCCTGGAGAGGGATAGATGTGTCACTAATCACTGTAAAAGTGCTATCAACCACCGCCTGACTGTATCTTGAGACAACTAGTCCTCGCCCAGCCACAGACTATTTCCCAACAGATCTTCAGGCATCAATTTTCCAGTATGTTTTTTCCCTTCAGACTCGCTCCTGGGTTTTCCCTCCAGGGCCCCGCCATGTGTGCGTAGGGGTGGTGCATGTGCAAGCGTGCATCTACGTACAAGCAGACGAAGTGTACGAATACATATGGACTGTTTTTATGTATACTATGTATACCTGTGGGATATAATGTGGTTCTACCAGAACTTAACGAGTACTCAGTGCTTGAACATCTCAGGATAAGTCTCAGCTGCTTTGAAGGACACAGATCCGAGGATGGCCCTGTCCATATATACATGGAAACAGTCCCCCCGCCACAACAAATGTTAGGCATTTGCAGTACATCTGCAGTACAGGCTCAAGGAAGCCTCCAGAGGCCAAGACTTGGGAGCCTCCAGTAGCAAAGCCAAATGCTTGCGAAAGGCTGAGAGCAGGTGGAGAGCAGCAAGCCCTGCAAAACCGTAGAGCCGCAGGAGCCCGTCTCCGGAGGACCACCTTCTCTATCCTTCCCTCTCTGCTTCCAGCACCCTGTGTGTTTCTTCGCAGCACTGCTACTGTGTCACATCCTTCTAGACCCTGCTTTTTGTCTAACTCTCCATCAGAGAAGCTCTGTGAGATTGGGGACCTTCTCTGGCTTGTTCACCATTGGTTTCTCAGTACCTCCCAGTAGCGCTTGGCATAAAAACATGCTCAAGACACAGTGCTGTTGTGACTTTTCTACGTCTATCTCCACCGGCTCTACACGGGGTGACTGTCTTCTTTTCAAATACCAGAGGAAAATTTATATGTCTACATGTCCTTAACAAAATCACACATAGACCGTATGGTATGCTAATTCAAGGTGTTAAGAGGTTCCCACTAGCAGAATCACCTGGCATTCTCCCATTCCAAATACTTACTGATGCTCTGAGTTTTATCCAGTGTTTAAACAAGAGAGGAAAATCTTCTGGTACCAACTTAGTATACATTAATCAATAAATTAATTTTAATTAATTAAAATCCTGCTATGCAGCCCAGGCCAGACTTGTGATGTTCCTGCCTCAGCTGCCCAAGTGCTGGGATTACAGGTATGCAGATTTTTGTTTTGTTTTCCTGAGGTAGGGTCTCACTTTAGTCCAGGCTGACCTGGAATTCACTATGTAGTCTCAGGGTGGCCTTGAATGCACAGCAATCCTCCTGCCTCTGCCTCCTGAGTTCTGGGATGAAAGGCATGTGCCACCACGCCCCAGTCCATTGCACATTTTTGTAAAAGAGACCAGGGATATACCTTCTCCCTTCCTTCTGGTTAGCAGGAAAGAACAGCAAAGAACTACTTGGCTGGCCCAGAAAATGCCAGCGGCCCTAGTGATCCTCTGTCAAGGATTATTCCCTGGGTATTCTGACCACCACTAACAGAACACTGTCTCTGTCGGGCAGGACATCTGCGTACAACGCTCCGACTTACCTCTATCTGTTGAAGCGCATCCTCAGTGTCTCCAATCTCAGAGGTGGAGATGGAGGGGTAATTGGAGTCAGACTCTAAGCTACTTTGGTTTGATGGGTTCCGCCTGTGGCCTGGGGTTTGCTGTTCAAGGAGAAAAATGTGAAAACTCATAACCAACTTATGTTAATGAGAACTAACTTTTCAAGGAACAGCATGCCCTAGAGTTAGCCATCTGTCCCGCTTGTCAGTAAGACGAGGTGTCACTGCTGCTTGGAATGACGACTAAAGAGAGCTCTTCCCGTGGATGCTAAGTAAATGCTCTATCACTGAGCCACACCCCAAGCCCTTCCCGTCTTAAGTGTTTTACAACCCATGAAAACACTTAACCCTATTTTTCTGCTAAGTCCTATCCCTTCACTCCTAGTCTTTCCCTCAGAATGCACTCAGTCACATTCCCCTCTTTTCTCTTGGAAGGAATGCTCCAAACCTCCCTTCACCTGGCACTGCCGAATTTGTTTATGAAAATAATTACATATTGAAATAGTATGTCATTCATACTGTTCATTTATAATTAACTCAGCTTATTTTTTTAGCATCTGGTTTGGCTTTCAGAGTGAAAACCGAGCATGGTGGAAATTTTTAGATTTCTATTTAAGTTCCTATTCAGCTTCTCTTCCTGGTTTCTATGCAACCAACTTATTGATATTTGAATATGCATGCTGGGAGGGAATATTTATACGGGTAAAGAAGAATAACAAATCCTGAAATATGGAAACTTCCTACATCTTGTCAGCTATTATGAGATCTGATCCGGCCCTGATGGTTTCTCTCCATATCACCAGTGCGCTAAGGTTAGAGCCTACCACACGATACTGTTTCAATACAGGAATCTTCAGAAAACAGGAGTGATATCATACACATACAAGTGGATGTCCTTAAACTCCCGACCGAGATCTTTGTAAGAGCCTGACACTGGGCAAGCAGACATTCTTAGGGGGGAACCACCCAGCTGGCCACTTCCATTTCCCTGGGAGCCCAAGAACAGGCACTGGCAGTGAGCATGCATGCTTACGGAGTGGCAGGTGGGTCACAAAGCAATGCTTGAGGGCCAGGGCCCTTCAGAGCCAGACTGGAAAGGGCTGAAAAGTCAGTCAGTACCCTGGGAAGCAAAACTGCCCTTCTTGCCTTTAGAATGGTCACTTCATCCCTCAGGTTGTCGTATCTCTGTTCCAACCGGGAGTATTCCTTCACGAGGTTCTGGTATCTGGAGCGTTCCTCTTCTAGCTCTTTCTTCATCAAGAGGCTCTCTTCCACAGAGCTCTGGGCAAATTTAGCTGGAAGGCAGGCACAGAAGCTCAGTTTGGCATCTGAGTGGATTCCCCTTATGCGCATGTGCTGCCTTATGCTTTGTGACTAATCTCTTGTTAGAGGCTGTGCACAAGCTCATCCAAGGTACCCGATGAGCCTCAGACACCCTTCACCTACTTCAAAGATGGGGACCCATTACTGCATCCCAACTCTTCAGGCAGGGGAAGGACAACACTGCTGTGAGAAAGGCGGGGACAGAAAGTCTCCCTGAACACGAGAACTGCCCCGTTCATGCACCTCCCTTTCCTGGGACGGTCACAGAGAGTGCTGGCAGCATTCCTGGCAGAACCACGCTTTGTCCCACACTCTGAGGCTCGTGGAGCACAGGGACGTTACAGGACCAGGCCAAAGGTGACGCGGGGTGGGGGGGGGGGATAAAGAAAGGTACATGAGCAACCTCGGTGGTCTTTTTCTTTGTCAACCCTTCCACTCATAGGGACAGAAAGAAGTCTTTAATGGCAATACATAAACATCTTCTATTTTCACAAGACCTTAGGATGGCAGGGATGGTGATGTCATAAGGTTCAGTTGTTCTGTGACATGAGTGAGAATGGAAGAGATAAGATCATACTGAGCTCGGACAAGAACTGGGGTCTGTGGACTTCATCACTACTCCACAGCTAGTGGCCATTTGGGATGGCTAACCTGGCATCTGAGTGAAGACCCCATCATCAGCAAACATTAACATGACCCTTGGAGTAGGAGACACAGGTCTGAGGATGCTAAAACACATGTAAAAAGCAGCAAGAGTGCTCCCTGTGTGCCGAGTCATCCTAAACAGTGCGTGAGTGCCCCCGTGTGCTGAGAGTCATCCTAAACAGTGCGTGAGTGCCCCCGTGTGCTGAGAGTCATCCTAAACAGTGCGTGAGTGCCCCCGTGTGCCAAGAGTCATCCTAAACCGTGCGTGAGCGCCTTCGTGTGCTGAGTCATCCTAACCAGTGCGTGAGGGGTGCCGTGTGCCGAGTCATCCTAAACTGCATGAGGGCCCCCGTGTGCTGAGTCATCCTAAACAGTGCGTGAGCGCCCCCGTGTGCAGAGAGTCATCCTAAACTGTGCGTGAGCGCCTTCGTGTGCTGAGTCACACTAAACCGTGCGTGAGGGCCCCCGTGTGCCGAGTCATCCTAAACCGTGCGTGAGGGCCCCCGTGTGCCGAGTCATCCTAAACCGTGCGTGAGGGCCCCCGTGTGCCGAGTCATCCTAAACAGTGCGTGAGCGCTGCTGAGTGTGGAGGGTCCGTGTGAAGCTCTTCGCATGTCTCAGGCTCACTGCTCTCATGAGTCCTCCAAGGTGTGCGTTGTTCGTTTACAGCCGCAAGGCAGCACATATCAGTAGCATTCTTAGAACACATGCTTCCCTGACTTTAAGAGCCCATCTGTTCATGATATTGTGCATTAAGTATGCGTCTCTCCCTCAATGGATTCTTCAAACCAGCTGTTACTACAGGGTCATAAAGTTCATCCAACTCTCCCTCATCTCTCCTTTGGTAAACCATCGAGGAGTCTAGGGAAACCAGTGAAAAAGAGTGATTAAAACCTAGCTGGGTTTGTTTGCTCTCTCTTTCTCCAATAAATAAAATACAAAAATAAAAAAAAATAATGAAGGGCTGGAGAGATTGCTTAGGCATTTGCCCGCGAAGCCAAAGGACCCAGGTTTGATTCCCCAGGACCTACGTGGCACATGTGCCTGGAGTTCATTTTTAGTGGCTGAGGCCTTGGCACGTCCATTCTCTCTCTCTTTCTCTCAAATAAATAAAAGATTGAAAAACCTGGCTGGGAACTTACCTTTAGACTGGCGCAGAATTTGGTTGTTCAGCTGTTCTTTCTCGTCTTTCAGGAGAGCATTCTCCTGCTCCAGGTCTGCCACTCGCTGAAAGAGAGCAACAGGTCAAACGTTTCCCTGTGATGCCAGGCAAAGGTGAAGCTTCATCCATGGGGCTGGTCTCTCACTGGTCATGAGTGAATGCTCTACTTAAAGAGACTGAATCTGCCAAAGTTGCTTTCATTTTGAAGGAAAACTTACATGCAAAACAGACAAACCCAGTAAACCTCATAAAAACCTCATGAAATATCTAGGCCCAGCTCATATGCCTTGTTGAGGATGGCATAAGTCTTTCATGTTCTTGTTCTTGTCTATGAGTCTCAATTAGAATCACAGAGCAAGAAACCCCCAATGAACACATCATCCGTAGTCTGCACTCCACCTGCCCTTCCCTGTCTCAGTGAATCGTTACAGTCCCGAGCCCGGGAAAGGGAAGCGTACTGCTGCGGACACTGAGATATCCAACACAGTGTGTGGTGTGGCTTCTGACAACACTACCAATGGAAACGTGAGGTGAATATTACTGGGGGAAAAAAGACAAACAAGAAAATGCCAATTAAAGAAAAGTCTAGGACTGTACAAAGAGAAGGGACTAAAACAGTGTGAGGCAAATTCCTAACACATAAAATTTTTTTTGCTATATTAGGAGTAAATATTTGCATGAATTTTTTTTAAAGTAACAATTCAGAAGTGTGTTCCAAGGGACTTTGAAATTATTAGTTGGTATATTTGTGAGAGAAAGTGTGTGTATTGTTGTTGTTTTATTATATTTCACCTTTTATTTGGAATACAGGGCAACATACCAGTTCCAGACACTAACCCAACAGTGACAAAGTATTGACACTAGCAATGGCCTGAAGCCAGGGAGTAAGTGGGTTCTAGTTAGGGAGCAGGAGAGAATAGGTGCAAGGCCCTTTCCAAAGGACAGAAGACATTACTCAGTGAGCCACCACAGGGCCTGGGTCCAACTTACTAAGGGCAAGGAGTACAATCCTGGCCAACCACCCATGGCCTTCATCACGGAAAGTCAGAATTGTAGGTTCAAGACAGGAAGCGGCTCCAGACTGACTAGATTGATCTGCATGACTACCGGTGGCCCCGCTCATGAGGTGGAAACATCTTCAGAGTGACTGTTGGTGTAAGGAGACTCTTATGTGCTCCCAGTTGTTATACAGTGCATAGAAACTGGTGTTAGTCCTGCCAGACCACCTCGTGCTCCCCGTGAAGACCACCTGTACAGTTATACAGCATGCCTGTCATGGTTCCAGATGCTACAGTGTTGAGGTCATCTTCTGCCCCTCGTGTTTTCTCCATGATAGCACCAGATGCACTGTACAGTAAAGCCAGAGACCCTAGAGTATTTGTCCAAAGTGCTCCTTGCCTAGTCATCATATTCAAAATCTGTACATTTCTTGGTTTGGATCAGGCACGTTCTGGGTTTCCTTCAATCCTAACCGAAGACCCCCTAGCACCCCAAACCCAGCCCCTGTCATGCAACATCCTTCAATGGTAAAGAAGGCTAATTCAAATCTGCCTTGGGTTTAATTAGCTCTAGTTGACAAAATACACTTGCCTGTATCCTGAATGAAATATCATGGATCCACATTTAAAAAAAAAACATTTTATTTATTTAATTTATTTATGATCCACATTTAAATAAGGAGACAGAAGGCTCATACCAGTTAGCCAGACACCAGCCAAGTCAGCGGGCAAGTAACCTGCTCTTCCCGCACCAAAAAAGCCAGCCAGCCCCCGCCAGCCCCCCTTCCCATGGTTTTGTTGCCAGTGTCCTGCCACCCTCCATGGTGTCTCAGCAAGCAGCTGTTTGCCTCCCCCGCCACCTCAGGCCAGGACAGTGTGCTCCGTTGCTCTACAGTCACACTGCCACCTTCAACATGCTGACCTAAGTTTGGAGATAAGCTGTACGTGATCTGCCTTTGCACTCGGAAGATTCATTTCACATTCTATAGGAGGCGGTCAAATAATTTTTTCTACTGAAGTCACAGCTTCACCTCTGCGGCTGTGACATGTGCCAGGGGTCCTCTACTCAGGCATCCATACTTGAGTCCATTTTTTAGGAAGGCTGGCTGAATCGCCACCTCTCACTGTACAATGAACTCTTGTGATCATATGCTAAGTCCAGGATAAGAAAGACTGTGAGCTTCACAGTCACACAGAACCTGGACTTGGGCACCTATTTCCACCTCTGTCAAGCTGACACCCACCCCACAGGGTGGCTTCAGCACTGAATGAGATGAGCACCAAGCAGCAGCCTCTGTGTAAGGCAGTTCATCAATGTAGGCAGACAGTTCTGCAACATGACCTTTACTAAGCATTACAGGAAACCACTGTAAAATCATGACTGTTTGCCAAATATTTAGACAAAAATTATTATTTATTTTCCACAAATTCTTCCAAAAAATGGAAGGGTGCACTTCTCAAATCATTCTAAGAGATCAGCATTGCTCTGACACTATAAGTAAACAAAGACATAAGAAAACCATGGACCACTATCTCTTATGAATATAGTCAGAGATCTTTAGTTAAATTCTAGTAAATGTTCCTGATAAAAGTACTTAACACACAGACTAGAAAGAGAAGTGAAGCTTTGTAATTTGATAAATAGCATCACCCAAACCCAAGAGTAAATCCCGCCTGTTAGGATGGATATGGGATGCCTTCTGTAAGCTCAGGGAGCCAGGGATGCTTGTTCTGGCCACTCCTGTTTCCTATTGCACTGTGGGTGCTAGCGAGACAACTGGGCAAGAAAGGTGACAAGCATACACGGGAAAGAACATGTCAAACCATTTCTACCTGCAGATGACACGATATCCCACGTAGAAATGCCTAAGCTATCCACGTAAGAACCCTTAGAACTAATAAATAAGTGCAGAGTGCAGGGCACAAGATTGATGTACAAAATTCAACTGTATGTGTACATCTGCACCAAGCAGAATAAAACAGGAATAAATTCAACAAGTGAAGACTATGAAATACTTTTGAAAGAAACTACAGATCTAAATAAATTAAGGTAATGGATCAAAAGACTTAACGCTATAAAGATATCAGTATTTCAAATTAATCAAAAGCTTCAATGCAACCCTTATCAAGATTCCAACTGGCTTCCTCACAGTAATTAACAAGCTTGTTCTAAAATTCATAAAGAAGAGCAAGAGAGATAGCTCATTGGTCAAAGGTACTTAGTTGCAAAGCCTGAAGGCCTGGGTTTGATTCCCCAGGGCCTATATAAAGCCAGATGCATGAAGTGGTGCATGTGTCTGGAGTTAGTTTGCAGTGGCAGGAGGCCGTGGTGGGCCTATTCTCTCCTCCTCTCTCAAATAAATAAGAAAGAAATACTTTTAAAAATTTCATATGGACTTTCTAGGGACTCAGCACAGTCCAAATAATCTTGAAGAAGGAGGCCAAGGCTGGAGGAATTACATACCTATATTCTCAAACTACAAAGTACAAGTAAAGACCGTGTGATATCAGCAAAGAGAATGCATACAGATCAATGGAAGAGAATTGACTGGCACTGAAAACTGATAGAAGTTTATAGGGTAGCAAAACAATTTAATCCAGGAAAAGCATAGTCTTTTGGTTAAGTGGTTAAGTAGGACAAATGGATATCCATGTGGAAAGGAACAAAGTTGTACCTCTACTTCACCACATGCAAAACTAAGTTAAAGTGCTTCAAAGACATAAATGTAAGAACTAAAATGGTAATGCTCTTCAGAGAAAGCACAAAAAATATGTACAAAAATGTCATAATGAAACTCATCATTTTATGTGTTAAGTAAAAAAAAAGAAAACAAAAGGACAGATCATTCTGACCTCGGATTAAGCAATGTTTTGTGTTTTTTAAAGCACAAGCAAAGAAAAGCAGGTAAGCTGGACTTCACTGAGATTTATAATTTTCATGTTTCAATACATCAAGAAAGTGAAAAGAAGGAAAAAAGTGAAAAGTGCCAATAATATACAAGACTTGGACTATAAATATATTAAGAGCTCTTTCAGTTTAGTAATAAAAAATGGCCCAATTTTTAAAAAATGAGTACAGGCTGGTCTAGATAGTTCTCCAAAGACAACTGATGAATGGTGAACAGACACAAGCGAAGATCTTCAAGATCACTAGTTATTAGAGAGATGTAAATCAAACTACCGCTATGCTGAAGATAGATAGTCACCCAAGTTGGTGAGGATGTGAAGAGATCAGGAGGGATCAGAAATGAGGGAACTTAAAATGGTGCAGCCGTTTTAGCAAAATAGCCAGGCAGTCCTCGAAAGGTTAAACAGAGTTACTACACAATCCAGAAATCTCACTCCTAGTTATATACTCAGGAGAAATGGAACCTTAGTCTCTATAAAAAAGTTGTTTATAGCGGCATCATTCATAATAGTCAAAAGTAGAAACAGTTCAAATGTTAACTAATGAGCTGAAAATATGAATATCCACACAATGAAATATTAACAATAAAAACAAATGAAATGCTAAATCCACACTACAACACAGATGGCAGGTGCAAGGAGCCAGTCACAAATAGCCACATCTGTGTGGTGAACTTATAAGTGTTGTCTGTACTGAAATCACACCCCACCTTTTGGCAGGCTTAGCAGAGAAGTACTCCTTACTGCCCCCCCCCCAATTAGCTCACATCTATCACTTTTCCAAGATGCCTTCTTATCCTCTGAGGATGGAGTGCTCAGTAGTCTGCTTTGGGGGATCCCCACAGCTCCTCTATAGACCCTGCTGGACTGTACTGGTTCTTGGTTCATTGGCTTAGCCTGGGCCAGAGGCCTCAATGTGGAGCAAGGGACCAAGACCACCAGTGTCACATCCTCAGAGCCCAATCCACTGCTGCTCCACATGCTTATCACTTAGAAAGCCCTACTGATGACATTCAGGAGCCTGCACTTTTTCAGTCAGACTACCCTTCCTCCTTAAGATCAGTACGCCTATCATACAGCAAAACATCTCTACATGAGCTTGTGTGATTGTATAGTTCAATTCAGCATGTGTAATGTCATGAACACCACCCTGAAATACATCGTGCTCACCCTCATTGCAGACAGGTCACCACTCGGTGACCCCATGAGCAGCCTGAGGTGAGTGCGGCAGAGGACAGCCCCACAGGACAAAGGCACAGTCTCTGCTTCTACAGAGTGAAGCTTGGCACAGCGCGGAGAACCTCCCCACGCCTGTCAGCAGGGCAGGCTCCAGCCTGCCGCATTCACCATGGAGCAAGACTGCTTCCCCCAGCCAACACGTAAATATCAAAACAGTCCACAGAGAGCAGCCAGTCTTCCCAGAAGTCTTCCGAGACTCCTTACCACCTTCCTCCGGGCATTCTCTAGCTAGTTGAGGTCCCTCTGAAAGGGAACTTACCACTTGAACAGTACTGAGCACATGTCATTACCACTAGGTGGGGCCTGAAATCTACTTCCATGATCGGGCCACCTAAGATCATATAACTATTACAGCAACCTATGATCTCAAATCTGGCCCAATAGCAAAGCCTAGGAGAGTTATGGTTAACAGTAGAAGACCACCACCACTTGTTATTTCTGAGCCTCATTTCTCTGCTCTATTTCTCTCTAAGGTTTTGATTATTAGTACAGGTGATGCAGGCCTTAGGTTGCACTTGGCTTTCTTATTTTAAGCCACACATCAAGCTGGCATGAGAAGGATTTTTTTCTTGCTAGCTTTAACAGGTCTGGAGGAAGAGCCATGGGGCTCATCATTGGTGAACAGCAGGCAGAGAATCCTACACTCTGTTCCACCTACCAGGGAGGTCTGAGCAAGCTCCTCCAGTCCCATTTCCCAGGCACTAGCCACCCCTACCTTCCTAGCCAGATATAGAGAGCTTGTTGGCAGACAAAGTAGGGAAAACATTTTGTGCTCAATGACTTTTATGAATCACTGGGGTTACAGGGCACAGTGAGAGACACTTTAGCCTCCCCCGGAGCACGACGCAGAACATCCTCCCAGGCTTCATGGCTCACAGAACACCATGTGGCAGCCCTGTTTCAGCGTGGAGTTGGCTCTTACAGTCAGCGTTGTTGCACTGGCTCTTCTCCAGGTGACTCAGGACAGCTCATCAGAACCCACACTGGGAGGAGGGAAGACTGAACTACCAGGCCAGTACAGTCCCCATTATGTCAAATGAAGCTAGTGTCCAGCTTCTGCCTTTGCTGGTGCATCTTTGGGACACCAATGAGCTATGGGCTTCTCACCCTCTTCACGTTGGATGCTTTTATTATAAAATGAATCAACTGCAATGTCTCTGCTAGAAAATCAATGACAGACTGGTTGAATCACACCTACTAGGAAGAGTTATCTGTCATCTGTCCTTAATTCTGCACACCTACCAGTTAGTAGACATTTGGAGGCCTGGCTTTTGATAGGGACAATACTTTTAGTACTGTAAAATCTGTTTTCTGAGCACAAGCCAAACAAACAGAGATACTCTGTGGGAGAATAATCAACTCCTACCAAATCAGAGAGCCAGAGACCCAGAGGGCCCCAACACTTCATCACTGAAGCAGACCAAAAATGAACCCAACATGGCTCAGGGAAATTTTGCGGAAGAGGGGGCGGAAAGAATGTCAGAGCCACATGTTGGGTCATGATATGCAGAGACATTTATCTTACCCATAACTGTGAGCTAACTCCACAATGCGTGACCCGTATACCTCAACAAGGAGGGGCCAAGGGGAGGGGGTAGGACATGGATGAGCCTAACAATGGTACCAAATTGACTGTATTTGCTGAGTACAAAACTAATTAATAATAATAAAAAAAGAAATACCCTGTGGAAGTGGAATGCTAACTTCTTTGTCCAGTGGGAAGAGGGTCAAAACAGAGATCAGAGGAGCAGAAAAAGAAGAGTAGATCGAAAGTGCATGGAGGACAGTGTACACACGAGCTGACTTGAGACACACAGCTGTGTTAGTCACTCCCACAGTCAGAAAGAACGCGAAGGTGGTGCCCTCTCCCTCTTCATGGAAGGGAAGCACATGGCCCATCAGAACTGCCCTGGGGGAGAGGCAGGCAGGTTTCAAGGCCCTGGCCCAGCACCACATGGCTAAAAGCAGGGTAATGTGGAGCTAGGGTGCACAGAGGCCATAGTCTAGATGAGCAAACAGTAAGCTAGCATTAATTAATTAACATTAATTAGGCTCTTACAATATCTACATCTCAAGCACTATTATAACTTTTAAAACACCTTGAACACCATCATTTGCTTTTAAGGAAACTAAGACACTGGCAGGTAAAATTCACCAAATGCTACATAATCACAAGAAGTACATCCAGATTTTTCCTTGAGTGGTCAGGGTGCAGCCCCAGGCTCCTAGATCCCATGACAGCTCAGCAGACACAGGACAGCAGGTCTTACATGCTGGAGATGTGGGATTAAAGGTATATGCCACCATGCCTGGCTTGATATCTTTTTTTTTTTTTTCGAGGTAGGGTCTCACTCTAGCCCAGGCTGACCTAGAATTCGCAATGGAGTCTCAGGGTGGCCTCGAAGTCACAGCAATCCTCCTGCCTCTACCTCCCGAGTGCTGGGATTAAAGGCATGCGCCACCACACCTGGCTTTGATATCTTTTTTTTTTTTTTAATATTTTTTATTTATTTTCAAGGAGAGTGAAGATGAGAGAGAATTGGGGCACCAGAGATTCTTGCCACTGCAAGTGAACTCTAGGTGCATGCACCACTTTGTACACCTAGCTTTACATGGGTACTGGAGAATCAAACCCAGGCCATCTTGGCTTTGCAAACAAGTGCCTTTTAATAGCTGAGGCATCTCTCCAGCCCTCAGTTTGATTTCTGTCTCTACTTTCTTCTCCCTAAGAATGAGAAGGACACTCCTTTTGATTGTCACGCCCCCATTGTGCAGAACAGTATCTAACATGTAAGATATCCAACAAACACTGTTGGATGCATGCCTGTCATCCTGCAATGAGAGGTGCCCTTCCACAGAGATGGGTTAAGGCTCTTTGAAATTACCGTCAGCATCCTCATGACCCATGAGTCCTAAGCCAGTAGGAGTACAAATCTGAGTCTTAATCTGGCCCAAGAAGCCCTATGCTACACCTTGAGAAGGCCCTCTACTTCCCCCACCAGATCCCTCTGCTTCCATTCAGAAAAATCTCAAACCTAAGACCTTTATACTGGACTCACCCAAGGGAACTAATTAGCAGTGGTCTGTTTATGGGTGACAACATGAAACAGCACACAACCAACCTAACAGCCCAAGTACATAGGGCCCATAACCTGCCAGGTTCCTGCACACATGCAAAGGACCCCTCAGGGCTAGGCAACTTGCACCAAGCTAAGTTGTTTTAGCCACCACACAACCTCCAGAGCACATTCTGGATGAAGAGCTACTGTCTCCATGCCAAGGGCACCCCCAAGAGCCACTTCCCTTTCATCAGGTATGCCAGACAACACGGTCATACTAGACAGCACAGCTGCACAAAGGCAGCTGAGACCTTAAGAAAGAAAGAAAAAAAACCAAAACCAAAAAAACAGGGAAGACATTAAGGGCCTTGGTGAGGCAAAAGTAATGGTTCTCTTTCATAGAAAAGGATACACTTGGGATGCAACAAGAGCCTCCCTGTACTCTGTGAACACAGGGCTGAATTCCTGGCTCCCCAGCTATATGGCCTGCCAGGTAAAGTCATCAAGGCGGCAGCGCCAAGTGCTGCAGGACACTAGTTCCAATGCAACATTAGCAGCTTCTTCTGTCAACAGAAACATCAAACCCATTAATTAAACTGCAGCCAGCTGCCTCCCTGCGCTCTGAGGGTCTCATCAGTCTCACTCAATGTGGAGCGAGCCCCTGGACACAGCTAGCAGGAAACCAACTGTCTGATTATTCAGCATTTGTTAGACTGGACACAGGACCTTTGCTAAACAGCAGACCCTGGCCAGGCACCAAGTATAGAACAGAAACAGCTTGCCAGCTCGCCCCTGACCTTCCCCGAGCCAATGGAATAGACAGGTTCTGCCGAGCCTCTGCTTTCACTGTCCTTGTTTCCTGGGAAGAGCGGCCATCCTGCGTGATAATCGCCTGATGTCCGTGTCTTCTGAGGGGTGTGCCCAGGCTTGCTTCTGTCTGCAGTCAGAGAAGGGTCTTTGCTCTGCGTTTGCTCTTACTGTTTCCCCCTCCTGTCCTGCCCGTGCCAAACTCTAATTTCAGTCAAGTTCGAGGCCAACACACTCTTAATAGTCTTTTTGGATTTATTTTTTAAGAAAAGGGGGAAGGAGTTTGCTTTTGTACTTTGCTCTGCCAAGGAAGATTTTTATATGATAATTCTTACGCATTTTGGATGGAGACCCAGGTATTTAAAAAGTGCTCCACGTCCCTAAGTCACAATATTTAACAGGAAGCAGGGAAGGGAAGGCAATGAGTCACCTGTGGCCCACGGAGGCAGAGACTGGAGAGACCCTGGTTTTGAAGATATACTGGGTGAACAGACCTCCCTGGAGTCTCATGTGCTTGGGGTACACGTATGATGCCAACTTCGATTTTCCCTAGGGTCACCAGTCTCAGGTTTCCAGTTCCAGTTGTGCCCTCTTCTCCCTGCCTTTGAATTCCACTCTTATTCTTCAATCACACAAAGAGGTCACATTCCCTCCATTTGCCCTGTGTCAACAGCACAGGGCAGAACCCCATGGTTTATATGTTATATGCTTGTAGCTCTACTTTGAAGGAGTTTCTCTGTAGCACATGGTTTGTTCCAAAGAAGTCCACTCCAGGCCCGGTGCCAGGGTAAGCTGGCAGGTAGATTTACCTGGGTGGACGATCTCAGCATAGCGCGAAGTAACACAGCCAGAAGGTGGCCTTTCATATATTTGGATGCTTTCACTTCCGAGTCTCATGACTGACTTTTTTGTTTGGACTTCAATTTCATCAGGATCCCACCATTGGCTCAGGGAGTGCCTGGCTTCTGGGGTCAGTGGCGGCTGACAGTACCAACAGCCTTCCTGGAGAGGGAAGAGCCGAGCAGGAGCTGGCTCTCCACACCTCTGTCTCAAGCAGCAGTCTGTCTGGTTCTCAGCTGTGAAGGCTGAGGCCAGGAGAAGGAAGCAGGATGGTAGAAGAGCAAAGGACTTCAGAGAGGGGCCAAAGTCCTCTAGTCCTTCTAAAAGCCAGAAACAACCTCATGATGTCCGCCACTGCAAGCCCACAAGGGACCTTATAGATGTTCTGGACCAACTTTTAGGTGCACACACATTCTAATACGAGGGAACAATGGCCAGTGGGTTTCCCCCTCACACCTGACAATGGTGGGGCAAGGATGAGGGTCAGTATTCCAGTGTCGGCCCAGGGCCCTTGCTGGGCCAACATTCAGTTTGCCCCAACTTTAGAGCTATTCTTCCAGCACTATGAACACTGACTGTTCTCCGGTTCCCAACCCATGTGACTCTGTAGTGACAAACAGCTACTAAGTATGTGGCCAATGTGCTTTCTTCCCTCTGCCTTGTGGGTTGCTGCAGAGATGAGGGGTAGAATGGTAGTGTCTGATCCCATAAAAGGCTCCCCAGTGGCACTGTGGGGCTTTCCTGGTTAGATCAGCTATCTTGGGAGGACGGAAAGGATGCTGTGTGCCCGATGTCTGAGGCAGTGGGAGCAACCCCAGGAAAGTTTCTGAGCGTGAAGAAAATGTTTCTGAGGTTCGCCCCACCAGTCTGGTCTGTTCGCCTGGCTCACACATACCTTTCTCAGCTCATCCTTCTCCCTGCTGTGGGCATCCTCCAGGATCCCTGCGCTCTGAGTGAGCCTGCTGAAGCTCGGCGCGCAGGCTCTGCACCTCCTCCTGCAGCTGCAGGCCTGCGTCGGGCCCCTGGCTCTGCCGGTGCTGAGCGAGCTCCCTCTTCAGCTTCTCCACCTCCGTGGCGTGTGCGGAAGTCACTGCGGACAACTGCTCTGACAGGGTCCTGAACTCTTTATTCTGCAGAGAGCATCGGCAAACAGGGAGGGAGGAAGGGAGAGAGAAAGACAGGATTACTGGACCAGAAAAAAAAAAAGCATGGAGACCATCAAAAAAGAACTTCATGGTGGAATTAATCCTCACAATCATTACATGCCTCAGCGCGTCCCTGACAACTCCCTAACATCTTAAACTCCAGTGAGAACCTGAAGTAGAGGAAGGCCGACACAGTGATGCTGGCACTGCAATAGTCCGAGCAGAGCGTGTGAGCCCTCGCAGAGCAGAATCTGCCAGGCAGTCGTTTCCTCTCTGTGCTGCAAAGATCCTCCGCCTGGTTTGGAAGTTGTAGAACAATGAAGCCAGCTCTCTGGACACCGTCTTGGCTTTTTAGGGTTCCCCACCCTTTCACAGTAAGCTCTCTTGCCCCTGAACTTGCTGGCACAAAGAGCTGCAGCCTAATCCATGGCTCTAAGACAAAGACCTCCTTCAGCATCTCCTCTTCCAAGGAAGCCCTCCACGGAGCCTCGGGCTCCCTCTTGCCACCTGTCACCATGGCTTATCTTATTGAGAGCTAATGGCCTGGCCAAGCCAACCTGAGACTGTGTACCCAAACACTAGGCCACTCTGTAATTCCCCACTGTGTGCCCTGGGTCCTGAGAACCTATTGCCAGGGTCAAGGGCAGTACAAATGGCGGGGAGAAATTGGGGCTGTGAGAGTTGAGAGTATCAGGTAGAGAGGCAAGTAGGAAGCAGTGAGGAGGAGGAAGGAGGGCTCTCCGAATAAGCAGGCAAGCAGCCGTCATTGATCAGCCTTCACGGCTGTGCTCTACAGAGCTCCCAAAAGAACGAAGCCGTTGGCTAAATGCCACTAAGCCAGGGCATCAGGAATCAGTGATTAATTCACAGCAGAAATTGCATTTCACAGAAAATGGTGAGGAGCACAGAAGAAGAGCTGTTGGAGCCTCTGTCACGTAACACAGGCTGTGGGACTTCATGCTGGGACCGTGTTTGAGCGTGTAAGCAGTGCATTTCCTGAGCAGGATGCAGCACCGTGAGCTGCCCCCACCCTGTGCACCTTCCTGGGTACCAGCTGCTACTCCCTGAATCTGGTCTGGTTGTCAGCCTTTCCTACGGAATCCAATAAGCAGAATTATTTAGATAGAGCAATACCTCTGGGACCCACCCACTAGAGCCTGGTCTCCACTGGAGATGAAGGGTCTCAGCACAGGTGGAAGGAGTGCTAAGACTAGTTACCCCCCGACTTCACCTTTGCTCTAGGCTGGAAGTAAGCTCAGTGCAGTTGTCACCTCCTGTTGGCATGGTTTGGATCAGATAAGCAAGAGTGGAAAGGTTGACTAGCTGGGATCCCAAGGTGGAACTGGTTGGCGTATAGAGAGGGACATGTACGGTGGTGTCAGAGGGCCTTCCACTATAGTCAAAGCTGACACCTCAGAATGCTGACACAAAGTATAATGTGTCTGGAAGGCCCAACTTTCCTGATCCTCATGCTGCCTGAGACCAGGTTCTTGGGCACTGGGAAAGAAGGTATTGGTACCTGAAACCGACACACCCATGCTTGAGCTTAGCTCTGCCCTTGCCTGATCCGGTCTCCAATCTTTCTGTGCCCCAGATGCTCCCATGTAAAGCAAGGGATAGGAGAAACTGTTAGCTCAGAAGGTTGTTATCAAGAAGTGCAGGATTATCTTGTACCTGGCATACAGCAAGTGCTCAGTAACTACCAGTGATCCACACTGGCCAGCCCTCTCTGGGCAGCTCTTGGAGAGATGGTCAGAAGTCTCTCCTTCTGAGAACTGCTCCTCCAGCAGAGCCTGGGAGATCCTCTCCTCCTCACCACCTCCATCCTAACCCCTCGGCTCCCTGTGGATGTAGGTTTTGTGTTCTGGATATGAATCCAGAAAGGAAGCTTGCAGAAGTGCTTTGAAATTCCTGCTCACCCTCACACCTGTAGGACTCATGGCTGTGTAGCTGAGTTTGGAATCTGGCACACCCTCCTCACATGGCCTTCAAAATGCTCTCTATAATGACAGTCAAGGGTGACATATAGAGCTGGCCAGCCCTGTTCTACACCAGGAAAGGCCATTTCTGACACAGAGCTAGTCTGTGCTGAGAAGAGGCCTGAAGATTTCCAGATACGTCCCTGTTCTCCTTGGGATCCTTGTATATCCAAAGAACTTATTCTTCCTGCTAAAGCCATAGACCTTCTCTTACTGGGCACACAAGATATCTGTGTAGGAAAATCATTTGAAACTTGGCTATTTGTGACATATTCAAAATAACTACTTTTCCTTTCCAAAGGCTTAGTTGCCAAGACTGTTTGAAACATGAAATGCTTCCCCACACGGAGGGAAGTCCTCAACCTGCCTCATGCTGGCCAGTGCAGCGCCCTTGAATAACCAGCAAAAAGCACTATCTGTAAGGGGAGTGAAGCCTGGAGTTTTTCCCGAGGGTGGTCAGAGTCCTGCAGTTACACAGCTTGGCAGGAATGGTAGCTCTTTCTCAGGAATGCACTGTGGACAGGGGCAGGCTCACGAGCAGGTAAACAAAGTAGCAGCTGAATTTCACAGCCAGACCCCCAATTCAGCGTGCGACTATCAGAACTGTACAGAGTGGTTCCCTGTCAAGCTTCTATAGATGCTGGGGTTACTAAGAAATGTGAGCAAATCATTGTGAGACAGTCTTCATGGTGAAAGCAACATGTCCCACAACCTACCATTAGTGGCATTCACTTTGGGTTGGGCACTGTAGTGTGTGCTTAGATACACTACCTCACTCATGCCTGTCAAACATCCTATTCAGTGAGAATGATCAACACCCTCACATAGCTCATAGCTGCAAAAACCAAGGCACAGAAAGGCTACAATGCTGTGACCTGTAGCATGGTATTCTTCAAATGTATAACGATTCTCTTGAGAGTCATAAAATATTGACTAACTTAACATTTACTGAATGCTTATTAAATATTCTGAATCAAACTGATATAAAGGCCCCTGACTAAATCTACTGATTTAAGGTTATATACCTTTCTGATAAAATACATTCAGTTAAAAATATTTAATAAATTATTTGAATATGCATATGGGCACACCAGGGCCTCTTGATGCTGCAGAAGAACTCCAGGTACATGTGCTACTTTTTGCACCTGGCTTTATGTGGGTCCTGGGGAAATGAACCTGGGCCAGCAGGCTTTGCAAACAAATTCCTTTAACCACTGAGTCATCTTCCTAGCCAGATAAAATATATTGAAATATAACCTTATATTCATAAATGCCTATGAAACTTGATTTCCATTATAAAGATAACTACAGTTAACTGTAGAAACTGGCCCAGTCACTCTACACTTGCTTGAATAACGCCAGGCTGGAAAACAGCAAAGTTGACTGGCTCTGTTATATTTATGGAACAATGTCACAACCAGAGGCTGCATACCAAAGACACTCTCCCAAGGACCATCCCTGGATCTCTGTCGAAGGACACTGTTGAAGGATATAGCTTGTGATAGACACCAGAGACTATGAAAACCCAGAGAGGCATCTCAGGACCAGGGACAGCTCCAGCTCTCCCAAGCCCTCCTACTTCCCTGGGAACTTAGGTGATCCATCCCTCTGTGCTGTTTGTGCATCAACTCGGTGTCGCATGGTGTCTTCCCTCTACATGTGGGGTCCTCAGAATGAAGATGTGAATTTGGGGTTCTCACCTGACCCTGGTTTTATCTTTCAGTTTCCTCCCATTCTTAGTAGTAGTATACCTGACAAGATGCCTACCTCCTGTAACAGAGACAGAATGGAGATCTCCGCCCAGCTAGGACTCTGCAACTCTGACCAGCACCTTTGCCTCTGGCATGTAGGGCACATGCATGCCTTTTCCTAAGCCCCATGTGTCAAGAGAACAGCTGCCTGGATTATCTCCAGGAATTCAAAAGGAAAAAGAAACATGCTCACTTGCAGATGCCTATGCCACCTACCAGGAGATGGCAACAAAACACGCAGCTCGAGTGCCAGCGGTGAAGCATGTGTCACTCCTTATGCAAAAGCCCACCAGTGCCAAGGACAAGCTATCTGCATGAGTGCGATCCCCAACCAAGGTTAGAGTCTTCTTTGGACTGAGGCGCACTCCTCATATATCCTCAGAGTCTCCCAATGGGAGAGATCTAACAGTCTGGTCAGAGGTAGCAGAACACCCCTGAAACCGGTCTTCCAAGTTTCAATCCCAGCCAGGTTACTTGCTGGTGGAATGACTGTAGGCGGCTTCGTTACCCTCTCTGCGCCTCAGTCTCTTCACTTTTAGAATGACAAGATAGTAACATTTATCTCAGGGTAGTGAGGATCAATGTGGGGATAGTACCTGACACATAAGTCAGATGGAAACGAGTAGGGGAAAGCGAGATCCCATGTACCCTTTGATTACCCACCGCATGCAGGGTGTCTTGTTCAGGGTGCCAACACCTGCCACTGATCACAGATGTTTGCCAAGCAGGAAGCTTAAGGCAAAAAGCTCTTTTTAAAAATAGGCCTTTCAAATATCCTTCTCTTTGATGTTCAAGTATGTGGGTTGTGAAATACTAGATTTATTTTTATCCTACGGAGTCGACTTCAGATATCAGCAAGGCCGATGCATAGCCTGTCTAAAACCCAGGGCCGGGGTGTCCCAGCCACACAGGCTCTCAGAAGGGACAATGGTTCCAGAATCCTTGTCCTTCTGACTGCACTTTGCTTGGCAAAGTGACTACACAGTGTTGTCTCTTCCCTGTCATTAACAACCCTGACAGGAACAGCAAACGCTACGGTGCTCTTTGGGAATGAGTTTTCCACAAGGCCAGCGCCTAAGAGCTGACTGCTTCCTTCCTCTTTGACCTAGTGTGTTGCCCAGGTCGACTAGAAAGGGATAGTGGGTCATACACGCACACAGTACCCAGGCAGGCTGTTTTCCCACTGAGGAACCGAGCCAGTACCATGGAGAACTCATGGATAACACACACCCCAGGGAGAGGGTACTTCTCAGAAAGCTTGGGAAAAGAGAAGTATTCAACCATCATCTGAGTCCTGTTTTGGGGCTAGTTTAGGAATAAAATGGCTCATTTATTTTTATGCCCTAGGGAGTCATGAGAAGCTTCATAAAGTCCCAGAATGGAATAGGCTCAGTGACATTAAGTGACCTCTATAGCTATATGCCTGGTGACACTTCTGAGTTTCTCTCTTTCACACCCACACCATGAATACTCTCTGTTCTTTTCCTTCCCTGCTTCTTTGGGAGCCTTGTCCTGTGGTCACTTTAACACTGCCTGAGCCCATCACAGTGAACTGCCTTTACACTCTGGGAGCCCAATTCAGCAATGACAATGATAAGATCCGCCAGTAAGCAATGTTTAGGATTAAAAAGCTAGCCCCTCCCTCATTAGGGATATGAAATCAGACCTGCAGTAGAATCTAGCTTCTAGCACTTTCTAATTCTGCCACCTTGTCCCCAGTTCACATTTCCTCACCTGCAAAATGACTCAAAAAGTCACGTGAGGATTGCATGTGAGTAAACACAGAATACACATCCAGGGCTTAGAGAGCTCAGAAAACACGGAAACTGTATGAATGTGTGTCCTCATTACATCCAGTTGGCACTGGATTCATCCCTTTCCCACCTGAAACAATGAGGCATCAAAGGTCCTTTGAGGAGGAAGGAGATCAGTCACTCAGGCCACCTGATAGTAGGCAGTCTGGTGTATACAAGGACATGTGTGAGTCTCTTTCCAGCCTAGATTCAAGGCCAGTTGTGTCTGACTCCAAAAAGAAAGAGCCCTTGTAGTACCAAAGATAGCACCCCACAGCCACATGGTTTAATCAATGACTCAGTGCTTGACTGGCTGATGAAGGAAGGTGGCAAGGGCAGATGGAGTCAAGAGCTTAACAATCTATAGCAGTGATGCTTCCTGAATCGTGTATGAGGCAGAATGCTCACGCTTACCTCATGGGGGCGGTTGCATGCAAGGACGCACAGTGTGGGCATACAGGCACGCACTACAAATAGCAGCTATTGCAGTAGCCACACCATGCTGTCTCAGCAGGGGCAGAGCCACAGGTCTCTAGGCTAAGCTATCCATTTCCTATTGCTGCCATGACAAATTACCACACCAAGTTGGTGGCTTAAAACACCACAAGTTATTTTGCATTTCACCATAGGACTGAAGTGGGAGACTGTAGGAGAGAACCTACTTGAATACTGTGGGAGAGAATGTACTTCTGTTTGCAGATTCTGAGGGTAGCCTGTGTGCCCTAGTTTACAGGCCCGTGTCCCACCACATCTGCTTCTGTCTTTAGCTCTATGTCCCTGAATCTCACTTTCCATCTCTCTCTTATGAGGACTCTGTGTGATCCCATGGGATTCACATGGACAATCCAGGCCCGTTTTCCATCTCAACACTCTAACTTATTCACTCCAGCAAAACTCCCTTTGCCATGTTAGGTAACAGACTCACAGATCACAGGGATTAGGACACGGGCATCTTTGGGAAGAAGCACTGTTCTGCTCGCCAGTCAGGAACTGTGCTTACTGAGTGGACAATATTTTCTGCAGGCCCTGCTACCTGAAAAGTTCCCCGAGAAAGCTGCTGGTCCCTCTCCAGCTCATTCCTGGCCCTCACCAGTCCCAACCCTGGGGTAGGGAGCGTGTGGTGCTGACCTGGTCATCGATCTTCCGCTGCAGCTGGACCACCTTGTTTTCCATGCCCACGTTGAGGCGTTTCAGATGCTCTGCAGAGCGGGCCTCGATCTTGAGAGCCTTTAACTCCTGCTTGGCCTTGAGCCTCCGGAAGGCGCACTGGATGACAACGGCCGCATCACGCTGCTGCTGCAGATGCCTGCGTGTCATCCAGCCCCGGGCGTACTTCTGGATGATGGTGGCTTTGTGCTCCATGAGTACCTGGCGAGGACAAGCCGATATAGCCTGTGGGTTCACACCGCAGGACAGGAGCAAGTGAAGCTTCACCAACCACTTGGAAACAAGAGCTGAGGTTGGGCTTCGGTTGAGGAGACGGAGCGCATGTGTGCCTAACATCTGAGACTCAGTTGTTTCATGAGCAAGTTTTATAGATTCTGCAGCCCATGTGTCTGCAGGGAAGCAGCTGTCAAACTTTTTTTTTTATTACCTTTGTTTGACTAGATAGGAAACCACATTGTAAAACCCTAACAGTTGTGGCCTACGGTTATTCTGTTAATCTCTCCCCACTGGACAGAGGCAGATCCTGTCCTTGTGCAGGGGAGCTGGAAGATGAAGTGAGTTGCTCCACTGAGAACTTCCAGTGGCTTCATGGCTTACAATTTTCCGAGTTTTTCTAACAAGTTCAAAAGCACTCAGAAAGTTAAAGCATCAATGCGCTTGCCTTAATATTCCCCCAAGTAAATGCTTGTATCATGAATAAGTAAGCATGTGACAAGCTCACTGTCACAGCCATGAGACAAAGCGGGTAGTCACACCTAGAGCTTGTGCTTTGCATGTGCTGCCCCCTGTTGGCTGCCTCCAAAACATCACCTGCCCCTTCCATGGTGGCATGACACAAATCTCAACCAGTCTCTCAAATTTATAGAGCCTCCTCCCATGGGCCCAGTTTTTTGCACTATGTAAGGGTGCACCCAAATGCTCATGTTGACACTTGCTGCTAAGTCAGCGAGACTGTGCAGCCTGCCGTCCTCCTGTGGTGGCCACTTACCTGGCGGTAGTTTCTGCGCACGAACATGGCCCTTGCGAAGGACTGGATGACAATGGCAGCCGTGCAGACCCTCTGGTAGGCTAGGCGGGCCCTCCGCATGCGGTACTGCTTCTGGAACACCACAGCTGCCCGGGTTCTCCGCAGGTGCTCAGCCAGCCTGAGAGATGCAAAGGGTACGGGCAGCATTAGGCCAAACAAAAGGGCACTGGCCAGCTGCATCCTCAACGGTGCACATCTTTTCCATTAGGGCCCCCAGTGATCCTTTCCAGCCAGTTTTTTTCATTTCTCCAACCTTTCCACCTGGCATATCTCCTCTGCTGTTTCTGTTACCTACCATCCCCCCCCCCAAAAAAAAAAGGCCAGTAAGAGAGAAGGAGTCAGATGGATACTTCCTATCCTTCTTTAAGAGACCTGTCTTGTGCCAGGTCATAGCAAATATGCCCAGCCCTGGACAAGGAGGGGATTCCTCCCCAGGCCATGCACCACCTACTTACGTGATGCAGGATTCCCTAGCCCAGCCCCTGCACTCTCCTCGCCTGAGGGCCTGCCTCTCCCCTGGACCAATGTTTCTATCACCATCACCCGGGAGCTCAGGCCAGGGTCTCCCACATGGACACTCCACAGTGGAGAGGGGTTGTGGAGAATCATGCAGAGCTGATCCTACTGTCCTATATCCCTACAGCTTCTGCTCCAGAACTCTCCAGAGCTGAGAGGTGGCCCATGGCACACACACTTCTGACTATACAGGGGTACACTGTGTCTGGTGAGCACACTAGCAAGGAACAATATCTCCATCCTTACCACACAAAGGTTAGAGCTCAGGGTTGGGGTCTGCCTGGGTTTCTTTTTCCTCCCTCTCCCCTATCTCTTTTTCCAGCAGTAATGGCTGAGCAGCCAACTGAGAAAACTGGTTGTAAGCCACAAGACTTCACAGCAACTTGCCTTCCCTAAGGGAATTCCTGTTTGGGGAGGGACGAAAGCTGGGTCTCAGTCAGACACTGAGGCCTGGGGACAGGCACCTCGCATCTCACTGGAGGGCGCGGCTTCTCCCAGCTGCCTCTGTGGAGCTGGCTCTTGCTGCTGCCAGACTCTTCCGTGCAGGGGCATCAGTAAGGACAAGAACAGTGACAACAGGTTCCTCTGCGTGGCGTCATGTAGGGGCATTCTAGCTCTACTGCAGGGCAGCCCTTGTGTCTGTACTGGCCCAGAGCACCAGAAACTCATAGAAAGACCTCCTAGGACCTTCCCGGCCCCAATCACCAACTGTGAGGGGGCTCTGAAATTCCTGGTATAAGTAGTGAGGTTACAGGTAAGTTAACTCAATTTATCTCTTCTCCTAAAAGACATCATTACTACTATTAATTTGGGTTTCAGGCAAAGAAGAAATAGTGCTGGTGGTGGGGGGTGGGGGGTGGGGGACAAACAGCAACCCAAGGAGACCCACGAGTAAGACCTGCTCCCTGAGGTAAGAAGGGCAACAGAGGGGGGCACCCAGCTCCTGAGGGTGATTCAAGACCCAGGCGGGCCAATGACTAGAAAGCACTCCACTCTTCCTCCCAACCCGACCGCAGGCCCCCTTCAGCATGGCTCACCTGCGGGCCAGGTGCCCTCGGCAGAACCTCTGCAGGGTTAGCGTAGCCTGCTTCAGCCTGCGATATTTCACCTTGTGCAGCCAGCCCCGGACAGTCTTCTGGATCATGATGGTGGCTGTTCGGAACTTGTCAGCCCTCAGCTTCTCTAGGTAGGCCACTTGGCCTGCCCGGAAGAAGATCTTGGTACGGCCAAATTGGAACTTGTCAGGATCCTTTACAAAGGGGGCAGAGGAATTTATTGGTCATCAGTGAGGAGTGCTTCAAAGGCAGAACTTGCCAGATCTCATGTGCATACCCTCTGGCTTTCCCTCAGCAGGTGTACATGGTATTCATCAGACCCTAGTTCCCACTATGGGGAGTTCAGTGACCCTCAAAAGAACCAGGAGGAGAGCAGACAGACAAGCAAACAAGATACTCTACTTTAAGGAGTGGCAAGGATAATCAAGAAAATGAAACCAGGGACGTTCGAAAAGGATGGTCAAGGAAGGCATGTCTGTGGAGGTAAGCAAAGACCTACATGAACTGAAGGGCACAACTACGGAGGGAAGTACAGAGGAGGAATATTCCAGATGGCAGAGCTGATTCCAGTGTTCTGTGGTGGCAGAGTGAGGCATGTTGAGGAATGGAGAGCCAGGATGAAGCCAAGTGTGGGGAACTGAATGTGGGTGGTGAGAGGAATTAGCCACCCAAGCAAGGCTTTGTAGGCCACACTACAACGCTGGAGTGGGAACTATGGGTTCAGGAGTTTCGTGTGAGCCATGACCTGATCTGGTCAGCATTTTAAGAAGATTATCTCAAATGGCTACAGCTGTGCCCACCATTATAGACTACAAATAACCTCCAAAGAAAAAACTATGAAAAAAATTTTCAAACATGTAATTACTGCCTTAATTATATCTATTAGGTTAAAATTACTTGTCCTTCCCTGTGCTTACTGTAGTGGGTAAGCAAAGATGACATAGCAGAGTCACCGTGACAGCCTGGGGTAGGATAATGAGAGAGTGAACCCCTGACAGCTGAGAGCTCTTTGCAAACAAACTACCACATAAGTGCACACTGGCGTGAAGGTAGAAGGAAGCAAGACAATGTCTCTCACTCACTGCTCCGTGTAGGCAAATGGCACTGTAAGAATGTTGAATCGTGATTCCTCATGGGTTAAGCCCAACACATTTGACAGGAGTCGAGTTCCAAACACTGAGAAGGCTGCACTGCCTGAGTCACTGAGCTGGGGACATCTTTCCAGCCCGAGTGTCACTGACCAGTCCCCTCTGTGACCTGGCTTCCACAGAAGCTGGGATGGGTGGGTCTGGGCTGATTCGCATCCCTGAAACTTCTCAGGGCTCCAGTCCAGGAGCCCACAGCTGTGCTGAGAGGAATAGGGCTGCCCAGGGGAGGAAGCTTTGAGGCAGAGGACACGCACTCCCTGCTGCTCAGCAAGGGAGTCAGGATCAGGAGACGAGCCTGGCTGCCTGGCTTCGGCAGAGGCAGGCCTGGGATGCCATTACAGCCTTGGAACCAAAGCATACACATGCATTTACTAGCCTGGAAATAAAGAGGAAGAGGCCATCTGTTTTACGAATGAAGATCTCAAGACCCCACCTGCTGTTCCCAGTCAGTCACCACTGGCCTCATCTGCAAGCTCTTCTTCCCCCGTGTGTCTCAGGCACACCTCCAACCTCAGAAGCAGCAGTTCTTCTCACTCCTTGAACTTACTGACCATTCTCATGCTCAACCACCAATCATCAAGTTACAGGAACTGTTCATTGCCCAAGACTCACATGCTGAGGGAGCCCAAAGTAATCTTAACAATCCATTCCACGCCACTCCTTTTACTTCATAGATGGTAAAACTGAAGCCTAACATAGTGAGGTGACGACTTGCTCAAGGGCACAGTACAGCCCCTGACAACTCCATGTTCCTTTCCTCAAGCCCTCTGCTCCTCATGCTTCTCAGGCACAGTTCTTAATGCGCTGTGGGTTCCCAAAAGATGCCTGTCTCCATGCACCTTCCGTGTCATGAGGGAGGTAGAGGTTCCAGGGTTGGTACATATTTGTGGAGTTCAGGAATAAGCCAAGTCAGGTTAAGGACAGGAGGGCATTCCTACAGTCTTGGCTGCGGAGAAGCCAGACTGTCAGAGCACACAGCTATCCCCAGCCGGCCAGAGACCAGCCGTCAGCAACCAGGCAATGCTCAAAGCTGGGGGGCGGGGGGCGGGATTAAGGCGCGCTGCTCTGCTCGGTTTTCTAGCCACACTCACCCTGCTTCTCTCCTGACTGTTCTCTTCCTACGTGCACAGAGCACTCGCTGCGGGGAACAGGAGCTGAAATGTACTTTTCAACGCTAACATACGGCTCTGCCAACGTCCCAGCCACAAAGCAGGAGCATTAGAGCACTAGAGTCTATAGGATGTAGCCCCAGCAGTGGGGGAAAATAAGGAAAACCACAAGGTTACCAGGAAAGTCTTGAAGTACAAGTCCCTGTTTTGTACCAGGAAGAATAACTGTGCAGAGACACTGACCTGTCACACTGGACCAACAGGCACTGTGGCTGAGACCCCAGGGGGCTTCTCTGTCGCTACGCAACTATGGGTACTTTATATCTACTTTATGTACCTCAGTTTCCTCATCTGTAGAGGCTCTGTTAATAGCCTTGGAGAACTCCAAGGAAAAGAAGAGTGAGCGATGACCTTAAACAAAGCAGAAGGTGGCTGCATGGCCAAGTGAGCTTCTCAGTGCCCAGGACTGCATACTGTGAGGCTGGCTCGGATACCAACCAGGAGGAAGACCCTGATGTCTCACTTAAGTGCAGTCAGCTCACCAGAGTCCCTCTAAGCACAGCCCATTACCAGCAGATTGTCCCCCTCTCACTCCTAAGGGAGTGGCAGGGACTAGGGAGACTAATATTTGGGCCGATCTGCTCTAAAAGGCAATTATAAGGCATTCCACATTTAGGTGATGCCATAGAATGTCCATAGTTCCAGACAGAGTAGCTAAGACGAGGCTCAGATGACTGCGACGCATTTTTCAGAATAAAACAAGACCTTGGCTCCCCATCATTTAGTACTGACTTATATCAAATAAACAAATTTTCCTGGCAAAAGGAAACTTAAAAAATTAATTTGCTTACATGCATGTGCATGAATGCGTGCAGGCATGTATAGATGCACCAGGGCCTCGTGCCACTACAAATGAATACCTGACCCTCGTGGCACTTCTTGCATCCTGTGTAGTGGGTGGTTTGGCAATTGAACCATCTCTCCAGCCCTTGAAAATTGAAAATTTTTTGATGTAATTCTTATCAACTTCTTAAACAGTCTTGATATGATTTAGCCTGTTACTGAGACATAGTTATACTTTGCTATAATTCCTGCATTCTCTAGAACTACTGAAATGTTTAAGGGTTTGCCCCATGTGGTTCCACTTTCCTAGTTCTGTAGTCTCGGTTGTGATTTGGGCTGCTTCAATTAAAACATAAAATCTGTTGTTACTTCATTTACAAACAAAATTTCAGGAAGGGCTGAGAATCTGTATTTATAGCCACATTTATATTTATTTATATATATAAATAAATACATATTATATATTTATATTTATAGCCAGCATATGGGAAGGGCTGAGACTGGCTATGCAACAGGAAGACACAAGCAGTGTGGCTCTTTCCCTCTGCTGACGGGCTGTGCGTCGCTACAGACCAGGCCTCTGTGTGGGTGCATCAGCTGTGAAGGAGCTAGATACTGCCCAAGGCTGCAGCCAGGAGCAGCTCCCTTGCAGCCATGTTGTGTGCATGCTGAGATGTGAGAAGGCAGGACACAGGAGAGGAGGCTCTTCTTTCCCTGTCACTGATGCAGTAAGCCTACTAATATTGTGGATAACTCTGGAGGCGTGGTGACAAAGCTGCAGGTATTAGCCCCCTCCCCCCTCGTGGGCTGGATACCTTAATGAGGCTCTCCAGAATAGACTTGCAGATGACCTTCTTGTCTGTGTTGCCAAGATCTCTCTTCTTCACCAGCATCCGATACCGGTTGAAGAAGTCATGGTAGGTCCACCTGGATGGAAATTAAAAGGTGACACATCTTGCCTCCTGGCCACACTCAGGCCACGATGGTGTCTCATGGAGTCAATGCTATTGTAAAAAGTTATTCTTGGAGAAGCAAAGATCAGTCCCATTACAGCTCTATGTCCACCACAGTCCATTGGGAACTCTAGTGAGTCAGGAATTCCTGGAGTCAGGACCAAAGGCCAGGAGAAAGGGGGTGCCCTCATCCTCCCATACACATGGAAGCCCCTCCTCCAATGAGGCTGGAATAAGTCAGGCACCCTACCATTTTATTTTATGTTATTTTATTTTATGTGTGTGTGTGTGTATGGGCATGTATGTAGTGGTCAGAGTTGTCTGTACTCCTCCACCTTGAGATACAGGGCCTCTAGCCACTGCACATGGGTCTGACTCACAAGTGGTTTTATGTGGGTGCTGAGGAACTGACCTGGACCAGCAGACTTTGTAAGCAAGTGCCTTTCAGAGCTGAGTCATCTCAGCTCTACCTTTAGATGTTGGTTCTCTTTGAGAGCTGATGCCGTTCATTGAAAATACTTCCTAAAATGCAGGGAAGCATGCAAACAAGAGGCCTTCATTCAGAACACTACTCTTGTTTGAAACAGGGCAGAGCAGGCTTCTTAAGCCTTACCCACTTAAGACTCCTCGTCCAAGAACATCTTACATGACCCCAGGTACGCATGTATGTAAGATAGGGACACAACACCAAAATTACTGATAATAAATCACATAGACGTTTATTTGTAAACATTCTTTGGAACATACATAATTTTACCATGTATGAATGATGAAAGTAAACGTATGCAGTGATGAGATGCTATGCTTGTTTATTTTTGCAAACAGCATTAAATGCTGGCCGGATACTTGACACCGCGGGATGGACAGCATCTTCAGGGGTTTTCAGAGGTGAGCGATGTTTCTGGTCTGTTGTTGCCAGTGCTGAGCACACGGCTTTGACTTCCCCCTCTGACAGCTATTCCACCCTCGAGTTTGGAAGGACTGTGAGCCGAGCCAACCGAGTGGCGATCTTTAACAGCTAACGTTAAAAATGGAGACATTTGAGATGATTTGCCTAGCTAAATACTGCTTTAGTGATTTCAGTCATGTATAGTAAACGCCAAGAAAACTTCCCAACCCACAGGAAGGTTAGGGAACAGAGTCCAAGTTGACAACATGCAAATCAGACAACCATTTTGTTTTTAACATGTGCTAACACTAAAGAGTTTTTTCTAGCCTCTTTCTGCTCTAGGCCCTCTGGTTTTGAATATTAGCCATTCCCTTCATACCTCCACATAGGGAAAGATGGATTTCTTGGCTATGGGAATCTAATGGAATAAATGTGAAAAAGGGCATCCTGAAGTCTAGGTCCCTTTTTCCCAGCCATCTTCAGCATATGAGTCTGCCAGTGCAGTCTCCCACTGGCCAGCCCTGACAGGCAGCAGCTCTCCCTTATGCCTCTCTGCTGCTTGGCACTTCTGGATGTTGTGTGTGCGTCAGGGCCGTTCCTCACTTATTTGTCCCCGTGTGTTAGCAATTTTGCTGGGAAATAACTAAAGCTTAAATGCTTCTAATCTGAAAATCTCTTATTGCTGACAGATCCATAACTCAAGGAAATGATGACAGTGGGGATATAGGACTACAAAGTTATCTAAGTCAGTTTGCAATAAGCTGGGTGTACAGAACTACAGAGGCCTGGCTCTGACCCTGACCGGCACCCACGCGAGGAATGTGCTGTCTCCAATATCCAAATAGGCCTGCTACATGTTGTGCTTCTTTCTTAGTGATGGTGGGGGAGAGGTGCAACAACTTGTCCTTCACCTTAGAAGCAATATCTCTGCATGCCTCACACCACTGAAGTCCTAGAAATTTCACTGAGGTGGAAGTTCCTTGAATTTTGGATGGATTTATTTCCCATCCCCTGATGCTGTACCAGCAACTCCAGAGAGGCTGCCACCTCCTGCTCATTTGATCCAATCAGCATAATGTCATCGATATAATGGACCAATATGACACCTTGTAGAAGGGACAGGTGATCAAAATCCCTGCAAACTAAGCTATGACACAGGGCTAGAGCGTTAATATAACCTGAAGTAAAACAGTAAAGGTGTACTGTTGACCCTGCCAGCTGAAGGCAAATTGCTTCTGGTGGTCCTTTACAAACAGGTATGGAGGAGAAGGCATTGGCAAGATCAATAGCTGCATACCAGGTACCAGGAGATGCGTTAATCTGCTCATGTAAAGAAACCACATCTGGTACTGTAGGGAAAGACCAGGGCTAGCCTCACTTCCCCTACTTGCAAAACAGGGAATGTCGCCCACCTCACCAAAGCATCTCATGGGACCTTGCAGCCAAGAAGTCCATCCCACGAAGTGACGAGAAAGCTCTAAATTACGCTCCATCGCATCCTACGTTCCTCATTCCGCTCTTGCTATTCAATTTTGAAACACTTCTGCCTAAGGAGAGGGTGCTGTGGCAACACTGAGAAAGGAGGGCTCTGGGTTCCCGTGTGAAGACAACCATCGAAGGAGAGTAGAAGCCCATGGCCTTGGGAAGAGAACTGCTCTCTCACGCGGGAGGTGCCTTGAGGGATGCCCATCTGCTATGGAGTCTTGGCATAAGGTCTACACAAGCCGTGTTCACCACAGAACCTGGCATGTGGGTTCGTTCCCTTTTTACAGACCTGTGTGTGTCTATAGAGAAAACCCTCACGTCAAAGGCTCCCCTGCCTTTAATGTAAAAAGCTTAAAGACAGACTTTTTAAAAGGCATTTTTTCCCCCCAAAAGGAGAACTTTTTGGATTTGGATATAGTTGTGGTGAGACCACAGGTATACCCAGGATGACTTTGCTCCATGACATCTCTCCTCCTTCCCACTCCTGGGTCTACTGTAGGTCCCAGAGCTTTCTGTTTTGCATTAAAGGTGTGTTAGGACATGGATGTGTGCCTCCACTAGCCATGAGCTTCCTTTGTTCACTGCCTTTCTGAGACATTTTTAACCCACCTTGAGCACCTATCAATGTGATATCATTATAACCAGTTGCTTATTAAAGTTAAATAGCAGTTTACTGGTCATTTGCAATGGGTGGCAATTTTTCAAAGTGTAAGATAGTCCTACCCACCAAACATAATGCAGAATTTTTGGATTACCCTTCCTCCATTTATTGAGACATTAAAGAAAGGCTTTAAACATTTGCTGTACAACATAGTTTTAGTACAGGAAGTCTTCTTACAAAGCAACGATGATTGCATCTATCTCAACAGCACAGCCCCCTTCTCAGGTTGCCCTGACACTCAGTATAGCTCTATGGTTCTCTGGCTGGGAGCTGTCCTTGAACTGAGTCCTGGGCCTGCCTGCTCTTCTAGTTCATTCTTTATTAGTGATGGGAGAAGAGGTCCCTCCTGAGTCTCTGATCGGCCCTTGGTGGTACTCTATGGTGTCTTAGCCACCCATCCCTCCTTTCGTCCTACCTTTCTCCCTGGATGTGGTGAGCCTGCTCAAGCACCTCAGACTCCAGGGTCATGTTTCCTCCTCAGTAACAGCATCCTTCAACTGTACTCTGGCAAGGTCAAACACACACTGAAGGGTTTATGGGGAAAGCCTAGGACTATGACTACTTCCAGGCCAGGAAAGCATTTAGCAGAGCCTGCCCACAGTCTGGAAGGATGCCTCCTTGGAATGAGCTCCTCAGGCTTAAAATAGTAAGTGACAATGTAGCTACTGTGATGCTAAGAAATACAGCAGCTTGTGATGTTATTTTGCTTTACTAAGCTCCCACCTGGAGCCCCACACTGGCACTTGCTTTCACCATGTGGGGGCATTCCACAGAAGGTCTGCTTAAGCGGTTGTCATTGGACCAGTGTGAATAGATGGGGTAGACCAGCCACAGCTGCACAACTTTGTGTTGCTTCTCTTTGGGGCATGCTTCTTGAAGAAGATACTGGCTGGATTAGACAAACCCTGAGATTCCCTCCAGGTAGACCTTGGCATAAGGCTCTAAGTCAACCTCTATGACTTCAAGAACAATGTAGTTGCCCTAAAGATGTCATAGTTACTGGTCTCAAGGGTGCCTCAGAAAACAGTATAGCTTTTAGGTTAAGAGCAGTTGAGTCAAGCTGTATTTTCAGATACTACACTATGCTGTCATTCAACCTACTTAAAGTTCTGGGCAAACTGACATGGAATGCAGAAAGGAGACTACTCTTCTAAACTTGGCAGGAGCCTCAGCAGAGGCCTCATTCCCATAACACCTCTCATGGAAACCAATAGTTTTGAGCGAAAGAGCACACTGGAGTTGCTGGTACAGCATATGCCTATCAGGGGATGGGAAATAAATCCATCCAAAATTCAAGGACCTTCCACCTCAGTGAAATTTCTAGGAGTTCAGTGGTGTGGGACATGCAGGGATATTCCTTTTAAGGTGAAGGATAAGTTGTACCCAGGCCCCTCCTACCACTGAGAAAGAAGCACACTGTCTAGTGGGCCTATTTGGATTTTGGAGACAGCACACTCCTCACTTGGGTGTGTTACTCCATCCCATATCCCAAGTGATTCGGAAAGCTACTAGTTTCCAGTGGGGCCCAGAACAAGAGAAGGCTCTTCAATAGGTCTAGGCTGCTGTGCAGGCTGCTCTGCCACTTGGGCCATATGATCCAGCAGATCTGATGGTACTTGAGTTGTCAGTGGTGGATAGGGATGCATTTGGAGCTTTTGGCAGGCCGCCATAGAGGACCAGCTGGGCATGATGGCACATGCCCTTAATCCCAGCACCTGGGGGAGGGTGGGCAGATGCAGGAGAATTGCCTTGAGTTTGAGGCCACCCTGAGATTAATAGTGAATTCCAGGTCAGCCTGGCCTATAGTGAGACCCTACCTCAACCCCCACCCCCCGCAAAAAAAAAAAAAAACCAAACAAGAGGACTGCTCAAACTACACTCCTTAGCAACTAGCTCCTTCTCCTCCTAAACCCCCGAAGCTGTGACCGACTGCTCTTGGACAAGGTAGCTCAAGGAGCCCAGTGCTCTCTTGCAGTGTAATTTCCTCACATTTTTTTTGTACTTTTGCTTTATTCTCTAATAAAAATTTCTTACTGCTTTGCTACCTATGTGTGCTTTTCCAATTCTTTGAATAAGATATGAAGAACCTTTCTGGAAACACTCCGTGATCACAGAGCACTGGTAACTCCTCCAAGGCAATAGTTTTCTGGCTGGAGGCACTAAAAAAAATCACCGAGGGGCTGGAGGGATGGCTTAGTAGTTAAGGGGTTTGTCTGCAAAGCCAAAGGACCTCGGTTCAATTCCCCAAGACCTACGTTAGCCAGATGCATAAGGGGGCACACGCGTCTGGAGTTCATTTGCAGTGGCTAGAGGCCCTGACACACCCATTCTCTCTCCCTCGCTCTCTCCTTCTTTCTTTGTCAAATAAATAAATAAATAAAAATAAAATACTTAAAAAAAAGGTATGAGTACCAAAGTCCACTTAAAAAAAATTACAGAGAAGCTGGACCAGATGGTACATGCTTGTAATCTTAGCACTCAGGAGGCTGAGGCAGAAGGATCCCAAGTCTGATGAGCTACATAGCAAAATGCTATCTCAAAAAAAACTATGGTCTGGGAATACAGCTAAATGGTAGAATACCATTTAACATATGCAAAGCCCTGTGTTTGATCTCAGCGCAGCAAAAGGAAATCAGAAACTACTTTTGAAAATCACTGAGACATTCTGTCTAAATGCAGACATGCAAAGCTCAGCCTCAGTTTCTGACTTCAGGTCTGGGTAAGTGTCCTCCTGACTGCGAGGTGTGGCTCTCAGTGTGAGCCACTGGGTCAGTCGATCAAAAGGAGGATTGAGCACAGGCAAAGAAGCCAGGAACTAAAGTTGTAAGAGTGTGAGATAAAGACTCATGTCACCCTGGCTGGGTGAGGTGGTGCATGTCTAGTACTCGGGAGGCAGAGGTAGGAGATCACTGTGAGTCAGAGGCCAGCGTGGGGCTACCCAGTGAGTTCCAGACCAGCCTGGGCTAGAGTGAGATCCTGTCTCGAAAATACCAAAATAAATAAAGAAAAGCATCATTCTAGGGTAAGTCTACATTGGTTTACTCTTGGTCAGTTTAACAGCAAAGGCGGTAAGTTACTGTGCCTGCGTCCCAGGTTCAAACATGATCAAGCAAGAGGCGAGCAGGCAGAACCGAAGCCTCCACCTGCTTCTATCTTAGGCCATTTACTCCACATGTGTCTCGGGGGATAACGTTGTAAAAGTTGGCAATTCTTTCAGAAAGCACCACTTAAGGCCAGGAACAGTGACAAATTCCTGAAATGCCAGCATTTGAGAGACTGAGGCAGGAGAAGTGCCACCAGTTTGAAGCCAGCCTGGGCCATGGTAGTGAGTTTGTGGTCAATCTGGGCTACAAAATAAGATCTTGTCTCAAAAAACAAACAAACAAAAAAAAGTAACATTCAGTGTAGCAGACAGCTCCACAGTACTGGGATGGACCTCCAAACCAGACACAGTTTTGGGGAGGAATGGGATTTATTTCAGCTTACAAATGCAGAGAAGTTCCATCAATGGTGGGAGAAGCTGCTTACTTCCATAGATCCAAGCAGAGAGAGAAACCGCAGCAAGAAACGGCAGCATGGCAAACACAAGCCCGCCAGAGCACGTACAGCCTGCCCTCCAGACCTTTGGGCTGGAATTCAGATTCGCCCCAGTGCCATGCCTCCTCCGCTACGGAGGCTATGGGGACATGCATCCAAACTACCACTCTCAGGTCTCAAGAAGTTGATGAGGAGAAATAACCTCATGCTTTTTGTTTGGGGTTTTTTTTTTTTCACACAAACATTGCACATCTAAGGAGTCCCCCCACACTTGTTTTAGCTAAGTGGTCTTTGCCTCACAGTTCCTGTAGTCACAGCGCTGTGTGAGACCCTGGAGAAGATGACACCTGACAGTTAACTTCCCTCCTGGACAGTATACAACTCGCCTTTGTTTATACGCTTCACAGTGAACATATTGCTTAGCCACTGCACAGCATTTCAAATTGAATGATACGTTTTCATTGTAAGGCAGCCTCCTGGAGAGCCATAGGTTATTAGAGTATAAAAACTGTCAGGAATCCTGAAGCCTAAAGGGGACAGTCAGCCCCAGATCACTGCTGCTGGCTGGCCATGCCACAGTCGTCTCCTCTGGCTTGAGGGGCTTTAGGGGCACTGACCGTGTCTTAATTTTCAAACAGAGAAACGACTCTATTCCGAGGCATCAGTGGGATGAATGTGTCTCAAACACTTGGGCTCCTGGGGAGCAAACCCACGGTAGTCATCACAGGTCTCTGCAAAGCTTACTTTTTCCTTCCTCGATTTCCTTCCTTTGGTAACTTGCATAAAAAATGCGGGAAAGTGCTATCAATTAGAATTTCACCAATCAAAGAAGCCCACTGAGGAGCCTTGGGAAAGCAAAATCACTTCTTGATACTAGTTTCCAGCTGCTGGGGAAGTGAATCCTTTTTGCAGAGGACTCTCGATCTGCCCAGCCTCTTTGGCTCTATGAAGGTCTCCAAAGGTCAGGTCCACAGAGTGACTGCTCAGCGTTACCCTCTTAGGCTCGCAGCATCACACCTGTGTGCACTGCCTTCCGTAACTGACACCTCGCTGGACATGTGGGATCCATAAAACTCACTTTGCTTTATCTCCAGACAGTGCACACACACACCCATCTGGACAGGACAGTTAACAAACACCATTCCCTTCTTTTCAATCAGTGAAGGTCCCACACAGTTATTGTGGTTGGTGAGTACAGAAAATGGAGCAATGGGGCCTATCCCATAGACCTTCTCCCCACTCATGTGCCAAATGAATGCCACACTAGATTCTGTGGCTTGGTAATGGCAAGGGGATGAAAGAGGATTAGGCTCTAGATGAAACAGTACATATGATTCAGCTCCATGTCAGCCTAACAAAAATACCATAAAGCCATCTTCCCAGAATTCAACACTGCCTTGGAGAAGGAAGCCCACCTTGGACACTTAGCAAAATGTGCTTAGGTAGTCAATACAAGTGCAGCATGTAAGGCAGACACTGAATCTAGGCCCATGCATTTAAGTCACAGCTTAGTACAACAATTCCTGTCATAACAGAAATACATCTTTCCTTCCTTCTCTATACTTTCTACAATACCTGCAATTACTAAGACAGAAGGTACAGATGAACTTGCAATTTTCTGGTAGAAAGAACTCTGAAACAAATAGGATGCAGGAAAAGACATTCATCAGGCACTCTGTGAAAGGCCAGCAAGTTATGGGCATGTTGACCCCACTGGCAGATCTAACTGTAGCCAGGTGTGCTGACCAGCAGGAGAAGTCACTTTCCATATGAGGCTAAAGACTTGGTGCGTGTGGGTCCTCTCAGCCTGCCTAGACGAGACATAAGCACACCTGGAGTGGCAGCTCGCTACAACTGGCAGACTAAGCAGGTGCAAGAGAGTACTGAGCAGGCAGAGAAGCGCTCCAACCTGTCATCCATGAGTAGCAAGCTGCACCCTGCCGGCAGCACCCTGCTACTGCCCCACAATCTGAATCAGTCTTGCTCTTCAAGGCCCAGCTCAAGCCTCACCTATTAGAAGCCACAGCTCCTCCCACACTTGCACTGCAACCTTGCACTGCATCAAGCTTCTGTCTTCCAGCCTGGATGCTTCCTAGAGCAGGAGGCATGGAGAAAAGACTAACCAGAGAGGCGGCACAGGGGTGTTCTCATTCTACACAAAACTCACGTGACACCCCAGAAGTAAATCCCTCCCCTCTTCGCATCTGGAAACAGACCACGCAGTGCTGTGACAGCGGCCCAGTAGGAGAGCAGGGCAGCAGCATGCACTGTCACTCCGATTTCACACAGCGAGGCTTCAGGGATCCTCAGCCAGTGAATCAGAGCTGGCAGATGTGGACAGGCGCCTGCCGGAGTGGACTCTATAGTTAACCCTATCTGATACACGCCTCTCCTTGATGCCCAAGGGGACATCTTTGCAGTGACACTTTCTTTAAGTCACCCATTCTACCATAAAACAATTTATTGTTAGAAAGTTCTCCTTTTAAACTGAGATGGATCTTCAGGCTCCATGTTCTTATCTCACCGTTACATGCTTTCCTTGTGTCCAGTTATACACACTGCACAAGCCCACCATCAAGACAACTGAGAAACTCAGGCTTGTCTGCCCACGCTACGCTGCTGCCCAGCACACACTTCCTGTATGTCTCCAAACAGTTGCATGTGGGATACCTTAGATCTAGCTTGTGTACACACACAATGTTTTGGTGCTTGAAACTGAACCCATGTGCATGATAAGCACTGTATCAATGAACCACTGCTCCCGCTTGTAAATATAGCTTGCAAAGTGACCTTTTCAGTTGCTTGTAGCGGTTTGGGAATTTTAGAATACTGGAAATTTCTGACACAGCAATGCTCTCTTAGATCCTTATGCCCATAGAGAGGCAGCTATTTGCCCAAGGCTGTAGCTTAACAACTATCTGTGGGGTAAGTATGATTATTCTTCTTAAAGAAAGATAAGGATGCCTAGTTGCAGAGAGATTTATTAGCTTGCCCAAGGCCACCCTGTCAAGAAGGATGGGAGCCAACTCCTGAACCCAGGCCTAACTCCAAAGCCACGGCTTAACTACTAGGTTGTCCGGGCTCTCACCCAGGCTACAGCTCTGCAGCCTGTACTGGCTTCACAGGCGGGAATGAAGGCATGGGCCTGGTACAGGGGGGATGAGGAGTCTCTCACGATGCCCATCCCTTTCTTTTCTGAGAAACCTTTCTTTGATGGGTTCACAAACTTGAGCAGTGATGCTGGGCAACAACTCAGTTTGGGCAGAGGAGTGATGATTCTAGATCTAACCACCACTGCAGGCTGGTGACTGGCAGCCCACTACCTTCTCCAGGTCTCACTGAGAAAGCAAGTAGATCATAGAGCATCTTCTCTAGCCACAGCATGGACATGTGGTCATGTCAGAACTTTTTTTTTTTTAACCTAAAAATTGTCCTATTACAATTTCCCAGCTATTTCAATAAAATACAAGGCTGGTCATAATACAGTCACTTGATTTGCTGAGCATTAGTGGATTGCAACACACGATTCTAAGAACAAGTAGACTAACAATGGCAGGACTAAAGACATCGTTTTGGTAGATGACACTTGTCTGAGGAGCCCAGAGGTACAAGAACTGGTAGAAGGAGGGGAACTAGCGGCCCATGGAGCCCACTGGACAGTACTGAGGTCCTCCTCCAGGAGCCCAGCTGAATGAAGCTATGCTGGACCTGAACCCAGTGCCTGTGGTAAGCACTGAAAGGCAGCAGAAGTGATGAGACGACAGCGGGTTGAACGTAGGCCGAATCCCATCCTGTCAATGCCAGGCACCAGAGGACAGCCTGGGAAAAGGCGGGTGAGTCTGCAGAACCTTCATCAGAGACAAGAGGGGTGGCCTCTCAACAGCAGATGGGGAACCATTTGTGTTCAGATCCTAAAGTCAAAAATGACAGGGGGCCCCAGGACATCCCTGCCTATTCGCGTGTCTAGGGCAGATGAAGTTGAAAAGCCTTCGGCATGGCTCTTCCAATCACTCTGAGCAATCTTGGAAATTCTGGGCTTTGAAAAGCAATCTGGATGCTGCAGATCAGTGATGGCTCTTACACTTTCCAGGTCAAGTGCAAATCCCCAATTCTACCAGCAACTTTCTTTTCAGATCTACATTTGGGAATTGTTTATGGTTAAGCTGTTTATAGGCCATGAACCACCACATTTGAAACAGTCTACCACACTGCTCCCCTAAGTCCCAGTTAATGACAGGTGCTTGGCTCCCACGACATTGTTGTATTGTGACTCCAGGACAGCATGTGGATTTACCACATATCCATCATGTCTATTTCAGGCAAGTGTTCAGAGGGGATGCACAGTGTTGGTGTATTTCCCCAGGCTCTGGAGTGATTTGGTGGATAATCCACAGGGCAGGTCAGGCCCTGAGAATTTATATATATATATATATATATATATATATATATATATTATTTTATATTTTATATATTTTATTTTATATATTTTATTTTATTATTTTATTGGTTTTACAAGGTAAGGTCTCTCTCTGGTCCAGGCTGACCTGGAATTAACTATGTAGTCTCAGGGTGGCCTCAAATTCATGGAGATCCTCCTACCTCTGCCTCTGGAGTGATGGGATTAAAGGCATGCACCACCACACCCAGCCAAGAATTACTCTTAACTCGACAAAATTGTGTTTTCTGTAACAGATTTGGTTTCATGGTGAAAGTTGAAGTAGTTCAATACAGGGTGAGTGTAAAGGCAAAATCTGTTCTGATAAGAAAATCCTGTCACGTGATATGTCACATGGATGAATCTTAAGGACAGTATGCTAAGTGAAATAAGCCTGTCATAAAAAGGCCAAATGCCACATGATTCCCCTTAGATGAGGCACCAGAGCTGTCAAATTCAGAGACAGGAAGTAGAAAGGTGGTTACCAGGGGTCAGGAGAAGGCTAGGGTTTCATGTGATTTCCTGTGGTTGTCACACAGGAAAGGGTCATGTGTTAGAAGCTCAGTCCAGAGTAGCAGTGTTAGGAGGTGGAGAAGTAGTTAAGAGGTGGAGCCTGTTGGAAGGCTGTTAGGCCATTTTGGGGACGCGAACCTCAGAAGGGACTGTGGGACCCCAGCTGCTCTCTGGTAATGTTATTTTTCCCACCTACACAATCCTGATATCCACACTCTACAACTGTGAGCTTTTTAAAAATGAAGTTAGCCTGCTGGAGACGCTGTTTGTTCTGGTTTTGTTATAGTAATGAAAAACAAACTAAAACCAGCAGTTATTATTGAATGGCTGCAGAGTTTTATTTAGTCTTGCAAGGGGAAAGGAGTTCTGCAGATGGATATACAACTTAATATACTTAACGTTACTGAATCTGATACTTTAAATAGTTGAGAAATACTGTTGCCATATTTTATCATAATCAAATGAGAAAAAGATAAAGGGGTAGGGTGGGAGTTGAGTGAAGAAACCCCTTTTGCAATGACCAATGCCAGTGTGAAACGCTGCCCGAAAAGAGGCTACTGTTAACTCCTGCACTTTTCAGGCCAGGGTGAAATTCTTACTTCTGTCAGCATCCTGCTTGCCCTCCAGACGTGAGAGCTTTTCTGAAGGTCTGTCTTGGGCTGATAGCACATACCTGGGCTGGTTGGGGCATAACACACTGGCCTCACTGCCGCAGCCTCAGGAGGCTGTGGTTGCGACATTACCTGGACGGGTAGCCGGCTGCGCTGATGCGAATCGTCTCCAACACCCCACAGGCTCTGAGCTGCTGCACGGCTCTCTTTGGGTCGAAGCTGCCAAACACAAGGACATGCGATGAACAACCATGGCTGGCAAGTAAGAGACGGAACAGGAGAGAAGGGATGCACGAGGCACCTGATGCCACTGAGTTTCAGATGGCCAAGCCAAGGTCAGGGTAAAGCACAGACCGAAAGGCACATGACCTATTTTATCATCTGCAATTCTTGAGACTTCACACATTCTATTTCTTTTTAGGTGTTTTGGGCATGTATTTATGTGTATATGTAGTGTGGTGTGTGTAGTATAAACACATGTGTATGGATATATGCACCCTATACACACATCGCAGAGGCCAGAGAGCACTGGTACCCTCCTCTACTGCTCTTCCATGTCGCTTCCTTGAGGTGGCGTATGTTTCGCTGAACATGGAGCTGCTATCTTTTTGGTCAGACTGGTAGATGGGCACACCCCAGTCATTCTCTAATCTCTACCTTCCCCACAGGACTGGGGTTGCAGATGTGTGTGGCCACACCCACTTTTTCTTGGACATGCTGGGGACAAAACTCAAGCCTTCATGCTTGTGGGCATCTCCCCAACTTGACTCCGTATACATTTTTCATATCACCTTTTTTCTTTGCCTACCCTCCAAGACTCATTTCTGCCCTTTCTCCAAAGCTACATACACACACACACACACACACACACACACACACACACAGGGCGGGGGGAGAGAGCAAGAGAGAGAGAGAGAAAGAGAGGGGTCATCAGTGTCTCTCATGTGAGCCTAGAGCTTGCCAACTTGGATCTGGCTAACTAGCCAGCTTGCCCCAGGGATCCGTTTCCACCTCCCAATATGCATGTTGGGATCACAGGCAGGCTGCCGTGCCTACCCAGCATTTGCATGGGCACTGGGGATCTGCACTCCAGTCCTCACGCTTGTGTGGCAAGCACTTTATCCACTGAGTCATCTCTCTGGCCCTGTATCTTTTTTTTAAGTTAAAAAATTAATCATTAATTTTTAAACAGTTTTTGTTTTTTTGAGGTAGGGTCTTACTGTAGCCCAGGATGACCTGGAATTCAACTATGTAGTCTTAGGGTGGCCTCAAACTCACGGTGGTCCTTCCAGCTCTGTCTCCCGAGTGCTGGGATTATAGGCGTTAAAGGCCTACATCTTAAGGGCAGTTTTGTGACATACAATTCCTTAAGCCTAGTGGATATATCTTAATGTTCTAGCCAAGAGCCTAATGAATAAGTATAATAGATGTTTCTTGAGAAAAAGTAGCAGAGGAAAATAGTCTTAAATGAGAAGTGTTGAGTAAGGGTTAATGGGGCCATTCTAGGGATTTCATGGGGCACACCTGGAAATGTCTAGAAAAGATGTTGCTAGTAGTTTCTCTTGTGTTGTGACATCTGGTAGATAGGTCAGTGATGCATCTAACCATGTGACAATGTACAGGACAAAGAATCATCTGATCCAAATGTGAATAGTGCTGAAGTTGAGAGACTATAGGGAATGGGAAGACAAACATAGCAATTTCCTCTAGAATATCATCACCAGTAATATCTTTTATCTATATAGTTATGTTCATGTGTGTGTGTGTGTGTGTGTGTGTGTGTGTGTGTGTGGTGTATGCACATGTATGTACCCTTGCAGTGCCCCATGCATTTGCCTGTGGCAGCCAGAATGGAACATAGCCTGTTCTGCTCCATTACTTTTCTGTCCATTCTTCTAGGAGCTGGAGTCTCTTACTGATCCTGGAGCTTGCTAATTTTCCATTTTTACTAGCTCCAGCATGTGGCTACACCCAGCTGTGTACATGAGCTCTGAAGATTTGAACTCAGGCAGTCTCAGACCCTCAAGCTTGCATAGGAAGCACACTTAATTGCTGAGTCACTTCTCCGGGCCCCATATATTTCTATACTTCTCAAAAACAATTCTCATTGACTCTCTCATTGGATTTTATTTTAACCAGGATATTTCAAAATCACAATTAACAGACAAAGAGAACGAAAGATTAGCTTGGGTCTAGCAAACTGAGGTGAGTGTGAGGCTGTGTCGAAGGCCGGGGGCAATATTCCTGGCAGGAATGACAGGGATCTGGTGATCAGTCCCACACCCAGTACAATATCTTTCTTTTTATTTTAAATATTTTAGTTGATGGGATGGAGATGGTTTAGTGGTTAAGGCACTTGCCTTTGAAGCCTAAGGACCCAGGTTTGACTCCCCCGAACCCACGTAAGCCAGATGGCACATGTGCACAATGTGGCGCATGTGTCTGGAGTTTGTTTGCAGTGGCTAAGGCCCTGGTGCACTGATTCTCTCTCTCTCATAAAAAAGTGAAAAAATATTTTAATTTGTTTATTTATTTGAGGGGGGAGAGAAAATGGGCATGCCAGGCCCTCTAACCACTGTAAACAAAATCCAGATGCAGCTGGGCATGGTGGCGCATGCCTTTAATCCCAGCACTCAGGAGGCAGAGGTAGGAGGATCGCCGTGAGATCAAGGCCACCCAGTGACTACATAGTGAATTCTAGGTCAGCCTGAGCTAGAGAGAGACCCTACCTCAAAACAACAACAACAACAACAACAACAACAAAAAAAAAAACAGATGCATGCACTACCATGTACATCAGGCTTAATGGGTACTGGGGAATTAAATCTGGGTTCTTATACTTCACAGGTAAATGCCTTAAGCGCTAAGCCATCTCTGCAGCCCCAGTTAAATATCTTAACCTCCACATATGAGAGTGAACATGGACTGGGAAAGGGCAAGGGAGATGGATTTAATTAGGACATGCTGTATGCATATACTAAGAAAAATATCACACTAAGCCCCATTAATATGTATAGTAGATACTAATATTGAAATGAGAAAGAAAAGAAGGAAGAGTTAAGGGGAACCAACATGCCAAATTGTCAGGTGGGTTCCATGGGACTCTGGCAATGAGCAGAGGCTAGAAGTGAGAAGGAGGAGGAATCAAGGATGCCCTGTCCAATACGGCAGCCACTAGCCACATGTGAGTACTTGAGATTAATTAAAATGAAACAAAGAACTCAATTTTTTTTATCCCACTATCTGCATTTCAAGCACTAATGGCAACATTGCATGATACTAATTACAAAACACTTCCATCATCAGGGAAAGGACTTCTGGACAGCACTGGTCTAGAGTGGCTTCTAGATTGGAAGACTAGGTCTGGTGGTGAGTGGGATGTCACCATTATGTGTGACATCATTAGTAAAACAGAGGGCAAAGCAAAAGGAAGTGCTTCAGAGGGAAAAGGTAAGGCTATCTCGGGCATGTTGAATGTGGGTGGCCAACAAATCTGAGGCAGGTGCAGGGAACGCTGCTCTGGATTGGGGCACAAGCCGAGGCAGACACGGGTGCTATGCAGGCATGTTCTATGAACTGAACGAGCATTCTCTCCTGGAAGAAACCCTGGAAGCTTTTGAAATTTACAAGATTCACAGATTATATAAGCATTAACACCTGCTGGGGAGAGGAGACTCTGCACCAGACCAAGCTGCCTGCAAGCCAGGCAGGGACTTCCAGGGATGCAGCTTTCTTGAGTCCCAGCCCATGCTGGGGAGGGCTTCTCAGTGATGCAGCTGCCTTTGAGTCACCCATGCTCCTACAGGTGAGTCACTGGTTCACTAAGCTAGACCCGAGTGGAACTGTTTCTCTGATCTGTTGTCAGTGCCCTCTCTGGAGTGAATAAATGTTTGTTCATGTCTCCTCAGGAAAAATTACAAGAGGTCCCTGTTACATAGATCTGCGTGGGGTCAGCCATGTCAGCATGGATAGAAATGACAAGAAAGTTTTAAGGTAGGGACAGAGGCTGGGGGTGGAGGGTAAAGAGAGTGGACAAGGGTTATCTAAACCTGCAAATAGAGGCTATGTGAGAAATAGGACTACTTGCGTGCTCTATCACATAATATGCCATCCCAGGGCTGGTGTTCTCCATGCCGGAGCAGCCTTTCCTCAGGACTCTTGTAATACTGTCTTTTCTGAATTTAACATGTGCTGGGGGACACGGGTTCCCAGCTTTAACAACAGACACACGGTGACATGGCCCTCTACTTGACTCAGCTATGAATGCACACTGCTTGATAACACAACACACTCCAGGGGATAAGGGAACTGTGTTTTCTTTTCTTTTTCCTTTTGTATCTTTTTTATAAAAGAGAGAGGGAGGAAGGGGGGGGGGGAGAGCAGGGAGGGAGAGAACTGGCATGCCAGAGCCTCTAGCCACTGTAATCGAACTCCAGACATCTGTGCCATTTTGTGCGCATGTGCAACCTTACATGCTTGCATCACCTGGTGCATCTGGCTTACATGGGACTTGAAGAGTCTAACATGAGTCCTTAGACGTTGTAGGCAAGTGCCTTAACCGTGAAGCCATCTCTCCATCCCGGAACTTCATTTTCTCCCAGACAGGTAGAACCTAGCCAGTGTCCTTAGGCCTGTGTTCTGCACACAGCCTACCTGGGGAGTGACTGACTAGTCAGCATGTAACACTGCCGAGCTCAGCAAGACTGGGCCCTCCCCATTCCCATGGACTCTGAAGTGGGGCAGGAGCCTGGCTGCACCCAGCAGGCACTTACTGGAAAGGGAGCTTTTCATCGTTGGGCTTGATACAGCGAACGTAGTGTGGCGTAGTAGCATTCAGGGTCTCCATGAGCAGGTTTAGAGAGGTACGAAACTGTTAGGGCAAAAGCCAGGGTTTGGTTGTTTATTTTTATAATTTTGTTAAGTTCACAATAGAGAAAATCTCACATCCTGGTGGTAACAGTAGTAGTTACTATTATTATTAGTCCAGAAGGCTGGGGGAGAGAAATTCAGTGACCTGGACTCAGATTGTAGCTGATCTTGCTGTGACCAAAGTCCTTCCCATTGATAGGACTCATCAAACTAAATGGGAGGGAGACTCCCCCCTAATGCGACTAACTCCTAGTGTTGGGATCAAGTGAGATGAAAGGCATATGAGCACTGAGAGATGACAGAGCACTTTGCTATGCATTGGAGGCCTATTATCCACGAACTGTAACCATGACATCCAGCATGCTGGAAATCATTCAGTTTATATGCACAGGTGATACTGCCTGGATCTTCTCTTTGGAGACATGATGGAATAGATACTGTTTTCAGTTGGCTGATTTCTGAACTTAAGTGTATGTGTGTATATATATATATATATATATATATATATATATATGTGTGTGTGTGTGTGTGTATATATATATATATACATATATATATATATATATATTTAATTTGTTTGTTTTTGGTTTTTCGAGGTAGGGTCTCACTCTGGCCCAGGCTGACCTGGAATTCACTATGGAGTCTCAGGGTGGCCTTGAACTCATGGCGATCCTCCTACCTCTGCCTCCCAAGTGCTGGGATTAAAGGCATGCGCCACCACGCCCGGCTGGACTTAAATATTAAACCCTCCTCTCCACACTACAGATCTGATCTCTTGCCTCCTCGCACTACCTGCAACCCTTCAGTTGGGCTGTGCATCACCCGCCTTCCTCTTTCTTCTGAGAGTTCTCTCTAGGGTAGCTCTGCTACATGTACCATAACCCACAGCTAATGGTCTTGGGCCTAGGGCTGACCTGGAAGCCCACAGATTTCTTGTGCTCCTTGTTGGCTGCCTTCATGGGGGGTCTGGCAGAGCGGATGTTGATCTTTGAAGATGTGGCCTTCCCAGGTGTGGTGGTGGCAGAAGCAGGGTCCTTGTCATCACGAAACAAGTCAGCCACTAGTGGGAACTGGAGACAATCACAGGCAGAATATTAAGATCTCTTACACTTTGTGTTGAGTATCTTCTTTCAAAATAGCCTATCATATATATCCATGAGAAAGGAACATGCCAAATATTCATAGCAGCCTAATTCATAAGAGCTACAAAATGACTCAAATGGCTGCCATCTAATGAATGGTTAGCATACCCAAAAAATTAAATACTATTTGACCATATAAAAAATGAAGTTCTCAGACATGCTACAACATAGATGAACTTTGAAAAGTTAGGTAAACCAAGCCTGATATAACAGAAAACACAGCATGTGATACCATTGGTATGAAATGTCCAGGGAACATAAGTGGTTTAGTGGTTCTGGCTCTGGGAGCTATGAAGAGGGAATGGAGTGGCTGCTATGCAAAACAAGGTTTTTTTTGTTGTTGTTGTAATGAACATATTATTGAGTATACAGTGGTGATGGCTGTGAAACTTGGTTTAATACACTAAAAGCAGCCAGTTTAACACTTTAAAAGGGTGAGTTTTATAGTATTGATGAATGATATCTCAGGCTTTTAAACCAGAAAAAGTAGCTTTCCCTGTTTTAATTAACCTTCACCTAAAAGGACAGTGCAAGTTCATTTCCTTTGGGTGTGATGGGAGGTAGAGCTATGCACTCACAGGACTAGATTGAAATGCTTTCCCCATACTTACTATTGGGTCTTGTAACATGATTTAGCTTCTGAGTCCTGGGCTTTCCACTAGTAGAATGGGATCATTACAAGTACTGTCATGTGGTTTCTCTGTGCTAATGTAACAAGGTGCAGATAGAGAGGCCTTGGATGCTCACACTCCAGTCTCTGCTCCCTCACTAGTACTCATTAGGCACCTACACAAGTGGGGTATCATGCCACTAGCTCAGGAAATGAATTATATAAGTGGCATAACTCACAAACTACTCAATACTATGCTCTATCAGTATCTCACATCCACTTTCACATGAGTTCAGAGTCCTAGAAGCCTATCAAAATTAGGCAGATGTATGGGCTTTTCATTATAATCTGAAAGAAGCCCTTGTTCATTTCCCCCACTGATGGTAGTCAGAGACATCTGAGAGTACAATCATGTCACCCAGCACGTAATGCCTCTATATAAGCATGGTACACTGTCCAAAACAGTAAGATGGTGCTGGTGGTACACTCTAGCAGTTCTCAGAACTGTGATGTCAGGTCACTCAGAGGTAGGTCCTGCAACCTCACTAGGTAATTACACTTGAGTGGCAGATGGAGGTGACTGGGGGTATAAAACACGTAGTAACTATCTTATCCCCTAAGAACTTCTTAAAACTCAACCTTATCCATGTGTGACAATACTACCAATTTGATCTAGAATCACCTAGAAGATAAATTTCTAGGCATGTCTATGAGGAATTTTCTAGATTAGGTTAGCTGATGTAGGAGGACCCACCCTAACCCCTTGCACTAGGGTTCCAGGCAGAGTCAAAAGGAGAAATGCACACCAGCATTCACCTCTGCTTCCTGGTTGTGACCAGCTACTTCGCGCTCCGCCACCACGCCTTCCCCACTGTGACGGACTGCAACCTGAAACCAACCTTTCCTCCTTTAAGTTACTTCACGCTCCGCCGCCACGCCTTCCCCACTGTGACGGACTGCAACCTGAAACCAACCTTTCCTCCTTTAAGTTACTTCACGCCCTGCTGCCAGGCCTTCCCTACTAAGACGGACTGCAAACTGAAACCAGCCTTTCCTCCTTAAGTTGCTTCTTGATAGATAATCTGGTCGCAGCACCATGAGAGGTAACTAATACACCATGACAGGCACAGGACAACTGGCAACAAGTTGGGGCATAAACAGACACTGACCAGCAAGCACTCTTTAATCATGTACTTTTGCATAGTAAGATAACTTGTAGGAGTTCCACAGACCAAACAAAGCACTGCTTTTCAGCAAACATTAGGCCTGACCCTATGCAACAGCACTTGATGGAGGGTTAGCACCGCCGCACCCGCTCACGGGCACAGGATGATAATGGCTAGTATCCTACATCAAGGATTTTAAGCTGAAACACAAGTTACAAGAAAACTAGTTCTTCTTACCTTACTCTTAGGCATTGCAAGTTTACATTTTAAAGTCAATTTTAGAGTCATGAATTGTATACAAGTCAGCATTCTGTTTTATAGCACAAGTGGCTAGCCAGCTGTGGCACATGCAGCAAGGCTACTCTGGATATACTTGTGTGCCTGCCAGCACGAATGTCTCAGAATCAACATGCGGGTTGGCTCTTTCCTCACAGTCTTCATTTCTCACACAAACACTAAACTTTCATATGTAGCACGGTCATTTGTATACAAACAAAATTGTGGTTCTTTAGTTCAATCGTCTGGGCCTACAGTAAGGCCACAGTGTGCATAGCAAGAGAGGCAGGACCAATTTAGTAAAGGACTTTGTTTCTAATTCCAAGAGTAATGTGATGAAGGAGTTAAAAACACTAACCAAGTGCTGATGTGTTTAGACTGTGCCAGGCATGTCTGAACCCATTCAAGCTTCCCCATAGTCATGCGGCTTAGGTAGCAACTACATCTCATAGACAAGCGAGGTAACTGAGGCTTAGGGCTCAAGATAAGACAGTTAATAAGTGGAAAAAATGGGACTTGAGGGCTGGGGAGATGGCTTATAGGTTAAAGGCTCTTGCCTGCAAAGCCAAAGGACCTAGGTTCAATTCCCCAGGACCCACGTAAGCCATATGCACAAGATGATACATGCATCTGGAGTTCATTTGCGGTGGCTGGTGGCCCTGGCATGCCCATCTCTCTCTCTAATAATAATAATAATAATAATAGGACTTAAACTCAGATAACTTAACTCCAGAGACCAATACAATGTACCACTGATCAGCAAAGACCACAGTTCTTTTTAGAAAAGATCATGCCTGCAGCACAGCTAAGAGGCTGAGGCCAGGGCAGTGGAGGTGCCATCGTAGGTGCTTGTAGAATCCAGAGACCAGCAGAGCCTCTAACCTAACAGACCCTCTGAAGCAGTAGGACGTGGCAGAAAGGGCACCACGCTAGGGTCAAGAGACTGCACACTGTTCATGTTACTTGGTGTTAATTTGATCACATGGGCAATGAACTCGATGATCCCTCTAAATCCCTCTAAATCTTTCTCTAACCTGAATTCCAAGATTTTCTCAAACTTCACTCTGTCCCTGTTTACTGCATTTTTCAGGTTCATGTTACTTCACTGATTCCACATCTCGCTATTTGGCTAGTTCTCCAGCCTTTTGCTGTTATCACCCTGGTACAGCATCCTAGGTGAGGTGTCCAAAGACAGACAGACAGACAGACAGACAGACAGACAGACAGACATTACCTTCCCTGTCATCCTTGCTCAGACCTCCCTCAGCTGATATTTTTGGCCTCCCCCCACACTGCTGACAATGGAGCCCATGAGACGTTCCAGGCATCTCCTTGCAGAATCCTGGGTTTGGAAGTGGCATAGCTTCATCCTTCATCCTACCTGTCTACTTTCAAGGCCTCGGCTCGGTGATCCAGGTTTCCTTTATGGAGGTCTCTTCTGAGACAAGGCAGCTCCACCTCCCGTGAATCAGCTCTTCTCCAGCACTTTCCATGGGCCAGTCTCCTAACACTTCCCTTCCTGCACTTCTGCTGTCTGCCAAATCTGCATCCTCCTGATGGATTTCTACAACACTCATTCCCTAGACAGCCTCCTTCCTGCCCAAGGCATCTACCACCCCCTAAGCCCTGATTTTTCAGTCTGGATCTTCTCCTATTAACATGATCCTTATTCCCAATGTCTATCAGCTCAACATCTTCCTTCCTCTTGAGGCCCACAAGAAGCTCCCAATTTAACATGCCACAAACCACCCTCACACACTGTCTCCTGAAACTGAGTTTGGGGATGTTGTCTCCACAAATTCCAGGTTCTGCTCAGAGATCAATGCTGGTGAATCCATCTTGCATTCATGAGAACACAGCTGCTCTGGTTAAGCACCACTTGTGCTCGCTCCTGGATTACCGGTCACAGATGATCCAGATGTATTCCACCAATAACTAGTGTGCTCTGAATACAAACCTTACCCAGAGCCCCCTGTATAAAGATTTGTGGATCCTCACTTTTCTAGGGCAGAAAGCCACCATGACCTGTGTTAATTAAGAACATGGGAATGACAGGGACAGAAGAGACAGCAAGGGAAGGAGACAGCCAGCCCAGGGGGTTCCAAAGACACTATCATAGTTCCCAAACACGTAAATGGCAGGCTGGTGCTCAAGAACAGGAAAATAATAGGAGCCTAAAGTCATGGTCAAATTAAAAAATCCTTTCAATACAGACTGTCATGCCAAAATAAACTCTTGGTTGATTATTTTAGTGCACACCCTTTCTGAAATGGATTTTTAATATCCTGGTAGAGGGCGGTTAAGCGCTTGCCTGTGAAGCCTAAGAACCCTGGTTCAAGGCTCGATTCCCCAGGAACCATGTTAGCCAGATGCACAAGGGGGCATACACATCTGGAGTTCGTGTGCAGTGGCTGGAATCCCTGGCACGCCCATTCTCTCTCTCTCTCTGCCTCCTTCTCTCTATCACTCTCAAATAAATAAATAAAAATAAACAAAAAAATCCCATTTAAGCCGGGCGTGGTGGCACATGCCTTTAATCCCAGCACTCGGGAGACAGAGGTAGGAGGATAGCCATGAGTTCGAGGCCACCCTGAGACTCCATAGTGAATTCCAGGTCAGCCTAGGCTAGAGTGAGACCCTACCTCGAAACCCCCCCCCCAAAAAAATCCCATTTAAAACCCTGGTGGCATGGGAATGAATTAACAATCTATATAATCATACTGTTTGAGGGGATCTAATTTACAGAAGTCATAAATAGCTCATTATATAAAAAATCTGATGTATCCTATCATTGCAAACAGGTATTAGAATCACAAAGAAATCAGACTTAACAGTAAATATTTTAAAATTTCATCCCCCTTTTCTTGCTTCAAATCAGATGAACCAACTATGCTTGCTTTCTATTCATTTTATATACTAAACAAGGGATTTAGAAGGAAAAAACTGAAAACTCTCCAGGGTAGATTTTAACAGATGGCACTGTGCTGGGATATAATTTGAATATAAACATGACCCAGGTTTTGTCTGAAGAATGTGTTATGTTTAACTGTAGATCACTACTATTGAGACTGTATTTGGGGAGGAGTAGTAAGCTTCACACACTATCCAGAATTTGTTTTATCGACTCAGTGGCCATTCAGAAAGATCCAGACTCAATCATAGACCAAAAGACTATGAGGTCCCTTGTTCAATCCTAGGTTGTAGGCAACCACAAAAAAATTCAGGTAGAAAATGTCAGTTATTGCCCCTAGCCACCTATCCACCAAGAAGGTAGGAACAGACAGGAACTTCCTTACTCCAGGACTGTCTCAATACAAGCAACACTGGAATCTCAACAACAATCACAATCTGATAAAGGACTTGTACATAGGAGGGTCACTATGAGTTTGAGGCCAGCCTGAGACTACATAGTGAATTATAGGTCAGCCTGGGCTAGAGCGAGACTCTACCTTGAAAAAACCAGAATAAATAAGTAAAACAACAACAACAAAACCCACCAAAACTGCCACATTGCTGGGCGCAGGGAAGAAGGTGCTTTTCCTTTCTCTTTAGGTTTGCTGTTAGAGCCACTGAACAGCCTATTTGGAAGTGGACTGGCCAGGAATGGAAATCCTCAGGGCACCCTCAGAAATGCATCCACCTAGGCCTTTATAAAAACTGGTCCCTTCCAATTTGAAAGTAGTCACGGTAACATATTCAGACAAACCAAACACTCCCCTAATCCTGTTTGTCATTTATTTGAAATGTGCCCATTGGTACTGGCTTTGGTATTTTCTGCTATTCAAGCCTAGATATAGAGTTTAAAAACCTGAGGCAAATCTGTTTGAAAAGGGATTAAGAGAAGTATGAAAACACTTTCTAAAGACTGTCTGACAGTTTAAGGAAATTTCAATTACAGCTGTGTGCATACTGTTTCCTTGGAAATCACACTTACTCACTTGTGTTTATAGGAATACAAAAGTGACTGCCTTTAAAATAGTCATGTGAATCTGAAATGGGACACAGAGGGACAGTTTGATCGGGACCTATTGCTTGGATCTTATCTTTGAAACTGCGCTGCAAGCATACATAGTAACCTTACCGTTTCTTTTCAGCATGTTCTTTTACATGGCGGGAGCTACACTTTGACAAAAGGGGGAGCTGGGTATTTAGAAAATGTTTTAAGTGGTGTTTTAATGGGTTTTGAAGGCAAGACGCAACCCTGCCTTGGAAAGAGGAGGGTGACACTATTTATCAGTGGCAGGTTCACACTTGCTTATTCTGAGTATTGAAAGATCCTTTCCAATAACCAGTGACCAGCAGAGACCCTACAGTCAGAAACACTCCAAGTATTTTTAAAAGCATGTGTTTAATAACATGCTATCTCTACTAGGCTGTATGAAGTTCTTAAAATTGAAAAATAAAAGTGCATCTTTAAAAAGCAAGTATTTGTTCAGAATGGCATATGTATAGCCTTTGAGGAGCATGTGAGAGCGGACATGGTGTACACTGTCTCCAGCATCAGCGAGGTCAAGCCACCCAAAACAAAAAAGGAGGGGAGGACACTGGGGCCTGGTTGAGCTACTTCACTGTGACTCCTGTACCCTTGGGGACTGTCAGGGCTCAGAGTCGATAGCTTTAAGCCAAGATGGCCTCTGGACCATATTAGTCTTAAGATCTCTAGCTGGCTAGGAGTGGAGACAAATGGTATCAGGCCATGCACACCCATGCCCCAGGCTTCCTGGCTGACATAAACTCCCAATCCAATGCTTGTCCATCTGAGTGACCTTGGGGCACAACTGTAGCACATCTGACTCCAATGACTGTCCATCTGATCTACACACAATAGGACCCTATAACAAGACATCTTTGGAGGAAAAATATTCTTGTTTGGAGGCTCCCTCCATCTGCCACACACGATTACCATGAGTAGGAGGCCAGTCTGGAGTTACAGAGTGAGTTACAGGTCAGCCTGGGCTAGAGTGAGACCCTGCTTTAATGTTTTATCCACAACAACAAAAAATCTTTTTTATACTAAGCAAATGATAGGACGATGGAAAACTTGCCATGATTTAATATTAGCAACAAATGAATGTGTTAATGTTATGTCTTAAAGAAGTATTCTTTTACTGAGGTTCCTATTTATAGCTCTTGTGTTATCTGAGAAAGCAATTAGCTCCATTCTAACCGCTTTGCTTGCTGCACAGGCTTTCCTAATTACATTCTCATTACCACAGATTTATCTCAATGCTCTTGGTGAGAGTTCCACAAACATGCCTGAGGGTGGAAGGTCAGTGGGAGTCTTTGGTTTCATACTAGCTAATTATTCAGGACAAGTTGATAATTTTTATCAGATATGCCATACAAAGCAGAAGAGCTAACAGTTTCCCATAAAATCAAAGTACTTTAAAATTATGCATTTATACAAGGATTTGAGAATACTTGGAGATAAAAACTGATAAAAATGGGCATTACATTTTAAAATTGATGGCATAGGTATTTATTTTTCTCTTTGACATGGAGTTAGCAACCTAAACCTTAGAGGACTGCTGTGAAGAGAAAAAACTTGAAAGAAAATGAGAGCAGCACAGAAAACAAGGATCTGTAAAAATGTATAGTCACAGATGCACCAGACAGGCCCATGTGCCTCAAAGCACTCAGTCACACTCTCTGGACTGCAGCTACACCTGTAGATGGCTTCTGTAGGTCTATGGGAAGAACGGGGGTGGTGACATAGCCATTGGCTTGGGAGACATATGACCCACTGAAGGGAAAGCTAGAATTCTAGTGTGGTGGAAGAAGAGAGTCTGTTATCTTCTAAGAGCACAGCACAGACCTATTTCGCATTCCAATTTAGTAACATCTGTGAACTGTTGTATGCACTCATTGAACCCTTATTCCACGTCTACAGTTCTACCTAACAGATATAATAGTACAAGCAAGGGTGTGCAAAAAGGGCAGCTACGGCGTCTCTGAAATCACCAGCTACCAGCAGTTTTTTAAGAAAGGAGAAAAAGATGTGTGCTCATGTGGAAAGAGGGCCAGGATACAATGGACAGTGTAATCAGAAGGGACTAGGTGTACATCTGTAACCGTCTCACTCTTGAAAAGGCATGCCAATGTGCTGGATATGCAGACGAGGCATTCATCAGAAGGGTGACGGACTAGGACAGAGGACTTGTATGTATTTCTAGACTACTTGACTTTTTTGATTATATTTCATTTCTAATTTAAAACATCCAGTACGCACAATTTAAACAATTCCATGCAGAAAAGAGCAGGACTTCTAGTCTTAGGAAGATCAACCTTTGGCTAGTATCTGGAAAGTTGGACTTTGGGTGGGTTTTCAGAACTCCCTATGAGACTGGCTCACTGTGCCTAAAACTGATTGTGTGAACGATATGGTTTCATACTGTTTCATGTTGAATGCCTACTTTCCTCCTGGGAATCTGGTCGTTTGGCTCATGCTAGGTCAAAGGGTGCTTACATAACTGACCCCTGGGAAACATTTGCAGGAATTGTCCTGCTTGCTTGCTTCCTTGGGGAAGTTAGCTCGTCTGCTGAGTCTGGGAGAGGACGCCTGGTCTCCTTCCCGCTCCCCAAGCACCTGTCTTTTGTTGGATCTGCTTTGTATCCTTTCACTGTAAAACACCATCGTCCTAAGTATGGCAACATTCCCAGTCCCTTGAGTCCTGCTAGAAACCTACTGCATCTGAGGGTGGTCTTGGGGACCCCCAGAAACCTTTACTTTTTTCCATAGAACCTTCTACAACATGTATATCATGGTCATATACATTTTTTGTATTTGCTATGTATTTACTAACTCTTTTCCACTACAACCCCAGAAGTTGACTTTGTGTTGATTACCGTACCATAAACATTCAGTGACAGTTGTTAACTCCTCATAAACTTGCTCTGCAAGAGTTTTATCAGCAGGGGTCTTTTCGGTCCTGGCATCCCTGAATCCTCAAATTAAGACAATCAAATCAACAGGGGCAAAACTAACCCCTGTGTTTAACAAGTACCAACTCTCTTTCCCTTACTCATCATTTATTCTCTTCCCCCAAAGAGGAAATTATATCAAGATGGCAAGAAGTTCCCATGCCTGAAAGCCACTGTGAGACTCCTACAGGTCACAAGCCTCTCACCATTCCAGGACACATGAGATGAGGATGGTGCTCAAGCCACCTCAGCATCCTCTCTTCTTCTGTGGCTAGAGGTTCCTCTCTCTTCCCCTCCCCTAATTCTTGTGAAGAATTCTGTGAGCTACCATAGACTGGAGATCTGGAAACCTGGGGAGCGGAGACATTAATCTGACAATGAACCTCCAAACAATATTCACATTTTCCTTAGGCCAACCGTCTCGGTGATTAGTTCCCTGATATTCCAGATATCCAGATATGACGATGGGCAGTGGACACCAGCTGTAACCAACACAGACCCACCCTAAAGCCCACCTTGGTCCATATGATAATAGCAGGGTTTATGCAGCTTTAAGTCCTTGGGACCGTTTCGTTAGCTTCATTTTTCTCCATTCTATCATCTTACCCTATTGCATTCATCTGAGGCTTATCACAAAAAGAAATTAATCTGGCATTCTCCAGAGTTATCAGCGCCCTGCAGGGAGTTTGGAGGCACACAGTCTGGGAGAAAGCCTCCTAAATCCTGCCAAGTCCTTTCCTGGATTCCTAAGAAGGGCTGAAGCTGGTGGCAGCTCTGTCTCCAGTCTTGAGATCACAGTGCCCAGGCCTCTCAGCTGCAGACCCTTCACAGACATCCTCTCCCTAGAAGTTATTCAGGCCTCTCTGGCTGAAGACTCTCCCTTGGTCTCCTTTTCCTTCAGGTTTCTTATCTGTTCACTCAGGGCCTGTTAGAATGTGGCCTTGCTCATTTCTGAACAAAAGCAAGAGCATTCAGGGCAGTGCCTCAGAGGCAGGTGTGGTCAATGGTACCTTGTTTTCTCTACCTGCAGAATGGATGGATATCTGCTATCTTTGCACTACATGCATGAACAAGAAATAGCAAACAATAGATTTAAATGTACCTTAAGTCTCCTCTTTTGTTTTCCTTGTAGAGAGGTTCAGATTGCTGAACAAAAAGTAAGTACACAGATACCAGAATATGAGGAGCTAAAACAGCTTTACATATCCAAGCAGGGGAAGGAGGACAGTGACTTAGCAAACTTCACTGTGACACTTACCGTGGTCCCTCCTCCTGGTAGGTGGTCACCTGTCTTGTACCTTTTCCCATGTCCCTTCTATTGGCTGCCATCTTTCCTAGCTGTCTCTCCCTGATCCCTACCTCCTTTCTTCTTTCTATACCCAAAGGTTTTCAGACTGAATTAACCAACACACGGGGTTGATACCAGCCTCTCCTGTCTTGTATATGACCATGCACATCTTGTGTTCTCCATTTCTTCTTTCTCCTGTCTCTTTGTGTGAGACAGTTTTACTATATTCAGCCCTGGCTAGCCTGGAACTCACTGTGCAGGCTGGCCTTGAATTTGTGATGATCCTTCTCCCTCTGTCTCCAAAGCTTTCAAGTTCTAGGATTACAGGCATACACCACCATGCCAAGTTCCCATTCATTTTCCTTTTTTTGTGTGTGTGTGTGAACACCCACAAAAGGATCTTTGTGCATGCTAAGCAAGTGCTTTTCCACTGAACCACATCATCAGCCCCTTTCCCAGTGCTTTTTACCTTGCTGGCCTTCAGGATGTTGATCTGTTCTTCATATACGGTGTCCCTATTTTTCTCCAGAAAACCATCTGATAGGTACTCCACCTGTGGCCGAAGCAAAAGAGGACACAGTTTGTGCTTCAGCCGGGTCTCATCCATGTACTGTTTTCTAAAAAGAGCTGTGAATAGATGGGAGACCCAGGTTCGATTCCCTGGGACCCATGTAAGCCAGACACACAAGGTGGAACATGCATCTGGAGTTGGTTTGCAGTGGTTGAGGCCCTGGTGTACCCATTCTCTATCTAGCCTCTTTCTCTCTCTCAAATAAAGTTTTTTTTTAATTAAAAAAAATTCAAATCTGATAAGCCATCAATATTTCTACACAGGAGCTGAGTATCCATTTAGCAGAAGAAAATACTTTCTCAAAAGGAAATTCCCATGATAAAAGGCTTTTTCCAGGCTCTAGGAATGCAGCTTCTTGACTCAATCAGAATGCATACTTAAATAAGGGCCTGGGTGATGTGCATGCACATTAACATCTGAGAATGAAATAGAAACCCATTTAGCAAAGTTGTATGTCCATGGCCTCACTGGGGACAGTGCCATGGCTTCATGAAGGAATCCAAACCATGTAAGTACTTTGTGTTCACTTCTCCCTTTTCTCCCAAGCCCCATGAGGGTACACTCCTGATAGTTTACTTGATGCTGCCTTGCTACAGAACAGCCCCCAATTACCATCTGCTACACATATAAAAAGCAACTGAGTCAGCCCCTGAGCTAGTCCCTTGTCCTGATAGTCTGGCGTGCCGAGGCAGCAAGCACAGAGGGGAGCTGACCTGTGACCTCAGGCCACAGGAACTCCCTCCTGGCTCCCAGACACCTTCGTCCTAGCCCAGAAATCCTTCAGTCTAGCTACAGTGGACCTTATGGAAGCCCAGCCAGCAAAATGGGCAGCCACCTTATCTGCAAAGTGGATGACAATGAAGGCCGTGTTGGACATGCGCGGTTTCTGGAAGTGCTGGCTGCTGGAGTGCCGGTCGTACAGTTTCTGGGCCCAGTTCTGGTCAGTTCCTTTGGGCACCTGGAGAACCACAAAACAGGTCAGAATGCACTGTGAGGTGGGCAATGGCAGTAAAGCATGGCAGGTCAGAGCCTGGCTGGCATGTAGACCTCGTGGAAGGGGTTCGGTTTTCAAGCCAGAACCCTAACTGGACAAGGGTAAGAGCAATCCAGTCACAGACATTTATGATCCTGTCCCATGACCAGCCAAGTGTGGACTGGCATCCATGGGAGGGTGCCGAACGCTCAAGGACAAGCTGGGTGGCAGAAGCAGAAGTGCCAGGAGAGGAGGAGAGTGAAGGTAGAGGTCACAGGTACAGAGCCCAGCCCCCCCCCCCCCCCCCCCCCCCCGCCAAGGCCTCTGAAGATGCTTCACTCCTGCAGCAGCATCAGCCGCGCCACTCCTGCTCACTCAGGTACGGCCCTGGGGCCCTCTCCTCACAGCTCCGGACCTTGTGTCTTCCCCAGAATTCCTCATGACTGATCGTGCATGTGATACACGCACGCACACACGCACGCACGGACGGACGCACGCACGCACACTCTCTCTCTCTCTCCCTTCCTCCCGCCCCCCCATACAGCTCACTGTTAACTTTTGGATCAATATTGTCACTGCATATTGTAAGCCCATGGAGTTCAAGGAATGCCTGTGTCTTGCCGTTTCCTTTCCTGGCCCTCAAAGGGCTAAGAATTGGGCTCTGGCCACACACTGGGGGTACCAAGTGCCTGATGATGCTCTGCTTAGAACTGTCCACTGTCCTCCAAAAGCAGATTCAGACGGAGGCAGCACATCATGGGGAATTCTCAAGAGCAGTCCTTCCCACCTCTCTAGGGATGGCTTCAAAAGTAAGCATCTAGCTGGGCGTGGTGGAGCACACCTTTAATCTCACCATGTGGGAGGCAGAGGTAGGAGGATCGCCGTAAGTTTAAGGCTACCCTGAGGCTACTGAGTGAATTCCAGGTCAGCATGGGCTAGAGCGAGACCCTAGCTCAAAAAACCGAAAGAAAAAAAACAAGTAAGCATCTTGCTTCATTGAAAATGTAACAGTCACCGCAGCCACCGCTCACGTGATTCACCTAACGAGATATTGATCACTTCCTGGTCATCCTTGACATCCAAGGACAGTCCTAAGTTACAGTTTATTCCTTGGCTTTCTTTCACCATTCAGATTGTACTTTTGGATTAGACAAAGTTGAAGGTGACCTTTGCAGTGGCCATGCTCAGTAAATGAATCAAAGTTGCTCCATGAGGAAAATGCTTACATATGTGGGAACAAACCTCGCAGGTCCTTTGGTAAGCAAACTAATTTTTCTCAGGTTTCAATGCTGTGCAACTAGCATTCAATACCCAGTCCTATAGCCACAGGAAATTCAAGGAAAAAACCCTTTCTTGAAGGCAGCTATTAATTGTTCTGGGCTAACAATGAAATATGCTTATGTCAGCACTTTCTAAATATACTGTTTTATATGTGTCCAAGTGTTCTATGTTTGGAGCTACCAGGTATGGGGCAGGAAGTCAGCCTGACAGGACTAGGTAGGACCAGGCAGGCCAGAGGATGCGAGCAAGAGAGACCTCAGGGACTGCCCCAACTGGGTCAGACAGAACCACAAAAAAGGCTCATTAAGCAAATGCTAAAATCTGCTAGTAAACTTGGAAATAAAACTGGACTTCAGGGGCTGGAGAGATGGCTTAGCTGAGAACCATTCTGTGGACAGAAGACACTGCTGCAAGCAGCGACTGACCTCGAAGTACCTGGAGTCATTTGCCATCCTTGACCTCAGCAAGCACCGATGTTCAGTCTCTCCTTCCTAGTCACCAGAAGCTGTTCCTTCCTCCACCCGTCCCAGCCCGCTGACCTGCCTTCTCGGTGCAGAAGCCTCCTTTCCGCCTTCCTAGCAAACAGAGGTTGTTGTGCAGGAAATCCAAAATTGCTCTTTGGACTGAGAAGGTAGCTCAGCTGCAGAGCACTGGCCTGCCTCACACATGGATTTGATTCCCAGTACAGCCAAAGAAATTAAAAAACAAATTCTAAAGACACCCCTGTTTGAACATCCAGACACTCCTCTGCATCTCACCTGTCCTGTGCCTTTCCCTTAGAGAGGAGAGTTCCTCTGGGACAGTCCACCCACCTTGTTTCCTGAGGGACTACAGCCCCTCAGTCTGCTTCTGTTTCTCACAGCTAACCCCCAAGAAGGTGCTGAGACTTGCTCTTTCCATTGCTCCTCCTCTCAGGACCAAGGTTCCACTTCTGCTGTCATTCCTCACAAACTAGAGCTGGCTGCCCAACACACTCCAGTCTGCCTTTCTGCTGCTGAGCTCCTGAAAACCCTCTCATCACCCGGAACCGTCATCTCCTGTCTGCCCATCCTGGGCTCTCTCTCCAGCTCAGCTTCCCAAGACCTTCAGGGTCACTGAAGAAACCAGGGGCCTGGGGCTGGAGAGGTGACTTAGTGGTTAAGGTGTTTGCCTGTGAAGCCAAAGGTCCCAGGTTTGATTCCCTAGGACCAACGTAAGCCAGATGCACAAAGGGCACATGCGTCTGGAGGTCGTTTGCAGTGGCTATATGCCCTGGTGTGCCCATTCTCTCTGTCTCTCTTGTCTCTCTCTCTCTTCTCTGCTTGCAAATAAATAAATGAGTTATTAAAAAAAAAGAAAAGAAACTAGGGGTCTGGATATGAACAGAGAAAAGTCTTCTGACAGCAGGCTGCCCCACGTGAGGAAACAACAGCAGGGCAGAGGCCCTGTTGTCCTCAGACTGTGTAACTGTTCCCCAGTAACAAAGTACAGTAACCGAGCAGACCCATTCTACTCACCTCTTGCCATCAGGTTCCATGAGCCAGAAAGATGCTAGCCACACAGGGATGACCTCGCCTCCTTTGGTCAGGCCTGTCTTTGTGGGCCCTCAACGTCATCTCTCAACCTGTGGCAGTGCCTATATTTTCATTCGCTATAATTGCTTCCAGAGACCAAGGCATCAACTCTAAAAACTTTCTGCTAGAACGTAACTATGCCAGAGATGAGGAAGCAGGCACTGATCTCTCACCTTGTCAGACTAATGCCCTGAAGAGGGAGAGACTGGCGCACGGGACATTAGAGGGCAGACAGTGTCCACTCTGAACATGGCTTAGACAGAATGGGCTGGCATGTCGCCCCCTAAGTAGCCTTCAAATGCATGGACGAAGGAAGTTTTGGGGAGAACAGCCTGAAAATTAACACTGCCTACAAGCACAAACCCTCTTTCTACCCCTTGACTGACTGGGGGATGGATGAAGCTGTGATTTGTTGAAGTCTCACTATTGGATGCTGAGGCTCTCTCACCTTAAGGAGCCAGAGTGATTTAATGTCCCCGTGCTTCCCCCGCTGCAGGGGAGAATGGCTGTGCACGCCCCTTTTGCCCACAGTCAGCCTACACCCACACTCTGACAGAGGTGCAGCTTGTGGGCTGCCTGCCTGCACATCTTCTCCAGGAAAGAGATTTCCCACTGGCTGCTGCACACCGTGACTTCTCTGTGTCCTGTGACGTGAAGGTCACGGAACTCAGGTCTTCACAGTGTGACCTCATTATTCTTTTTCTAAGAGGCTCTGAGGGACAAAGAGGAAAAGGATGTGTCTGAGGTTGCTCCCTCAGGCAACAGGATTAGTCTCAGAGATGTCAGGTGTGATCAGCTCCATGGAAATTCAACCTTTTAGGTTAATAGCCTTCAGCACTTGCTGAAGGGACCAGAAGGATGCCCTCAAGTCTGATTTATTACTGTACAACTTTTATACAGTAAAGTGCACTCCTTTAAAGGGTTCACTTGGGTGAGGATTGACAAAACATCTCTTGGCTGAAAGCCCACAACTACTGAACACTGCATCGGATTTAATCTCAAGCCAGCTTCCAGAGGTTTCACCGGCACAAAGTTTCCACATGGCAGGTCTTTGTCTTATTCCTTAGGGCTCACCTCATCTCCTCTTCCATACTTGGAACTTTGGCCACCAGTACTACCTGCTCTCTTGACACTCCCATGAATTGATTAGAGGAAATTAGGGCTTGTAGCAAATATTCCCATCTAAGGACCTGGAGAGGCTCATGTGGAAACAAAAAGGCTGGTGTTACTCAGTATCTCTTTGAACTGGCACCTTCTACCCCTGATGCTCAGCTGTCCTGAGGCTGCCCTGGAGCCGTGGTTCATGCCCCCTCACCTGCTGAGAGATACTGACTCCAAATGAAGGCTCTCCCTGCAGACTTCCCTGGACCAACCCCTGCTGACTTGGCCAAGCACTTTTAAACAGGATCTTGTTGTTCCAAGCGCTTTTGTTGCAAGATGAAGCATCAGTCAATGCTTATCACATTTCTGGTGTCTTTTAGAAGCAGTGGAAGAAGTTTGAAATAGTTTTTGTTTTCTATAGGCTCTCTTAGAGAAGATTCTAATAGGGATGCCCAAGGTGGTACGTATTCCAAAGGAAGATGAAACAGGAGGGCCTGAAGGTTCCACAGTGTAATGTGTAAGGCTTCAGAAGGTTACCTTGATAACTTCTGAGCACAGTTTGCATCTATTTGCTTTCTCCACAACTGCTACCTCCTGTGTGTTCTAACACCACTCCCATAACCACTCCAGTTCCCAGCCCCAGGTTCTGGGATTTCCCTACTTACGTCTGCCTAAGAGTTGTGTTTGCTCGTTCTTGCTCGCTCTCCATTTGAGGCAGGGTTCCACTCTAGCGCAGGCTGGCCTCCAACTCATGATGATCCTCCTACCCTAGTCTCCCAAGTGCTGGGATTATGGTTAAAAGGGCAGCTTGATTCCTTGTCAGGGAATCAAATCCTGGTCCTCCTGGGTTATTCACTACTCTTGGACAGGGATATTCACTACTCTTGGACATCAACTTACTGTTTCTGTCACTCCGACCCCCCACCTTTGTGTTGGGACCAGTGTTCTTCCCATTCTGGCTTGGCATTCCTATGAGATATTCCCTTAGGAAAAGACACTTCTTGGAACCTCAAACATGAAAGCAATCAGTCTTAGTTGGCCGGCTAAAGAAAGGGTAACTCATTGGATAGCTGGTAAAGATTTTTAGTTTTGTGGGGGGTTTTGGTTTTAGTGAGAAGCTGTGAGTAGATGGGAGAGGCCACACTCCCTGGAGGTCCTGGTTTGCATTTTTTTTCTTTTCTATTTAAGAAAGGGTCTCATACAGACAATTCTAGCTCAGAACTTTCCATGGAGCTGAGGATAGCTTTGGACTCCTTATCCTTCTGCCTCAATTTCCCAAGTGCTGGGATTACAGACAGACAATGGCATGCCTGACTCTGGTTTATGATTAATTCTTCACACAGAGCCTGGCTCATCACAGAACAAGACCAGTATGTGTAGAACAAAATCCCTATGTTGCCTCAAGAGTTAGGCTTGACTTTGGCCTTCACAACTGGTTGGAGAGTAAATATCTGCAGTCTACCTTGATCAAGGGCTAGGAGCTACACAGTACTCCAGAGCCCTAGGCTGGACTCAGGATCTGGAGTTGCCTTTGGGTTGGGGGCATAGAGCTGACAGGGACAGTCACTGAAGGGCCTCACCAGGGGAGTGTGGTCCCAAATGAACTTAGGAAAAGGGCTATTGCACTGGATATTGACCCAAGATTTAGTGAGGAGGCATCAGCAGGAGACAAGAGGGCCTGCACTATGACTGTAACTAGTGCCACTTATTCCACAGACAACTGTTTAATCTTGACTACAAGTTCTCAGGTTGGACATGCCTAGACAAGCTCCTGACATGCTGAGAGATTCTCTCTCCTGGGACACTGACTTTGAAGATAAACCCATGACTCTATAGAGACGCTGAAAATATTAGGAGAGCAGCACTGTGGAGGCTGAGGAAGGAGGATCGTCACAAGTTGGAGGCCAGGCTGGCTTACATAATGAGTTCCAGTCCATCCTGGGCCAGAGAGCGAAATCTGTCTCTCAGCTCCCTCCCCTACCCCACAAGAAAGTTAGGAGGTAAGAATGTACCAGTTTGGGGGTTTTTTCTTTGTTTTGTTTTTTTAAGGTAGGGTCTAACTCTAGCCCAGGCTGACCTGGAATTCACTATGTAGTCTCAGGGTGGCCTCAAACTCACGGTGATCAGCCTCACGAGTGCTGGGATTAAAAGCATGGGCCACCAAGCCTGGTGTGTGTGTGTGTGTTTTTTTTTTCCTTTCTTAAGTCAGGGTCTTACTCTATAGCTCAGGCTGACCTTCAGCTTGTCCTGACTCAGCCTCTTGTGTACTGGAATTACCAGCCCAAGCTCTATCTTCTGTCATTTTGTTAACCTTTAGAAGTTGGGCAACTGGTGAAAGTCAGATCTCCTCACCCTATGCCCCCAGCTGCCAGGTGCTATACCTGCAGGTGGCACAACTCTCACACAACGATGAATCCAGATAACAGAAATGGTGACTCTTACCTGACACCATACCATCTCACCACTCATAAGCTACCTAATACTGTGGAGATCATCCTGAGCTCTCGAACCCTTACTCTGAGAAGACCTATCCAGATGTTATGTTCTTCTTTGGGCATTTAGGACTCCAAGAGACCAGATCTACACCACCAACATAGTGTATCAAGAGAGGCACATGATTGCCACAACAGCAACACTTGCCAGTCACAGTGTGTTGCCTTCCAGTAAGCACAGTGACTTCTTCAGATAACCACATACTGAATTCCAGATTCGAGATTTCGAATGTTCCCCTGCACCATACAAGTACCCTCTGCTCTATATCCTATGCCTAGACTGAACCACTCAATGGTGGCACGGGCATTACTACCTTGCACTCTTCATCCAGCAGGTCCAGGATACCCAGCTTTGCTTCTATGAGGTCAATACAAGGTTGGTTATCGTAAAAGTCAATCAGGGTCCATGGGATCTGCTCCTTCATGTATTCTTCTTGCTCTAGTTTGAACACATGCTAGGACAAGAAGCATAAGGCCAAGGTGAAGGAATTGTATACACAACTTTCCATTAATTCCCCAAGCTCTTGGAAGATGGTAGACAACTTTCAGGAAAGGACTGGGTACTTAGTCACAGTCATAGCAGAAAACAGAAAACTCTCAGTTGGGTGACTTCCTTTTCCTATGTGACCCCTATTCTAGGATATTTTAATCCTCACTTGGTTTTCTGTGACCAAACCAATCACAAAGATCCACACACCTGGCTCCCAGTTGCTTAAATCCCCCAAAGTCCAGGTCTCAGAGGAGTGGGGAGTCAAAGGCCAGCTGAGGATCATGTATCCTCTCTGCACAGCTGTCCAAATAACACCTCTGTCCCAGCAACGAGGAACTAACTCCACAAGAAGGAGGCACCATCCAGAAGCCAACGGGAGCTCAGGGCAGAGTGGGAGACCATCAGTACCAGCCAGAAGAGATACTCCGCCACTCCATGGAGAAAGTGAGAACTTCCCGCCCCTTCCGCCTAGGTCCTGAACCCAACCTACCGAGTTGAATTGCTGCTGGAGCTTTTCATTGGCATAGTTGATACAGAACTGCTCAAAGCTGTTTATCTCAAAAGTCTCAAACCTGCAGAAGGAAAGAGAAGCAGAAAAAGGTAAGAGGTACCATCTATGGAAGGAACCACTGGGGCTTTACCATGCCTGCCTGTCCACATTAGGTCAGCCTTACTATTATTAACGCCAGCACTGAGTTGACACGTTCTACCCTGTGTTTAGAGACTGCTGTTTCAGGAACTAATACCTTTAAAACTTATTTACATGTGTGTGTACATGCCGGGATCACTTGCTGCTGCAGACAACACCCATCAGGCTTTACATGGGTGGCTGGGGAATTGAACCTGTACCTTCAGGCTTTGTAATCAAGTAACTTCGCTGCTGAGCCATTTCCTTACTCCCAACTTTTTTTTTTTAATAATTATTGAAAGTACTGGCAATGGCAAAATTTAGGGAGAGTAGAAAAACAAAAGGGAAGGTCAGCCATTCTCTCACTCATGTCAATAGTCAGTTGTCCCTCACTGGGTCTTCTCAGTGATTTTACATTTTTTGGAAGGAAATTAGAACTATACCTCCCGTTTTTATCATTTAGCCTTCCACTGTGAACACAGCACCATGCTATCCTTCAAAGGCGTCAACTTTAAGGTCGCCTCATCAACCATTTGCAGGGACCAGGACAGTGATCGGGAATTGCAGAGGTGATCAGGTGGAGGACAGGGATGCCGTCCCTTCCCAAACCCAGGAAATCTCACTCCACTTCACAGAGGCTCCACACCAAAGATGTATGATAACCCACCAATCTCCACGGAATGGCATTTTGGTTCTTTTTCCAGTGTAAATTGCTATCAAGGTTGTAACAACTGTACATACTTTTTCAAGTTCATGACTGTTTCCTAAGAATATCATTCTAGGAGAATCACCACATTAAACAGCACTGCTTCTTGAAAGGCAGAGAAAGGTAGAATTTATTGTGAGTTCTCCTTTAATGCCCACAACATTCAAAAGTATCTGGGGCTGGAGAGATGCCTTAGTGGTTAAGATGTTTGCCTGTGGAGTGTAAGGATCCAGGTTAGATTCCTCAGTACCCATGTGATCCAGATGCACAAGGTGGCACATGCATCTGGAGTTCCTTTGCAGTGGCTTGAGTCCCTGGCACTCCCATTCTCTCTTTCTCTGCCTCTTTCCCTCTTTCTCTCTTCCTCAAATAAATAAAAACTTTAAAAAACTAAAAGTGAGTGTTATTAATTCCATCTGGCAGTTGAGGAAACTGAGGCATGAGGAAATTAAGTAAACTGCCCAAAGCCGGTAAGAGTATTTAAACCCAGAGTCTGACCTCTGACAATTTAATACCATTAAGAATGGTCTTGAGGGCTGGAGAGATGGCTTAGCTTTTAAGATGCTTGCCTGTGAAGCCTAAGGACCCAGGTTTGATTACCCAGATCCCACGTAAGCCAGATGCACATAGTGGCACATGCATCTGGAGTTTGTTTGCAGTGGCATGAGGTCCTAGTGCATCTATTTTCATTCTCTCTCTCTCTCTCATAAAGAAATTTGAAAAAAATTTAACAAAAAGAATGGTCTTGAGCCAGGAGTGGTGGCACACACCTTTAATCCCAACACTTGGGAAGCACAGGTAGGAGGATTGCAGTGAGTTCAAGGCTACCTTGAGACTACATAGTGAATTTCAAGAGTGAGACCCTACCTTGAACCCTAGCCCCCCCCCCACCCGCCAAAAACAAAGTCTTAATTCAGAGGGACAAAAGTTTGATTACAAACAGCTCTTTCTGGGCAAAAATGAGGGCCTGAGGAGGCCTGAGATGAGCACTTGAGTTTGAACCCCACATAAAAATTGGGTGTGTAACTCTAGTCCAGTAGGGGAGCAGAGGCTTGAGAACTGCCAGAGCTTGGGAAGGGTGGAGTGTGGGGGAGGGGATGGCAAACTCTGGGATCAGGAGAGAATCCGGCTCCAATAAGAACAGGCAGTAGAGTAGGAAGGCAACGTCCACTCCAGCCCCCGTGACACCCTGCTGCTGGCAAGTGAATGCGGTGTCACATGACCACATACGTTACACTTATGCACACAAGCCAGGCAAAGGAAGGAGTGGTTACTTAGAAAGGCTATGGACAAGAGTAAGTTCTCAGGAGGGGAGGCATCTGAGGCATGGGCAGTGGGAGAGGTGTGGTACTACCCAATGGGAACACAGGCCTCATCCTGCCTCCTCCCTCACTGGCACGTCTTCATCCCTTCCCACTCAATATGGACAACTAAATGTCCTGTCTTACATGAGACAGATGTCATGCAAGTCCCTACCAATAACATCATCCCTAAATACCACTCTCAGATAGAGATGGTAGTGCTGGTCCTGGTGAGTGCTGGGGACAATATTGGTGAAGACCAGCACTCCTCCACATCAGATACCCAACAGAGCCAGGCAGTACCTGCAAAGCCTCAGGCTTTCCCATATCCACCTCCCCAGCTAGGTCTAAGACATGAAAAAGTAGATTAGCTGCTTGGTGACCACCCTATTAAAGTACATGCCATGCCTGCGTGGGAAAAGTGATTCTAGGTTAATAAAATGAGATCACAGGTGCAAGTCTATCCTAGGATGAAGGAATCCCCACCCCCACATGCCCAACGCGATGCACATCAGTAGGAGAGAAGCACTACATCTGTCAGCCATAACCCCAGAGGATGGTCCTCTCAGCCTTACTAACAGTCCTATAGCCTGAGTTATATATCATTACAACCTCAATCCATCCTCGCCCCAACCCAGAGAGGTAGCTGATGACAGCCCAGCCCAGAGAAAATTTAATTAACATAACCTACAAAGAACATAAAAGAGCCACCCCAGCAACTGGTCAGATAATAGCAAGCGGTGTGCCGGCAGAGCTCGCACTGGCCCTACGGAGAGAGGATTTCAGAATCTCCCACTTGTCAGGTTTTAAAGGTTTACATTGGTAGCACTTCACAAAGAACATTCTCATTAATTTGAGATGGCTCAAATTAGCTCATAATTTCCCAATTTCTAATATATTATCTGGCAACAATTCTTCTGCCATCTACCATAATTACTGTAATGCTAGAGGGCCAGAGATGAATAAGGGGCTCAGCTAGCCTGGAAAATGACTAAGATGTCTGACTTCAGAAACAGTCATGGGGCTAGGGCAACATCTCTTTACAACAGAATTTTATTTGTACTTTCTATCAACAGAGACGACTTAAAAATAAACACAATTAGAGGGGATATGATGGTGAGTAGAGTTGTGAAGGGGAATGTGGGGGGGGGGGGTTACCATCGTTTATTGTCTATGATTATGGAAGTTTTCAATAAAAATAAAATAAAATAAAAATAAATACAATTAAGCTGGGTGTGGTAGCACACGCCTTTAATGCCAGCACTGGGAAGGCAAAAGTGGGAGGATGAGAGAGTTTGAGGCCACCTGAGACTACATAGTGAATTCCAGGTCAGCCTGGGCTAGAATGAGACACTACCTTGGGGAAAAAAAATCAAATAAATAAATAAACACAATGGATCAATTTATAGTCCACAGCATTAAAATGTCCAAGTAAATTTATATACTAGTGGAAACGGAATTGCTCCTATAAAAATCAATGTGAGATATTCACACCATAATCCTTGAGTGGGAGGAAGGTCAGAGCATAGAACGAGGCGAGATGTGGCACCAGCACTCCTGGTAGTGCAATGACTACTCCTGCTCTCCAACTGCCTCCCTGCTTCGAGAAGTAAACTGAGGAGTCATTGTACCCCAACTGCAGGGTTTAGTAAGATCTACAGATGCCTCTGAAAACAAAGCAGCAGCTGCTGCAGTTCAAAATGCAATAAAAAAGAGCAATCAGGGCTCGAAGATGGCTCAGTGATTAAGAACATTTGCCACTTAAGCACGAGGGCCTCTCAGGCTAGAGACCACCACGTTCAACTCCTCAGAACCCATGTGGCCAAGTATGCCTGTAATCCCAGTCTGTAGGGGAGTGGAGACCAGAGGATCTCTGGGACTCACTGACAGACGGCTCCAGGCTGAGGGAGAGATTCTGTCTCAAGGAAATACATGGATGAGTATTATGAGGACACGTGATGTTCTCTCTGGCCTCTGCAACACATAAGCATAAAGCACACACATGCATGAAAAAAAGAAAAACACAATCAATCAGTTGCTGTGAGTTAATTATCCCCCTCCATGAGCCCCTACCTTGGAGCGCTGGATAGCGAGCCGAGGGGTAATGTGCTGAAGACTGGCAGGGGTACTTCCCCCGGAGTGTCTGACAAAGGAACCAGGTATAAGCCTCCCCCTTCAGATTATGAAGACCCCTCTTTGGCACCCCACCATTTGGCAGACCATAAGACATAGATACAGATTTCATATAGAGGAAGGCTTCTAGGTAAGGATTAAAAGTCATGCAAAAAAAACAAACAACAACAACAAAAAAAACGACATGGGAAAATTTATTCCAGGTGAGCCTTTAAAAGCAGAGCCATCATGCACCGGTCCCGTTCCAGCCTGAAGCCCATAAACTCTCTTACAAGAGCATACTGAAGTTTGTTAGAGGCCAACCCTCTCATCTGTCTACTCAGCAGGCTCATCTCACTCTGCTGGCCACACCTCCACTAGCAAGGCGAGTTATACACTTCTCTGTGTCCACATATCCCCACAGAGCCTGTCCTTCAGAGAGTAAACAGTCCAAAGCACTGCTCATGCCTCATGTCTCCTCAAGACACAAGCTCCTCTTTATGCCTCAGCTCCATGGGGACAGGAAAATGGCCACTCCTTGGGAATCCTCTCCCAACTCATCAGCCATACTATTCCAAGATCTGTGAAAGCTGCAACAAAGAGCAAGCTGCTGTCACTCTACCCACAAGAACCATCCAGAACAGCCCACAGACCAAAGGGTAAGTGCCATCACAGAGTGCCCCATTCTGCCTCCATGACTCCTTCTCATACGTGTTAAGGAGGGGATGGGTAGTCCTCTCTGAATAACTAACTATACAAGGGCTGCAAAATTATCTTTACGTTCACCTTGGAGAGCGAGACCAAAAACACACGACAAGCCAAAGAAAGAGTATGTGTTTCAGGTCCACTTGGGATATCCTACCCTCAAAACAAATAAAGAAATTTACTTAAAAATATAGTATTACGGGCTGAAGGGATGGCTTAGCAGTTAAGGCGTTTGCCTGTAAAGCCAAAGGACCGAGGTTCAATTCCGCAGGATCTATGTTAGCCAGATGCACAAAGGGGAGCATGCGTTTGGAGTTCGTTTGCAGTGGCTGGAGGCCCTGGCACGCCCATTCTCTCTCTCTCTCTCTCTCTCCCCTTCCCTCTTTCTCTGTCAAATAAATAAAATAAAATATTAAAAAAATACAGTATTACAGTGGCTCTATGGAATATATACAAATCATATTTCTAATAAGGAGCTAATACTCAGGTTATGTAGCCAACTACTGATAACCAACAATAAAAGCAAATAGCTCATTTAAAAATAATCAGCAGAATTTAAACAGACAGTTCTTTTTTTTTTTTTTTTTTTTTGGTTTTTCGAGGTAGGGTCTCACTCTAGCCCAGGCTGACCTGGAATTCACTATGGAGTCTCAGGGTGGCCTCGAACTCATGGCGATCCTCCTACCTCTGCCTCCCGAGTGCTGGGAATAAAGGCGTGCGCCACCACGCCCGGCTAAACAGACAGTTCTTTAAAGACAAATGATGAAGAGGTACATGAAATAATACCCATCATTACTCTCTATAGATATAGATCAAAATCACAACCAACTATCACTCCATACTCATAAGGGTGGGTGCTACATAAAACAAAACACACAGGAAAAAAGGAAAACAAGTGGTATAAAGCTATAGAGAAATTTGGATCCTTGTACACAGTTGGTGGGAATGTAAAATCATGTGGACTCAACAGAAACCACAAATGCATTAAAAAAAAAAAAAGAATTATGGAGCTGGGTGTGGTGGTGCACACCTTTAATCCCAGTACTTGGGATACAGAGGTAGGGGGATCACCGTGAGTTCAAGGCCACCGTGAGCTAGATTGAGACCCTATCCAGGAAAAAAAAAAACAAAATCCAATCTCTAGACGCATTCCCACCAGCCCACAAACAAAACCCTGGAAGACATTCTGTTAAATGAAATACACCAGTCACGAAAGGTAAATACTATATAATTCTGCTTACATGCAGTACCTAACAAAGCCAACCCACAAAAACAAAGAAGAGCGGTGACTGCCAGGGACTGAGGAAGGAGAAAATGGACAGCTGTTATTTAGCAGGTACAGAGTTTATTTTTACAAAGTAAAAGCAAATATACTTAATACTGAACTGTAGCAATTATTTATCAGTGCTGAATTGTATAACATGTTTTATCTTATGATTTTTAAAAATATTTACAAATTTTTTAGAGATAAGATTCACTCTAGCTCAGGCTGACCTGGAATTCACTATGTAGTCTCAGACTGGCCTTGAACTCACAGCAATCCTCTTACCTCTGCCTCCTAAGTGCTGGGATTAAAGGCATGTGCTGCCAAGCCCAGCTATAAAAATATTTTTAAAAATAGCATTAAAGGGATGGAAAATGGTGGGTCATGCCTATAACCCCAACACTTGGGAAGCAGAGGCAGGAGTTCAAGACAGTGAGCTCAGCTACAGTCAGCTTGAGGCCACCTGGGCTACATGAGACTCTGCATTTAAAGAGCCAACAGTGCTAATACAGAATCAGCAAGTACACAAGGAAGTTCCACACACAACTGGGAAGAATATAAAATTCCATTTCCTGTTTCCTGGAGCTTAAATCTCCTTACTTCCTCCCCCACTCACTGACATACTCCTCAGCATAACACATACATCTACTTTAGCTGTATTCTCCTAGACAAGAACAGTTTGATCACAGCCAACCTTGGCACTTTGAAAGGGGGGGGGGTCAAAGAGCAAATAAACAATAAATGTATATTTTCTCCAAACTGAGCCATTTATTTCTTATTGCTACAAGGAGGGGAGAGGAGGAATGAAGAATGATGATTGCAACTAATGAATCCATTAGAGGCAAATGCTGGCTAGTGCAACTCAAAATGGCAACTCTAGCCTAGGCTGCCGGACTGTTCTCCATCAATGTCCACCCCCCACCTGGTATGAAAAGTCCTGCAGGAAGCATCACAGGTCCTCAGTTAAGGAGAATGGCTTGGCTTAGCATAATTGCTCTGGGTGTTGCTTATTTTCTTTCACGGTTATTTTTTGGAGCAGGGCACTCAGCCAAGGGAACTAAAGAATTAGAAGTTAGCCTTAGAGCAAGACATCAGGAGTCTGGAACCAGTCAGGAGGGCTGCAGGAGGACTTGTGGACAGCAGACTAGCAACCCTGCAACAGACAGCCATGGGCCTTGCTGGTTTATTTTGGCGACAATGGTCTTTTCTCTCTCCAATGGTTAATGGTCAGGCATATAGATGAAAAATAAACAAACAAAAAAACACCCTCAACACTTGAGAGTCCTGATGCCACATGGGACAAGAGCCTCCTTAGGAAGCATGATGCTCTACAGGGTTAACGAAGGAAGTGAGACTGGGATTGAGGTGAGGCTTGTGTGGCTCACTTCCAGGGAACCAGGGATACCACATTAAAAAGCAACACAGCTGGGCATGGTGGCACATGCCAATAAATTCCAGCACTTAGGAATCCTAAGACAGGAGGACGACAAGTTTGAGGCCAGCTTAGGCTACACAGTAAGATTTTTCTACACACACACACAGAGAGGAAGGGAAGGAGGGAAGAAAGGAAGGAAGAAGAAGGGAGGGAAAGAGAAAAGGGTAGGAAAGAGGGACTGAGATGGACTGAATCGGTAGGCTTCTGGGAGGTGTCTAAAGTGCATGGAGAAGGAAAGGCAGCCGAGGCACGTGGTGGGCTAAGGCAGCTTACAGGGGACAGTCCATATGCTTTATCCAAGGTGCCACCAGTGCTATTTGTTTTCTCCAAGATTAAGAAATGTCCTGACCGACCTGAAAGACTACACTCAACCCTAAGCCTGCTGTCCTCTGGTCCAGCAGTTGGTTCCAATCTCTAAAGAGCTCATATCCACCCACTCCAGAAAGGAGAGTCTGGAGCTATCCACACGTGTGCGGTCACCTCCCGGGCAGCCCTGCTGAGGAGTATGTGTATATGTACTTATCAAGGGCACCCAAGTGAGGTCTTGGCACCTAGCAGCCCAAGCAAACATGAGCTTGCTAACTGTGACCCCAGCGCACACCTGACTTGCTCTCTTCTCCGCTGCTGCAGGCTGTGCACTACACTGACATACAGAGCTTGCATAAGCACGCGAAGGGCTTCACTTTTCACATAGCACAAGCAGAGGGGATGGCCTGGTGACGGTGTACAAGAAAACTCACTTCTGAGAGCAAACAGGCATTTAGGAACGGGCAACAACACAGCATGCCTGCAAGGAAACAGCACAAAACCAGGAAAAGTTTCCCAAGAATTTGTCATACTGTGTGACTTCTGCCAGTGCCTGTCCTCCTTGGGAAGCTGGCAGGGGAACCCAAGATACTCTGAGATGAGGGGGACATACCAGTCAGAAGATGACACTAAGACTAGGAGACTAGACTCTCTGCGTTGCCACCCCATCTAATGATAGCTACACCTTTTAACCTCAGACCAGCTTCCCATGTAATCGATGTCTTCATCTTTCCCTTAGGCAATCATGGGGTCTTAGAGAAAATAAACTCAAGTTATTAAAATTACATGACAAATATAAACAATCAGCTTTCACCAGCCCAGCTGACAGGTGCAGACTCAGCAGGCCAGGCGCCGACTCCCAGAGACTTCCCCTGGATGGGCACACGGTGGCCTAGCACCTCTGGGAAGGGAGCAAAGGCCAGCCAAATTCGGGGCACCGTTAGCTACATAAACACAGTAGTACCAAGTTACAGTACTTTATGTAGTGGCAGGAATCAAGTCATCATATTTTATATGCTACAAACAACATCGAGCCTGTGTGCTCATCTTTCTGAACCAAAACTTGAGTAGAATCAAGATTCTTGCAAAAGGAGGTTAAGGGAATTGGGTTAGAAATGGGTCTGTCTTCAAGAGGTAACACTAAAAAGGTCAATGTTTCAGGAAATCCAAAGACCTGAAAATACTCAAGGTAGACAGATGAATAAGACAGAGCAACTATCAGCAACCAGACAGTAAGTTCTGGAAGAGCCTCGTCTGTGCCCTCACAAGAACAAGACAAGCTGAGCACAAATTAGGCGACTGGAAAGGGCAAGGGGCCTGCCTGGTCCCGCTGCTCAAACCTTGAGGCGCCCCTGAGGGAATTCATCCTGCAGCCTCTCTCTCACTGGTGGCTCTCCACCGCCGGCTCCTCCTCGGCCTCTGTGTCCTTTGACTCTTCACTTTCCCACCGTCCTGATTGCAATCCCATCCCCAAAGGTGCCTCTCCTATTTCCTACATTCCACCCTCTTCTCTAAACATCCAGTTTGAATTTCACCTCCACATAGAGCTTTTTTCCCTGATTGTGCAAACAAGTGTGCTGTCTGGGGCTTCAATCCCATACAACACAAGGCGTTGGAGCTCTCAGAGCCTTTCAGAATCTCTTCTGAGGCCTCTTGCACTACATAACTGCTGTGTAAGGCTAAGCTCCTCAGCACGTTCCAGAGGCTCCCGTGAAGCCAGAGCTGGAGTTCCAGTCTCCCCTCCGTGCACACACGTGGCTCGGGCGAAGGCCCCGCGGGGGCCCAGCACCAGAGGCAGTGATGAGGACAGCGGTGCTTGGTGCTTGCATGGGGAGTGGCTGCTCTGACAGGCCTTCCCTCCTCCTGCCGCCAAGCAGACCAGTGCCAGCTCAAAGTGGCGCTCACTAAAGCCCCCGCTCTCGCTGCACCGCATTGCCTTGGGTGTGAACTGCTATTTTAAGACATAAGCATGAATTCTACGACTTAAAGATCTGGGAGAATTTAAGCTATTTTTAGCTTAAAGGAGGTAGGTCACTGGTAAGAAGCACAAGGGAGGCTGCAACCCCATTCATATAACTTCAAGCAAGTCTAGATGGGTCTCCACAGAACCCAAGAAAGACTGTGGCTTACAAGCTCATTTAAAGCTACAGAAATATAAGACCAGAGAGGGTCTGTTCTGAAGTCTTTTGTAATCATTCAGCTATAGGGGGCAGCCTGGATACAGGAAGTACATTTCTTGATGGCTAGACAGGTACACTTTTCCCCATGTTTTTCTGACCTCTTTGTGGAGGGGAAAGTTATAAATAATAGTCTTAGCCAGGCATGGTGGCACACGCCTTTAATCCCAGCACTTGGTAGGCAGAGGTAGGAGGATCGTCATGAGTTTGAGGCCACCCTAAGACTACACAGTGAGCTTCAGGTCCGCCTGGACTAGAGGGAGACTCTACCTTGAAAAACAAAAACAAAAAAGTCTTTTCAGTTCCCCTCAAATTCCAAAAGGAAAAGAAGCCTCAAGTACGACCACATACACCACCCATATGCATGGCTCTGGCAAAAACTGTGGTATTTTTTTTTAATTTTTTTTGTTCATTTTTATTTATTTATTTGAGAGTGACAGACAGAGAAAGAGGGAGGGAGGGAGGGAGGGAGAGAGAGAGAGAGAGAGAGAGAACGAATGAATGGGTGCGCCAGGGCTTCCAGTCACTGCAAACGAACTCCAGACGCGTGTGCCTCCTTGTGCATCTGGCTAACGTGGGTCCTGGAGAATCGAGCCTCAAACCGGGGTCCTTAGGCTTCACAGGCAAGTGCTTAACTGCTAAGCCATCTCTTCAGTCCCCCCCATTAACTGTGGTATTTTAAATAATCACCTTGACTGATGACACAATGAGACCAAGTGGTAGATGACATAAAGCATAAGTGTGATATGAAACTTGACAACAGATTCCAGTATGATGTTGCGCAGATCAGTTTCCTTCTCAGGGTCAATTTTCTACTAGTAAAAATGGATACCTCCCTGTTCTGTGGAGCCAGTGTCAGTTATATAGAAAGAGCCTGTCTCAAAGGAAAACTGATGCCTGCAATGCTTCTTACTGGAGGAGTGGGAACTGTCGTCTTCTTCCTTGGGAACTGTCCTCTGCATTGCAGGGTACTAAGCATCTCTGGCCTCAGGCCGTTAACGATTCCAGTCATAGCCAAAAATGCCCCTGCATATTTTATTGTTTGTTTTTAACTTTTTTTTTGAGGCAAGCCCAACAGACTGGCCTTTTTCTTTTTATGAACGAGAGCGAGAATGAATATTGGTGCACCAAGGCTTCCAGCCACTGCAATTGAACTCCCGACACATAAGCCCCCTTGTGTGTCTGGCTTATGCGGGATCTGGAGAGTCAAACATAAGTCCTTAGGCTCTCAGGCAAGTCCTTAACTGCTAAGCCATCTCTCCAGCCCCTCTCTCTGCACCCCACGCCCCCCATATTTTAAATTCTCCTGGTTGAAAACTACTGGGAAGCAAAAGCTGGCTTTGAAGGCGAGCCTACCCGTAGATGTCCAGGACCCCGATAAAAGAGTGCTGCTTGAGGGAAGTGTGCAGGGCCTTGTTGATGTGCTCCACAATCCAGCAGAATAGCTGGGCATAGATGTGCTTGGCCAGGGCATTGCGTGCATTGACCACCTGCTGCAGGGACATAGTCTTGACGTAGGTCTCGGAGGTTGTGACCAGCTTGCGATGGCACAGCCAATGCTCCATCTGACTGTGTTCCACCCCAAGCAGGCGACAGAAGTTGCTCAGGTGTTCATCCTGGGGCTGGAGGCAAGAAAGACAGTTTCAGGAGAGGCACGCTTCTCTCCTACCGCACGGAAGACAAGGCACTACAGCGCTGGGAAACCCGCCCCCTTTCCAGCCACTGTCCCAGCAGGGTGGGGGATGGGCGGCTCAATCCCTCTCCCCCACGACCCCCCTCCTACAAGGTAGAGCCTGGACAGTGTTGCTCAACATGAGCCTCACAACTGCCAACGATCAGATGGTCAGGGCTTTTAAAAAGCAAAGCAGTGGCTGAGAAGGGGGCTCAGCAATGAAAGGCACTTGCTGGCAAAGCCTTTTAAAGCCTGCAGGGCTGGCTTCAAGTTTCCAGCATCTACTCAAAGCCAGATGCTAAGTGATACACACGTCTGTGATCCCAACACGCCTATAAAAACGGGAAGTGGAACCAAGAGGATCTAAAGTTCATAGGCCAGCTAATCTGATGTTTGTCTGCAGTCTGCAGTCCATCTGCAGTGGCAAGAAATCCTGTCATAAAGAAGGCGAAACTCAGACACCTTGAAGTTGTCCTGTGACCTTCATGTGTGTGCCATGGCATGCACATACATAGACATACAAATAAATAACAATTTAAACAGAAAACAATAACAAGACCCCTGTGTTCTTGTGCCCTCCTGGGTAGCGGGAAGGAGGGGATGGCCTGACTGAAGAGAACTGACAGCTCAGGAGTAGAGAACCAACGCACAGCGATGAGCCAGGAGACAGCGGGTGACACCAAGCCGACACTCCGTCTACAGAGGGCCACAGGCAGTGCTCACAGCAGTGCAGAAAGGATTCCCCTAGCAACCGACTCCGCCCACCCTCAGGCCCCAGTTCCCTTCTGTAATAAGGACAAGATTTGTGACTGTCCTCGGGGTGAGCAGGATACAGTGAATCACCCTGGAATTCTACATTCCTGCCCTCCAAATTATGTGTGAAGTCAACCGTGTGTCTGGATGTGCTGGTGAGAAGCAGGCCAAAACCCAGTGGACAGTGTGCCCACCAGCAGTGACAGCATGCTGGCTACCCTTGCGAGTAGGCGTCTCTACCTGAGCCTCAGTGACACTGGCTCATCATGGGCTTTGTTTACACTCTTAGAGCACCTGAGTTAGTGTGAAAAGCTAGGACACGTGGCAAAAACAAGGATCTGATTATAACCATAGATCACTTGAAAGACGTCTACTGAAAACATCAAACAAATTTAGAGCTGAGAAGAAACTGGTTACTAATCCAATTCAATTCTCTTTTTCATATAGGTAAGACACTGAACCCACAAGATAGGCAACGGCTCAGCCCGAGCCCCTGGGCCAGGGCTCCATCTACCCAATGCACCTAATTAGCTTCTCAACTACCCAAAAGAGCTACATTTGAACCCTGATCTACAGTCACCAGGCACATGATCCCACCTTTGAGCCACTAGAAAAACCAAAGTTCCCACAGGGTCTCATCTCACTTTACCAAACCATGTAAGTCTATTAGCAACTCCCCCACTGAAGGAAGACACAGAACACCTGCAGTTCTGAGGCTCCTCTTGCCTGTCATTCTCAGTCATCCGAGCACACAGCCTTGGCCCCCAGGAGAGCTTATTAACTAACTCCGGGACTTTAAAGGCATCCTTTAGAACATGATGCGCCACCTCCCAGTGGCCCTCAATTGCTTGTGGGTCTCATTTTCTGATGAAACAGACTGTAGGATTTAAATTAGGGCTTGTTCAATGAAAATTAACAGATAAGTGTATCATTTCCCTGGTAACACCATATCCTTAGGCTACTTTTTCTGATGAAGATTTAAACCCCATCTACTCAAAGTAAATATGAACATAAGACAAAATGTCAAGGAAGAAAGATCCTTCCCAAATCACAAAGGCCAATGTGTTTCCAAAGCACGAGTGGAAACGGTCCCAGCAGAGAACACTGACTGACTTTAGCTAACTCAGGGTAAACTTAGTTGAACTCGTGAACACCAAAATATATGTTAAGGAATAGTCCCAGATTTAAATGAACAAAGACTCCTTATATTCCTGATTCGGAGCCCAGGAAAACTCCTCTGGAGCTGCCATTCTGGTCCAGCCTTTACTACTCAGATGAGTGAAATGAGACTGAGTGAGTCTTCCCGGCTGTCTGGCCAGACAGGCAGCTTGGTGTAGGCTGGCTGCATGTGGAGAGACCCATCTTTCTAGTGTCATGGCCACATCTCCTGTCCACCTCTCCATACTTCAATGCAATGCTGCCATTCAGGGCAGAGTTTAGACCCGGAGGACTACTTGGCAGGCAACAAATTCAGAGGTGGCAAGTGTCCAATTTTCTCATCTGACCTATTTCCAAGAAATTCTTAATTGCTATGCACACACTGCAGATGGACCCCCCTGACATTTGAGTGGTTTGTTGGCAACAACCATAATAACACAAGGCCTGCTCCCAAGCACCCTCCCTATGCTTCCTGCTACGAGTGTGGAGAAGGGACCATAGTTAGGGATGCTGACAACCACCAGGGACAGGTTTTGAGCCACCACAGTGGAACGCTCTCTCCCACCCACTCCTGACTGTTGATTAAAGGTGCTAACAGAAACTGATTTAACATCATGCAATTACACTTAAGCATAATTAAATGATGCTAAATCCATTAAAATGGCCAGCATTATAGACAGCAGATTAGTTTTATGGTCCCATATTGCCAAATTCAAGGAAAAAAGTGCCTCTGGCATCCAACTAATTGAACGCTGTTGCATCTCCAAGGTAACTGGCAATCATGGAACTCATTCTCACACCTTAATTAAAAATAAAAACTACTGAGCAGAAGGCACTGAGAACAGGCAGCCGTTCCAACAGCAGAACCACCTCACAGATCCGAGGGGCACGCCAAGGTCTGCGTGAGGTCTGGGGTGGCTCTCAGCAGTGACTGACGATGCGCTTGCCTAACTCAAATCTTCCACACACCCAGAGCCACTGGGGAGTGGAAGATGACCAGCTCAGAAGTTCAAGACTTAGACTGAACAGATGAGACTGGCAGCAGTGCAGGGGAAAGGACCCCGGCTGGGCCATTCGTCGTTCTTACCTTTGAGACAGAAGTTTCTCTCTCTGGGCTTTATGTTTTCCTCCTCTTCAAGGACTATTCTAGCCCAAGGATAACGATAACCATCAAGAACTAAGAATCACCGTGGACTTTGGGCAAAGGCCTCTACACAGGACTACACTTACCCCTCACCCACACTGTGCAGGAGAGGAAATGGATACAAGATGTGAGAGAGCTTCCCCGGGTCACACATCCAGGAAGTGACAGAAACAGGACTTAGACCCTGAGAGACCCGACACAGTCATCTCCCGTACTTCTCCTAGGAGTGTCTAGTCCATGGCCCACAGGTTGCAAGAGCATAAACACGTTTGTGTGAGACTACGACACGGCATTGCCGTCCTCTGTCTATTCATCTCCCAGTGTGTCCTAGTGGGTGCATTGCTGTACACACTCCACACAGACTCTCCATGAGTGCCAATGTGTATCAGGCAGAATAGTGACCAACATAGATGTGGTCCTACAGTTTACTGGAAGAAACGGGCATCAATCAAATAACCACTGACAATATTCATTTTTACCACAACTGAATGCTCTCAGAAGCCAGGAGTGGGAGACTAACTATAAGATAAGAGACATTACACTGATGAGCCTTCTCAAAGAGGTAGCAGCCCTGTACCACATCACTGCAGGTGACCAGGGCCTCTCTTCCTCACAACCCCCACTGAGCTCAGCTTCATCCACAATGGCTCCCACTTGCATCTCCACTGAGGCCTAAAGAGACCCAATCCATCATGCAGTTGTCCACTCTGGAGTACCCGAGTCCTATGCACTGCAAAGGTGACACAAGAACAGTTGCTGGCCTCATGGTTTAGGGGAGAGGAGGAGAGAGAGGCAAGGTAAGTATTTACATCGTGAATGCAAAAGTCACTTTGCAAGGGAAAGGGATGGGGGTAAGGGTGCTCTAAGAATTCAAGGCATGGGGCTGGATGTGCAAGCTCAATGGCAGGGCCCTGGCTGAGCAGGCCTAACCTTGATTTCCAGCAACACAACATGGATCCAGGACAGGAGCTGCCACTCTGGGACCACTGGGGAAGAGATGGATGCTGACTAGGCTACAGGTTGAAGAAATATTTGTCATCTTTCTTGCATGGCACCACCCTAAACTGGAGTTTGTTATTGCATGGGTTCCTGATCTCCACTATCTCTGGCACAGGGCAGAAAACCCATGGGACACTGCTGGGACAGGCTATGCACAGACCCTCTACACCTTTCTCAGAGAAAAGACCTTGGGAGTGACACTTCACTGGCCCCAAACTCTGGCCTGCATCGGAGGATCATTCATCCCCAGCCAGGCCAAACACGCTTGGACACTCAAAGCTCTCACAAAACACCATGGCCATCAGCTACACTGCACTGCGGGCTCCACTCACCCACAGTGTGCGCATACACAAAAGCATAGGAGACTTAAGATATCAGAACCTGCTTTGGGGCTCCTGATACTGACAGGTCCAGCATCCCTTCCTTTCACACTGGGCCCAGGTGGGAGCCTCTCAGCTCTCATGAGGCTGCAAAGACCATGGCAGGAAACCCAGGCACCCTCGGGAACGCAAGGCCACTACTCTTGTAGGGATGGGGACCAGTGGGCAGCTCTGCTGATCCCAGCTAGAGTTCAGGTCTTCCTCTCTCAGACAGGGTCAGTGTGAACTGCTAACTTAAAAAAATATATATTATTTTATTTCTGAGGAAAGGGAGAAGAGAGAATATGAATAAATATGAATGGGAATGCCAGGGCTTCCAGCTGCTGCAAACAAACTCCAGATGCATGTGCCACTTTGTGAATCTGGAATTACATAGGTACTGGGGAACCAAACCTGGGTCCTTCAGCTTTGCAGGCAAGCACCTTAACCACTGTGCCATCTCTCCAGCTCTCTACTAACTCTTTTCGAGATAAGAGTCTCACTGTAGCCCAGGCTGACTTGGAATTCACTATGCAGTCTCAGGGTGGCCTTGAACTCACAGTAATACTCCTACCTCTGCCTCCTGAGTGCTGGGATTAAAGGTGTGCGCCACCACGCCCAGCTTCCCTACTAACTCTTAATAAGTAAACTAAAAGAGCTTCAGCTTAGGAATGGCATAGACATCAACCACATCTTCATTTTATAGCATCATCACTTGACTTTTCTCAGTGTCTGGTAAAGAAGAATCACAAAATGGGCAAAAGAGGTAGAAACAGAGCTGTTGCCGTCAGGTTCCCATTGCTGGCAGAAATCACCCAACCAAGAGCAGCTTGTGGGAAAAAGGGTTTATTATGGCTTACAGGCTCGAGGAAGAAGCACCATGATGGCAGGGCAAACGATGGCATTGGCAAAGGGTGGACATCACCTCCTGGCCAACATAAGGTGGACAACATGAACAGGAGAGTGTGCCAAACACTAGCAAGGGGGAGCTGGCTATAATACCCATAAGCCCACCCCCAACAATATGCTGCCTCCTGGAGCTGTTAATTCCCAAATCTCCGTCAGCTGGGAACCTAGTATTCCGAACACCTAGGTTTATGGGGGACACCTGAATCAAACCACCACACTAGCAGAGGTACCTACTCAATTCCAGAGTGCACCACCACACCGGGTTCTCTTCAGCATTTCCCCCATCCACAAGGACACTTGTCTACCACATATCAACTGCAATACTGGGCTCCTGGGAAAGAACCTTTCTCGTGAGCCTTTTACAGCTCACAGGATTTTGAGATTTCAGCACGTATCACTGGTCATGTCTGTCCAATTACACTGTAAGCTTCTTTGAGGTGGTCACAAGCGTGGTGTCCAACAGTCCTGAATCTCCTTGCTGTAAGGACCTCAGTCTACAGCCTACAAAGGACTCAGAATAGGTTGATGGTACGTTGTAGAATTCCACATACCTCAGGGTACTTGGAAAAATAAGCCCATCAACAAAAAAATTATTGAATAGCCACAAAATCCTTTGCCCTTTGTGATAGAAACTTGATGCCAGGTGGTTTGAAATGGATTGGCTCTTAAAAAAAAATTATCAGTTAGTAACCAGAAGCCATTATTGCTCAGAATGAATGACCGAGGGGTGCCCTCTAAGCACAGGGACGCTCATTGTATCGGGCTGGAGGAACCGAGTCAACTGTGTACATTTTTATCTCTGGTGCTGGTGCAACTTACTGATATGCTGCAGGAATCCCCATCACGCTCAGCCCGAATCTCCACACTTCCAAGGTGCAAGATGGAAGCAATTATCTTAAAAATGCTTATCTGATGGGACTCTCGCACGCCTGAAAGGGGGGAAAATGAACAAATGTCATTCAATGTCTGTGCTAGGATAAAAAAAACAACTTTTTATCCTTTTAAGAATTTTAAAAATTGTTTGATTTTTCCTTCCTGGGCCAATGACTCCTAAAATGAGCCAGGCCAGTCATCAAGTAATGACCACTCTCAGTAGCAGCTCAGAGGGCAAAGGTCCACCTGGGCTGATGGGGAAATATCTTCTCTCTGATTGTCCCTATCACACCAGATGGGGCATGCGGCCGTTTTAACTTCTCCAAGAGGCCGGGAGAGGCAGCCATCAGGCTGACTCATTTTGAACTTCATTTCAACCAAACACTGGTTTTATGAGTTTAATAAGAATGGTCATTTATCTGCAGTCATTTTTCTCCCAACTTAATATCCTGCAAACATCTGTGACACATCCACAGTGCCAACAAGGGAGGATGAGGAAGCCAACCCCCTCCTGGGATTACTGTTCCAGGGGCTGGTCAGTCAGCTGGCAGGTGGCCAGTCCCAGCACGGGGTGGCTGGCTGCCTTGCTCTCCTAAGTTACAGATCCACCTAGCCCCAGTCAAATTTCTTATTTCCCTATGTGAATTACCAAGGAAATAATATTTTAAAGTTTAGATGTAGCCTAGAGGCATTATCATTTACTTTTTTTTTTTTTTTTTTGAGGTACGGTCTCCCTCTAGCTCAGGCTGACCTGGAATTCACTGTGTATTCTCAGGGTGGCCTTGAACTCACGGTGATCCTCCCACCTCTACCTCCTGAGTGCTGGGATTAAAGGCATGTGCCACCACGACCAGCTCATTTACTTTTAAATTATAAAATATCCCAGGCTCATAAAAGAACTACAGGATGATAGGATTAATGGTAGTAAAACTGCCACTCCATTTATGAAACGACAGTGTTTCTGCATATTCCTCCCCAGCTGCAGCTGCTTATCTTTTGGACAGTATTTCACTCATGCCACAAAAGTCAGTATACCTGTATAGATGGGAGGCAGAGGCATGCTGTGCTGATTAAAAATCTCTCCAGATAATCCACAAAGTGGATGATCCAAACATGAACTAAACATAATGAGCACCGACAGCAAGTTCCTTCTTATGACAGGATCCTCTGAATAAGCAGTGCCTCACTATGGGAAGCAAAAACCAAATGATGAAACTAAGGAGCAAAGCTGGTCAGCAAGTGACAGGCTGTTTCTGTACAGTTGTACTAGAACACGGCCGTGCCCACGTGTCATCTTTCTCTGGCTATTTCCAGGCTACTGCAGGAGATGAGTAGGCACAACAGAATCCACATGGTCCTCAAAGCCTCAATTCTTTAGTATCTCGCATTTTAAGAAAAAGTTTTCTAATCCTTGCAATTCTTTTTAAAGGACATTTATTAAAGAGTAGGGAGCAATGTCTTATTAAAACAACATTATAAATATAATCTGTTTTGAGAACTAACACCATCTTCCCATGCCAGCTCCTGCCTAGTGCTTTAACCAGCCCCAAAGGGGCAGCTCTGCCTAGCAGGCTGGGTGGCATACACCCTGCTCACCATCAAGTGTCCTCTTAAGCTCATTGGAGAACAAGAAGGTGCATGGTGCTGGGGATGCCAGAGGTGCCCTGATCAGCTCTGAGCCTTCCTCTCCGTGCCTGGCTGTGTGATTCTGGGTGTGACACAGGAACAGTGCTGTGCTAACTGGCAGAACACTGGCTTGCTCAACAGAGGGCAGTGCAGTGAAGGAAGGCAGCCTCTTTCTCGGTTCTGGCTCTCCTTAGTCACCACCATTCACCAAGATGCCCAGCAACCTCCCTGCTGAGCTCCCGTTTGGCCTCAGGGCCTACCACTCCTAGGCCAAGTGTAGCCTGCTTGCTTAGGCAAGGGTCAGTGCTTAAGCACACCTCTCAGAAGGGCCTAAAGGTCGGCTGAGAGTTGGGCTCCTCTGCTCCACATCCCTGGCTGGGTGGCTCCCTCTCCATAGTCATAGCAGCGGTTCCTTTGCATCTGGGACTTCTGGTCCCTCAAAGTCCATCTCTGGAGCTTCAACAGCACAATCGGTCCTCACACGGTATTTATATGAAAGTCCATCTCAGCACTTTTTCTAGTTCTTCATCCACTGTTGCTCCAGTTAATAATGTCTATGGCTAATGTTTTTCTGTTGGGATAAGTGTAGTTTCTGTCTCCTGACAATTCACAGGTACAAAAGACAAGCCCTGTTCATGTCCCAACTAGAAGCTACCACACTGGGATAGTAGCACATGAGAGTCTAGCTTCCTCCACACAGAGAATAGGGTGTGCCTAGTTTGGCCACATTTTATTTGGACATCATCTAAAATTTAGTAAACACTCCTGACCCAAACAGATGCTGTTAGCAACCCGGCTCAGAAGATAAACACTCCATCTATCAGAGAAGGGATTTGGAAAGGCGGGCCCAGCTGAGCCAGTTGGAGGGCTTCCATCTGACTTCTTGGACTTTCCTTTTCTCAGCTATGGGCCCCGGGATTGAACTCCTCAGCCTCACAACAAGAAAGGCTTACCTTTCACCTTGCTACCCCAGGGCTGTCTCCCCATAACGGGTTGGGAAGAGGTGCAAATTCCTTTCAACTCTCCCCAACCCAGCTGCTGAAGAACACAGAGAAGTTCCTGCTTTGGGGATTCCAATGCAAACAGCCAACACACCAGCACTGCTGCCACAGAGCTCCCAGACATCCCCAGTGTGTTTCCCGCATAGATCCCCCTGCTAGGGCACCATGTTTTTCTGGGAGAGCACATTGAATCCAGATCACAGCACAGAAGACGTGGCTATAGCAGGCTTTCTTCCAGGAATTTCAACACCGGGGTGAGTGCAAAGCAGTATTTTGTAGTTCCTGGCTCAAAAGCTTATTGTCAAGAAAGACAGACAGTTTCAAATTCTAAGCTTTGGAGCCTTGGGTTGGGATGGATATAACAGTAAGAAGATATTCACCAAGGAATGGAGGGCTTCCTCAGTTCACAAGGAAGAATACCAAGTGAGACTTCCCTTCCATGAGTCAGCCCCTAGCATGTATTTCTCCCACTCGGAAGCTCTTACCAAGAAGAGTGAGGGCTTGTCGAGTCTTCTCAAAGTCCTCTGCATCATCGACACCCTCAATGGATGTATCACCTCCCTGTGATGTATAGAAAAAGTCCTCTGCACATGCTGAAGGAGGCAAGGAAAGAAGGCATGAGATGCTGGAGAGAACTTCACCCTGTCTCACCCATAGATCAGGATCTGTGAGGATGTCCACTCACAGTATGCTACCTCAGACCAAATCTTGGTCCCAGCTGCATGAATGGCAAATGGGAGAGAAACTGAACAACAACAAAGAAAATTACATTACACCACCAAAATTGCTACATTTATGTAAAACTGATATGGAAAAACATGTTAAGAAAAATAGGTCATAGGTAGTTAACTTTACTAGGTTTCACTTCCAATTTGATTTCTGGAAGGATCTAACACACACAAATACAAAGCGTATTAGAATGATATCCTAGAATCTTAGACTTCTGACCTCAGATAGTCTTCTCTGACAACTTCATTTGACAAATGAGAAGCAGTGACAGTCAGAGGTGACTGGTTGTTTTTGTTTTGTTTTGGTCTGTCTGTTTTACAAAGTCAAGGTACACTGGAGCTATTCAGATGCATGAACTAGGGCAGGCTGATACCCTCAGTGTTCTCTCATCTCCCAGCTTCCCACTTCCTGAGCTAGACCTATGACAGCCTGAAAGAGGGGTCAGCATTGTGTCTTACAAGTCAGAGACAAGATTAGGAAATGACAAAAATGCCACAAGCATTTTGAATGGCTCTGTACCAGGAGGATAGGACAATTTGTTTGAGGGAACTAACCTCATAACTCAGACTTAGAACAAGGGTTGACTACAATCAAAATTATCCTTGAAAGGCACTTAGATCCTTCACAAAACAGAGCACCTTGTGGCATACAACCCTGCCTGGTACTTCATACTCTGAGTGTGTGGTGTTTGGTTTTGACAGGATACCAAGACTGGACATGGACTTGTCTTCCTTCCTTGAAAAACTCCAGTTAAATTTTCAATAGATCTGGACACGTACAGTTGACCACACATGAGCTAAACATGCTTAGATGCAGCTTCCTAGCAACTCCTGGTCCACCTGCAATACCTTGTCCTTCAGTTTCATGTCCCAAGAACTTCTGCAGTCTCTTTCCTTTCTCATTGCTGATTGCCATTACTCTGGGGCCAACCTTTAGCATATGTTGTCTAGAGATTATTTTTTTCAAAAAAAAAAAAAAACCTCTAAATTTATCTTCTTGCTTCTGCTCATGCCTTCTCAATGCTACATCCACAATGTTGATCATTCCGATCACACTACTGTCCTACCTAAAGACCTTCATCAGTCCCACTGCCCTCAAGGCAAAGACCAATGCCTGTGAACAGTGTTCTGGACCTTGGGTGACGTGGCCAACTTGTACTGCTGCAGATTCATGACTTGTTCCTTCCTTCCCCATATCTATGTTCCACATATGCCAGTTTCTTTATGGTCACTCATGAACTCTGCCTTCTGTCCACGCTGTCAACAATCCCTACCTACCTTCTCACCTCTACCCATTTACTTCTGTTCCTGTGGGGCATCTCATGTTCCAAGCTACAAAGAACTTTGCAAATACTTCTAGTTCATTAACCAAACTATCAAACCCAGCTGGACTTAGGACAAGTCTTCTCTGACAACTTCTGTGACAAATGAGAAGCAGTGATGGGCCCGAGGTGGCAGAACTCAGCACTAAATTCCAGGTTGACTATACAACCTGAACTAGTGTCAGGCAACACGGATAGTTGAAGAGCAATGAACAGAATATAAACTGAGTGCTACGAAGAGGTTTCCCGGAGAAATACTGTAACCATATTTTGATGAATGGAGGCCAAGAACTAGAAGAGGTATGACTCCATTCTTTTCCTCAGAACTTCAAATAAAGTGAATTTTTTGTGAAAAAAAAATCACACCAGATCTTTCTGTAGACAACAGGAGTTAGCACTTTCATAGCTATTTACTCCCACAAGCTTTGGGCACTAGCAAGCTAACAGTTCAAAGGATTCATGAAAGCATCCCCCCTTCCACTCCTTTCACTCAATTTTCAAGGTACCTCCTCTGATGAACTTTACAGTGCCACCTAAACAATGCTGACTATATTTGCTCTTGCTTTTCAGACAGGCACCCTGAGGAGAATTTTATGGTGTTGGACAGGCTCACCTGGCCAGGCCTGGGAGCCCACTACTTGATCACTGTACAGATCATTATCTTTGGCATCCCATAGCTTGGCCTTGAATCCAACTAAACTCTTTACTGAATCAGAGTCATTGGGAACTACTCACAAGGACACCTGGTGTTGTGGTCAACTTTTCACTGCTGGCAGAAAGCACCCAAGCAAAATCAGCTTATGGAAGGAAAAGGGTTTATTTTGGCTTACAGACTTCAGGAGAAGCTTCATGATGACAGCAGGAAATGTGGCATGAGCAGAGGCTGGACCTCATCTCCTGGCCAATATCAGGTAGACTGCAGCAGCAGGAGAGTGTGCCAAATATCACTCCAAGAGACTCCAACTCCCAAATCGCCACCAGCTGGGGACCTCATTCAGAACACTTACGTTTATGGGGACACCTGACTCCAACCATCATACCTGACTTCTACTTTTAGCATCTTCTAAAGACCCTTCATTGTCAGCAGCTGGAGCCCTATTGTCAGACAGACTATCCCACCTCCCCTGCTCCCATTTTCCACTCAGACCCAGCAAGCGCTTCACCAGGCTGAGGTTTATGACTGTAAAAGCCACCTGCCAAAGGGTCTGAAGTCTACTAACATGCTCATCTCCTCCTCTGTTTTCCCCTGCGTAAAATCACAGGTCTTCATAACACACCAGATTCCCTTAATAAGAGACATGCAAACAGCATGCAGTCAGTCTCCCCTGAATCTCAGCACTCCTTTCAGGCCCAGGACACCAGCACTGCCCTTCTAATCCACAGCACCGTCTTCCATCCACCAGTTGGGATTCCAAGTGCTCCCTCTTCACTAGGAATTCACAAGGAGAAATACACCACGGTGCCCATTAATTTGCTCATCAGACAGATACCAGCCCAGGTTGTAAACAGACCACAAAATGGCCTTGAATCAATGATTGGAGCACTTTACCATCAAGGCCAACATCATAGCTTGCACTCACCTGGGGAGGCTATGCTCGGACCTCTACAAAGCCAAAGTAACTACAAAACTGTATCATTATAGTTATGAAAGTAAAAAAGAATGGGAACTTATTCCTTAATCATTTAAAGAATGTATGAAGGGGAAAAGGGGAACTTTACCATCATTTCTTCTTCAGCAATTATCCATTGAACTTTGTTTTTATCTCCTTCTGAGATCATTTTTAAGTGCAATGGAACAGCAATGGGGTAAAAGAAGAACATGTGTGATGGGATGCACATGCATTCCTTCTACTTTTAGAAAAATACCCAAAGTGCATGCCAGGTCACTGGCTCTGACCAAGACTTCCATATGTTGTGTTTTAGGTTAAGAAAGGGAGAGGATGCAAGGCAGGTCCTCCATTAGCCATTGCCTAGTCCTTTATTCATTTGACTTTTCCAGCAACTTATCAGGGTTTTAATGCAACCAAACACCCATCTTCAGAGTGCACAGCCAATCCGCCCTCAAGGCCACAGGAAGCTTATCAAAGGTTTTTCATTTCACTACAAGATAATCTCTAAGATGCAAGAAATTATCAAATTGGCAGTTTTCAGGGTTCTGGAAGGGGCCCAGCGAGTCTGCACCAAACAGGAACACAGACTAACAAAATGCCATCTTAAACCCTAATACGATCCCTGTACAGGAAAAACAGGATTTCTTCTTTACTAACGTTACATTCAGGACAGAGTTAGACAAATACAGTTGGGTGAGGCTTGTCAGTATCTGATTTGCCATAAAGTTGACCTTAGGAGAAAAATATTTTCTGCAAGTTGGACCTGAAAAGCCCTGATGAACGCAGCCCCGACTCTGGGAAGGAAAGAGGAGAGTGGCAGTGGCCGCCCACTTGTGACTGAGAGCTGGAATCTCAGCAGCAAAGCAGCAGGTCGGACCAGTGCTCAAACAGGGACTGCTCAGCCCCTGCTCTGAGTAGCTGGTGGCACACATTCCTGGTCCTCAGGAAGTTATAACACCCCTGGAAGGATCAGACTTGCAAGTAACTGCAAAACAAACCAGCACGGAGGGTGTCATCCAGTGAGTCCTCTCTGGGTTCCAACTGAAGCCGACTTCTAGTCTGGGCGGTGCTTCCTGCAGCGCGGCCCTTACCTCTCTACATTGAATTGACAAGCTTAGCCAGGGCTCAAGGGCAGAACCTACAGCTGTGTCATCAATACTGCATCGCCCATGCTCCAAGTGGCCGAGTCAAGTCAAACGAAGGACACCTGCTTAGGTGCATGTGCAGTTGACAGCAAAGCAGAGTTAACAGCAAACACAGAAGGACTTTGTAACAAAGGAAGGAGAATGCAGGACAAGCCGATACTGAAGCCACTTGGATTTGAGCTCCCAGGAGAGCCAGCTGAGTCTGACGCTCGATGATTAGGATGCCAGGATTTGGACTGGGGACAACAAAGCCTCAGCAATCTATTTCTCTCATGGCTACAAAGATCAACTAAGCTTTGTCTGACACCTAGATCTTCACACCATTTGTTAGCAATGGCTTTCCCCCATGTGTCCCCGTCACATATAAAAGGCTAAGGACAGGATGTTGCTTGGCCCCAGGCTGGCCCTCATCACACACATGCTGAGGACTCTGGGCAAGAATCCACCAGCACCCGTGACAGGGGTTCAGGCAGATGAGTGGGCAGAGGCTTGGGAAGCAGTCCCTCCAGAGGACAGCATGCGCCTGCCAACTTACTCAGTGCAAGCTCTTTAAATTCGGGGAGGCTGGCAGCGGCACAGAGCTGGTAGAAGATGTGGTAATTCCTCTCATCGTCTGCCTGGAGGAAGAAAAGGTAAAGCAGTTGTAGATAGTTACTCCTAAGATTGTCTCTGCGGCCATGGCGATCCCAGGCATTCAAGAGTCCACCGCTTCCCCCATGCTTTGCCTCAACATCCCTTGCCACTCTCAACGTCCACAGCCTGACTGTTCATTTGCTACAATAGAGGTCTTCTCCCTGAAACACAAGTGTCATTCTGTGGGTGGGCTAGCTGCTTGACTGATGTTGCAGACTGTCATTTCCCTGTTGGAAGCTCCCTTTCTCACTTTGTGGGTTTGGGACTAAGTGAAAGCTGAACTTGCCTACTATGTTAAGCTGGGCAGGAAGGTGTAAATTTGAGAGCACTTCCAGGGGTTATTCATGCCAGCAGGGTCTTAAGTTGGTAGGGGAGTGGTGGTCAAGAATTAGGATGTCTGAGCAGAGACAGCTAGAGACGAGGAAAGTTCTAGAGGTGCCAGGGTAGGGCATAGGCAGCTGTCAGCCCATCCACAACACAGACAGCTTCACCTGACTGATGCAGGGCTATCCCACATACTCGCAGAATGCAGTACAAGCTTGGGCAGATAAAAGGGAAGAAGGAGCTGGTTTAAAAGTTCATGAAACATTTGCTAACCAGCAGCATAGAACCATCACCAAGAAAGAAACAGCTGAGGTGATTCCAAGGCCTCCTGAATCATGAGGACTGGGAAGCCACTGTGCCCAGGGGAAGAGCAAACTGCAGGCTCCCATCAGGCTGCCGCAGCTAGTCAGGGATGGGAGGGTAAAGCCGCTGCAGGAGGATAGAGATCAGGCACGTAAGTGCACTGATCACCACTGCAAAGAGGAGGGAAGAGGTCAGGAGCAGCTGGGCAAGAAGAAACCAAGTGTAAACAGACAACAGTAGGAAACCACATTGGTGGGGCTGAGGAGACAGCTCAGTTGGTAAAGTGCTTGCCCTGTAGGCACGAGGACCTGAGTTTGATTCCCAGAACCCATGTAAAAATGCCAGGCATGGGATAATACACTTGCACTCCTAGTGCTGGGGAGGAGGAGACAGGAAGATTCCTGGGACTCAGAGTCTAGACTAATTGGTGGGGCTCCAGGCCAATGAGAAAATCTGTCTCAAATAAAAGATGGACAGTGTTCCTGAGTAGTGACATCTGAGCCTGACCTCTGGCCTCAGCATGCATGTGTGTGGTGCAAGTACATGTACACACACTTGTGTTCAAAAAAGGACCACATTAAAGAAGTGAAGACACAGTTTACTAGAAAGAGAGACTAAATAGGTAGCCAAATATGTGTAAGTGTTTATGGTTTCAACCATATATATACACACATACATATTAAAACCTACCAAATAAAAGTATCCCTGAAAGCTGAAACCCAGCAATGCCTATAGCATTCCCTGATGAAAAAACTATAAAATCGGACTGAAGAGATGGCTTAGTGGTTAAGTGCTTGCCTGTGAAGCCTAAGGACACCGGTTCAAGGCTTAATTCCCCAGGACCCATGTTAGCCAGATACATAAGGGGGTGTATGCATCTGGAGTTCATTTGCAGTGGCTGGAGGTCCTGGTGTACCCATTCTCTCTCTCTCTCTCCGTCACTGTCAAATAAATAAATAAATAAAAATTTTAAAAAAGACTATAAAATCCATGAGTACTGCCTTGTTCTTCACTATGTCTCTGGGTTAAAGCACAATAGGCCCTCAATGGGTTTGTTGACTGAATCAAAAAGCAACACTGGGACTGGAGAGATGGCTTAGCGGTTAATGCATTAGTCTGCAAAGTCAAAGGACCTTGGTTTGACTCACCAGGACCTATGTAAGCCAGATGCACAAGGTGGTGCATGTGTCAGGAGTTCATTTGCTGTGTTTGGAGGCCCTGGCACGCATGCGCGCGTGCTCGCACTTCCTCTCGCTTGCTCTCTCTCTCTCTCTGCCTCTTTCGCTTTCTCAAATAAATTTTTTTAAAAAAAGCAATACTGTATTTAAAATTTGAGACCTGATGCTTAATTTCCATCCAAATGAACACTTACACTGAAAATGAAAGAAAACCAAACCACAAAAATATACATCAAAAGATGGAATGCAGGCTGGAGAGATGGCTTAGTGGTTAAGGTGCTTGCCTGCAAAGTCAAAGAACCCAAGTTCAATTCCCCAGGGACCCACATAAGCCAGATGGACAAGGTGGTTCATGTACCTGGAGTTCATCTGCAGTGGTTGGAGGGCCTGGTGTGCCCATATTCTGTCTCTCTCTCTCTCCCCTTCTCTCTCTCTCAAATAATAAATAAATATAAAATATATTTAAAAAGATGGAATGCTCTTGGAGCACAGGGAATGTGGCAGAGAGCAACATCTGAGGCATTCCTGGTTTGCGGGGTGAAGTACAAAATGACCCAGGCTCTGCCACTCACCTGAAAGACCACCCTGGACTTCTCAAGCAAGTAGGTCCTCATGTTGGCCCCAATGATGTGGTACCTTTTATCAAAGCCAATCTGAATGTACTTTCCAAAGCGACTGCTATTGTCATTGCGAGTGGTCTTGGCGTTCCCAATGGCCTAAATGAACAGATAAGAAAAAGTGTAAACATGAGGTTTTCTTAACTTCAGGGTTGTATGGTTGTGGCAGTATCTCCCTCCTCCTTACTTACAACCCTGCTATTGTGAGGACAACAGGCAGAGTGAGAAATTCTGTTTCGTTACTTAAAACTAAAAGCAAAACAAACTACTACTACTTCTTCTTCTTCTTCTTTTTTTTTTTTTTTTTTTTTTTTTTGCCTCTTAGACTCTTGTAAATGGCCAAAAATAGTGAATTGAGCAGTAGGCTTTTTAAAGGGACTAACCAACTGGGAGGTTCACCTCACTGTCCCTCCTTTCTCCACCCCCCTCTTCCTGCCTGGAATGTACATATGTTGGCAGCTGTCATCTTGAGATCATAAAAACAAGAGCTAGAGAATCAGAGACCTGGACTTGTACATCTTTGAGTCACTCAATCAATGGTAGTGTTCTGCCTTCCTGCGCTTAACCCACTTTGATCAGCCATCTACAACCAGATAGTGAAGTGTTAGTCCCCACTGATAAGTGATCCCTACCAGAAACAGACCACCAAATGACTTTCACACACATCATCAATAAGACAAATCAGGAAGCCATCATCCGTCTGGTATCATTTCCTACACAGCAGCAGGGACACAATTCAAAATACTACACAATGACTTTTTAAAGGTCACTACCAGTCTTGTGTAAATATCCTGCTTCTGTAAGTCACAATACTAGCCACCAATAAGAAATCTGTTCAGGGATGGGGAGACAACTCAGACGTTAAAGGCACTTGCTCTGCAAGTCTGCCAACTCGAGTTCAGGTCCCCAGCATCCATGTGCAGCTGGGGCACCGTGGCACATGCATCTATAATCCCAATGTGCCTATGCAAAGGGAGGTGGAGTCGCAAGAGACCTGAAGCTTGTGGGCCGGCTAGTCTAGTCTTCCCAGCAGCAAGCAATGCGACCCTGTTTCAAACAAGTTGGAAGGGGAAAGGACCAACACTCAGATTATCTGTCTCCCAAATGTGTGCCAAGACACGTGTGTACCCCCTCGACATACATCTACACATAACTAATAACAAAATAAATTTATTCATATTTTAATCTCTTCTGTAAGTCACATTTTCAGGTGGTAAAAATACTTGAACATATTCATTGTGTGACCTAAGAAATATGAAGTTGAAAGAAAAGCCAAAATCCAAACCTGCTATTTATTCCTGCTTATCTCAGGCCAATCAACAGAACCGTTAGCATCTGCTGGCATCTCAAATGCCAAGTAGGCGCATGGTATTAACTAGGCTAGCAAGAGAACACACCTTAACCCTGCTTCTCAGGCCAAAAGGCTGACCTCTAATACTCATGAAAATGTTCCACTATGTCTTTATGAGGACAACTATCACCAGTTATGCTCTGGAGGTGAGCCAAGTGCATTCTGAGATCAGGTGACATTCTGTTCACAGATGTACAGGCCTAGCTCAATGCCAGAAAAGTGGTTCTGCCAACAGTGGCCGCCTCTGTTCTAATGACCCACCAAGTACATCCAATATGATGCTCTAAATGGTCAAGCACCTATCTCCTTCTCTCTGTCCTAAGGCCATGGCCTCAGTCCATGTCCTATCATTCCATCCCGAACAAACTGCTGCTGTCAGTTTTCCTCTTGACTGACAGGACAATTCTCAAAAGAAAAAAAAAAGTAGACCTTATTATATGTTGAATGTAATGCATCTACAGCTTCCACTGCTCTTACGTAGCTTTAAAAGCTCAGCATAGTGTATGTACCTAGTAGGACCCCATCTAGCTAGGTCTCATTTCTCTAATACTTAGTCCTCAGCATCTAGCAACCCAGAACACTGCTTTTCTTCCATAAAAGCCCTATGTGCTTCCTTCCCTCACCTCTGCTGAAAACATTCTCTTCACACAGCTTTCTGGACCTAGTGGCCACACTTCTTCCTTCAAGTGTCAAACTGAAGGCAGGCACACAGGCTTTTCCCAATGCCACAGGCCAGGAGAGCTCCTCTTACCATAATGATTTCCAGGCTCTACATACCTTCCTCCCTCTGCTCTCCACCATAAGTGGCCCTCCATGTCCAGGAAAGCAGGGTTGACCACCAGTTTCATCAGGGCTTCTCAGTGCCTAGCACAAAGGTCTGACCTTTAAGGCCCACAGGACAATGGCAGACTTGAGTAAGAAGTTTATTTGGAAAATGGAAAAACTGGCTATTTTCTCTAACATACTGGTAAAAGCATTTCCAAGGCCTCACATAAGCCAGGCCCCTAGGGTGGACTGTTTCTCAACTCAGTTAATCCTGACAAGAACTCTTTAAGACAAGCATGATCACCTTTCATCAGCTTATGGGAAAACAGGGCTTGGGAAGGTCAAGTAATGTGCTAAGGGTTGCACAGCTGGCAAGACATTACTCTGGGTCTGAAGTCTGGTTTCGTTCTACATGGAATTACAGTTCCTCATGCTGTCTCCCAACTCTCCACCACTCATACCACACAGGAAGCTGCCATGTCTATGGGCAAATTCTACAGCTCCAATGACCAAGTCAAACCAAAAGTGAAGATAGAAATATTAATCCCCTACTTCTACCTTTGCAAGAAGAAGGAGAAGAAGCCACCTCTCAGGAGATTCTGAGAGACCAGCTCACTACTCTTAACATTAGCAAATCAGAAATCAAACATGTGAGCTGGAGAGATGGCTTAGTGGTTAAGACGCTTGCCTGCAAAGCTAAAGGACACAGGTTCGATTCTCCTGGTCCCCCATAAGCCAGATGTACATGGTAACGCATGCCTCTGGAGTTCGTTTGCCGTGGCTAGAGGCCCTGGCATGTCCATTCTCACTCTTTCTCTATCTCTCTCCCTCTCTCTGTCTCTAATAAATAAATAAATCTTTTCTTAAAAAAGAAATCAAACATGTGCTTTAACTTCCCTGTGTAAACTTCACCTCAGGGCTCTCTGCTTCCTGTCTGCCATGAGGTAAAGAACTTCCCCTGCCACGAGGATGTTCCACACAGGCAGCTTGCATGTGCTTGGTGAGGGGACTGTTTCTGCTCATACATTTATCTTACCAACTAAGGGAAAGAGTTGCAATAGTAACAGAGCAAGGCTGTCACCATACACAACCTGTGGTGAATTAATAGATGTAATCACTTCCTAAGTCACAGAGTGGCAAGGGGATATTCTGGTGTTCCTGATGGAAACCCATAAGAATGCCTGTAAAAATTCTTGTAAAAACAACCTAAATAAGCTTCTAAATTACGCTGCTCTTTACACAAGAAACACAAGTGACAACAGCATACATTGAACATCATGAACATCATAAGGATGCAATCAGCAAAGGTCAGTTTGTGGAAAATTCTAAAGACAATATAGCCTCAACAAATACAATTTCACAATTCTAAAGCCAAATTTCAGATGTTTGAATTTGTAAAACAGACTTAAAACCCATTACCATGGTCCTTGTTATGTACCCATATAAGCACTACATGGTCTTTATTATGTATGCATGTAGAAATACCTAGTGACACACAAATGGATTGGAGTAATTTTAATACTAGGTTACACAAAGGGAGACAGACACTAAGTTGTATATAAACACGAAGAATATAAAAGAAGTGAAAACTAAAGCGAATATTTAGATAAACACAATTCTATCAGTGAGGATTCTTTTTTCAGTTTTTAAAAATTTATTATTTATTTGAGAAGGGGAGGTGGAGAAAAAGAGACAGTGGGAACACCAGGGCCTCCTGCCAGTATAACAAAACTCCAGATGCAAACAACCACCTTGTGTATCTGGCTTTATGTAGGTGTTTGCAAGGCCTGACTACCCCATCCAATTCCTTAGTAAGGAATTCTATTTAAGAATATAGTGTGCTGGAGAGATGGCTTAGTAGTTAAGGCATTTGCCTACGAAGCCAAAGGTCCCAGGTGCAATTCCCCAGGAACCACATAAGCCAGATGCACAAGGTGGCACATGCATCTGAATTTGTTTGCAGTGGCTGAAAGTCCTGGTGCACCCATTCTCTTTCTCAAATAAATTAAATTTTAAAAAAGAATACAGTGTGGTAGCCAGGCATGGTGGTACATGCCTTTAATCCCAGCACTCAAGAGGCAGAGGTAGGAGGATCACTGCTCAAGGCCAGCATGGGCTAGAGTGAGATCCTACCTTGAGCCCCCCCCACCCCCACTAAAAAAAGAAGAATACAGTGTGGACAAATTGTGTATTAGAGAATGGAGAAAATTGGGAGTGCTGAAAATGTATGCACAAGAGAGCACAGAGGAGAGGAGTAATGGCATGCAGGAGACAGGTTTGTCCATGAATGGGTTAAACCCTACAGCCTTTTCCTTACTGTAAATGACAGCAGTAACAAGTATCAAAAATAATCCTGAAGAGCTGGGCGTGGTGGCGCACGCCTTTAATCCCAGCACTTGGGAGGCAGAGGTAGGAGGATCGCCGTGAGTTCAAAGCCACCCTGAGACTCCATAGTGAATTCCAGGTCAGCCTGAGCTTGAGTGAGACCCTACCTCGAAAAACCAAAAAAGAAAACAAAATCCTGAAGATTACACCTTTGGTCTTAGTTACCATTTCTGCTCACCCACTTTGGAGAGTATATGGCTCTAAGAGTTAAAGGCCTACAGGCACCTGTCACTCAAGAATCCATGTGACCCTCTGCCTGGACTTGGGTTCTGTCCCCGCTCCCACAGTCTCTTGATGAGCAATATTCTTTTAATCAGTGCAGACTTGTGAACAAACCATTCCTGGGATGCTGACAAGCTCTTCAGCAGAATGGGGTCAGAGCACGCCGACACTGACAGTAAATCATCCCACCGGCCCCAGCCAGCCCCAGCCCCAGCCCCAGCCCCAGCCCCTCCTCCAGCCACACTCAGCAGCGACCACCGAGCACAACTCACTGGGGCTTCTGTCTCCTCAGACTGCCGCCAGCTCTCAGACTCTCCAGGAGGTGTCTGTAGTTCATGGGATGCAGCGACAACAAGGAGACACTGCAGCTGATTGCTCCTGGGGAGCTTCCAGCCTTCCCAGGGAGGGCAGCGTAATCAGTAATCAGATGCTCGTGATTAAGATGGTGTTAGTAACAGCCCTCTGAGGAGACACAAGCTGACCCCACTTCCTGACACAGGTTTGGCTAAGCTCCGAACATTCGAAAAGCTGTTTTCACTCTGGCAGGGCAAACGGTTCTCACTTTTCTGCTTGGCAACACTATAATTCCTGCCTGGGTTCCTGGCTCCATACACTCCTCTCCACATTCAAACCCAAGCCTCTCCCCAAACACAGCACTTAACAGCAGTTCAAGGGACGGTCCTTGTCCTGACAAAAGGTCTACATTTGATAGAATGAGCCCTTGAGACTGACATAGTTGGATTTCCAAAGTCCAGTTTCATAAGGCAGAGACTCAATGTGTTGAGCCCAAACCACTGTATTGATGCTCATGGTCACCTACAATGTACACATCTTCTCTATCAGGCCTTAGCAATCAAACTACACACTGGTCATTTGGAGTAAGCATGTTGCTCTTACATTTCTCCCATGCCAAAGTACTCTGCTTCCCACAGAGCCCACCGGCCTCAACTCAACTCAGGCCATTAGTGTGTATCACAAACTTCAGATAACTTCTGACCACTGTGATTTAAGAAGTATTCCCAAAGCAGGGACTTCATTGCTACTTGCATACCACTGTCCACAAAAGCACTATTCACAGCAGCCAAAAGGCAGGGACCATTATCCCTCAAGAGATGAAAGAAGGAAGTAAGTGTGGTGCATCTACGCAATGAAATACCAACCATAAAAAGAACATGTGAAAGCCGGATGAACTCTGACAAAGGACCAATGTTGCATGATTCTACTTGCTTGAATTCCACAGGATAGTAACGTACAGAGGAGGCAAGACATTGAATCAGGTTACCCAGGATTTGAGGAAGAGGAAATGAAAAGCTGCTGTTTAATGGGGACAAAGTTTCTGCTTGGGATGATGAAAACATTCTAGAAACAGATGACATCAATGGCTATGCAAACAATGAGTATAACCTAATGCCTCTGAATTGTACACTTAAAGTGAATTTTTTTTTTGCTGTGTATATTTTAGACAATAAAAACTTCCCTTTTGTCTTATTTAGTAGCAAAATTCCAAGTGTGACTAACAGTCACTTTGATCTGTCGCCAGACATCAAAGACATAATTCTCTGCATTGTGAAGAATAACTGCTTATTCTGCTTTTAAAACAACACCCTGTGTCTCTGACCTCTTACTACCTAAAATATAAAGTGAACTTTGAAACTCAGGGCAAAGGAGAAAGCCTGCTTTCTCTTTCATTTAATAAAAACATGGTGCTAATTGCATAGTACTGACTTCACTGTCTTAATATGGTTAAAAGATGGGTCTCAGGAGGCCAAAACCACATTCTAAGAAATACCTTCTAAGTTGGGGCCAAAGCCAATCTCCAACCTCATGGCTCAGACTTTATAAGCACTGCATAAACAGGATACCAACTGAATATCAGACCATAGGGAGTTACGCTGTGGGAAAGCCACTTACTAATTCACGTTTGTGGCTAATGACAGAGACAAGGCCTACACTGTACTATGCTGTGAAAAGGCTGGAAGAAATACACCAAAACCTGGAGTGATTACCAGCAGGCTACAGAACTGTCGTGAGTTCTTCCATCCCTTCAGCTTTTTCAGTGAGGGATCTGTGTCTCTTTTGCAGGTCAATGGTTCTGCAAGTGTGGTGTCTGGACCCTCACCTAGAGGCTGTGGGAAATGCAAACTACTGAGCCCTTTCTTTGGAATCAAAACCTCATGTGTGGTGACCACAATCCAAGCTTCAACAACCCCCACCCCTGCCAGGCAGTAATACAGTTTAAGAAGCATTATAATAAATAAAAAATTTTCTTTTGGGGGCTGGAGGATGGCTTAGAAGTTAAGGCATTTGTCTATAAAGCCAAAGGAGCCAGGTTCGGTTCCCCAGGACCCACGTTAGCCAGATGCACAAGGGGGCACACACGTCTGAAGTTCATTTACAATTGCTGGAGGCCCTGGCATGTGCTCATTCTCCCTCCCTCTCTCTCTGTCAAATAAATAAAAATAAATTTAAAATTTTTCTTTTTGTTTGGTAATGATGTCTTCAGCTGGGCGTGGTGGTGCACGCCTTTAATCCCAGCACTCGGGAGGCAGAGGTAGGAGGATTACCATGAGTTCAAGGCCATCCTGAGACTACATAGTTAATTCCAGGTCAGCCTGGACCAGAGTGAGACCCTACCTCAAAAAACCAAAAACCAAAGATGCCTTCAAATGTTAACCATTTTTCTAATTCATGTAAGAATAAATACTGAGACTTGCCCTTAAATTCTTGGAGAACAGTTGGTGTCCTGTCACTCAGCAGAGGACTAAAGTTCTCCTGATAAAGCAACTGAAAGCAGATTTTGCTTGTATTGCCAACCGACGCCTCTGACCTGAGACTCAGAATTTACTCCTGCATTTGGCAAAGAAAGAGGGACACAGAAGGACACAGAAGGGACCAGGACCAAGAAAGTTGTTGTTCCACAATGAAAGACTAAGTGCCGTGGTGACTTGCTTTAGCTGATGGGGCACAGGATTCTTCTGGGAAGCCAGATGTTAGCTTAGTAGCTTTCAGTTTCTGTTATATTTCTTTTTTCTTCCAAGTCAAAATATGTCCAAGTTATTAAAGATGCTTCTCATTAAAAAAAAAATCATGGTTTGCAGGCAGGACATGGGCAGATCGTCATTAACATGCAAGTAACTATCGAATTCCCTTTATGTACAGATTACTAAACCAGAAAGCCATTACACAACCCAGTGGAGTCTTCATTTGATGATGTGAGCAGGCCAAGTTCAGAGTGAGGGTTGACATTCCACACAAAGCATGTTAACAACTTTTCACAAACCAACCCCAACTTTCTGAAAATGGCACTAGCAGAATTATCAGTGTGAAGATGCAGTCTAGAAAGGAAACCACTGCTCTTTTGAGGAACATCATCCCAATGATGTCACCAAAAAGTCCAGACTGACAGACACATTGGTCAAACCAACTTTAAGGAGTTAGGTCCTAACAGATCTGGTTTTAAGGGAGTTAAGCTTATCTTGATGGTGGAGAGGGAGGAGACATGAATTGAGTTTGAGTGTTCCCTCACCACAAAGCGTTTGTGTCAAGTGGCTATGTTAACATCACGGAATCCTCTTCCTGGAAGCCAAGAGGAAATCTCAAAACTCCCAGGGAAAGGTGTTTTCCCGCCACCACTCCAGCTTGGAGACATTCTGAGTGCCACGGCAATGAAGTGTTAAACACGTGCACGCTCTCCTTCACATCTCAGCACCTCCGACTTCCTGTGCCTGTTCTGCTACGGCATTTCCATTCCACAGGGCTGTTCCCATCCTTGCCAGCATCAGTCTTTCCCTTCTTTAGTTGGGCTTTTGTTTAAAAAAATTATTTTTAATTTATTTATTTGAGAGGGAAAGGACAGGGGAGAGGGAGAGAATGGCACACCAGGGCCTCTAGCTACTGTAAACGAACTCCAGACACGTGCGCCCCCTTCTGCACCTGACTTATGTGGGTCCTGGGGAACTGAACCTGAGTCCTTTGGCTTTGCGGGTAAGTGCCTTAACCACTAAGCCATCCCTCTGGGCCCTTGTGTGGACTTCTAATGCCTGGACTCTCTCTGGCTCTGAGGAAGCAGGTTTAGCACACAACCTTGGTTATCTTCACTGGCTTGTCCTTTTCCTTGGCTTTACCTCCCTTCACATCCCCTTCAGCCCGTCTTTGGGCATGGTGGTGGTGACAGCGTACACATACTGATGGTGGAAACACAGCTTTGCTTGAGCTGAGGGTGATTCTTGCCCAGTCCTCCTCTTCATGAAAGAAAAAGACTGCCCAGGCTGGCAGAGGAGTGACTGGAATGTAACCCAGGCAGCAATGAAGCTCCTTGGCTTCAAGGCTTCAAAAGTGACCCAGGCTGTGCGCACAGTTAGTTCTACTCCATCAGAATGAAGAGAGAGTAATGAAAGAAAAACAAAACTAGTGATAGAACCCTAAAACATATGATGAACTTTTATATCAAGATGCTTAGGAAACATCTCTGGCCTGTACTCAACTCCAGTGCTCTGAGCTCACCCAAGCTAGGTCCCTCTCGTGAAATTCTGGTTGATGACAGGAACCAGACAGGGGGTGAAGACACAGACTGGATTTGCCCCAGCTATGTCATTGCAGGTAGTTCCCAGAGGTCTTTAGCAGATGTCACTTTGCCGCCCATCATCATCTCTGGCCCCAGGGATACAATGTCCAAACTCTTGTTGATGGGGAAGAAAGAATATTCTACCCAGCCTTCCTTCCCCGTCCATGAGAACTGCCTTGGGATTCAGTGGGCGTGGTTTTGCTGGGGTACTCACTTTCTGACCTATGATGGCAGCAGGAAGGGACAGCAGCAGAGACGGCAGTAAGCAGGCAAGGGTGATTACTGCAGCACGCACAAGAGTCCAGGCACACAGAGAACCTGCGACACTCCGTTCAACACTTAAAGGACATGGCCAGGTCAGAATATCCTCAGATCAGATTTCAACATTTCTCCCTTGACATGGGCATGGGCCCTCAGGGAGAGTGTGAATGCTGCCTAGGTAGGCTGCCACACTCAACACCCAGCAGAAGCTCAGGAAGGCTTTACCTCCATGATGGGACTGGATGCCAGGACCTTCTCCTCAATGTTGGTTTCACTGGCTGAGCCACCGACTGTAGCAAAATAGCGCATAGCATACTTGGCTGACACCGTCTTCCCAGCTCCAGACTCTCCACTGACAATGATGGACTGGTTCTTCTCATCTCTGGAAGGGAATGAGCTCTCGTCAGTCACTGGCCATGGGAAGTCTCCACTGCATGCCATTTCTTCCAGTTTCAGGGATAAATGTGACTAAGCATGTGAAAATAGTCATAGGGCCGGGTGTGGTGGTGCACGCCTTTAATCCCAGCACTGGGGAAGCAGAGGTAGGAGAATCACCCTGAGTTTGAGGCCACTCTAAGACTACATAGTTAATTCCAGGTCAGCCTGGGCCAGAGAGTGACCCTACCTTCGAAAAGAAAAAAAAAATCAAAATACAAGTAAAAAAGTAGGCACAAGGCTGTACAAGATCTGAAAGTGGGAAGAAGAAAGCAGATCTGAGCAGAGCTTCTAAGTGGCGCATGCCTTCCTTCATCACCTAGAGTGAGAGCAACATAGGCAGGCAGTCCTCTGTGTTCTTGCTGGGCACAGGGCCCCTACATGCTCTCTTGCCCAAATCTCAACTCTCTAGTTTTCTTTATGAACAAGGATGTCATCTCTCCAACTGAGCCTAGCATGCTGGCAGTCACAGATTTGAACTCTTGTTCATACAGATATATTAGCAAGCTAACAGCCTAATCATGCCTGAAGTTTCCATGAAGCTCGCTAAAACAGTTATCAAATTCAACGAGAGATTTAAATTAGGTGAAATGGAAGGCAAGAAGAATATATCTTATAGTGCCTCTTCCCCATAACTGATGGCTACCCCACAGTGCAAGACCCACATACCCCAGTGAGGAGGGCCCCTTGGAGGGGAGAGGACAGGGAGGAGGCGAACGATGGTATACACTGTGTACATAACTAATAATAAAAAAGAAGAAGATATCCTACCTACATCAGATAAAAATGCAACTATAATCATTCCTTTAAAGCAGAAAGTAGGTAGACAGGCAAATAAAGAATGAGCAGCCCATTAGGTCTCCAAGGAACACAGGAGTTCAAAGCAGGCGCAACTACACACATTTGTGCCACAGGTGAAGCAAAAAATTGTTTGTGAGGGCTGGACTCTAGTTCACAAACCTACCACCATAAAGGTAGGCACTATGTCCAATGTCCAGTGCTGGCTAACAGTGCCTGCACCAAGTACGTACTCAGTAAGTACTGTTCAACTAGAAGCAACTTAGGGCTCAGCTGATCTAACCCCTCCTTTCCTAAAAGAAGGCACGTTTGGAGCTCAGGATTCCCGCTGCAAGGTCTTATTCCTTCCTCAGCAAAATGAGCTACAGAAGAACATAGAAGTCTCCATGGTGACCTGCCCCACCTTGCTATTTATCAACACTGGTAGGCTGCCGTGTGTGCACACGAGTAAACAAACACAGCTTGTCTCCTGACCTGGACCAACAGAAAAGAAAGCAGACAAGTGGTGTGCTAACATTAGGGAACCTAGCCAGTTTGAGAGAGACTAGACAAGAGAAAAGAAGCTCTGGAGGTAGAAACACCAGGGAGAGTCATGTGTAGGCGACTGTCAGGAGAGTGGACTAAAGAAAGGTGACTTATGAACCAGTCAAGGCCAGCAAGGAGCTGTGTGGTCTCAGCTCACAACCATGAGCAACCAGGAGGCTCTAGATGGCTAGTAGACACCGAGACGATGAAGCTGAAAATACGTATCTTCCAAACTGGCTAACTAACTACTTGAAAACCTTATCAGTGCCCATTCTTCTCTCCTGTCTCAGCTTTACACTGAAAGGTGGCCTCAAAAGCAGGCCCCAAAATATGGGTACTCTCCATTTTCATTCATATTTTGTTTTCACTTTATACAGTCTCTACTAGACCTACAGGAAAATGTCAGGTGTCACCTCTGCTCTCAATGTCTGCATTATCAAGTCCCTAGAGAACTACTAAGAAGCAAAACCATCCCAGTTAGGCAGAGATCATAAGCTAGGCTTTATACGTCTGAACAGACACAAGCTTGAGGCCGCCTCAAGAGCTCTGTGTCTACAATAAGAATTGGACGAACACAGCCACACTCAACAATTTGGATGAAGGTCTAACTTAAAATAAGAGGGTGAGTGCAGTGTGACTGGACCTTGGCCCTCAGCAGCAGAGAGGCCACTTGGAAGCAAGAGGTCTGCACAGTAGCCACAGAACAAGGATCCCCGGGAGGCAATGTAACAACAGTAGGCTGAAGAGAGAAGCAGCTCAGGGGGGAGGCAGGGTGTGCTGCCAGCCTCCTACTCAACATGCACACACAGGAAACTGGGCTGCAGGGATATCTGGGAAGCATATTACACTTGGCAGTAACAAAGCACAAACTCACCACCCTTGTCAATTTTCACTTTCAGTGTCAAGGTGTCCATTACTTTTTATCCCTCTAGGGAAATGACTGAAAAGCCATGCACTGCTCAGGAAAGAGAATGGCTCACACAAGAGGTAGAGAGTTTAAGGAACAGGCAGGCTGGTCTAACTGACCAGGAAGCAAATAAGAAGCGTGTAGGGGGCAGTTTATGTGGCCAGTGTTAGAAATTCAAAAAAGAGAAGTGTTAAAGCAGTGAAATGGTAAAGACAGCAAGGAGAGAAGGTACATACATGGCCAAGATCATATGGCAAGTTACAAATACCCAGAAGTATAAAAACCCTTGTATTTGATGCTCTTTGGAGGAACAAGTGTAGGAAGTGATCAAAAAGTGCTAGCTCACATCCAGTGTGGCAATGATCATAGAAGATTCTGCCATGTCGTCTGAAGTCAATGAATACACCTCTTAGTGCAGCAAGAACCAGGCACCTCATGGGGGAGGATGTACAACAGGACTCTCAACTTTCTTTCCAACTCATTACAGAACTGGAATCCAGAATACAGCATTAAGAACGGACTTGAATTTGAACCTCAGCTGTGCTTCAGATTGGCTATCTGACTTTGCATCAGTCAGTTAGCTTACTTGACTTTGAGAACATCCTGGCGCACTCTCTTAGGACTTGGATCCCTGAGGCCTAAGCTGCTCTGAGTGCTTGCCTTAATTTTCTACTAGGGCTTCTGAATCATCCTGGCATGCTTGCCAGGTTAAATTTCTAAATCACAGCTCTAATTACATTTTTCCCTATCCAAAACGTTAAATAGCTATTCACTGCTTATCCAATGAAATCCAAACTCCTCAGCTGAGCATCTGAACTCCTCTACAAAATGTAACATGAAACTCCTTAACAAGCACAGGGTGATCTGAAAAATCACAGCCTTTGCAGGGTCCTAGGTCTACCATACATAGACTTTACAAGCCTTTTGTCCATGTTATAGAGGAGAATCTGCATCTCGCACATTTGCTTCGAGATCATGAGAAAAATCTCTACAGTCCTCATAAGAGATGGTTTTGGGGTTCAGCTTCAATGTGCCACTTAGTCCCCAAAGAGCACATTCTTTCCTACCACAGCATTCAAGTTCCCCCTCTACTTGAAGCTGCTTCAGCTCAAGTCCAGCTCATGTCCAGTGCCAGGAAAGTCTGTCCTGACTCCCTACGCTGCACATCCCAGATGACGACGATTTCTCCATCTCTTCACAGCATTTCATATTATTTGTTCTGTACCTCTTTTCACACACTGTCATATTTTATCTGGCACCAATGTCAGACTGTGTGGCTGCTTTGCTTGCTGTATGACTTTGGGTCACTTCCTTTCTCTGGCCCACTATCCTTTCATCTCTGAAGTGGAGAGTTGTAACACAGACTCCCCATGTAACACTATCTCTCTGACATTCAATAATTCTATGACTAAAATCCTAACAGGAGATAGGGATAGAGAAAAGCTTAGTCCCAAGTGAAATTCCCTTTAGAGAACACAAATCATGGCCAGAAAATGCTGTGTCCCGCGAGTTGTTCAGGTCCTAGCTGTGTTCAGGCAGCCACGCATTACTACAACCAGGAGATGCCTTGAAAGGCCTTGGCCTAGGGATTCTGGGATAAGGCGCTCAGCCATCTGCTGTCATCTTTCTAACAAAAGCTGACAGCAGCGCACACACGCCCACCCCACACCGAACTCATACCAGACTCTCTTCTATGGTACCTGAGAGGTAAGAGTTAAATTGTTTCTAAGCTCCCATTCCTTTTATAAGTTTCCAACTCACGAGTACATTAAGCTCATGATAAACTCAACGCCCCCCCCCGCCACTTTCCAGGTGGGGCATCTGGTAAGGAGAGTGGTTCTGGGCCCTGCCCTGGCTCCTGAGACATCTCTACCCAAAGGAGAGTGCTGCTCACTAGACAGGAAGCCAGAGGGAAGCTCTGTTTTGAGAATCCCTGCTGAAATGAGGTCTTGTTTGTGCTTCTCTCAGAGAGTCATTTTGTTACCTTGGCGCTCCAATAGCAATATGCTTACAGAAGCCAAAAGGTAACCCTGTGCATGCCACCTCAGAGCTGGCAGAGAAACTTGGAGACTGCTCCGGGGGTCTGACTCACTAGCAACCATCTTGGCTGTGACTTGGAGCCAACTGTCCCAACGCCCAGACTGGTGTGAGACCTGTAGCACTTCCATTCTCTCACACAACACTTTAAGATCAGCACCATCAACTCACATACTCGTCACTAAACTGAGAGTTCCCCAAGGGCAGGCACTGTGCTTTAACCCTGAGTTGCCAGCGCTCAGACACCAACATCCACACCCACGGAGCCCATCTTGCCCAGGGCATTTTCCACGTAGCCTGTCCAGCCTCTCTTCACCTACTCCAAAAGAATGCCAGATTCTTCCTTCCCCTAGAGCCCACATCAGTTCATCTCTAGAACTGTCTGCTCTCTTTTCTGCCCTTTCATCCCAGCCATCTTCTATTAGCCGTTTTCCAGCCTCTTCCCTCACTACAACTTCTCATGTGATGTTCTGAAACCCAACGCTGGCTCCACCTGCTCTTGGTGCCTGGCCTACCTCTATGTAAGAGCCATGCTCTACTGTGCTCAAGGCCTACAGGGCCCAGCCTCTGTTCCCAGCCGCACAGCCTGCCCCTGCTCTCTGTGTAGACTACACCCAAGCCACAAAGGGGTTCTTTATTTTCTTTGTGCTGCAACAGCCTGAAGTTTCTCTGTCTCAAACTGACCCCCCCAATTCCATATCACCTCACAGCTCTTCACACCTTGCACTCAATCACATTCTGCCTCATAGCAACTTACATATAGTTGACTTAATTACTGCATTGTTTACATTATGCTAGAATGGCAAACAAAACGTCACCACATATCACATGCTTAAAATTCATAAAGTCACTAGATGCCAGGCTTCCCATTTTAAAGAAGAGAAATGGGCTAGAGAGATGCCTCAGCAGTTAAGGGCACTTGCTTGCAAAGCCTGATGGCTAATGCTGGGTTCCCTAGTACCCACACATAAAGCCAGACACACAGGATGATGCATGCATCTGGAGTTCTTCTGCAATGACAGGAAGCCCTGGTGTGCCCATTTCTCTCTCTCTCTCTCTCTCTCTCTCTCCAAATCAATAATAAAAATATTTAAAGAATAGAAATTCAAGTTGATCCAGTCCAAGTAATGTGCCCAGAGTTCCTGAGCTAGTGGGACACTGAGCCCCAACACAGGTTTCCGTCTCCTTGCAGAACTTTCCACAGGATATGCTGTAACTTCTCTTTATACCCACATCCCTTCTTATAAAACTGAGCAGCAATTGTGAAGTTCACTATAACAAATCTAACCCCAGGACAAGTGAAACATGAGTGAGGGGTCCTCAGCACTGTTTTGCTCACCATCAACTCCTTAGCTGAAATATCCCATCTTCAGAAGCTCTTCCCTGAGCACCCTACCTCACAGCATTTAATGCAAAAAGATTGACTCACCTCCTGACATTCTCTAGAGCCTAAATCTCATGACAGCCTATCTCATAAACAGAAGTTCGATGGTCAGGCCAGCACCTGGCTTGTGTTGCTAGAAGAGCTTGCAGCCTGGCTTGTTAGTGGATAGTGGCATAGGATGAGCCTTGTGGCAAAACTCCCTAGAACTGTGTAATTCTTGCCTGCCAAAATCAAACCTGGTGGTCCCTATCCTTTAATCAGCCTTTTCATGGCTCACCCATGGCAGGAAGGGGATGATATGGAACCCAGAGTCTCAGACAGATATAAATTGGAACTTCCCTGAGAGGGTGAAGAGGAGGGAGCATCACCGGCTTAGGTTCCTCATAAGCAGTGTCACTGCAAATCAAGAAGGAAAGAAAGCCTGGCTTGCCAAGGCACAGTGAGGACTCATCATCTCTGACTTATTGTCAAGCTGCTCTATTGCTTCCTCCCATAGTAGCAAATCATCTGAAACTCTGGGTGTATCAGGAGAACATGTTCTATTCATCACAGGGATAATCAATCTACTGCTTCTGACCTATCTCCATCTTCTCTCTAATTATGTTGTCAACAGAACCACTGATACTGAGCACCTACAGCAGCAAGGCAGGCGAAGGGGGGAAACCACTCTGCAAGAGAACAGGAAGCAAAGGCAGAGTCTCTTCCACAGGTGTCGATGTCAGCACCGTGGACAGAGGCAGTAAGGAGGAAGCAGGGTGGAAGGGCCACAGAGAAGCTTGAAAGCAATGGTGACTTCAAAATGGCAATACTATGTTTGGTTTGACACTTAATTCGAACAAGCACAATTAAACAAGTGAGACTTGACCACAATATCCATATTCATATAAAGCTATTAAACCCTATTGTGGGGCTTCAGAGATGGCTCCATGGTTAAGTGTTCTTCTTGCACAGGACCTGAGGGGGCCCTGAGACTGCCTGAGTCCAGATCCTATGTAAAACAGCTGCCAGTGGCCATGTGCACCTATAACCCCGGTCCTGCAGGGGAGTAGAGACCAAGAAACTTGACTCTGGAATCAGTGAAAGGAGACACAGGTTCAAAGCAAGAGCAGGTGGGAGAGCGATGGAGAGGAACACCCAGCATTTTCCTCTGGCCACCGCAGGCAAGCGACTCTCACCACAGGCCAGTTATGGGGTACAGCAAACGCACACAGATGTGTCACTGGACACACACCACGCTGCACACACACAAGCAAAACAAGAGCAGCAACAAAACCCTAACGTACAGTGAGGGAAGTGTCCAAAAGCCTCAGACCAGCGAGAAAGAAGGTAATGTCAGGCAGGGGGAGAATTTGCGGACAGAGGTGGGATAGGTTTGAGGTAAAATTTAGGTGAATGGGAGGACATGGCAAACTTCAGGGAGGCAGATTTAAGCCTAAGGCCATATGTTTATAATTATTTTAACATTAAGGAGCTTCATCCCCAAATCAGGAGCTAAATCATAAAGGACACTGTTACTGTGAGAAAATGCTGAGTCTGACTGAGTCTCGCAAAAGACGCAAAGCTCGCTGCCATCACAACAGCCAGGCCGAGAGTACTAGACATCTGAAGTAAGGAGGCTGGGTGAGGGACCCTGCACGCTTCAGCTTCCAGGAGCTGAGGACAGCAGCTGCCTGTCCCTGAGCACCCTGACCACTGAGCACTGACTGATATCTTGCCCAGCCACTCCTTCCCCTCCCCTCAGACCCAGCTCAGAACTCAGCCTAAGCCATTTAGGAAGACATCAGAAATATGCACTGAAAACTGCTTAATCAGTGTTTCACAGTCAGAGCCCCAAATGTCTGCTTAGTAAGGTGAAAATGGATTTCTGTGTAAGGAATATGTACTTAGTGCATTTACCATCCAAATATCATTTCCACTACTGTTCTGCGCTGGCCCATGGAGCCTTGGAGCTCTATGTACAAGCCTCCCAGGTGTAGCATGATACAGTGATACAGGCAACAGCAAAATGAATCCATTCTTCTGCTTCAGTGCTGTTACTGAGAGGGCCGTCTCCATCTCGGGTGTGACAGCATCAGATAGCTCTGTCCAACCCATCTCGTCCCTGGTGGAATGCAGGGAGAGACTGAGTCCCAGCCTCTCGAGCAGGAACGGCTGGGCAGTGACCACCGCTAGACCCTGCTTCTCCTACCTTTCAGACCAGGCTGCAGATGAGCTGTGGGTTTCATTCCATGTCAACTGCAGTCAACATAAAGAATGTTACTGTTCCCTTCTTTATATTGTTGAATTAATTTTTAAATCTGTACTTGTAGTGCACTTGCTGCTCTTTAAAGCACACTTTGGGGTGCAAGGACCCATGAAATTAGGTCATCATAAGAAGCAGGGTTGGCATTTCTGTGACTTTACACTTGGTTTTTGACAGTAACCAGCGGTGAACTATGATACACATGTTTGCCGCTGTTCCATTTGGTCCTGGAATGAGTTTGCAGTGAAGAGCAGTTCAAGGACCTTTCCTGGGCCACTATTCAGCTGGAATTTGGAGCCAGCATACCCCAGAAACACATCAAAACCACAAACTCATTACTGTTGCCACGACATGCTGCCAACAGTATTGACACTATGCCATTTCTTTCAGAGATACTGCTTCAGTCATTCAGCCTTTAAACTTAGGGTCTTCTTGAAGGCCAATTTCAGGATCACCCTCACTTGTCCAGATAACTTCTTAACAGAGCTAATTTTCTTCCATGGATCCAACTTCCACTCAAAAGTTATCCATATTCAGATACCTCCCCACCCCACAGCCTTCCCGAGAATCACCTGCACCACAGTTCCCTGGACAGCTGCATATGGAGAGTGCAAGGTGCCCCAAAGGCTACATGTCCATAATAGAGCTGCTCACCTCCCCGCTGTCTTGATATTTTGATAATGTATCCTCTAATCCCTTCTCATCATTCTCTCTCCTGTACCCCACCACAGCATAATTTGTCTTTCTATCCATCCCATCATCCATCATTTCTCTCTGTTGCTGGGGAAATATTTCCAAAGACTGAGCTGAATGGGTCCAGGCTCCGCTCAATGCACCCTTGCTCAAGGGCCCACGGCCTAAGGATACAGAATGTCTTCAGATTTTGGGCCCTTTGTGACCCATTCCCAGAGACCAGCCAGGGGAGAAATGAAGGCTATGTAAAGGAAAATGTACTGCAGTGGTCATGAGGAAAGGTGATGTTTAAAGCATTCGGGTCACATTAGGCAGGTCATGGTCTCTGGCAGCATTCTGAGTGCAAGGAAGATCTGTCATGTAGAGGGCTCTCCAGTTTGGCTACACACTGCCGTCACCACAGTGCTTACACCAGACCATAGTTTCTAGAATGAGATCTGGATATTAATTTTCCAAATTAACAAGTGACTCTTGTTTGGCTGGAGACAAGAACCACCGCTAGACTCAAGAGCTTTGACAGGCACTTGCTACAATTCACATACCTTGTAACTTTACTTGTGGTCAGTATTAGCCTATATACAATGTAAACACAACCTAAAGATTGACTTGAAGAGACTAGACTAAACGTTTTTTAACTTGTGAGTGTACTAATTGCTCTTCCTAGCTGCAGATGATAGGACCCTTCACTTTTATTAAAAATTTATTTATTTGCAAGCAAAGGGAGGGGGAGACAGAGAGAAGAGACAGAGAGAGAGAATGGGCATGCCAGGGTCTCTAGCCACTGCAAATGAACTCCAGACACATGTGCCCCTTGTGCATCTGGCTTATGTGGGTCTTGGGGAATCGAACCGAGGTCCTTTTGGCTTTGCAGGCAAATGCCTTAAATCCTAAGCAATCTCTCCAGCCTAACCCATCACTTTTAAGTCCAAGCTCCAGTTAAAAACGTATAATAAATCACCTAGAAAGTCAAAGCCCTTTCCTCATTAACTGGATTTACATTGTTACTCTCATACACTTAGAACTGCAAAGTATCTTGTCACTTTGGAAGTCTGAGAAATCTAACACAGCCAAGCATGATAGCACATACCTGTAATCCCAGCCTGAAGTTGAATCTGCCTTGGTTATTTTGCATATCTACTCCATAGGGTATGAGACTAGCTCAAGGGGATCGGTATTCATGCGTCTCTCACCACCGCTCCCCTCAGCCAGCTGCTACAGGACTCACACACATTTTACTTCAAAGGTACCATCCATTTTCCTGCAAATTTCATTTTCCTTTACTGTTGAGTTGTATAAATGTGCCACATATTCATTCAAGATTAAGTTTCCTAATTTACCCCCTAAAACCAAGTGGCCCTAGTCTCATGGACCAAGAACTTTCTTCAAACACTGGAATCTTTGAGACACTAAGGACTGGGGAGGACAAGGTCAGCACCAGGTGGTGTCAGGAGTTGAAAGGCCCACTTAGCACACATGGCAATGGTTTAAGTGGAACAGAGCAAAAAAGCACACTGTGGGCAAACTACCGCAGCCTGGTGCATAGCAGGCATTCAAGTATTCTGCAATAATTTAATAGATACTGCAGGTACAAACAGAGAACTCAAAATACAGCTTTGTTATGGGAAAGTACTATTAATTGTATGCACTAATGTCAAGTATGTAATACCTGTAACTAAATTGTAATGCAGCACAATGATTATGGCTATTATTAAAATTATTATACTAATGCTACTATAGGATTTATTCAATAACAAAAACTTTCCTTTTCAGTGATGCTATGTACAGACCACTACTTCCAGTCAGGTATCCATGTGCAATATGGGGAAACCAGTTACACAGGGAATCTAACCTATGACCCACAGCCCATCCAGAAAAAGTATTCTAGAGGCAGACAAAAGGTGTTTCAATAAGTAGGGTTGTAAAACTTTTAAGAAAAAAAAAAAAAAAACATGCCAAGAGAAACAGGAAGACTCAGGCCAAAGTCAGTGCTTGAAGCTTAATTTCTCAGTACTTTCAAAGGAGCAATGAAGCTAATAGATCCAAGTGCCTAGATTAAGGGTGTGAGAACTATGGTTCCAATGATACTAGAGCTTATGTGGAATAGGACTCTCACCTTCTGGGGTCAAAGTAAATGATCCGAGAGTCAAGAGTCTCCATGTTCTGTCAACAAGCAGCAGAGTAAGAGCATTTCTATCTCCTTCCCATGAAGGCTCGAGGTAGACTGGAGCAACTCAGGCTTCCCAGAGAATGTAGAACTTGGGGACCAAGGGCAGAAGTATTTACTTGTCTATACACTTTTATTAGACCAAGTAGCACAGAGCCCAAGAAGGGAACCCTGTCTTGACTAAAATCCAGATTACATGAAAGCTGGCTGTTTGCTCTACGGATTCTTCTTCCCATCTTCATCTCCGGCCCCAGCACACCATCCCCCTCCACTTCTAGATTTTGGTCACTTCACCAGCATCAGCACAGGAGCAAAAGGTGAGATTAACTATGGCCCAGGGAACGACTTCGCCAACGGACTTCCTTGGCTGGCTCCAATTCGTATGGCACAGGATATGATAAGGGTATATATGGGTGAAAATCTCACTGTGCCCAGTGCTGTGGAACTTGAGTAGAGATGCTCAAGTACACAGACAAAACCTAGAGGGCTATTAAGCAGGGGCTTGTGGATTCCATGAGCACAGACTAACATACAGAGCTGTCCTCAGCAAGATACACAGAACTGTGAGGCAGCAGAGGATGTCAGGCAAGGCTGTGAAGACTTCAGACGTCTAGGGTAGGATGGAGTGACACAAAGATGCACAAGGAGGAGATAAATCAACCTGACCGGGTAACTTTGACCCGCCATCCAAGCAGAATTAGCACCAATGCAAGTCACGGAACCTGCTGTTAGTTCGAGTCTCTGTGCTCTGGTCAGATAGCACTGCTCCTGCTCTCTCTCTCTCTCAGTCCCCTTTCCTCCCATGCTCCTTCTTGTGGAAACTCTTCCCGCTCCATCTACCTATTCCCGAGGCCAAATTCAAAAGCAGCCTTCATAACTCCAGGCTGAAAATTTTCCTGGTAGGTGCTTCCCCACCCAGGGGGCCACTACTCTGAAGCTGGATGTCTCCTACTGCTGCGACTTTTCTTGTGGAGGAAACGGGGAGCAAAGTGCAATGATCTGTTGGGAGCCACAGAAAGTTGCAGAGCTCCAAACAGACATCCAGCATTGCTTCCTCCTACTATGCCAGGGCTCTTCAAACACATCGCACATCGCACATCTCACCACGGTCGAGGCTGCTTTATGAGGCACCCGCTTAAGAATGACACATTCAAGCAGACACAGTCAGCCTTAAGCTTTGTTGCCAGCTGTGGAGCTCAGAGCACAGCATGGCTACACAGCCAGTGTCAGCTGTATTCAGCAGCAGCACTCTTATTCACTGGTCTCTTTGCTACAATATCCCACATCTGGGATACACATGGATTATATCCATAAGGTCTCTAAACACATCCAAGTCCTCACAGGTCCACTTTAGTGAGCTGGAAAAGACCCAATAATGGAAAGCAAATCAGTCATTCATTGTGCTGGCAAGAAAAGCTGCCAACTCTCAGACGCATCTCTAACAAAACTAAAGTTGAGGTTTTCTTCTCTCAACTACACAGGCTTCGGATAGTATCTGGTGGCTCCCATCTCATCGTATGCATCTCAATTTCATCTTCTCAGACCTGGGCTCAAATGATAGCATCCAAGAAACATCCTTCCTCTGAATTTTCTTCAAATGTCTACAAATATGTCACTTTGCCCCTATCACAGCTTACCTAAGATATAGTGTACATGTCATGCTAGCTCCTCAAACTCTGGAATCCACGGGTTTTCAGTATGTTCAGAGTTGAACAAGCACTAAAAAAGCTTTCTTACCACCTTCAGAAGAAGCCCTGTGTATGTCATCAGTTGCTTCCCACTGCCCACAATCCCCATATCCTAACTGATTTACTTCTGTAGCCACAGATTTGCCTATTCCAGACATTTTATATAAATTAAATCATGTAGCCTTTTGTGACTGATTTCTCTCAGTGTTGTTTTCAAGGTTCACCCCATCACAGAATGTGTATCAATACTTAACTGTCATAAATATCTGCATAATACAATGTAATGATTTCAATTGATTATATCTTTATTCAGGTGCTGGACAGCAAGCTTATATCCACCTTTGGCCACTATAACGCTATGTGTGTTTTGGGGGTGGTGGTGTATGGATAGATGTTTCCGTTTTGCTTGGGTTAAATGTTTGCAGGCACTAATGGACTTTTACATCAAATCCTGTCAAAATACAATGTAAGGGCTCAGGAGATGGCTCAGTGGATAAAGCACTTGACACACAAGCATGGGTACCCGAGTTCAGATCCCCAGAACACATTAAGCTGGATGCTATAGTGGGCATCTGTAATCCCAGAGTACATGCTGGGACAAGGGAGGAGGGGAACCCCAGGAAGCTCATGGGTTTGCTGGCCTGGGGAATGCAGCAGTGAACAGTGAGGAACCTTACCTAAACAAGATGGAAGGCAAGCAGACACTGAGGTTATCCTCTGACTTCCATGCATATGCATGGACACACACTCAACAAAAGTAGAAATATTTAACAAATCTAAAAAATTAGACACAGCATAATATTCAGGAGTAATTTTGGTTTCTACATTCCTAAAAAGAAAAAAGAAACAACCTAATTTTAAAGTAGCCATGACTTAACAGAAATCCTTAAACTCCAAGGCATTTTATCTGACAAACAGAACAACACTGCTTGTACTATAAATAAAACATTTAGAAAATATGGAGGCTGAAGAGAAGGCTTAGCAGTTAAGGTGCTTGCCTGCAAAGCCAAAGGTCTCAAGTTCAATTCCCCAGGACCCATGTAAGCCAGGTACATAAGGTGAAACATGTGCCTGGAGTTTGTTTGCAGTGGCTGGAGGCCCTGGTGTGTCCATTCTCTCCCCACCCCCTTTCTCTCTCAAATAAATAAATAAAAATAAACATTTTTAAAAAACATTCAGCAAATAGAACATTTAAAAAATTGACACTTATTGCTATATAGATTTAACTTTCTTGACTAGAAATGCCAATTCATATGGAATTATTTTTTCAAAAGATTTATTTTTATTTATTAGAGACAGAGAGAGGGGGAGGGAGTGAGAGAGGGAGAGAGAGAGAGAATATGAGACTGAGAATGGGTACGCCAGGGCCTCTAGCCACTGCAAACAAACTCCAGATGCAAGTGCTGCCACGTGCATCTGGCTTACATGGAACCTGGATAATCAAACCAGGGTCATTAGGCTTTGCAGGCAAGCACCTTAACTGCTAAGCCATCTCTCCAACCCTCAAATGGAATTTTAAATTAACAGCCTTTAGAATTTTTTTTAATTTTTGTTTTATTTCTGTTTATTTGAGAGTGACAGACAGAGAGAAAGAAGCAAGTTTTAAAAGTTTAAAATTTTTATTTATTTATTTATTTTGACAGAGAGAGAGGGAGAGGGAGGGACGGAGGGAGGGAATGAATGGGCACACCAGAGCCTTTAGCCCCTGCAAACAAACTCCAGACATACGTGCCACCTTGTATATCTGGCTTATGTGGGTACTAGGGAATCGAACCTGGGTCCTTAGGCTTCACAGGCAAATGCCTTAACCACTAAGCAATCTCTCCAGCCCTGCCTTTAGAAATTTTGATATTTTCAGATTTCAGTATTTAGGCAGCTGTTTTGTTTCTATTTCTTAGACATGACCTCAAAAGTGTCTGTGTTAAGGGCTTATTTCATAAAACACTCTGGACATTCTTCTGATTGTATTCTATGTCTAACTTTTTACTGAAGGTGTATTTTGTGCAACTTCTTTACCTCTTTTTAAAGTTTATTAAGAACAATCTGAGACTGTGTTCATTTGCAGGCTACATAATTGACAACAGAATTTGTCTGAAGAAGTCTTTGAAAACTAGAATATCATAATGAAGGTAACACTGGACGAACATGGTAGGTCCAGAAGAAGGTCCATCCAAGTGTCTGGTATTCTCTTACATCAACGGTTTCTGACCAATCGTAGAAATAAAAAATGTTAACACCGTCATGTTACAGATAGGAGGATGACAACACGCAGGGCTTGAGGTCCCACAGCTGGTTAAGGGACAGCCGGCTCCTGCACTGTCATGTCACACTGCTGCTCATGAAGGACACTGGCCTGGGAACACGGCATGACAACATTTGCTTTCATGGGCAGCTAATATAATGACTGTTCTTCAAGCAAGCACCTTCAACGGCTGAACCACCTCCCCAGCCCCTCAGTGACTACTTTTCAAGCACTATATAGTGGATTGAATAAGTAGTGTTTAAGAATCACTGAGACTAGGAGGGAAGGAGGAAGTTACACCAAACTAATTAGAGAGGTAATTCTCCTTCACTGGCTCAGATGAAGATCTATGCCCCAGCCTGTAAGAGGGGCAGGTTTGCACTACTCTACTAGTCTGTCTGAAGAAAGCTGTATGTGAAAACAGATTATGGTCCAGTCATTTATTCTCCACTTTGGAAACAAGACAGGAAATGAAGCACACACGTGTGCATGCACGTGCACACACACTCACACTGGACCCCAATCAAAACAAACCTGGATTACATTTGCAAAGGCAAGTTCATAAACATGCTTTTCAACTTTGCTATTAACAAGTAGCTATGGAGCAACTCCAAGTTATCACACATTATAAATTGGTAGAAGTCACAGACTGTGGTATTTTCTTTTACATTTTTTACAGGATGGATTGAGATTATTTACCTTCAACTGCCTAGCAGTCAGCCTTACCTCCACTACCCTCCTACCACAGTGCCCTTCTCTTCCTGCGGCCCACTGTTGTTCTATAAAACACAATCCTAGGTTTCGGATCTGTTCTACTCATCAAAATTCACTTGTTTTGTGGTATAGTTGCTTGGCACAAAATGCTCAGCTAGCTGGTTCACTGAAAAATGTTTTAAAAACTAATCTACCACAATGGCTTGATGTGATGCCATCTTAGCCAAGCAACGAGGCGTGGGCTTGAGGCCTTCCTCCGTCTATGCAGATGGCAGAGCGCAGCACTGGGAGGGTGAGGGCCTCGGCACACATTCACGCAGGCCCAGCTGCACCCTCTCAGCCCCGGAACCCAACTTCGCTTTTTACAATAAAGAAGGTAGACCAAAAAAACCCCTAAAAATCCTTCCAGTCTCTGATTATATTCATCTTCCTCCTGCTTCCCTACCCATCTCCTCTGATGAGTGTAAGGTGGTCCCAGCAAGAGACATTGCCATCATAGGCCAGGGCACAGGTGACAGGGGCATAGGTGACAGGGCCACAGGATACCACATCAATGCCTGTCTTTAACACCCCAACCAAACTGAATAAGCTCACCTGCACAGGTTCTCAGAGAGACCTCCAGCCCCTCCCTCAGTCACCGGTCCTCATCTAGTCACTTCATGGCCCCTAGGATCACTGGTGCACAGCCACTGCACACTGCAACTTGGCGTTAGATCGTCTGTTCCTAAATACATGTGATTGATTCCCGTCCTACCCAGGGATTTACAGGGGACATCAGTATCATATCAGACACAAAGTCCACCAATTTATCTACCATCTCCGTGTCTATCATGTGCTAAAGATTATAAGGGATCGTAGCAAGAAAGAGGAAAGGCTTAGAACCCCTCAACTGCCTCGCAACACCTACCAGCCCTTCCATAGAAACAGAAGAACCCCTGTCTCCTCAAAGAGGAGGGTTTCAGCCTCGGAGCAATCAGTCCCACTTCATCAATCTACCCATGATCCCTTTTACCTACCCCACTCCATATTCCTCAACCCAAACTTTCCTCCAATTGGTTCTTTCCCGTCAGTGTTTTCTCTTTTATCTTAAAGCAGACACACATTTCTTCTCCCCCCACTGGTGAATGATGGACTTGGGAGTTGACAATAAGCAGACAAGGCCAAGACCTACTCAGAAGCTGAAGCAGCGACCCAGGGGAGGGCAGGGGCCTGACTCAAGCAGTAAGGACAGAAATCTGAGGCAGCAGACCTTAGTCACGTTACAGAAGGGTGAAATAAATGACATTTCCTCTCAGAAAATATGCATACTTCAAAAGTCTCTGGACTAGAGAGATGGCTTAGCAATTAAGACATTTGCCTGCAAAGTCAAAGGACTCAGGTTTGATTCCCCAGAAGTCATGTAAGCCAGATGCACAAGGTAGCACATGCATCTGGAGTTCATTTGCAGTGGGTAGAGGCCCTGGCATACCCATTCTCTCTCTCTCTCACAAATAAATAAATAAATAAATAAATAAAATATATTTTAAAAGTCTTTGACTCAGAGCTGATAGGACAGGTAACACCCTAACAAAGAAACAGGCCAGGAAGATGGATATTTTTACACAGGAGAATCAACCTGGTATGACACAGCTACTTGTCTTCCATGAGAATCTCAAGGGCTACTGTTTCCAAACTAGGCAATAATATCCAGGGCATTCAGTAGCTCAAACCCACTAGCCAGATGCAGAGTGGGCAGGGAAGAGCGAGGGCTGCACCTATCCAAAACCCATCACTGGCTCTGCACTTCCAGTTCATATATGAGAACATGAAGGTGCATGCCAAGAGGTCAGAGTCACCTGCATTGTGACATTCGCTAGGCAGTCATTGGTGGTAAGCATGCTGGCTCACACTTGGCATCCCAGCAGACTGGCCAGTATATACTCAGCACCCTTTGGAGAGGACAGCTAGAAACCCGTGTTGTCCAGGGTCGAGCCACAGATACACACAGAAGTGACAGAGGACAGCAGGAGACTTAGAGCAGGAAGCAGGAGAACTGGGTCCACCCACAGTCCTGCAGCTCCTGAGCTGGTGACTGACCCAGCCCTCCACCCTTTCTTTCTCAGTACTCTACCAATTGTCCTTCTACTTCCCCACAGCAATGGACAATAGTGGTGAGGGAAGGTAGAGAAAGGAGGTAAGAAACAAAGGACAGGACAAAAGTGAGAGTTATAAAGAAAGCTAAAGATCACACTCCAGTGCTACATACTGCCTCATGGGAGATGGTCCTCAGACCCCCAGGCCTGCCCCACACACTGCAGCTTGCTCTGGGCTCCTGACTGGTGCCTGTCAATGCAGTGTTACTGATGCTCCAGCCCGTGTGTGTCAAACAAAACATTTTCCCCACATTTCAAATGGCCATCAGCCCACTGGCTCAGACTTCTTTGTAGATTCGTCCTTCTCTACCAGATCTTCAAAAAATCCTCAGTGTTAGATCTGGATGGTACCCTCCTCCTCCCAACTCCATCTCCTTCCTTGACATCATCAATCTATAAGATCAGGTACCATCCATAGGCCAACATCTCCCTGAACTGCACTGTACATTCAGCTGTAAGACAGCTCTGGTCCGATGATGGGTTAGGCTATCTCATGTGTCCTTCCCTGAGGGCGTCTTCTGCCACCCTCCCCCACTTTCCTGGTCCCAACAGAGAGAATTTCCACCTACCCAGTTTCCCAAGCCAGAAACACAGGTCTGTGCCCAACTGGTTAACAGCACAGAGGTTGGAGTCATAGCACCCAGGTTTACAGCATCTCTGCCAACCACCAGTCAGGAGCCTTGGGCAAGATGGGTAACTTCTCTGTGGTTCTACTGCCAAACCTATAAAGGTGAGACCATGTTCTAACAGCAATTAAATACACTCACATATCACTTAGGATAACGGGGCAATTCCTCCTTAGCATGCATACCAACAAAGGAGGAAATCCTTCTGAAGTTCATTAATATATTTTCCTCTCGTACATCTTTTTATTTGGCATTCTCCTTCCTAAGTCAAGGCATTAATTTGTCTCAGAAGATTAATTATAAGACAAAGGCAAAGATGAAGGGCAAGTCTCAGGAAGTTCAGCTTTAGATTAGCAACAAAATTTGTGACAATTTCATACACATATACTTTCATCATATTTACCATGTCCATCATCCTCTGCAGTCCCCCTCTCACTCCGCGGATCCCCTTCCTCTTTTCGCCTAATTTCCCTTCTCACCTATTTCCCCTTCTATTACCATGGCTCTTAAGGGGGCGGGGTGACCAATGAGTTTAATTCAAATTGCTTGCATGAGCATGGATAAGGGGTTATTTACTAAAGTAGGGGCAACTCACCAGAGGCTACACCACTAAAGAAATCTCTCCTCTTCCCCCAGCAACTGCCAATGCCTCCTGGTAGGGGAGGGGCTCCTGAGACCCATGCCCATCCATGACAGAATATATCTGACAGGCCAAATCTTGTGCAGGTCTTGTGCAAGTATTCGCAGCTGCTGTGAATAAGTGCACGGGTGCAGTGGCCATGCATGTCTGGAAGACAGCATTCTACAATACTCCTCCTCCTTTTCCAGCTCTTAAATTCTTTCTACCCCCGTTTCTATGATGTTTCTGAGCTTTGGGAGGGGAGTAGAGATGTCCCACTTAGGGCTGTGTACTCAATAGTTACTTATTCTCAGCAGATTGACAGGTTATGAGTCTCTGCAATAACCACCTACCCACTGCAACAAGAGCTTCTGACCAAAGCTGAGAGTTACACAAACCTATGAATATAAACTCAAATCCCCACATGACCATTCAGCAAAACAACAGTAGTAGCTTCCTCTCCTAGGGTCTAAGACCTTCGTAGCCACAAGTATGACCAAGTCTATAGTATCAGACAAGAATTCTCTCCTGTGGAGCAGGCCTCCAAATGTAATCAGAAAGTGGCTGGCTACTACATACCAGTCATGCCACTCCTGTACCAATGGTCACATCTTGCCTGGTGGGTGGATAAGTGGTAAAGAACATAGCTGAGTATGTAGCTGAGTAAGACTGTTGATGACTTTTTCCCTCAAGTCTGCATAGCACCTTCTGGAATGATGAAAGCTAGCCACCCGAGAACAAGTTTCCTAGCTCAGTTCTACACTGATTTCTCTATGTCCTGCAAGTGAACCATGTGGTAGTTTTGGTAGGCAATCGAGGGTAGTGTGAAAGCCTGTATTCAAAAAATTTTTTGGTTGCTAGCATAACTGTTGTGAAATTCTGCCTGCTGTTGCCATGAAAGGAATGTTTAAAAGTCTGTTGAATTTCCACTCGGGTACCATGTGCTAAGTATGCAGTTCTGATACAAGTGATGGTCAGAAAGCATCTAGGGCCTGACATGATACAAGTCCTATCTGCTGAGGGGAGCCAGAAGAGACCAGAGCAGGAACATAAAGGAACTGAGATCTACAATGTCACTCACTCTTTGAGCCCTTTGTGCTCATTTCCAAGTTGTAGAACAGGTTTAGGGAAATCCCCTACAAGACTAAAGCAGAAGACTACTGTAACGGGGTGCTTGGGGTCCAGGAAAGTCCTCGAACCCCAAACCCTACGTTCATTTCTAACTTTAATCAAAGAATTGAATAAAAAAGACGGATAAAAAGAAGGATAATTATTAAATTATAATATTTATTGAGGGCAGTACAGAGCCAAGGAAAAGCACCCATGTGGCTAGAGATCCCACATGGAGGGCCTGGAAAGAAAAGAGAGAAAAAGTTCAAGGAGCTCCTGCCATGTGGGGAAGCGGAAGGGGTAAAGGAGCCCATTTGGAGAGTAAGGTCTCGGGGGCTCTCCCGGCTGTCCCAGCTGAGGGAAAAGCTCATCCACAGCTGGAAGTTCCCAAGTGGTCAAAGAGCCTGCCCTCCCCTTGCAAAGGTATTTATAACCCTGTAGTGGTGGGTTGTCCTCCAGCTCAGGTGAACCAAAGGGACAGCTGATTGGTTAAGGCTAGGGGCTATCTCAGGAAGAGGCTAGCCCTGACACGAAGTTTCAGGGCCGCAACTTGACCAACCACAATGTCAAATCCTATGAAGGACCTCCCTCCCAGAAGGGGTCCTGGTTGTTTGTGAAAAATCAGGTCTAGGGAACTAGACAAGAGATATAAAATCAGATCATCTTTGACTTCTAACAAGTACAGACTTCCTGCCTTTTTCTTACTTTGAGGTGTCCAGTCACCCTAACTATACTCCCTCTCACAACCTTCACGGGGAAGCCCGAGTAAGGCTTTGATATCCCAGCAGTTCATGCCTGACAGCGGACATGGATTACTGGAGGCAGCAAGGAATAAGTTCATAGGATGAGGCTACGGGTTGACAGGACAGAACTGGTTTGTCAGAGTTGAACAGGGCCTTCCAGCCTTCTTCCTCAAAAGTAAACCATCTATTCTATTCTTACACATTTTCTAGTGAGGAGTTCTGCAAGGTCATAAAAAGCCATCTTGGCAATTTATCACTGTAACTTTCAAGACAACTCATTATTCTAAGAATACAGCACCATCAGGTCAAGTCTGTATAGAAGAAAGAGCTCCAGAAGACCAGAAAACCTGAACACTAGAGAGGTCATGGCTACTTAACTATGCAATCTGGGCATGTTCTATAAACATGGTAGGCCTGCAACCACCTCACAATGGTACCTTACCGAACTAATATGATGGTGTGAATAGAGAGGATCACTAGAGTGTTTTACTTGGTTTATTAGCAACCATCGTAACAAGAAATTATCAGCAAGTCTCTATGAATACAACTCCAAAATATCTAGATTCCAGGAAAATGAACCCAGCCAGGATCTTCTGCTCTAATCACATTAGAGCTGGAATTCTGGCTCAAGTATGGAAGCCACTTGGTATAGGATAATGAAAGAAACTGGAACACACATCCAAGAAGTCTATCAGAATGATAAATCAGCAAATCATGATTGGGGGTCAGAGCAGGAAGAGTGTGGCTTGGTGAAGACAAGGCTAGATGTCATTTCCCAGAGTCATCTGGTCAGCAGCTGGTCCAGAAAAGCAGAAGACACTAGGGTGGAAATAAATAATGATGAGGCAGATACTCAACCTCTGAGAGAGTCCACACAGAAGAATGATTACCTCAAGAAACACAAGTTTCTCACCAAACACTGAGTGCCACACTGAAAAATGAACCTTTCTAGCTGGGCATTGTGGCACACGCCTTTAATCCCAGCACTCAGGAGGCAGCTATAGGAGGATTACCATGAGTTTAAGGCCACCCTGAAACTACATAGTGAATTCCAGGTCTGCCTGGGCTAGAGTGAGACCTTACCTTGAAAAATAACCAAATAAATAAATAAATAAAATGAACCTTTTTCCTAGAGCATTTGACCTGAAGAGCCTCCAAGTCCAGGATGAGAAATACTAATCATGGTTGGAGGGATGGCTTAGTGGTTAAGGCGTTTGCCTACAAAGCCAAAGGACCCAGGTTCAATTCCCTAGGACCCACGTTAGCCAGATGCACAAGGGGGCACACATGTCTGGAGTTCATCTGCAGTGGCTGGAGGCCCTGGCGCACCCTCTCTCTCTCTCTTTCTCTCTGCCCCCGTCTCTGTCAAATAAAAAAATAAAATAAATAAATTAAAAAAGAAATACTAATCACTTGATGTACTATATCAACAGATACTCTGCAAAATAAAATATAAGGGAATCTATAAATATAAGAAAATAACATGAACAAGATTGTAGAAATGAAAACCCCACACAAATAGGAAGAAAAATCTCTGCCTAGGATTGCTGAGTGAAAGTCTGCATGGTCAGGTAATTATGATGGATCAATACACACAGTGAAAAATGAAGAAGCGCTTTAGGAGTCCGATGGCCCAGTGGGGAAGAACAAGCAGCTGGAGTGAGTATATATTGATCCTCAACACCCGAACTGAAGATCAGAACCACCAGTGTCAGCTAAACGCAGCCAGGGAGGCTCTGAATAGTTCACACTCCTTCATTAGCATGCCTTCAAGAACACCTGGGAATACAAGGTTAATGGTGCTCCTACTCTTAGCTAGTAAGGGTGACTAGTCAGAACAATCACTGGGTGCTCAGGTTTTTCCCTCTCCTTTCTGCTACTACATTCAATGCATTTTCTAAAATGATATTCCTTAATTCTAAGCATTCATGGTATTTGCTCTTCTTTAAAAGGTTAATTCCTTTTTTAATCAAAAAGGACATCTTTTTAAAAGCAAGTCATTGATCATGAAGCATTTTATTCTCTAGTTCTGGGAATATGGAGGACCAAATTAATTTCTGTCATCTTTTGGCTATAGTCCTAAGGTTTCCAATATCATTGATCTCCAGCAGGGTGGAAGCCAGATAGGCATAAAAGGTCGTTGATTTTAAGCCTGCCCATTGAGTTCCAAGATGATATACACATGGACTCTCTCCTCACGATGCCACACCATGTTGACCTTCCTGCTCCTCTTGCTTTGTTGCTCACTCACAGAATTCTCTCACCCTTCAAGTCTCTGCTGCTGACAGAGTCAGTGGGTTCCCTGGGATACATGGGTGATGTTAATACCACCATCAACCCTTCCATGAGAGCACCGGCCAATCCTTAACGAATATCCACAGCTAAGCCTTGACACCGTCTTTGGGTGAGGCCTGGGCCTTAGTAGTTTAAAGTCTTCCCAGGAGACTCTCATGCACAGCCAGAATTGAGAATGACTACAGAAGGGGTGAGGCACTTGCTAAAGCTGGAGGATCCTTCACCTAACAGGTTTCAAAACTGTAGCTTCTTTTCTTGACCAAAATGTATCCTCAGATCCTGACTTCATTCTGACAGGTCAAGAGCAACCAGCAGAGCTGGGGGACTAGAAAGACTAACAACACCCAAGTTCAGATTCCTTTTATGAACACCAGCTCTGAGACTCTGGACTCACAGATGCTCATCTTTCCAGGTTTACAAAACACTAGCCCAAAGGCTTATTCCACACAGTATTGCTCATGAACCTTTTTTGAAAAATGCTGGGAGTTCGATTCTACACCCAAAGTTCTGAGTCAGTACTGGGGAAAAGGGCTCCTCAGAGAATGTCACATAAGCTATTTAGGGAAACTTTTCTTACTATACCCTCAGCAAGCCAGACCTTGTCATGCCCTGAGATTTAATTCTACTTCCATGACAAAGACCTCCCAAGAAAGCTTTCTTTCATTTTTTTTTTAAAGCTCAAATACTGTGCACTGTTGTATATCTATGTCTAAATACAACTGAAGATCTATTTTAAAAGCACTCTTTAGCCCAGCTAATAGACGCTAATAGAGAGATATTGGTCATGCATTCTTAATTATATCTTGGAGATGGCTGCGTCAACCTCCTCTCATCTTCATCCCACCATACAAGGAGCACTGTCAAGAGCCATGGCAGGTGACTGATGAACATGAAGTAGCTTACAAAGATTGCTGCCTATGTGGCTTTACCCAGAAAGCTATAATGACCTCTTCTGTTTAAGCATGTGCTTGTTAATAGAGAAAATCATGATCATGCCTGCCCTAAAATACATAAATTATTTCTGCCCTACTGTGGTAATTTGAATGTTCCCCCACTAGTCTCAGGTGCTTTTTGTTCTTGTTGTTTAAAGCTTAGCTCCAGCCACCTGGCTGGAGGAGTTATCATGGGGCAGATCTGATTTCTAGCCCAAAGTATGCAGAGAGCAGCCAGAGCTCTGGGGCTGGTTCCTTGTTGTGCTTGCTTGTGTGTGGGGTGCGGGTGGTGGGGTTTTTTCCCTCCCTCTCTCTCTTCTTGGATCTGTGAAAGGGGCCATTCTCTTCTGCCACCATGGAACTTCCCCTGGACCTTGTAAGGCTGAAATAAATCCCATTCCTCCCATAAACTGTGTGGTTGTTTGGAGGTTCATCACAATAGCATGGAGCTGACCATGACACATGCCATGCTATTACACATACTATAAAATATTCAATTGATATCTCACATCGAAAAGGGTTTTTAAAAACAAACTTTTAATAAATTTTCTCACATGATTCATTGTTGCATCCCAGCTGTTTGAAAACCACTGCTCTGGCCAACTGCCTTGCTCTGGCAGGTACCCATCCCTGCTGGCCACCTGTGGAAAGCTGCCTCCGGCCTTCACCATGGGATTAGTCAGTGGTTTCAGATGACCAAGCAACGCCTACACTACATGGGTATTCAAGTTGCTCCTGTACTGTGTGGTACTCTTTTCCCTTGGCTTAAGCTTGGCATGGAATTACCCAAAGTTGGTACTGCCCACATTTGGATGCTGCTACAAGGCCACTCAGACATTAACAGTGTGTTATCTTTGAGAACATGACCAAAAAGTGGTCACTCTTTCATATGCAACAATAAATATGTTTAAATATAGTGTAGTCGGTACTGTATTTCCTCTAGACAGAGTAAAACTAGAATTGTAGGGTCAGGTATGGTGGTATAGGCCTGTAATCTTAGCACTTTGGAGGCTGGGGCAGGAAGACTGAAGTAAGTTTGAGGCCAGCCTTGGCTACATAGTAAGACTGCCTCAAAAAAGAAAGAAAGAAGGAAAGGAAAGGAAAGGAAAGGAAAGGAAAGGAAAGGAAAGGAAAGGAAAGGGAAAAGAAAAAAGCAAGCAAACAAAATCCTTGGAATTGTCTGTTTATCCCCAAAAGCTGTGCCAAAAACAAGCTTATGAGGAAGTCCAAAAGAACTTCACTGAGTATGTATGTATGTATGTATATGTATATAAAAATATATAATCTGGCTACCCTTGAGCTCTTCATTCACTGGGCCAGAAAGTAACATGTTCTGTGAGGGCAGCCAGTAACAGGAATCCTACCCAACTGTAATATCACAATGACTTACGTCACACCGTACGTAACAGTATCATCAATACTACCACCAGGTCTCATAGCCACTGGACACCCTGTGCTGGAAGTCGCACTAGGCACTTCCATTTATCAACTCATTTCATGCTGTTTCATGAGTTAGACATTACACATGCACTCTAATGACAAAGGCAGATCCTGACAACTACATGGTGTGAACCTGTGGAGTTAACCACCACAAAGCTCCTGACTTTGAGAACCCAGATGGTATTTTGGTCCTCAGATCCTAAACTCTCAGCCACCTTGCTTCATGCAGCTTCCTCTGCCACTGAACTCAGGCTTATTGGCACATAAGGTTTTGCAGCTGCTCTGTCTTCTGGGATATAAATGTGAAAATAATATGCAGTCGAGAAAACAAGAGTGCTTAACACAGCATGAAAGGCATTGCTATGATGTAAATAGAATTGCTGTTTCATCCTGCTAAGTTTCACATCCTATTAGTTTGTTTTTTTTTTTTACTGAAAATAATTTCAGACACCTTGAAAAGCTAAATCTTACATGCCACTGCCACTATCAATTTCAGAGGAAACACATATGGGATGACAAGTTTGTCTTTGACACCATAAAAAGACTGTACAGTGACAAGACAGAATAAACTCAAGAGCCCATCTACATGGGACACAGCCCAGAGCCGGCCTTTGCTCAGCACTTCACACTCATGCTTTGCAGGTACCCAAGGACAAAGGCACAAATGCATGCATGCATATTCCCTCCCTCCCTCCCTCCCTCCCTCCTTCTCTCTCTCTCTCTCTCTCATTGCACTCAACAGAACACCTGAAGTGCAGGAACTGAACCAGGTAGAGCTGGAATGCTATCTGGGGTATACTAGCCCACCAGCTTGACACAGCAAAAAGCACATTCAGGGCAAGTCATATCTGCCCACACCAGTGTCCACAAGCTTCAGTAAGGCTTAAAATGTGCATGAGGCCGTGAAGCTGGCTCAGAGTAAGAGGACCTGCCATGCAAACACAAAGGTCTGACTTGCCCTGAGTTTGATTCACCATCACTCACATAAATAGCGGGCTGTGGCCACATACCAGTGTAACTGCAGTCCTGTGAGGAACAGAGACCAGAGAATTGCTGGGGCTTGCTAGTCAGTCTGATTTAAAAAACAAAAACTGGGGCTTGAGGGATGGCTCTGCGGTAAGGCACTTCCCTGCCAAGCCCAACAACCGGAGTTTAATTCCCTAGCACCCACAGAAAGTCAGATGCACAAAGTGGTGTGTTCATCAGGAGTCTGTTTGCAGAGGCTGCAGGCCCTGGCATGCCCATTCTCCATCTGCCTCTCTTCTCTCTCTCTTTGCTTGCAAATAAATAAGACAAAATATTTTGAAAATATTTTAAAGGCCTGGAGAGGTGGTACACTTCTTTAATCCCAGTACTGGGAAGGCTGAAGTTGAAGTACTGTCACGAGTTCAAGACCAGCCTGGAGCTAGAGTGAGTTCTATGTCAGCCTGGACTGGAAGTTAGAGTCTGCTTCCAACAACAACAAACATACTCCAGGTTCAGTGAGATACTCCTCAAGAAAACATGCAAGTGAGTGACAGGACACCCAGCATTCTCCTCTGGTCTCCACATATGCATACTTGAAAGGCATACATGTGCACACACGTTTACATGCCTTATCACATCACACAACTATACACACATATGCAAAAAAAATTTGTGTTCATTCCTGACTAAATGTCTCATTCTAATGATTGAGTGAATGATACCTAGAGGGGGGAAAAAAAAACTTCATACTACATAATGAGAAACCATCCAAATAAGTACTTTTTTGTGGTAGGGCTTGAATGAGCCCTGTGTGTGTTAAGTAATTTCCTACAGTACTATAATCCTTATACTTCTTAGTGGATGGTAAGAACCTACAATAGAGTCATCAAATTTGCACAGGCAGCAAGCTGGAAAAAAAGATGTCTCTTCTTGCACAAAAATCTGTATGCAACAAAATGTTCTCAGAAACATGGCCAAGTACACAGGTAGGTTGCAATGTAGATA